>CM028676.1:20324986-21034986 GCA_016760335.1 Gastrodia elata | reverse complement strand
CCGGGGCTGCGCGGGGTTGGCTAGGCGCGGCGGCGAGCGACGTGTGTCATGGGCGGAGTCAGCGAAGAGGGTGACGAGGCCCCAGCCGTTCGATCCTCCTCTCGATCGAACGGCTCCCGATGGATCGGGTGGACTGGACGGCGTGATTGGGCTAACGGCGCTACTGGCTTGACGGCGCCGTTTATTTAATAACTTAATTATGAATTTAATTTAATTAATTAATTAATTTCTTTATTAAAATAAAATAATTATTTTATGATAAAAAAAATCCCAAATATTCACTGCTAGCTAATTGAGGGGTGAGGAATGCAACGGCGATGTCGGATTTTTGATCGGACGAGTATTTTAATTTCCCCATTTTCCGGATATTTAAATATTATTAAAATATTCACCAAAATTTTGACGACTCCCGATTGACACGAAAACTTCACCCCTAGCCAATTTGGGGTCAATGAGCGCGATGGCAAAGTCCGTTTTTCAATCGGAGGTCAATTTAGTTAGGTCAATTCTAGGGTTTCTGAATTTTTTAGAAATCAGAATTCGATCCATTTGACTCCTGATTTGGGCTAGGTTTTAGAGGTTGACTCCAATTGACCTAGTTAGCACTATGATTAATCCTAAGACTAAGATTAATTCTAATTATCAGTGGTAACAATTTGGGTTGTTACACTCTTATCTTAAGTATTAACTCTCAACCCTCCTTGAGGTTGAGTCAGCAGCCCTTCAGATGGGTTTTGTTTTAGCTATTTGGGGAGACTACTTTTTCGGCTGTAGTAATTGACTCTTTTCTCACCAGTCTCGTTGAAGGTTTTCGTCTTCCGCTGCGCGGCCTTCAGTTCTTTCTCTTTATCTTTAGGGCTGGGGTGCTTGTAATCTACCTACCTAAGAAAGCCTTTACGGTTCGACGACTCTCGTCTCAAAAAGCTTACCAAAGAAAATTCAAGTCTTTTGCCGATTCGACAAGGCTTCGAACGTTAGTGAGAAGAACAAAACGGTAGCCCGACTGATACGCCTTCGCTCTAACGAGCTCACCTACGGAGCCTTGTCTGTAAGCTCTCTAAGGAAGGAGAGTTAGGTACTCTCGAATGGGCTCAATGATGCGACGGCTCCTAGCTCCAGAGACTTTACCTCGTATGAGATTAGATTCCGCTACGCGGCCTAGAATATAGTTTGGCTTCAAGAGGAGGAGGTGGCTCCCCCACGGGACTGAGCACTCTGGTTGCTGTCGAGCTATCCTTCACCCATAGCTCTTCCTTTCAAGAAATGGCTACGAAGTAGACTCAGTAAGCCTGAAAGGCTTTTACGCTACGCATCCTTACCTACCTACCTTGGTTATATTTGACTTGCCTAGGGTTGGTTCAGAGCACTAGACTTTCTTTTCTTTGGTTGGCTCTTCTTCTTTAGACGAATGAAAGAGAAGTTCAAGAACAAGAAAGAGTAATTCCTAATCTATCTCTTCTACGAGGCCGCGCCAATCTGATTATACCTATCTTTGTGCGCGGCGATAGGGCGGGGCGCTATAGGGGATCACAATGAGCAAAAGGACTTACTATGATATCCCAGGGGTATTTATAGGCATTTTGAGGCTCTATGGGTGAACTCTAGAGCTTAAAAGTCAAGGAATGGCTCGGGCCAAAGGAAAGGCTCGGTTCAACGATTGAGGGGAAGGAGGCGATCCCTACATAGAAGTGGAAGAATGGAACTTTTCCCATACTGCCATGGGGGCTGGAGAGATCTGGTTGTCGAGGGGGACCAAGCGCGCGAGCGATCGAGGGGAAGGAGACGATCCCTAATGCTGGGGATGCTAGGAGTCATCTGATTGATCATCAGATGATGCGGATAGTTCTATTTTTCTGACACTTAACGGCCGAGCACAGATATAAGGTCAGTCGTTGGATCATATTGGGAGATCGAACAGTTGATCAAGGATCTTTACGGCGAATAACTAGATGTTGTTGGATTGGAATCTCAAAACCATGGAATGGTCGAGATAAGACGGATTCGATCGAAGGTGCAGGTCATTGGATCAAATCTGTGGGATCAACTATCCAGATGGCGCCCGCAGTTTATAGGCAGCCCACCGTTGGAGGGAGGATATATTTGTAATTAAGAATTGTTCTAAACCCTAATATACAATTGAACCAAATTAAATTAAATCTAAAATAGGCCTAAATGGCCTCCAAAAATTCCCAAAAAATTTATCTTTAGCCAATTTGAGGGTGGGGAATTCAAAAATGAACTCAAATTTTAATTTGGAGATAAAACTAATTTAGCTAATTTCCATATTCTAAAATAGGCAAAAATACTAAAATACTCCATTGAGCTCCGATTAATTTCAAACTTCTATGATTAGATTTAAATAACTCATTGAGTCTAATGGAATCAAAATTAAGGCTTGGTTTAGCTTAATTAATCTAAATTTAGCTAGGGTAACAGCTAACGTTATTTACACTAGCTCAGTATTTCCTTTCTCTTGAGCCTTGTACCCTTCAGGTTGTTGCATGTACAGCTCCACCTCCAGCTCTCTGTGAAAAGATAAAGTTTTAACATCCATTTACTTCAAATGCAAATCCTTAGCTACAATAATATTCAGCACAACCCTGATGGTTGCATCTTTACAACTGGGGCAAAGATATCAATGTAGTAGACCCCATGCCTTTGCTAGAAACCCTTTACTACAAGTCTCACCTTATAGCGTTTGCTCTCATTTGGCTCTTCTTTTACCTGATAAACCCACTTGTTTTGAAGTGCCTTCTTCCCAGTGGGTAAGGGTGCCAACTCCCATGTCCCATTTTATATGAGTGATTCCATTTCATCATTCATGGCAGCCTCCCACTTAATTTAATATTTAACCTGAAGTACCTCTTCCAAGCTTTATGGTTCACCTCCATCCATTAATAACAAATAAAACAAAGAAGGAGAGTACCTCTATGGCGGTTTTGAGACACTTGTCAATCTTCTAAACATGGGTTTTTGTTGTTCAACATTGGCACCCTCTTGAGCTTCTTCTTGTACTTCAATATTTATCTCAATACTGTCATCAATCTATATGAGTCGGGGCTCACCATTTAAAGCACCCTTGGAGTCAATCTTGACTCCAATACAATCCATGTATATTTTACTTTCATTGAAAGTGCATCCCTACTTTGGATGACCTTCTAGTTCTGATTGTCCTAGAACCTGTAGCCAAACTCACCCGCACCATATCCAACAAGTGTGCACTTGATCACCTTTGAGTCAGTTTCACCTTCTTTCCACTTCAAGCTTCCTCAAGAATCCCTTTATTCAAGGGGATAGAAGGTTCCCAAATGATTAGATACACAGCCATATTAACAACTTCATCCCATAACTGCTTTGGGAGACCCGCATGCAATCTCATGCTTCTTGCTCTTTCTGTTATTATTCTATTCATCTGTTCTACAACACAATTTTTCTATGGTATTCTAGGGACTGTGTACTCCCTCTTAATGCCCCTCAAGGCACAGAACTCCCTGAACTCCCTATCACAATACTCACCGCCATTGTTAGACCTTAAAACTTATACTTTAATCCTATCTCATTCTCCACCAAAGCTAACCACTTTCCAAACACATCAAACACATCAGATATATGTTTTAGAAAGTAAATCCATAGCTTACTCGCGTGATCATTAATGAACGTGACGAGATATGTAGCTCCACATATGGAAGAAGTAGGAGCTGGCCCCCATACATATGTATGCACCAACTAAAGTTTCTTGCCTTTCAGCTCCTTCCAACTTTGGAAAATGAAACCTTCTTCAATTTGCCCAACACGTAGTTTTTATAGAAATCCAAGTCTACTAGCTTCAATCCTTGGAGCTTCTCCTTTGACTGTAGAGATTTCAATCCCCTCTCGCTCATATGACCAAGCCTCCGGTGCCATAAATCCACATCTGTTTCTTCTGCAACTGCAATAGTATCAGACATTTTATTGATCAAATAAAGTGTGCCTTCCATATTTACCTGTGCAATAATGAGTGCACCCTTGGTGACCTTCCACAAGTCTCTAGTGAAATAAGTGATGTAGCCTACTCTTGCTAGCTAGCTCACAAAAATTAGATTTCTCCTAAAACATGCACATGTCTAACATACTTGAGCTTCCAAACTATGCCGCTTGGTAGCTTAACATCCACATCACCTCTGCTAATGATGTCGCACGCCTTATCATCTCTAAGATACACTTTCCCCAAGTTACCCTTGGTGTAACTCTTGAAGGCACTCCTAGATGGAGTCGCATGAAAAGATGCCCCCGAGTCCACTACCCAGGACTTTATGTTGACAAGTGAGATGATCAAAGCATCCTGATCCTCCTCAGCTGAAACATTCATAGTGGGGTTCATAATCTTACCACCACCACTTGATTTCTTTACGGTAGGGCAGTCCTTCTTAAAGTGACCTGCCTTCCCACAGTTCCAGCAATCTGGCTTTGCCTTTACGGATCTTGATTTTCCTCATCGAGACATTTACCTATTTCTATTATGTCTCCTTTTAGTGTGCCTTTCCCTGCTCTCAACATTCAGTACAGAGGTAGATGCCTCTCCATGAGATTTATTCTACACCTCCTCATTTAGCACAAGCCGACTATGTCGTCAAACCTCAAATATGCATTTCTTGATGAATTGCTGATAGCTATAACCAGCCCATCCCAACTGTTTGGAAATAAAGAGAGGAACAATAAAGTTCAGACCTCATCATCAAAACTGATGCCCACTGAACTTAACTATCTCGTCACCGTGTTGAACCCATTGAGGTGTTTAGTCAGTGAATGGCCTTCCATTATCTTCATGTTAAATAATCTCTTCATCAAGAAAACTTTATTTGAAGCTAAGGGCATCTCATATATCCTCATCAGGGCATCCATGAGATTTGCAATGGTTTTCTCATTAACAATGTTAAAAGCAATAGAAGAAGACAATGATAAACAAAGCAGCGATGACCCATATATTGAGAATCACCAACTCAACATTGATACGTCACTACAATATCTAATACTAGATTAGAAGGAAACTAATCTACATTATTAGATACTGTGTTTGGCCAAAAATTTAGAAGAGGGTCTTAAGGTAAGATGGAAGGAATTTATGAAAAATATTACATGTAATACTTGTGTACAAATATAAAGATATATGATATGAGTACTTGTAAGTTTAGATGTGAAAATACTAGAGATTGGCATATGATATATGAGTGTACAATATCGAATATAAGTATAAGTCAATTAAATCTTAAAATATTTTGGCATGACTTCTACTATATTTGGTTAAAAATACACTTACAATTTCAACATACAAGTCTTCCATTCCAATGGAAGATTAAATTGAAAAGATAGCAACCTAAAACTAATATAAAATCAATCCATTACATAGGATTACTTGGTTTCAGTTTTAATATAAAGTTAATCCATTACATGGAATTTCTTATTTATAATTTTAATATAAAATCAATCCATTATATGAGATTATTTATTTTTAATTCTAAAATAAAATCAATCTGTTATATGGGATTGTTTATTAGAATCCTTATAACATAAGGGGAAAAATGACACTAAGTAGATTAAATTTGGATAATGTTTGAAATTTAGGATTTTAGAATTCCTAATTAGGGCCAAAAAAAGTGATTTAAGAAATTATGATTCAAATATTAAATTTGATTTCATATTATTGTTCCTCACATTATTGTGAGAGAAATGGAGTATTTGATTATTTAATTTAAATATTAAATGATCAAATTATGTCACATGAAATATTGAAATCAATTTATAATTAATTAACTATTCCTAAATATTGACTATTTAAAATGTTTATCAAAATAAAAATTTAATTGCACATTATTAATCTACACATTTTTCTGATCAAAATATTATATAATATTGTATTATTTGGTTGTGTATAATTAAAATTATTAATGATATAAGAATTTCATTTAAATAAAATTAATTAAAACACTTTAATAATCCATTTATCAAATTAGAACTGCGAGCACTAAGTTTAATAAGGCGCAGAAATTAGGGCACGAGGTTGATTGAAGAAGGCGGCTGTCATGCACGAATTTCATCACGACGTCAAAACCCATGAGTGCCGTCATGACTCGCGTCGCCCTTTCCCTAAAGGGCAATGCGTGTCAGTCCAAATAAACCCAAAAATCCCGCATGGAAAAATGGTTCGGGAAAGCTGGGTTGGTCTGTTTAGCGAGAAATTGTGAACCGCGACTTGGTTTACCTCGGACCCGTCTTCCTCCTTGCAAAAACTGTGATGGGTAGATTAGGGTTTGATAGAGCAGCCATCCCCATTCATCCCACTAGCTGACCCGCATGGCATTAGATAGGTCTCGAAGGGATCTATCTGACGACATGTAAATCAAGATCCAGGACATCCACAACTGTTGACCATACCTAACCCTAATAAGGTTAGGGTAGTCGGCTTAGCGGCATTGTATGCCACGTGGATGGCTCAGCTAGCTCGAGCTCAATTTACCTCGATTAAGCTCAAAAGAGGCTCAGAAATATGATATGAGTTTTGAAACAGGTTTAGGCATAGTCAATTTGAGAAACGAGTGAGAGATTTAGTACTTGGAAGTTTGAAGTTCCTTAGCTCACCGATGGATTTAGGGTTCCCTATGGTTCACAGCAAGTTCCTAATCGTAGCGTTGAGCTCTTGCCGATGCTTTTGGGGGGAGTGAAATGGCGTACAGGATAGAGTAATGCGATTAATTGGGCTTGGAATGAAATCGACAGCGGGATGGGTACGGTGATAGGCGCACAATCGTCGCCTTCGCAGAGACGTACAGGGAAGAAAGAAGAGCCGTTAGATTGAGGCACGAATATGACGGCTAGATCCGATCAAAGCGATCATACCGTCATATCAGAATCCTAAGAGCATGACGGCTCAAATTAAACGGGGAATTGTCTCGTGCAACTGACATAACAGTGAATGTAGCACCCCACCCCATCGTCGTGCATGCAAAAGACAAGTAATATATATATATATATATATATATATATATATATATATATATATATACGTTCGGCGGTAGAGCGGTGCGCTACTCGGGAGAAACGGATATACAAGCAAAACCTATCTTCTCGAATAGGCTAGTAAGAACTGAGCCATGCTGAAGGCTGCTGACTCGAATCCTAAGAGTAGGATCAAGATCCAATACCTAAGATAAGAGTGAAATGCTTATCTTAGATATTAGACTAGCACGTATACAAGGTCCAAGGAGGTAAATAAGAACCCGATATACGTTATCAATATATATTCCAGCATTTCCAGTATGCTGATCATATCACAATACTAAGTATAGTAGTATAATAGAGTGTAGAAGCTAAAAGCAAAACATCCAGAATACATTCATCTCAAGCAATAGTAAATATTCATCTCAGGAAAGAAAAATAAAATATATCCAGAGTTTATTACAGACTGATTTATATGCAAAAAGTAAAGTTTATCTAAAGTATTGGAATAAGAAATAAGTAAGGGTAGAAGGCTGGTCCACTAAGGCTCCGCGTACTCCTCCTGGATCTTCTGTACGTCCTCCAAACCTGCCCCTACAAGCTACTCAGGATCTAGCAAATTGTCGGATCCCAAAAGTACCCCCGTGTTAGACAAGGAGTCTAACACATCGCCACTAACTATACAAAACTAAACAAAACATAACAAACAGAATGGTAAAGCAAAACTATAAAAGAACTGAGGAAAAGTGCATAGTAAAGAAAACTGTAAATGCTAAGTAAATAGAGCAGTAAAGGCCAGTTAAAGTGAAGCTATAGCCAAAC
This sequence comes from Gastrodia elata, assembly GCA_016760335.1. Lineage (NCBI taxonomy): Eukaryota > Viridiplantae > Streptophyta > Magnoliopsida > Asparagales > Orchidaceae > Gastrodia > Gastrodia elata. Next base: position 21,027,192 of record CM028676.1, on the reverse strand, counting down.
AAAAGCTGAAAGTAAAGTAAACACCACGATGAAAGAGATGTTATATGATGCACTATATGTCACTAAAATGATGCACACAAATATGCTACACCACAGTATATCTTAGAACTATCACTGAAGGCTTATGAGTAGTACGGTCCAATGTAAATACACTAGTTAGGAAGTCAGTATGGTGACGCAGATGCACCCTGAAATTCCCCAATTTGTGTATATCACATTTCGTAACCCATACAATATCATTGATACCCATGTATCACAACAGAAGGAATAAGTCAAATTCATGTTTATGCTTATGCTTATGCCACTATGTTGAATGAAATGAAAAATCCAGAAATTAATGAAGAGTTTAGTAAGAAATAATAATGAATTCTAAGTCCCCACTTTGCAGAATCCTTTTAAAAGGATTCTGACTCCTAACTTCTAGATCGATATTTAGTTAAAGTTGCTTATTTACTTAAAGATCACTAGACGGGGTGATTGTATACGCATATTTAGCATACTGCAAAAAAAAGATTCTTATTACTTAATTTGATTAAGCCACCCTAATAAAGCGATCTTTATTAGGAGGCACCACCTGATGGTGATTTTGTATCTCAAGCTAAGTATTAATTTGATATACTCACAATCATACTCAGTGTCTTAAGGAAGGTAAATCTCACTACTTAGTTTACTTGAGCCATACCTATTAAAGTGATCTTCGCTAGTAGGCATTGCCCGTTGGCAACTTGTCTTTCAATTAAACTAAGGGATGAGTACCCATTTAATACACTCTTAAGTTTGAATAATTTATTCTAATGGGACTATATTCGTCTAATCCCGTAGGATAGAACCTGCTCATAAGTCCTTACTAGAATGAATCAACCAATCCTGAATACTATTGGGGACCAGTAATATGGGCATACTATACTACACCACCTATTGATCAAGATTCAATCAAGTCTAGTTAATAAAGCAAGGATTTATCAAGACTATAAAGGCCTAAACTAATGGGTAAGTCCTATACAAGGTCTCACAAACCATTTGTGATCAAGGATCACTTGCTATAAATTCTACTACAAGGAGAAGGATCTGTTCTAAGGTCCTCAAGTGATTACTACCACGAGGGGATAAGATCAATCTCTAAGGTGATGGGATCTTCTATACTTCTACCTCAATGAATCACACAAGGATCTCTTACCACAAGGTAAATGTATTTTAGGTCTTTTAAATATTTTCGGGACATTCTTATGAAGAAATGCTTAAGGTCTCCCATTCTAATTTCTAATATTAACACTTTTTATTCTACTATGTACTTAGATTTAGAATGATCAGACCAGATGATTAAGTCATCTGATCACACCTTAATGTAGGGATAAGGGATTCAAATCCAACATATTATTAAAGTTTAAGATCATTTATTAAATCAGATGGTTTTATTAATCTTTTATGCCAATAGTCTTGCTTAGGAGCAAATCAAGGATCTTAAGGTTCGATTCAGATTAAAAAGTCACATAGGACTATTATTAACCTTAATTTGTCTAATTTAAATATTTAGAATCAATATCAAATCAGAATGCATTATTGGAAAATGTCAAGTCCATAGTCTTATAATCAAGTTGATTATGTTAAGGTTCTTATGGATTTGTTCCTTAATTAAGTATATTAGGGTTGGACCCCTATCCTTCTTTAATTAAGATCATGAATTTGGTTAATACTCAATGTCAAATCAGTGAGCTAATTATATATTATTGGTGGCAATCTCAGACCTAGATCAAGTCTTAAAAAGCTTGATCCAAGTCTTAAGATTTCTTAAGTTAATCAAGGTATTTAAGGTTCTCAAATTTAGATTGGATCAAGTTATACTTAATAGACTTATCTAAATATTTTCAGTACATCTAACTTAATGTCATATGTCACTTTGATAATCAAATTTTATAAAATAGGGGATACTTAGTGCTAATCAAACCCTAATTCAATTCAAAATAGATTAACACATAAATATAAATCCAACCATCAAAATTGCATGAAGTTTGGCACACAAGTTTCTTTTAATAATGTAATTGATCAGAGCTTAAGTTTATTAAGATCCAGTAAGTATAAACTCTAATTTTCACTAATTAAGATTTAACAAGATTATGGCATATTTTAAAATACATAACTCAGAAAAATAAATCCTTTAGCACATGCATTCTACTCATAAGTGAACTAATGGCACCCTAAATATGCAATTTGGATAAGTATAATTACCAAATCACCCTAATTAAGATTCACTATAATTAAGCAATAATTAAAGATCTAACTATCAGATGTCCATTTTTATTTCATATTCTGGTCCCTTATATTTTGCTGGTCATTTTTATTTATAATATTATAGGATTTGGATCAGTGGATTAAAAGTTATTCAAATAATACATTTTGTATTTTTATTTAATTAAATTCCTATGATTTGATTATTGAGATTTTTTCCTTAAGGAAAATAATTCCAATAATTCCGATTTAATTTAGAAGTAAAACGACTGTCTCTATCGGATACAATTATTTTAGGAATTCCGTGCAATCTGACTATTTCCTTAATATATAATTTGGCCAACTTCTCCACCGAGTCAGTTTGACGGATTGGAATAAAATGAACAGATTTTGTAAGGCGATCTACTATAACCCATATTGAATCAGCTCCAGATCTAGCACGGGGCAAACCCATGACAAAATCCATGGATACATCAGTCCATTTCCATTCTGGAATTTCTAGTGGGTGCAATAAGCCACCAGGCTTTTGATGCTCTGCTTTTATTAAACAACAAGCGTGGCATTTTGCAACAAATTCTGTAATACTTTTCTTCATCCCTGGCCACCAGAATGATTATTTTAGGTCTTGATACATCTTAAAATTCCCTGGATGAATTTGATATCCTGAATTATGACTTTCAATTAAGATCTCTTTATGCATGGATTTAGGAATCCAGAGACGATTATTCATGTAAATAGCACCTTTCTTAAACTGCAATTCTGGACGATGACCACTTTCTATTGCCATTTTAAGGTTTAAATATTCATCATCCTTGCTTTAAGAGATTGAAACATCTCTATGGAATGTGGGTTCTATATTATTCATGGATATCATGGTACTGACTGAATTTTCCCTAGCAAGAGAAATTTCCATTTTATGAAACTCATTCATCAACGAACTTTCTAAAATTAAGCTGTTAAGAACAGTGTGACGACTTAACGCATCAGCTACCACATTCGCTTTTCCTGGATGGTACTGGATATCTAAGTCATAATCACTAATTAATTCCAGCCATCTTCTTTGCCTACAGTTCAATTCTCTTTGGGTAAAGATGTACTTCAGACTTTGGTGGTCTGTGAATATAGAGCATTGAACTCCGTACAAATAATGGCGCCAGATTTTTAATGCAAAAACTAATGCTGCCAATTCTAAATCATGTACAGCATAGTTCCTTTCATGGGTTTTAAGCTGGCGACCGCGGCCCGGGAGACCCAGCACTGTCGCACAGCGCGGGTCGTGGGTCGACCCGGCCCGCACAGAGCCATCGTCCCCGCTCCTTCATCCCGAGCCAGGGATCCAATTAGGGGAACCCTAATCACCAAATCTTGGCGCATCCTGACCATGGCACAACCAGAACCTGATCGCTACACGATCATCATGGTCAAACGCATCGAATGGGACCCGAAGCCCTCTGTGAGACGGTTCGGATCGACCGAACCTTACTCACCCGAGGGCTCCTTCATGGGAGCTGCTGTGGGGAGATGATTCTCCCCATAGAGGCCACGCCAGACCCCGGGCTCAATCCCTAGACCATCAGGGAGGTGAGGCGGATCGAAGCCCTTTGGTCTGAGGGTCTAGGATGGTATGGATCGTCGGGTCCTTACTCGACCGAGGCGATCCTTAAGAACTTTAATCCGATCGATCGATTCGATCCATCAGGGCTAGCCTAGATATTAATCTCGATATCATTGGGTTTGAGATGACAATACCAACTCAGACACATCAAAATAGAGAGGGTCCGAGCCTCATTGGCTCGAAACTGGTAAGTAGGATACCTGGTTTTGTCGGGATTGCTTGCAGACGTTGCAGAGGGGGATGCTGGCTGGCTTAGCTCCCTTAGATTTTTCTAAGAGTTCCTAAACTCCAGGAGACTCTCCTATCAGTGGTACGCAAGCTCGGGGATGCCTGGAAGAAGCTCAGCAGCTCTGGAATTCAGCAACGGGAGCTTGGGAATGGCGAAAGGAAGATCAACTCCAATTGATCAGCAAGGATCAAATGGAGGAATGTTGAGGCTATTTATAGCCTCAGGGGGGTGTAGGGAAGTTTCCAGAGGCTCTAATTTGGCTGGGGAGGGTCGGAGTGGTCGGGCCATGGCCGAGCTCTTGAATTTCCAATTCGAGCTCAGCCGGGTCATGAGGCCCGATTGGGCTCATGGCCATTATGGGAGGTGTGCTAATGATCTGCTGAGGTGGAAGCAGGAGTGGGGGACAGAGGAGGCAGCTGGCAGTACAGGAGATCTCTCGGTCGAGTGCACGAGCACATGGAGACAAAGATCCACAGTACCGGGTGCCTTGGTTACCGTCTGATCTATCGATCAAATGGCGCTACGGCTGGGAGTGCCCGGATCCTAACGGCCGATCGCGAGGATGATCCTGGCCGTAGGATCCATGGGGTGGATCCAATGACGGATCCGTGGTTCCGTGGGATCTGATCCTAGCCATTGAATTAGCAAGGCGTGACGACCAGATTCACGAGGCGCCGCTGTCGCGTGGCCCGCGGTCCGCACAGCGGAGCCTGGCTGTTAATTCAGGTATAAGGGTATAATTGCAATTATGAATTAATAAGAACCATTATGTGCAATTGAACTATTTTAATTTAAATTGAATTATGGCCCAAATGATTTCCAAATTGTACTAAAATTTCACCCTTAGCTAATTTGGGAGTGAGGAATCTAAAAATGCAATCATATTTTAATTTTAAGATCAAAATATTTTAGGTCTAATCTAGGGCATCTAGACTGATCCAATTATCATTTTGAACTTAGAGAAGTCCAATGGACTTCAATTTTTCTAGATAGGCTCAGTTTGAGATTCTATAAGCAATGGTGTTTGAAAATTGATTAGGTTACTTAAGCTTTTGCAAGGTAACAACCTAAGGTTGTTACGGACTCCCTCACTTAAGAATGATGTCGTCCTCAACATCATCTCAAGTGAGAAGAGAATCATGAGAACATTGAAGAACATAAATAAAATTTAGAAGATTAAAGGAGTACCTGGAGTTTCAAAGAGGCTAGGGTACTTCTTTCTCATATCCACCTCTTTTTCCCAAGTAGATTCTTCTAAGGAGCGATTCCTCCACTGAATCTTTATCAAAGGGATTGAGCGATTTCTCAGCTATTTTTGATCATGAGCCAAGATCTTGATTGGCTCTTCCGCATAAGAAAGATCTGGTTGGAGGGATACCGCTGGAAGTTGAATTAGGTGGGATGGATCATGGAGGCATCTCCGTAGAGCGGAGATGTGAAATACATTATGGATTGCAGAGAAATCTTCATGAAGCTTTAATCGATATGAAGTAGAACCAATCCTTTCTAATATTTCAAATGGTCTGACATAGCGAGGGCTTAGCTTCACAGCTACACCAAAATGATTAATGCCGTTCATTGGGCTAACTTTAAGGTACCCATATTTTCCCACCTCCAGATCCAGAGCACGATGATGAGCATCGTGATATTTACTCTGGCGATCTTGAGCCGCTTTGATTCTTTGTTGGATCAATTGAATCTTACGATTCGTTTCTTCAACTAATTCTGACCCCTAAAGCTGAACACTACCGGTTTCAGACCACGCTAACGGAGTAGTACTGCATTTTCTGCCATACAGAGCTTCATATGGAGCCATACTGATACTTGCTTGAAAACTATTATTGTACGCAAATTCCATAAGAGGAATGTGGTCTTCCCAGAAACCTCCAAAATCTAGTACACAGAGACGAATAAGATCTTCCATGACTTGGTTGACTCTTTCAGTTTGCTCATCTGTCAGAAGATGAAAGGCGGTACTCATAGCTAGAGTAGTCCCCAAGTCGTGATGTACTGCTTGCCAAAATTTAAAAGTGAAACAGCTATCTCGATCAGATACAATGGATCTCGAAATCCCATGGAGTCTGATAACTTCCTTGATATACAACTTTGCCAATTTCTCCACAGAATATGTTTGACGCATAGGGTTGAAGTGAGCTGACTTGGTCAATCGATCGACAATGACCCAAATTGAATCAGCACTGGATCTTGCTTTAGGTAATCCCATAACACAATCCATAAAAATATCAAACTACTTCTATTCAAGAATTGCTAGAGGATGAAGAAGTCGTTCAAGCTTCTGGTGTTCGGCTTTAACTAATGCAAGCATGGCATTTTGCTACAAATTTTGCTACACTCTGCTTCATTCTAGGCCGCCAGAATGATTTCTTCAGGTTTTGGTACATCTTGGTACTGCCAGGGTGTATCTGGTAACCTAAGTTAGACCTTCCACTAGGATTTCTTGCTGCATGGATTTGGGAATCCACAGACGATCCCCTTGATATATTACATTACTGCGAAGCTGAAGGTCAAAGCGACGACCACTTTTGATATCAACTTTAAACTTCAGATAATCTTCGTCCCTGGTTTGAGAGATGAAGACATTGTGATGAAAGGTAGGTTCAACTAAGCTCATGGATATCAGTGTGCTTAACATATCCCCACGCACTGGCCTGATTTCGAACCTTCGGAATTCTTCTTCCAGTGAACTTAAGAGTATCATAGCAGAAAGCGTAGTATGACAACTGAGCGCATCTGCTATGACGTTTGCTTTTCCTGGATGATATTGGATACTTAAGTCATAATCGCTTATTAATTCGAGCCATCTTCGCTGTCAGCAGTTTAACTCGCGTTAGGTGAAGATGTACTTCAAGCTCTAATGATCGGTGAATATGGAACATTGGATGCCATACAGATAATGATGCCAGATATTTAGAGCAAAGACTACCGCTGTTAATTTGAGGTTGTGGACAGGGTACTTCTTCTCGTGTGGTTTCAACTGACGAGATGCGTAGGCTATGACTCTTCCTTCCTACATCAATACACATCCCAAACCTATACTAGATGCGTCGGTATAAACTTGGTAATTCAATCCTTCCTTGGGTAAGGCAAGAACTGGTGCGGAGGAAAGAGCATCTTTCAATGTTTGGAACACTTTCTCACACTCCGGGATCCAGACAAATGGTACAGCTTTCTGAGTAAACTTTGTGAGAGGAGATGCGATTTGCGAGAAACCTTTGACAAATTTCCTATAGTAACCTTCCAGTCATAAGAAACCCCTGATGTCAGTCACAGACTTTGGTTGTGACCAATCTTGAACTGCGCTTACTTTATTTTGATCCACTTTGATTCCTTGGGAGTCGATTATGTGACCCAGAAAGGCGACTGAGTCAAGCCAGAACTCACACTTAGAATACTTAGCATATAGTTCGTGGTTTTTGAGTTCTTCGAGCACTATACGCAGGTGATTTTTGTGATCTGTTTTATTACGTGAATATATCAAAATGTTGTCGATGAAGACAATGACGAATTTATCCAAATATGCTTTTAACACGCGTTGCATTAAGTCCATAAAGATGGACGGCGCATTGGTTAAGCCAAAGGACATCACCAAGAATTCATAGTGCCCATAACAAGTTCTAAATGTTGTCTTCTCAACATCTGAATCTTTAACTCGTGTTGGTGATACCCAGAGCGTAAGTCTATCTTTGAGAAGACTTTAGCTCCAGATAATTAATCAAACAAGTCATCGATACGTGGCAGAGGGTATTTATTCTTAATGGTCACTTTATTTAATTCCCTATAATTGATGCACATTCTGATCGATCCATCCTTCTTCTTTACGAACAACACCAGCACTCCCCAAGAAGATGAACTTGGACAAATGAGACCCTTCTCCAATAATTCTTGAAGTTGATTGTTCAACTCTTGGAGTTCTTTTGGCGCCATACGATACAGAACCTTTGACAGTGGTTGAGTTCTGGGAATTACTTCTATGGCGAACTCTACCTCTCTACTCGGAGGAAGACCGAGTAGGTCTTCAGGAAAAACATCGGGAAATTCACAAACTATACGATTCTCGGAAAGAGGTATGACTTCCTTCTTTTCTCCCAACATTGTCACAAGGTACGCACTGCATCCTTTCTTGACTAACTTCTCTGCGGTCATGGCATTGATTAACGATGATTGGGTGCTAAATTTTCCAACGACTGATTTTGAGTTTCTTCCATTACCCAAGATTATTTTCTTCTTTTGGCAGTTTATGGAAGCACCATGTTGGCTTAGCCAATTCATGCCTAGAATTATATCAAAATTGGTGATTGGCAATAACATTAACTTAGCTCTAAAATTTTGATCCTCAATAGGAATGTCTAAGTTGCAAAATCGTTGGGACTGCATATGGGCTCCTGAAGGTAACCCGATGCTTAATGAACCGGCTAATTGATAGGTTTGTAGTTTAAGGGTTTTAGCCCACTCTTCCGATATGAAGGAATGACTTGCTCCCGTGTCAAACAGAACATTACAATTTGTATTGTTTATTGATAATGTGCCTATAATATGATAACTCGGTAAGGATAGCTACTTAAGAGTCAAAGTACAGGAGTAGTAAGGAATAATTATTAACACAGCGTGAAAAGAAAATTTATTTAAGGAATACCTGATACCACGTCGTTATTTTCAGGAGCAGAGGCAGGAGTTAGCATGTATACTCTGGCAGGTGCTGAAGGTTGTTTATTTTGTGCTCCTGAGTCTTGACGGCTATAGGTCGACTTTTGTATCGATACACTGGCCCTTGAGTTGGTAGTCGGAGCTGGCATTATAGCGAGAGCAGGCTCTCGTTGGTTCACTGGTTGAGCACAGAAAAATTGTTTGTGACGAGAGTGGTTGATGAGCACTCCGTCGATAGTATTTTTCTCTTTGCACTCAAAATAGCGGTGGCCCTTTCGACCACAAGTGAAACATACACCACCGAAGTGGTAGTATTTTCTATACAGATGCATTCTTTTACATTCAGAGTTCTGAGGCTAGGATTGTTTAGTTTCCATATTGTAGACTCTGGCCATTTTGTGATGACCAAAATGTTCATTTCGTGGTTGCATAATTGTAGCCTTTCTCTTCCGGTCCAACTGACCTTGGAATCCTTCTTGTAGACGGGTAGCCTCGATTAATTCCATCAGGATCTTGATCTGACGAGATACTAAGTGTGCTTTGATAGAATCTCTCAGACCCTTTAGGAAATGGTGGCATTTGGATGCCTCCGTTCTCACTAAGTTCGGAATGAATCGTGACAATCTCCTAAATTCCTGTTTGTAGTCGAACACAAAATTATCGCCCTGTGTGAGATGGAGGAGTTCGTCCTCCAGAATTGCTTGGGCTAATGCTGGGATGAATGCTTCACAGAACGCTTCCATGAACATGTCACATGGAATGTCCTCTTCTTCATTATCAGTAAATTTGTTATTCCACTCATTTTCCCACCAAAACTCCGCCTCCTCTTGGAATAGGTAGGTTACTAGGCGGATTGCTTCAGAATTAGGGCACTTGATAGTGGCCAGTTCTACTCCACTAACTTAACCCATGATACAATGTCCATAGGATTCAGTGCTCCGTTGAAGGTAGGGGTTCGGAGACGAAGGAAGCTATGTATGATTCTGTCTCCCGCATACTGAGAAGAGGATCCTAAAGGAGGTGCAGATTCCTGCTTTACTGAGAGGATAAGAGAACGTGTCTCTTGAGCTGCTGCGCATTACTATCAATCAAGGCCTTCAGTAAACTGGCTATAAGGTTGGACTCTTCAGGTCCGCTTAAGGATACGACCGTGTTCTTGATTGGAATGGGAGCAGATGGGGAACCAGGGTTCATGACTGCAATTGCAAGTATAATTTCAGGAACATAAAATTCTTACTATAATTCATTAAAATTTCTACTTCAAAAGAGAAGATACATGGATCTGTGAAATATATAAGAAAAATGATATGATTTTCTAAAATCCTAGTTACAATATTCTTTCCAAAAGGCAGCACAAAAGTCATCATATGTGATGATGTGACCTTTCCGAGCTAATCTCCTATTAAGCCAATTCCACCAACGACTCGTTGATCCCCTCAGTAGGATCTCTACGATCTCTAGGCGGTACTTCTATGGATAGGCTATCTCTCGAAGCATCGTGGTAACACGATCCAGCCACTCTTTGGCGGGTGCCGAAAGACTGTTACCACCGAATGATGAATGAATCAGGATCTTCTCCATTACTGCGACTCCTCGAGGTGATACTCCATCTACAGCCCTCCCGTAGATCTGACCATCTCGAAGGCCGTCTATCCAATAATCGTCAAACCTCCTAAGGTAGAACAAAAATGCTGATGGCGAGTATTCCATCCCCCTAAAATAGTTCAACCCATAAGTATTTTATTCATCTATTACTTTCAAAGTTCATTCACATCCTAAGATGTTATTTTAAGTTTTGCAGTTTCAATTATCTTTTTATGTGCGTTAAATTCCTATGGTGTCAATATTATAGACATAGTCTCCCTTTCCATTTCTGAGATACCTTAATGAATTTTTTAGATGATTGTTTTGAACTACACATAGTTATTATGATCTTGTCCTGACATATAGAACATATTATAAAGTAGATAGGAGCAAGCTCCTTATCTGACACTTTATAATACCTCTCTGATACCAACTTTAGCGCCCTGCCCCGTCGCCGCGTGCGCTAAAGACAAGTAATATATATATATATATATATGTGTTCGGCGGCGAAGTGGTACGCTACTCGGGAGGGGCGGGTATACAAGCAAAACCCATCTTCCTGAATAGGCTAGTAATAACTGAGCCATGCTGAAGGCTGCTGACTCGAATCCTAAGAGTAGGATCGAGATCCAATACCTAAGATGAGAGTGAAATGCTTATCTTAGATATTAGACTAGCACGTATACAAGGTCCAAGGAGGTAAATAAGAACCCAATATACGTTATCAATATATATTTCAGCATTTCCAGTATGCTTATCATATCACAATACTAGGTATAGTAGTATAATAGAGTGTGGAAGCTAAAAGAAAATCATCCTAAATACATTCATCTCAAGCTATAATAAATATTCATCTCAGAAAAGGAAAGTATAATACATTCAGAGTTTATTACAGACTAATTTATATACAGAAAGTAAAGTTTATCTAAAGTACTGGAATAAGCAGTAAGTAAGGGTAGAAGGCTGGTCCACTAAAGCTCCACGTACTCCTCCTGGATCTCCTGCATGTCCTCCTGACCTGCCCCTACAAGCTACTCGGGATCTAGTAAATTGCCGGATCCAAAAAGTACCCCGTGTTAGACAAGGAGTCTAACACATCGCCACTAACTATACAAAACTAAACAAAACATAACAAACAGAATGGTAAAGCAAAACTGTAAAAGAACTAAGGAAAAGCGCATAGTAAAGAAAACTATAAATGCTAAGTAAATAGAGCAGTAACGGCCAGTTAAAGTGAAGCTATCGCCAAATGAAAGCTGAAAGTAAAGTAAACAACATGATGAAAGAGATGTTATATGATGCACTATATGTCACTAAAATGATGCACACAAATATGCTACACCACGGTATATCTCAGAACTATCACTGAAGGCTTATGAGTAGTATGGTCCAATATAAATACACTAGTTAGGAAGTCAATATGGTGACATAGATGCACCCTGAAATTCCTCAGTCTGTGTATATCACATTCCGTAACCCATACAATATCAATGATACCCATGTATCACAACAGAAGGAATGAGTCAAATTCTTGTTTATGCTTATGCTTATGCCACTATGTTGAATAAAATGAAAAATCCAAAAATCAATGAAGATTTTAGTAAGAAATAATAATGAATTCTAAGTCCCCACTATGCAGAATCCTTCTAAAAGGATTCTAACTCCTAACTTCTATATCGATATTTAGTTAAAGTTGCTTATTTACTTAAAGATCACTAGACGGGGTGATTGTATACACATATTTAGCATGCTGCAAGAAAAGGATTCTTATTACTTAGTTTGATTAAGCCACCCTAACAAAGCGATCTTCATTAGGAGGCACCACCCGATGGTGATTTTATATCTCAAGCAAAGTATTAAGTTGCTATACTCACAATCATACTTAGTGTCTTAAGGAAGGTAAATCTCACTACTTAGTTTACTTGAGCCATACCTATTGAAATGATCTTCGCTAGGAGACATTGCCTGTTGGCAACTTGTCTTTCAATTAAACTAAGGGATGAGTACCCATTTAATACACTCTTAAGTTTGAATGATTTATTCTAATGGGACTATATTCATCTAATCCCACATGATAGAACCTGCTCATAAGTCCTTACTAGAATGAATCAACCAATCCTGAATATTATTGGGGACCAGTAATATGGGCATACTATACTATACCACCTATTGATCAAGATTCAATCAAGTCTAGTTAATAAAGCAAGGATTTATCAAGATTATAAAGGCCTAAACTAATGGGTAAGTCCTATATAAGGTCTCACAAACCATTTGTGATCAAGGATCACTTGCTATAAATTCTACCACAAGGAGAAGCATCTGTTCTAAGGTCCTTAAGTGGTTACTACCACGAGGGAATAAGATCAATCTCTAAGGTGATGGGATCTTTTATACTTCTACCCCAATGAATCACACAAGGATCTCCTACCACAAGGTAGATGTATTTTAGGTATTTTAAATATCTTCAGGACAATCTTATGAAGAAATGCTTAAGGTCTCCAATTCGAATTTCTAATATTAACACTTTTGATTCTACTCTGTACTTAGATTTAGAATGATCATACCAGATAATTAAGCCATCTGATCACACCTTAATGTAGGGATAAGGTATTCAAATCCAACATATTATAAAAGTTTAAGATCATTTATTAAATCAGATGGTTTTATTAATCTTTTATGCCAATAGTCTTGCTTATGAGCAAATCAAGGATCTTAAGGTTCGATTCAGATTAAAAAGTCACATAGGACTATTATTAACCTTAATTTGTCTAATTCAATTATTTAGAATCAATATCAAATCAGAATGCTTTATTGGAAAATGTCAAGTCCATAGTCTTATAATCAAGTTAATTAAGTTAAGGTTCTTAAGAATTTGAACCTTAATTAAGTATATTAGGGTTGGACCCCTATCCTTCTTTAATTAAGATCATGAATTTGGTTAATAATCAATGTCAAATCAGTGAGTTAATTATGTATTATTGGTGGCAATCTCAGACCTAGATCAAGTCTTAAGAAGCTTGATCCAAGTCTTAAGATCTCATAAGTTAATCAAGGTGTTTAAGATTCTCAAATTTAGATTGGATCAAGTTATACTTAATAGATTTATCTAGATGTTTTCAGTACATCTAACTTAATGTCATAAGTCACTTTGATAATCAAATTTTATAAAATAGGGGATACTTAGTGCTAATCAAACCCTAATTCAATTCAAAATGAATTAGCACATAAATATAAATCCAACCATCAGAATTGCATAAAGTTTAGCACACAAGTTCCCTTTAATAATGCAATTGATCAGAGCCTAAGTTAACTAAGATCCAGTAAGTATAAACCCTAATTTTTACTAATTAAGATTTAACAAGATTATAGCATATTTTAAAATACATAACTCAAAAAAATAAATACTTTAGCACATATATTCTTCTCATCATAAGTGAACTAATGGCACCCTAAATATGAAATTTGGATAAGTACAATTACCAAATCACCCCAATTAAGATCCACTATACTTAAGCAATAATTATAGATCTAACCATCAGATGTCCATTTTTATTTCATATTCTGGTCCCTTATGTTTTGCTGATCATTTTCATATATAATATCATAGGATTTGGACTAGTGGATTAAAAGTTATTCAAATAATACATTCTATATTTTTATTTAATTAAATTCCTTAAGGAAAATAATTCCAATAATTCCGATTAAATTTAAATGGCTCAGCCTAATTCCAAACCGCACTGGTCGACCGTGGCCCGGGAGACCCGGCACTGTCGCACAGCGTGGGTCGTGAGTCGACCCGGCCCGCATAGAGCCGTCGTCCCCGCTCCTTCGTCCCGAGCAAGGGATTCGATTAGGGGAACCCTAATCGCCAAATCCTGGTGCATCCTGACCATGGCATGACTAGAACCTGATCGCTACACGATCACTGTGGTCAGACGCGTCGAATGGGACCCGAAGCCCTCTGTGAGATGGCTCGGATCGACCAGACCTTACTCACCCGAGGGCTCCTGCATGGGAGCTACTGTTGGGAGATAATTCTACCCACAAAGGCCACGCCAATCCCTGGGCTTGATCTCTACACCATCAGGGAGGTGAGGCGGATCGAAGCCCTTTGGTCTGAGGGTCTGGGATGGTCTGGATCGCCGGGTCCTTACTCGACCGAGGCGATCCTTAAGAAGTTTAATCTGATCGATCAATTCGATCAATCAGGGCTAGCCTAGATTTTAATCTCGATACCATTGGGTTCGAGATGACAATACGAACTTAGACACATCAAAATAGAGAGGGTCCGAGCCTCATTGGCTCGAAACCGGTAAGTAGGATACCTGGTTTTGTCGGGATTGCTTACAGACGCTGCAGAGCGGGATGCTGGCTGGCTGAGTTGGATTTCTCTGAGAGTTCCTAAACTCCAAGAGACTCTCCTATCAACAGTAAGCAAGCTCGGGGATGCCTGGAAGAAGCTCAGTAGCTCCGGAATTCAGCAATGGGAGCTCGGGAATGGTGGAAGGAAGCTCAACTCCAATTGATTAGCAAGGATCAAATGGAGGAGTGCTGAGGCTATTTATAGCCTCAGGGGAGTGTAGGGAAGTTTCCAGAGGCTCCAATTGGGTTGGGGAGGGTCTGAGTGGTCGGGTCATAGTCGAGCTCTCAAATTTCCAATTCGAGCTCTGCCGGGTCACGAGGCCCGATTAGGTCTCTTAGCCATTAGGGGAGGTGTGCTAACGGTCTGCTGAGGTGAAAGCGGGAGTGGGGGGCAGAGGAGGCAGCTGGAAGTACAAGGGATCTCTCAGTTGGGTGCACGAGCGCGTGGAGATGAAGATCCATAGTACAGGGTGCCTTGGATGTCGTCTGATCTATCGATCAGATGGCGCTACGGCTGCGATCGCCCGGATCCTAACGACTGATCGCGGGGATGATCTTGGCCGTAGGATCCATGGGGTGGATCCAACAATGGATTCGTGGTTCCGTGGGATCTGATCCTAGCCGTTGGATTAGTATGGTACGATGGCCAGATTCACGGGGTGCCGCTGTCGCGTGACCCGAGCTCCGCAGCGGATCGCCCGCGGTCCGCACAGCGGATCCCGACTGTTAATTCAGGTATAAGGGTATAATTGCAATTATGAATTAATAGGAACCCTTATGTGCTTGAACTATTTTAATTTAAATTGAATTATGGCCCAAATGATTTCCAAATTATACCAAAATTTCACCCTTAGCTAATTTGGGGGTGAGGAATCCAAAAATGCAATCAGATTTTAATTTTGAGATCAAAATATTTTAGATCTAATCTAGGGCATCTAGAATAATCCAATTATCATTTTGAACTTAGAGAAGTCCAATGGACTTCAATTTTTCTAGATAGGCTCAGTTTGAGGTTCTATAAGCAATGGTGTTTGAAAATTGATCAGATTACTTATACTTTTGTAAGGTAACAACCTAGGGCTGTTACAGCGAATCTTTGTGATCAATATTTTCAACCATAGGATTTAATAATTAATACTAATTTAAATGATATTATTAAATTAATTAATTATTCTAAATTTAATACTCAAAATAAAATAATTAAATGTACTCCAAAAAATCCCAAAAATTCACCCTTACCTATTTGAGGTGTGGGAAACTCAAAAATGCAATTAGACTTTTGATCAAAAGTCAATTTAATTATTTTAATTTTTTGGGTATTTAAAATATTAATAAAAATATTAATTTAAAGCAAGAGATGGTTGGGAAGGGTTGCAATATGAGGCCATCCTATCAGCTGCACAGGTCTTTCTTCAATCGTAACCTTCATTAGCTTAATCAAATTCTGCATCTGATCAGTGTGGAAAGTTATAGTGGAAGAAGACTCCTCCACTACAGGCTCAATAGGGATATTGGAATCAGGATTCATTCTAAAGAAAAGGAAAGAAAACATAATTCAAAAATTGAAGAAGATAGGAGAAGAAAATTCTCATTAAACTTGAAATATTTAAGAGATTACAACTTTGGAGGAAAGGGAAAAAGCATAAGTAAAGTAGAAAATATTTGCAAAATCTACTAAAGGAAAAAAAATCTAAAGCAAAAGAAAACTAGCACTACTATTTATAGAATTTTGCATGAATTATAAATTTGAAGTCTTCATAAGTGGAGGAACGATGAAGACACCTACGCCCATGAATTAAAACTTCATGAGCACAACTCCACCTATCAATGGCGTAGTCGTCAAAGAATTCATCCAAAATTTGGAGGCGTATGTGATCGGGGCATTCTATGGCTTTAAATATCGTGGTAACACAAAAGAGCCATTCCCTAGCTAACTGAGGGAAACAGTTGCCTCAAAACACACAAAACTTCAAAATTTTGTTCAAAACATCTCCTCCAGCAGCGGATACTCCATAGTAAACATGACCAAATGTCAAACCATACCAATGATCATACTCCTAATAATGGAAGAACAATCTACTAAAATGTTTTAGTTCAGTCGTAAAGTCTGCCATCTGAAAGTTTGATTAAGGTTTAAGTTAGAAAATTAAATCATTTATAAATTGGAGATGTATTTACTGTCCTAAGGTGTCATTTACTTGTCTTTAGTATATTGTGTTGTTTGCTTTGGATGAATGGATATATTTATCTTAACTTAAAATTCTCAACTTAGCTCTGATACCAACTGTGATGACCCCGATATTGAGAATCACTAACTCAATATTGGTATGTCACCATAATATCTAATACTATATTAGAAGGAAACTAATCTAAATAATTAGATATTGTGTTTGGCAAAGGATTTAGAAGAGGGTCTCAAGTTAAGATCGAAGGAATTTATGAAAAATATTACATGTAATACTTGTGAAAAATATGAATGTAAGAACATATAATATGAGTACTTGCATGTTTAGATGTGAAAATACTAGAGATTGACATATGATATATGAGTGTACAATATGTAATATAAGTATAATTCAATTAAATCTTAAAAAATTTCAGCATGATTTCTACTGTATTTGGTTAAAAATACACCTGCAATTTCAACATACAAGTCTTCCATTCTAATGGAAGATTAAATTAAAAAGATAGCAACCTAAAACTAATATGAAATCAATCTATTACATAAGAATGCTTGGTTCCTGTTCTAATATAAATTCAATCTATTACATGGGATTGCTTATTTATAATTTTAATACAAAGTCAATCTGTTACATAGGATTGCTTATTTCCAATTCTACAATAAAGTCAATCTATTACATGGGATTACGTATTTCCAATTCTAAAATAAAGTCAATCTGTTACATGGGATTGCTTATTTCCAATTCTAATAATTTGAAATGAGAAAATACGTATGTAGCAATTATCTATCCTAGGGTATGCACATTCCACATTAGTTAATACATACAATAGGATGTGGGATTAACAATAATTCCCAAGTTTAACATACAATTACTTTTCAACTCTATATACAATTAAATATACCACTAATCTCCAGATTATCATGCAAGGTAAATATGCAACTAAACTTTATGTTAATATACAAGATAATTATGCAGCTAATGATTTATTTAATCTTTCATTCACATACATTCATCCATTCATCTCAAGCCAAGCATTTAAATATAAAATTAAACTCCAACATAAGCATAATAAATACAAAAATAAATGACTTAATTATTACAAGCCAACAGTAATTAAAGGGAGAAAAGGAAATAATAGCTCACTTGTAAAAATAATAAGCTAATTTTTTATAATATTCTTAAGCGGAAACAGCTAGCTTATGCACTTGGTCCAGCTCCACTAGCCTCCAAATGCACCTAATCTATCATATTTTAGTATTTATATGTGATAGGGCAAAGCCAAGAAATAGAAAATATAGTTAGAATAAATAGTCTAAGTACAATTTAAGATTAGGCTAAGTATATTACTATTTAATTGAATATCACTACTAGTTACAACATAAGCATAAGCAAGGGTGCAAAATATAAGCATAAAAGCATGGAAAAAGGAAGTAGGTAAAAAGGCAAAGTGAGTAAGAATACTCACATAAATTTATATTCTAGCTTGCAATTAAAGCAATAGTAAAAGCATCATAAATAGTCTAGAAAAGAACTAAAGTGCATATGAAAGTAAATGAAGTAAGGTATGTATATGTTCAATGAACTTATGCTAAGTAAAGAAAAGAGACAGTGAAGCATTTAAATGTAATTATGACAACATTCACTATAATCTAAGTAAACTGTAAATAAGTAAAGTATAATACTAAAATATGGAAAATGCATAGTATAAAAATTGGAGGAAAATCTTAGACTATTAGTCTAAGATTCACATATTCTAGAACTATGGAAAGTAACATAGCTAAAAGCTATGATGAGTCTTAACAATCTATAAGATTGAAGAAGATCTCATATTTTAAATGATTAAAGTTATTTTAAGAAAGTAATCATTCTACAGGAAAATACAGAATGAATTGAAGAGTTAAACACAGTTATTTAACAAGTAAAGGAAAATAGGTCAAACAAAATAACACTCACATTCATCCTCTGAGAATATGAGGTTTCCTTATTACTCCTTATTAGCCTGCCCTAGGCTTAACCATCATGTAAACCCCTATAGTTTTTAATGTGAAAGTTTTATTTATGCATAATGTCTTATATGAATGATTCAAATGAATAAGGCTCAAAGTTAAGCAAGCAATTAAGGAGAATTTAATAACTGTAACTACATAATATCTAAATTTATCTAATTTTTAATGATCTACTTAATGATTGGAGTTAATTGAGCTCCCAATTAACTTTGAGATATTGATCTCAAGTTAATTGTAAATAATAGTTATAGTTAGGGTTTTGAAAATAATTGTTTTATTTCATTCTTATGAGATGACAAAATAGTTTTATGAATAACCATACAAATAGAAACTAGTTCTATTCTAGTCCTAAACTATCCAATTCAATTATGATAATTAAATCAAGGCTTAGTTGACTAGTAGGGAAGGATTGAGGTTATGAAATTTTCATACCTAAAGGAAATAAAAGTTAAGGTTCAATTCATAAAAGTTCTTTAATTAGGTTGAGGTTTGGAGAATCTACCCAAATTAGTTATTAATCTAGCTAGGTTTTAGTAAAATGAAATGTTTAAAGTAAATAAATGAAGGGATTAAGAATTACAAGTTCTATGTTTTTCTAATAATTAGAGGTTAAGGAAATCAATAGGATTCATAAACTATCCTAAATGAATTAGAACTCCTATTACTAGCTCTTAAGGAATTCAAGTGAAGAGTTTATGGATTAGGATGAATAAACTAAGCTTTAGTCAGTTACTAAAGGCTACTCCTAGTTAATTCAATAATCTAAAACTACAAAAGCATTAAGTCTAACTACTCTTAATGGATGTAACCAATAGGTCTAGGAATCAACTACAATTCATGTTTAAATCAATCACAGGGTTTCTACCTTAGGGTTGTAAGATGAATCAAGCACTTTGTAATTAATTTAAATATCTAAAAAATGAGAACTAAGCTCAAACATATGTAATATAATTGACATGGGGAATAATAAATATGACATATTAGCTTGCCTAAGGTTTAAAAATACCTAAATTATACAATCTAGGAAATTAGAATTCATCAAAATAATACTAATTAAGAGTCAACAACCTAAAATCACTAATTATTGTCTAATGAAAATGATATACATATAATTGGAATCCTTCTAACATAAGGGAAAAAATAATACTAAGTAGATCAATTTTGGATAACATTTGAAATTTAGAGTTTCTCGGACTCCTAATTAGGGTTAAAAATTAATTAAAAAAATTAGGGTTCAAATGTTAAATTTGATTTCATATTATTGTACCTCATATTTTTATGAGTGAAATGGACTATTTGATCATTTAATTTGGACATTAAATGATCAAATTATGTCACATAAATTGTTGAAATCAATTTATAATTAATTAATTATTCCTAAATATTGACTAATTAAAATGTTTATCAAAATAGAAATTTAATTGCATATTATTAATCTACACATTTTTGTGATCAAAATGGTATATAATATTGCATAATTTGGTTGTGTATAATTAAAATTATTAATGATATAAGATTTTTATTTAAATAAAATTAATTAAAACATTTTAATAATCTATTTATCAAATCAGAACTGCGGACACTAAGTTTAATAAGGCACAAAAATTAGGGCACGAGATTGATTAAAGTAAGCGGCTGTAAGGCACGGATTCCATCGTGGCATCGAAGCCCATGAGCACCGTCATGACATGCGGCAACCCTAAAGGGCGATGCGTGTCAATCCAGACAAACCCAAAAAATAGTTCGGGAAAGCTGGGTTGCTTTAGTTCAGCCAAAAATCATGAACAGTGACTTAGTTTACCTCGGACCCGTCTTCCCCATTGCAAAAACCGCAACGAGTAGATTAGGGTTTGATAGAGCAGTCGTCCCCATTCATCCCACTAGCTAACCCGCATGGCATTAGATAGGTCTCAAAGGGATCTATCCCACGACATGTGAATCAAGATTCGGGACATCCACGACCGTCGACCAGACTTAACCTTAATAGGGTTAGGGCAATCGGCTTAGCAGCACTGTATGCCACTGTGGACTGCTCAGCTAGCTCGAGCTCAATTGACCTCAAAAGAGGCTCAGAAAGACAATAAGAGTTGTGAAATAGGTTTAGGCAAAATCAATTTGAGAAAAGAATGAGAGATTCATTACTTGGATGTTTGAAGTTCCTTAGCTCGCCGATGGATTCAGGGTTCCTTATGGTTCACAGCAAGTTCTTGATTGCAGCGTCGAGCTCTCGCTGATGCTTTTGGGGGGAGTGAAATGGCATAGAGAATAGATTAATGCGATTAATTGGGCTTGGAAAGAAATCAATAGCTTGATGGGTACGGTGACAGGCACACGATCGCTTCCTTCGCAGCGACGTGTAGGGAAGAAAGAAGAGCCGTTGGATTGAGGCGCGAATCTGATGGCTATACCCAATCAAAGCGATCACGCCGTTAGATTAGAATCCTAAGAGCGTGAAGGCTCAGATTAAACAGGGAAACTGTCCCATGCGACGGACAGAATAGCGGATCTTCACGATCGAAATTTTTAACCAAATGATTTAATAATTAATACTAATTTAAACGATATTATTTAATTAATAAATTATTCTAAATTTAATACTCAAAATAAAATCACTAAACATATTCCAAAAAATCTCAAAAATTCACCCTTACCTAATTGAGGTATGAGAAACTCAGAAATGCAATCGGATTTTTGATCGGAGGTCAATTTCATTATCTTAATTTTTGGGTATTTAAAATATTATTAAAATATTCAGGAAAAATTCGATGACTTCCAAACATTTCCAAAATACCACCCCTAGCTAATTTGGGTGTGGTGAGTTCAATGGTGGACTCTATTTTTGATTCTGTTGTCTAAATAAATTAGGCATTCTCAAAATTATCAGAAAACCAGGAAATATTAGAAATTGCCAAATGATCTCCAAATCGTATGAAAATTAAAATGAAGGCTCCTAATACTATTATAAGACTAATGGAGAAAGATTATAGTCAATTAGGTCACTAATTGATGGGTAACAATACTAGGGTTCTATCAAGAACTTCCAATTCTTCATCAGTCATAGATGCGGGTTTTCTGTCAGCTCCTTTCAATATAAAATACAACTTCTTCTGGTAGAGCAGATCCTCCATATGTATTTTCTAGAATGCAAAGTTTGTTCGCTCTGATACCACTTATTGTTAAAACTGATTGAACATGAAAAACTTCCAGCACACAATAATCACAATGAAAGTGATTGAAATAGTGCGTTGTCTTCAATTTAAGGATCGGGGTTGCGTTGATGGTTACCAAGCAACTTAATATCACAAAACTACAAGAATAAAATCATAGCATATACATGCAAGAGATCACAGCACATAAAAATCCAAATATAAAGGATTATGTGGAAAACCCAAGAATGGAAAAAAAAATGCGGAGCCACACCATAGAAAAATACACTTTAAAACTTGAAGAGGTATAGAGTTATAAAGATCTTATCTCTTGACTAAAAATACTCCAGCTCTTACTCAAATATGGAGAGGAGAAGAAGCTGCCACCACCAGGTGTCTCTACTCCAACATGCAAAAGGCTTCACCTAGAGATTTCCTCCTCATAGCTTGCATAAGCCTCCAATTGAAAATGCCAACACTAGGTTTTCATCTCAACTTCTTTTCTTAAGTACTCTGCTAAAAATTGAACCCTGAAAGGTTCAAAGTTCCCTTCAATTTTCTTAGGGTGAAACTGGACTGAACCAAAATTTTTCCAGGCGCTACGGCATGTCGTAGTGCCCAGCTCTCAGATTGGAACTCATTGAGGCATGCCATAGCACCTGCATCTCAGGTTGGCACCCACTGCGGCACGCAGTAGCGCTCACGTCTTGGGTTGGTACCCACTGCGGTGCATTGCAGAGCCAATTTTTGTTGTGGTGCACTGCAGCGCTTGCTTCTCTGTTTGCCGACCACTGAGGCATGCGATAGCACCCCTGTCTCGGGTTGGTACTGCTAGAGCGCACTGCAGCGCACCATAGTGCACTGCAGCGCGTGTGTTATTCCTAGAATTCATTTCTTGCTCCAAATCGCTTTGAAACCTCTTGGAAGCACACCAGAACACCACTAACTTCTCTATGATGTAGTAAATGGTCTCCATAACACCACTTCCTACTTGTTAAGATCTAGTCCTAATAAGTTTATAACTCACAATTTAAATTTGCATGGGCTAACTATACTAATTGGGAACATTATTGAACTCTAAAGATCCTAAGCAATTCAAAGTTTCTAAATCAATCCTAAGGCATCTCTCCTAAAGCTGAAGGCTAAATTAATTATTTGCTAAGTATTCCAAATATTTAAATTATGAAAATCAAGTCTAAATAAAATAAGACATGTTTGTTATCCTAGGGTTTAAAAACCTGAAATATGTGTATTTAAAAATTTTGAAATTACAAAATTACCCAATATGAGGAGTCAAATACCTAAAATATCTAATTATTGTCCAAATGAAATAATGTAAGTAAATTTGGAATCCTTATAGTATAAGGATTTTTAAGGGTACGGAGGACTCCTAATTATGGTTAAAAGTCATTAAAAAATTAGGGTTCAAAACCTAAATTGAATTATTCCATTATATTTGTCTCATTTTTCTAATCAAAATGATATATAAATTTGTATTATTTTGCTAAGTATTTTTAAAATTATGAAGGAAATAAAATTCTTAGGGACCCGCGCTAAAGCGAGGTTCGGGGAGGCCTGGACTGATCCGGATCATTAGAAATGGTCAGATCGTGGCATGCCGTGGCTTAGACCGCATCATCCCCATTAACGCCCGAGCAGGCGTACCTAGGTGTGATGGCCCAACCCCGCTGTGGTTCTATTAACTCTTAAGTTAATATGATTATGGTGGAGGGGTCATCTAAATGACAAGGTTACTACTTATAATTATATTAAGCATACATCATAATCCATCATAATTAAGGACTTTGTCATTCTCAAAGTAAAATCTCACTAAATGAAAATATAAGAATAGCAGAGTGTGGAAGCATAAATATATAACATCCATTCATCACAATGTAAGAGGAACTACGCATCCTACTCATAATAAGTAAAGCAGTAGAAAGTAAAGTTAGCCCTATATTATTACAACATTTAAATAGTTAAAAGACTGAAATAAAATACTCATCCTCACACTGCAGAAAAAAAAAAGAAACTAATGGTCTTCAATAGTCTGAACTTCCTCTTGAACCTGATCTCTAGAAGGCTCTACAACCTCGAAAAGCTCAGATCTATCATTATCAGTTTCACAATGATATGGCCCCAGCCAACAAAAGAAAAATCTTGTTTTATATCTATCTAAGTACATTTTAGGCTGCAAGTTTATTATATTATTTAGATATCACCATAAACAAGTACAAAAGCATAGTTGGAGCAAGAACACGTAAGAAAGAAACATGTAAAATTGTAAATAACTATTTTATAACTTAGCAACTAGGAAGTAAGCACATACCTCCTCCAAAGCAACTACAACAAGGCCAAGTAAGTAAAAGAAAGACTAAAGTAATGACTATAAAGAAAATACATCCTAAACATGCTTATGATCAATACAGAATTATGCTAAGTAACATAAAAGTAAATGGACGTAAAAACATTATAACAACTGAAAACAAAACTAACATTCTATACATGTGTAAGCAATAAGTAAAACTAGCACCCTATATGAAAATAAAGCTAGACAATGCAGTAAAACTATAAGTAAAAGTAGTGCTAAAATGCAGAAAATGTAAAGTAAAATAGTAAATCCAAAACTAAAAGCTGTCTTGGCTACTCAAGCCACTCAGGCTGTAAGTAAATGACAAATATCACTTAGCCTGATGGGCTAAGGTAGAAACTCTGAATTATATGTACTGAAATCACTGAAACTTTTTAGCCTGATGGGCTTAAGGTAGAAAGTACTAAACCAACATTCACTGTATAGAAATCCACCCTCAACTAGTACTCAATATATCCAATCCTGACTATTAAAGTCATATGAGCGTAAAATCTATTTCTCGCCATCCTGGGACCCACCTCAACCAGGCATGGATAGACTTATCGACGGCCGCAACCGCGGTGCTATGCTGGACTCAAGGATTGGAGAGGCATACTAGTTAGGTCATAATATACTGAACTGAAAGTACCAATGTACTTAGCCTGATAGGCTAGAACAGAAAAACTAAGTATAAGTGTACTTAAATTAGTATAACCATATCAAACTGACAAATCAGCCAGTTGGATCGGTCTCACCCAACACTATAGTCGATTTTGAACGGATGAAGTAAAGAGGTATACTAGTTAAGCTACACTCTACTAAAATATGAGAAAAAGAACAAATAATGCTTATGAATCATCAAAGTTAGCATGGGATACTCATCAAATATCCTATGTACATAATATATGTTCAAGGTATATAGCTCAATTACAAAATAAGCAAAGCATCAATGTCAAAGTGAGCAAGAGACTCAACTAGGACACAGGTGATATCTATTGTTGTCTACTTTATTCATTTTATCTACTCTAAGTTACATAAGATTCAGAATCATCAATTCTTAGTCTGAATGTAACTTAGACTCACGGTCTTATATGTTGAAGATAATTAGGACTGGCCAAGTCCTAACTATATCTAAATCAAATGATGTCTACTTGATTTAAATAAATAAATCATCATCCTAGTTTGATATTTTAATTAACCCCAAACCCATCTTGATTAGCTAAATCAAGATGAAAGGATTAAGGATTAAACTTCAAATGATGGGGCTTAATCACTCAATCCAAATATACAACTAAGGGTCTAAGATTTAGAACCCATATCTCACATATTGGATTAAGGCAAATCCTAATGATTAATCAACTCATTAGGATATATCTCTATTCTTAGTTCTAAAGTCTAAAGATCAAATAATCATCGAATAAACTAAGAAAAATCTATAAATTAGTAAACTCAAGGCTTCACCTATTGAGTAACCCAATTTACTCAATAGATGAACTCTAACTTATGATTTATTCCTAATCCTAAGAATTAAAGCTCTTAATTACTAAGAGTATCTCTCAGACACACATCCTAACTAATGTTATAAGACCTATATAAAAGTTCTAAGAGGGTTAAAGAAGAGGAAGAACTCATGATTTTACTTAGGATTTTCTTAAGAATCTAAATTGAGATTTTAATCAAAGTTTCTACTAAGCTTTATAATTATATAGATATGATCTAAGTTACTAATCTTACTATTTATATTATTTAGAATATGAGTCTAGGGTTTTAAAATGCTAAACCCTAAATTTGGGCAAAATGACCATTTTGCCCCTACATAAAGGTTCAAAAATATCAAATATTTATATAGGGTTCCAAATCTAAAATTTTTTATTGCAAAGTATTTCTTACTGTCTAATATAAGATTAGACAGTAATTACATAAATTTTGGGTAATTAATAAGCCTTATGAGATCATATTAATAAATTTGACTCATAGAGATAATTTGATAATTTGGCCTAATTAAATCTAAATTTTCTAATAGATTATTGTTGATTACTGTCTAAGGTTTCTATAAAACCTAAAATTACTGAATTCTGAAAAGTATTGGCCAAGTTATGGCCAATACAAGCTTAAGGGGTAAAAGGGTAATTTAGGGTTTCTTAATTAAAGGTCAAAAATCCTAACTTTTCTAATTAGTGTCTAATTGAGTAAAATCAATGACTATGGTTCACAAATGATCCACTGATTATGACTAGTAGTAGGCTCAATTTGGACTCTAATTGGCTAAGTTATGGCCTAATTAGGGTTTAGGGCGATTAGTGAATGATTAGTGAAATTAATCACCAAATCACTAATCCAACTATACCACTAGATTCTAATCTACTCTAGGAGTTCTCTAAAACTTAAATTATCAAATTTGGATTATTAGTTTTGCTAATTTCACTAATTAATATTTAGAGTAATTAGGGTTGATTAAGAAATCTAATCGTGGGATCTTAAATATTTTTACATATTACTATTAATTAAGTTCTCCTGATCAAAATGAATATTTGGAACACTTAATTTGGAGCTCAATTGACCAACTTATGGTCAATTGAAGCTCTAAGGTTAATTAACCTAATTAGGATTATCTCCTAAATGTAATTAGGCTCAAATAGGTCCAAACAGCAAAATAAACACTACTAGGCTAATTTTTAGGGTTTACTGATTATTTTGAGACCCATATTGGGTATATTTGGATTAGTGTGTGCAAAGTTAGGGTTAAATAAAGTTTTGTGGCATTTTGTGAATATTCAAATATCCTAAAATGTCACTATGTGATATACTACTCCAAATGGACATTTGATAGTTCCAATAAATTTCTTGAATTTTTTTGATCAATTTGATATATTTATTTGCATAATTTGGACTCATATTTATTAAAATATTGATGCCTAAAGTCTTGGGATTTATTGAAATTTAATTAATTGTATATATATAAGTGTTACTGTTTTAATTAAATATTTTTATACAATTTAATAATACATTTGTTATTACATTTATAATTTTTTTGATAAAAATTTTCATTTTGCTATTTGCATATATGGATTTACATATATATATATATATATATATATATATATATATATATATATATTTATTTATTTATTTATTTATTTATTTATTTATCTTCATAAATATGTATAACTTTAGATATATGATTATATTAAGTATTATTCATTTAATTAAGCTTACATGAATAATTAACTAATTATTATTTTGCAGGATGTAGACAGCGGCGGGCCCAACAGTTGACGTGGCAGGATACCAATGGTCGAGACACCCAGAGTGGGTCCCACCACTGCTGTCAGCAGAGACAGCAGTGGGCCCCATGATGATGACTTTTCGGCAAATCAATGCATGCCAGATACACGCGCGAGTCCCACTGTCTCATCCAACGCCATGTCTCGAACCAGACGATGCCCGGGTCGGTCCCGGGTCGACCCAGTCCGGTCCGAAAATCCTTTTGCCTTCACTGAAACTCGCGGCTAGCTCCCTAGAGTTTGAGAGAAGACAGATGCCCGACGCCTGCACGGTCTGGCCCACATGTACATCGCTAGGACAGCACTAGATCATCCCGCCAGAGGTTGAACCAGTCACGGGGAAGCCATACACTGAGTGCATAAGCAAACCCTAGCCCTAACTATACGGCGAAAAGAAGAACATAAATTTTCTTGACTTGATCGAACCCGATCAGAGTCGATCGGGTCTAATATAATTGTTAATTTGCTATGAATATTAACAATCGAAATGAATAATAACAATCTTGTGGAAGAGAAACTAGGTTAGAGGGATACCTGGATCTGACGATTCGTCGAACTGCAAGTAGAAGAAGGATAGCTTCGAAGATTTGGGGAGCTCATTGATTGCCAAAAACTGAACTAGGTCAGCTATCGGGATGATAAAGGAAGGACAATCAAGCCTGTGAGAGGGTTAATAGATGGTGCCTGACGCACGGTTGGAGCTCTGCTCACCTCGTGCAGGGTTCGGCGCCACGCGCCGAAGGCGCTGAACGAAACGGCTCGACCGTCCGATTTGAAATCGAACGGTCCAAAATCGTCGTTTGATCTTAGACAGCAAGGTTACTGCGCGGTTAAGACTTGAAACGACGTCGTTAGATATATTAAATATTTTAATATTTAATTAATTTCTATTAATTTTATTAATTAAAATTATTTATTTAAACGCATTCCAAAAATTCTCAATAAATTACCCCTAGCTAATAGAGGGGTGAGGAACGCAACGGTGCGATCGAGATTTCATTCTGACGAGTATTTAATTACTTGATTTTTTAAGGTATTTAAATAATATTATAATATTCGATGAAAATCCCACGACTTCCAAATGCCTCCAAAATATCACCCCTAGCTAATTTGGGGGTGGTGAACGCAATGGCGAAATCGGATTTTCCAATCTGAGGTCTAGATAAAAAGTCAATTTCTAGGATTTTTTTTTTTGGATTTTCCAAAAATTCAGATTTGATCCAATTGATTCCTGATTTGACCTAGATCTTAGAGATGAGTTCTAAATGACTTAGTTAGTATACTAAAACTATAATTAAGACTTAGATTAGTCTTAATTAACTTAAGTAACAACCTGGATTGTTACACTAGGGTCCGACCTCTTGATCGAACCCAGTGCGGCTCGCTCACCGGCGTATATATCTCATCAAGCCTGATACACCCAGCTCTCAAACGACCCCAGCCATGCAGCTAATAGGGCGATGCCCAAAATTGTTATATGTAGACCCTAGCTTCCATTGTAGAGTACTATGGATGAGCTCAAGGATCGAGGCTCGATCGAACTTGATCGAGCCCAATCCAAGTCTGGATCAAATCAACACTGCACGGAATAGCAATTGCCAACATCAATTAAAGAGATGATCGGTTGGATCAACACTTGGATTGCTTTGAAAGCTCCACTCCATGTGAAGTTTGACGAGCTCCAGGGGATGAGTCCCCAGCTCCTAGCTTCTATAATTCACCTTGATGGTGCCAAAAAGAGAAAGGAAGAGAATATAAGGTATTATTGAAACGGAGGAGGCCAGCTGGTGGGAATCGTACTCCTTCCTTGCAACAACTAAACATGATCATAAGTGAGGACGATGATATACAGGAAATGGATCCTGGTCTTTCGTTTGATCCATCGATCAAATGGCCAGATTAGCCACGTCAGACTGGGTCCATCCTCGACTATCGGATCCATCACAGAAAATGTGGAACGGTCATGATTAAGGCAGACCGTTGTCCCATGCACTAGCCTCACACACAGGATCCCTATTTTTGGAAAAAAATAATCGTTAATTTAAAATATAAATATACAATTAAATTATATAAATATATTAATTATTTATTTAATATAAACTCATTTAATTACTTAAATTAAAAAAATCAAACGGACTCCAAAAAATTCCAAAAATTTGTCATTACCTAATTTAAGGGTGAGAAACTTAAAAATGCAATTTGATTTTTGATCAGATGTTAATTTAATTATTCTAATATTTTGAGCATTTAAATACTAATAAAATAATCGAGAAAAATAATATTCCAAACACTCCCAAAATACTACTCTTAGCTAATTTAGGGATGACGAGTTCAATCTCAAACTCTAATTTTGATTCTAAGGTCTAAATAAAATAGGCATCC
Organism: Gastrodia elata; assembly: GCA_016760335.1. Classification (NCBI taxonomy): domain Eukaryota; kingdom Viridiplantae; phylum Streptophyta; class Magnoliopsida; order Asparagales; family Orchidaceae; genus Gastrodia; species Gastrodia elata. The sequence continues at coordinate 20,997,160 of CM028676.1, read as the reverse complement.
TCAGAATTATCAAAAAAATCAAAAATGTTAAAAAATCTCAAATAATCTCCAAATAGCACGAAACTTAAGGTGGAAGTTCTTAAGAATATTTATTATAAGAGTATTAGAAAAGTAATTGAGTTAATTAGGCATCTATTTAATGGGTACAACACTAGGGTTGTTACCCATGTCTTAGTAATGCATGCATTATGTTCAATTAGCTTAGGCAAACAATTACTAATAAAATGGATAAGTGCTAAGCCAACTCGACTCAACACAACAAGAAAGGTACTTAGTTTGATGGGTTACAGGCTTGGCCTGATCGATTGAGGAGGATCCAAGGAATGGCTGAGCTTCTAGTGGCAGCTAGGGGACTCTAACTTTGAGTGCACACCCTCTGATTTCCAAAGGCCAGACTTGGGGATCATCGGGAAGCTTCGAAGATGTGAATTGGGGGAGAACTCCAGCTGGGGAATCACATATAGCAAACAACTCTCTAAACAAATCCTGAGGCTATTTATGGCCTCAGGGGAGAGCTTAGATGAGACTACTCGGGCCGGGATTGACCCGAGAGCTCGGGCTGAAACTTGGCTTTAAGATTTTAATTTGAGGATAGTCGGCTTCAGAGCCCCATCCATGGCTCCCGGCCAATTTGGTAAGGGTATAACGGCTCTGCTGAGCTGGACAGAGGAGTGGGGAGAAAGGCTGGAAGCTAGCGTTCTAGAGATCCTTCCTGTCGGGAGTGGGGAGCACATGGGACGAAGATCCATAGTGCAGGCGCACTATGGTTTTTCTGATCTAACGATCAGAGCCACAGAACAGCTCTGATCTTTCGAATCCTAACGATCGGATCCAGAATGATCTAGGTCATGGGATCCGTGGGACGGATTCAATGCTCGCTCAGCGCTCTTGCTAGATTAAATATATGCCATTGAGTGTTCAGGAACGACGACCATATGTGGGTTGAATCTGCTATCACAGGACCCGGGCTTCGTAGCAGATAACTCGAGGTCTGCATAACGGATCCAGGATGGTTAAAGTCGTTAGGATCACATATGCAATCATGAAAAGTTGGAATGCCCTTTTTGCAATTTTCCCATTTTAATTTAAATTCAATTATGGGCTAAATGACCTCCGAAAATTTTCAAACTTATACCCCTAGCTAATTTGGGGGTGAGAAATTCAAAAATGCAATCAAAATTTAATTTGGAGATCAAAATATTTTAACTATTATTTAGGGTTCCTAATTTGGCAAATTATCATTTTGATCTAATGAGGTTTAATTGACCCCAAAATTTTAGGATTAGGTTCTATTTACTATATGAATGTAGTGAGATAAATCTTCAAGTATGCCAAGCTTAGTTTAAGCTAGATAACAACCTAGGGTTGTTGCAATGACTAAATTAAATAATAAATAAACATCACATTATTTGTATTTAATTTAGTAATTTCCTTGAAATGCAAAAATGCTTTGTAAACCCCAATCATTTAATCATAACTCATATACATAAAATAAACTATAAATTAAATTGAGAATAGGTTTCACTCAAGGTGGATTAGTCTGTACAGACATTATTAAGCCAAGGCTGACTATGGAGTGATCAAGAGCCACATATATCCTTGAGGGTGAATGTATGGTTAGACAGGAGACCCGAATATCTGCAGTTGGGTAGACGTACATAACTCCTCTTTGTTCTTTATAAGCCCGCAGAACAAAACATAAAATAAAATATAACAATAAATTACATTTATGTTTTACAGTTTATATGTATTTACAATAATTCAAGTTTACTTTATAGCATATTTACTTTACATTTAGGTAGCTACAATATTCTTATACAGCTCATACTTGTATATTATTTTTGCTTGACCAAACTCTTGCAAGGAAATATTGTGTGTATTAGTATACCTACTAGTATTTACTAATTTTTTCAATATCTTATATTTCTAGTATTTTCTTTATAAATGCAATGTGCATCTTTACTATTATTTTCTAAATGTGATATCCTTCAACTAAAATTACATAGAAAATCCTAATTAGGATCCCTACAGCTATGCAATAATTTATTACTGAACTGGTGATAAGATTTAGTGGAATAATAAGGCATGAAGTCAGAAACATCAGTGAAGAGTTTTGGTTCCATTAAGCAATAAATAGTCTTTCCATATGTTCCATCTACTTTAGCTGAATATCTACTCATGCCTTAATAGTTTAACCAGAGCTTTAATCTATCCAGCAGAATTACCAGATGCAACATGAGTGGAAGATGATTGTCCACAGTTTTTTTCCACATAATTTGAAAATAAAATTTTTTGGAATTTTGAGAAGGAATCCAAAATATTGTTGAATTTTATTAATCATAAATAGGAGAATACGATACTATCATGATGTGAAAGATACAATTAATAACATGGAAGAATCTACTATAAGTGATAGAAAATCAATCTTATGCATCTTATAATTAGACATAGACTAAAGTTAGTATATGTAACACCATAATGCTTTTTTCAACAATTCTTAGGGAGTTCCTAAGAAGTACTATTCCATCAAAATTTCACATCATCTTATAGAAGAGAAGCTACTAGTGCAACATGGATGTGATCGAGATACTCAGTTTGATCTAAGATTGATTCTACATGCTTTAAGCCACTATTTAGTTAAATGAGAAAGATCTAGTCTTCTAAAGATAAGATGGTGTGCTGAAGAAGTTTGTCTACCACAGAATTTTGAATTTTTTATATCTTTGGTCTATTTAATAGTTGAATTCCTAATATTGACTCAAATCTCTTAGTATAAAGGTCAATGTTTAATATTTCAATTTCTCTAATCCTAGAGATCTTATGAATGTTTATTTAAGTTATTAAACTATTTATTACTTTTAAATTAGTCCTTACTTAGGTTTCACTATTTATAGAAGTATTTTTCATTTCATACCTTTCATTCTGAATGTTTGATTATGATAATATGGATGTTTTCAAGTATTCATTTAGTGACTGTATGGCAGAAAAATAATCCATTAGGTAGAGAGGAATGAAAATTCTAATCAGACACCTTATGATATTCTCTGATACCAACTATGGTACCCCGGCCCCACTGTGGTCTTGTTAACTCTTAAGTTAACATGATTATGATAAAGTGGTCACCAAATGATAAGTTCCTCACTTATAGATAGATTAGGAATTCACCCTAATCTAGTATAATTAAGAAGTTTGTCATTCACAAGAGCATTTTACTAAATGACAAATACAAGAAATATTCAGAGTGTGAAAGCAAAATTTAAACATCCATTCCATCATAATATGATAAGTAACATATTCAACTCATAACAAGTAGAGTAATATAAAATACAATTCAAACTTGTATTATTACAAAACATTAAAGAGTTTAGCTGAATAGAAATAAAAAGCACTCAGCCTTACAAATAGAAAATAGGAATAAAGCTAATTATACAAAGAATCTTCAGTAGTATGCTCCTTCTCCTGATGCAGATCCTCAGATGGTTCCACAATCTTAAATAGCTTAAAGTCTATCATTGTCGGTTACATAATGATAGGGCCCCAGCCAAAAAAAGAGAAAAAATTGTTAGATATATTATCTAAGTACATTTTAAGCTAATTAAATTTCAAATTCTCTTAGATATCACCATTATTTAACAACTAAGCAAACACATAGGTGCAGGAAAGCATAGGAAAGGAAAGGAAGCTATAAACAATAAGTTTATAACTTAAATAAAAAGGAAGTAAGCACATATCTCCAAATCAACACCTCAACAAGGATAGGCATAAAAGTGAAAATAAATGCTAATAACTGAAAAGAAACTCATCCTAAACATGCTTATAATCAATGTGAACTTATGCTGATTAATATAACATAAATGAACATGAAATACATTTAAACAACTAAAAGAAAATCTAGCATCCTATGTATAAACAAGTAAGCAAGACTAGCATTCTATATATATATATATATAAATAAGAAAGACTAGCGTCCTACACATGAACATATGAGTAAATTAACATTTTATATATGAACAATTAAATAAAAACTAACATCTTATTTATACACATGTAAGTAAAACTAGCAACCTAGCATATAAATAATTAAATAGGCTAACATCTTAGCACATAAATAAATAAACAAACTAACATTCTAGCACATATATAAGCTAGTAATCCAGTAAATAATAAGTAAGAAAGTGCATAAATATAGTAAAAATGAACTGAAAATAGTAAATACATAACTAAAAACTAATATGGCCAAACAAGACACTCGAATTAAAAATAAGTAACATCTCACTTAGCTTACTAGGCTAAGGCAGAAACACTGAATTGAAAGATGCACAAACTCACTTGGCCTGCTAGGCTAAGGCAAAAAAACTAAACTGAAGAGTAAAAGTGCACCTAAGACTAGTACTGTCATATCAGAAGAAGGCTAAACTAGCCTACTGAACCAAAGAGTCTAATAAATACCATCCTAGACTCTCATAAGTATAGGCTGGGCTAGACTTGCTGAAGACAGGCAAATACCATCTTAGCCAAGCATAGGCCTAAGCTTGGCCAATACAATAGTAAAAGAATTAAACTGAGAGGCAGACTAATTATGTCACACTCTACTGAACCAAAAATCAGTAAAAATTGAAATTATCAATAAAAATACAAATGATGTTTATGCAATTCAAATTTTGACATGTGATATTCATCAAATATCCTATGTCTACCAACTATGTACAAGGCATAAAGCTCAAATACAAGGTAAGTCAAGCATCAAAGTTTCATAGTAAGCATGAGAATCTACTAAAAGCACAAGAGATATCCATTATTATTTAATTATCAGTTCTATCTATTCCAAGTTACACAAGTTCAAGATCTCCAATTTCTACTATCGAGTATAACTCAGACTCAAGGGCTTATAAGATTGAAAACATTTAGGCCTAGCAAGGTCCTAAAATGAGTAAATCAATATTAACTTTATAAGCTAAACAAGTAAATCAATCAACTTATTTTGATGATTAAGCAACCCAAGCCCATCTTGATTAAGGCAAATCAAGATAGAAAGCCTAAGGATTAAACTTCAAATATTGAGGTTTATTCACTTAATCCAAAGGTGATCCTAAAGGACTAAAGCTTAAAATCCAATATCATGGATTAAAGATTAAGGCAAATCCAATTACGTAAAGTCAAGCTTAATAGGATGGATCTATAATCTTAAGTCTAAGGTTGAAAGATTAAATAATCATAATCAAACTATGAAAATCTATAAACTAGTAAAATTAAGATTTTATTTATTGAGTAATCCAATTTACCAAATGAATGAATTCTAGCCGAAGTCCTATTCCTAATATTTAAGAAAGAAGATCTTAAGGAACTAAGATGAATACTCAAGCACTAACCTTAATTGAAAGCATATTCAATAAATTAGAAGACTTAAGGAAGGCATGATGTGAGATGAAGCTCACATCATAAAACTTAACATTACTTAGAATTTACTTAAGATGAATTTAGGATTTTAATTTGAAATGTAAGTAATATCCTAAATCATATGGATTAAATTTTAAATCACATTATTTACTAATTTTAGTGATTAGAATATGAATCTAGGGTTTAAGAACACTTAAACCTAAATAAATTTGGGCAAAATGATCGTTTTGCCCCTACTTAAAGGTCTAAAAAGCTAATTTTCAATTTAGGGCTCTAAATTGAAATTTATCAATGGAAAATGATTACTTACTATCTAACATGAAGAAAGATAGTAAGTACACCCAATTTGGATAATTATTTAGCCTTATGAGCTCATTTTTTAAGAAAATTGACTCATAAGAGCAATTTAGTAATTTACCTAATGAATAAGAAAAATTTAGTCATTTTATTAATGCTTTCTATTCAAAGATTTCATAGAGTCTAAGAACACTAAATTCTGAGGTCTAATAAATTAGTTATAAACAAATCAATTTTGGGGTTTATTTATACAATTTTAAGGACCTAACTTTTCCATTTGATGTATAAATTCAATAAACTTAGTGGCTATATATATCCTATAACACACTGATTACTAGCTAAGAGTAGACCCAATTTGGATCTCATACGATTAAGTTATGACCTAATTATGGTTAAGGGTGATTAGTGAGTGATTAGTGAAACGGGAAGTTAATTAGCCCCAAGCTGAAGTATTGGTCAGCCCCACTCCGAAGACAAAGACAAACGCGCTCAACAAAACAGCTAACACCTGGGCGAAGCGGGGGCAGCGCAGTAGGCTCTTAAGAGTCAGAGGCTCGAGCGAAGAGGCTACAGAGTAATGCAAAAGAACCATATAATTGAAATTGAGAATATCAGGTTTGGGGTGGTACCTCATCGAAGATTAGGGAGAATTATATGTGGATTTGCTTCGGGCCATCACTCGCTGACGATCCATTTTGACCCATAACATTTCAAATGAGCAAGAATAGAACCTATGGCTCTAAGAGCGGCTGGCAGCGGTGGGAGGCGTCATGCGTGTGGCATGCACGGCCGTTGATCGAGCTGCGCGACACGCGGGAAGCGCTCGGACACCTTCGGGAACGAAAGTTCCCGACCGTTCAATTTCGATCCAAGATCTGATCAGACGGCGCAGGGATTGCGCCGTCTAATTAAACGGTGAGCGCGATAATGCAAATGGCAGGAATTGGTGCAGCATAAATGGATTAATAATATTATTATTTAATTAATTATAATCAATTTTCCTTAATTAAATTTAATTGATAAAAGAGTTTCTAAAATTTTTAATAATTCACCCCTAGCTAATTGAAGGGTGACGAACGCAATGATGAAGTCAGATTTTGATTTCAATGAGTATTTAATTTTGTCATTTTCTGGGGATTTTAAAATATATTTAAATATTTGCTAAAAATCCAATGACTTCCAAATGCTTCCAAAACATCACCTCTAGCTAATTTGGGGGTGATGAGCACAATGACAAAGTTAGATTTTCTATTTGAGCTCAATTTAGATAGGTTAATTTCCATGATTCCAGGAATTCCCAAAATCAGAATTTGATCCATTTAACACCTTTTTTGGACTAGGTCTTTGTGGTGAACTCCTAATGACTTAATTAAAGTACTATAGTTAAAATCGGGACTTGATTTAGTGCTAGTTGACCTAAGTAACAACCTATGTTGTTACAATATAATATGCCACTAAATTCGGCACTATTTCTAAGTTACATAATCTTTATAAGTTATTTAGACTGAAGACCTAAGGTGCTATAAGGAAGGATTTAGGTTGCAAAGTTCTCTACACTTGAAAGGTGTAAGTTTAAATTTATAAGAATTCTACACTTGTAGGTTTACTAAGGCAGCCTAGCTAAGGTCATCTAAGTTTAATGGAAACATGCTTAAAGGATCGCCACATTACTTAGCTACATCATTGGAAGGTTCTAAAAGTACAACTAAAGGGTAGATTACCATCTCTAAATCTAGGTTTGCTTACAATAGCAAGGGTACTAAAGCATAATAAGAACTAAATTATTCTTAAAGAATTAATGGGGGTTAACTTAGGGGTTGGAGAGGTGAAAGTAAGGTTTCATTAAAAAGGTGAGCTTCATTAAATTTAACTTAGATTAGCTAGCAACTAGTCCTATTAGGTTCCCATAATAAAAATAGAGGCATACTAATAGTATACTACATCTATGGACTATATTAGTTATAGTCATGATGGCAAATCAAATAAGCTAGAGTTCTTCAATACTATATAATTTCTCTTGATGTTGAAGGTTTAATCAAGAATTTGCTAAGTCTTCAAGCATCTAGTCTATACAAATCCAAGTTTAATTTTAAAAAAAAAGTTATATAAATGTCAAAAATAGTGAGACATGATAGTTATCCTAGGATTTTAAAGCCTAAAACATGCAAAAATATAAAATCGCTAAATTACATAATTAGAATATTTAAGGAGCCAAATACTTAATTTAATCAAATGTTGTCCAATTGCAATAATAATAGTAAATATGAAATCCTTATATCATAAGGAGAAAAATGACACTAAGTAGTTCAAAATCGGACAACGCTAAAATATTAAGGTTTCCGGGAATCCTAATTATGATTAAAAAATGAGTATGAAAATTAGTGTTCAAATTCTAAATTGAATTATACCAATGTGTTCATTCTATTTTTCTGAATAAAATGACACATAATTTTATATGATTTACTTAAGTAATTTGCAAGATATGGATAAATGAAAATTTATATTATTTAATCATTAATAAACTAATTGCTAATCATTCAAAAAACTGCATCACAACAAATCAATCGCCCGGCACCAAAATCAAGGCAGGCACGAAAATGGATGGAGTCATCAGCCGGCACTGAGGGCGAGGCACTGCCTCGTTAAATAGTGTTAGCAACACATGTCGCGGACATTGGCCGCATGCCAGACGTGCAGGTCGTTCGCGGGTCAGCCCACGAATGCAGCCCCCGCCCATCACTTGACGCTTGCACAGAAGTGGCCCGAAAGTGAATTTGCTCGAGTCATGCCTATTTCGATCTAGCCCAGGCCCGGGGCAAGAATCCTATCGAGGAATGCGAGGGTAGCGGCTAGAGTTCCAAAATCCAAGCAAGTCTGAGCACCTGAAAGTCCAACCTATACGTCGGTGTGGAGTCGTTGCCACGGCCGACACGCTAAGCACAAGCACTGCACCAGATGGCTTCTGCAACTCACGCAAAATGATGCCCTAACTTTAAAACGGCGAACTAGGTCATCCCCTGAACGCAAGCTCTACCAACCATCCAATTGGCTCAATTCAAGCTCATCAGAGCTTAGTTGACACTTGTCTAGCAACCTATAGCTTCCAAATATGAAAATAAAACTAGGGGCAAAGTAATTGACAAATGGAAGGGAGAGATCATACATTTTGCCTTCGTTGAAAATAGGGATATTGGGTTTAGGAAGAAGCTTCAATCGATGGTCGTGGTAAGAGCTCAGCAAGTCCTCGGCAGTAAGGGAAGGGAATAAATGAGGAGCTTGAGCCAAGGCAAAAAAACATAAAGGGTGCGGAGCTAGGCCGTGGAGTACAGCGACTTCGTCTCATCCGCGCATGATCGTGCGCAGTAGGGATGTACATAGGAGATTTGTGGGCTGTAGTATCGACCCGCGATAAAACGAGCGACAGGGATTAACCAGAAAGGCTATTCAGTGTTTGGCACAAAGCAGCGAATACACATGTTTCAAAAAAAAATCATCCATTGGATTATATATATATATATATATATTAAAATATATTAATTAGTTATTTATTTTAACTCATTTAATTACTTAAATTTAAATAATTAAACGGACTCCGAAAAATCTCAAAAATTCACTCTTATCTAATTGAGGGGTGAGAAACTCAAAAATATAATCGAATTTTTGATCAAAGGTCAATTTAATTATCTTAATTTTCTAAGTATTAAAATATTATTAAAAAATTTGGGAAAATTTTGATAACTTCCAAAGATTTCCAAAATACCACCCCTAGCTTTTTTTGGAGTGAGGAGTTCAATGACAAACACCGATTTTGATTTTGACCTCAAACACAAAATAATTTTTCTTAGAATTATCAAAATAATATCGTAAACGATCTCTAAATTACACTAAACTTGAGGTAAAGGCTCTTAATACTATTATAAGAGTACTATAAGTTAATTGGAGCTAATTATGCTTCTAAATAAAGGGTAACAATACTAGAAATGTTATATTAAGATATATTAATCTAGTATTAAGTACTACATTAATGCTCAGTATTAGGTCATGACATCTAATCTGATACCCAGTTGTTACAGCAATGACCTCAACATTTATCTTAATTATTGTATTTTTATTCTATATATTTAGTGTTGTAATTAAATGTATGATGGATTTAGGCCTTTTTTTGTTGCTATTCTTTGATATTATGATGAGCAAGCTAAGCTAAAAGAATGAGCTAACCTAAGTGATCAGTTACAAAAACTCATGGGGCACGGATTCGGCCTAGGCACCTAGTCGTTTCTTGAGCGAGTCCAAGAACGTATCAATTTCCATAAATTAGTTGTTGCCTTATTTGAAACAGCCACACAACCACTATAAATAAAAGAAATAAATAACATCTAAAATCATCCTCAAGAATTCTAAAATCTTCTTTAGCATTTTAAGAGGTGCTTAGAGTAAAAGAAATTCAAATAATGAAATTCTAATAAATCTCCAAAGTCTAAAAGCACTCTAGTGCTCAAGTTGTTGCCTCAAAGTCTAAGAGGTTATTTTAGAATTTTTTTCCAGAAGTTAATAAGATTTTATTTTCAATTTTGTACTTTCCTTTTTTATTGTAACCCCAATTCTTATTGAGTTTGTGCAAAAGAGACTCGGCAGTTCTACCTAGACAATAATCTTAGGAAGGGGAATACTTTTCAACCGTACAACCAAGTTATTGCAAGATGGAGAGAATGTTTATCTGCCTACTAATTTGCAAAAGAGTAATTCTTATTAAGTGGATTTCTTAAGAAGGCTAATTTTTGAAAAGAGGGTGGGGCATAAGGACAAGAGGTCTTAAACCATTATAATTTCAACAAATATGTTCAATTTTTTATTTTTTATTATTTTTGTGTTTAAATTCTATATTTCTGTAGTTATTATTAAATCCCAAAGCTTAGAAAAACTCACATACTGTAATTCTAAATTCACTATTCACCTACCCTCTTTGTAGTGTCATTTATGTTTTTTTTGGCTAATAAGTGGTATTAGAGCTGAATTTCTATCAGACTAAGATTTCACAGTCCTGTAGAGTAAATATCCATGTTATATGATGCTATTTAGAGCCAAGAATATTCATGCCATCGAGAGTGTGTCGTATACCTATCTTTATTTAATGAAATTGGATTGGATTTTTGGAAAATAAAAATGTATAATTTCTGCAGTCTATTGACTATCACTTATAGATGTTTGTTGTGGAGGGTTATACAAAGTTCACAATCCCACATGGTGAATGGACTGATGAACAATTCTAAGATGCACAACTAAACACAAAAACAATCACTTATTTTCAATGTGCTTTAAAATAAGAATATTATATGCATGTTTGTCATGCTTCACAGGTAAACAAATTTGGGATTCATTAACAATTACTTATGAGGGTACAATTAATGTTTGTGAATCTAAGGTGAACATATTAATGCATGAATATGAGCATTTCCAAACGAAAATGGAAGAGACAATATCCAAAATGTATATTCGATCCATAAATATTATAATTGCTTTCCATACTCTTGGAAAAACTTTCACAAATTATGAGAGGGTCAATAAAGTCCTTTATTGCCTTCTGAAAAGTTGGGATCCCCAATTCCAAGTTATTCAAGAAGTAAAGGACTGAAAAGCTATTCTCTTGATTTGCTTCTTGGTTCCTTCATAATGTATGAACATGTCTTAGCCCAAGGAAAAGTAAAGTATGAACCTAAGAAGAGAGATATAGGAATCTCCTTCAACATAGAATAAATTCATAATAGTGATAAATGGATGAAGAAGAACTAGAATTCATCATGAAGAAATTCAAATTAATAATGAGAAGAAAATAAGAGAGATAGATTAAGACCACCATAATAAAAATAGAATATATGTTACTCTTCAAAATTTAAAAATGGTAGTATCTATTATGATTTCAAGGAGAAGGGTCACATTCAAATGGAATGCCCAAAGCTTAATAAATAAAAAGAAGAATGAACCAATGAGGGTTCTAAAAAAAACTTCAAGTAGAAGGCCTTTTGGACCAACTCTGACTATGAGAGTAGCTCATAATCAGATGTTGAAGAAGTTAATCTATGCATAATGGCCAAAAGTTAAGAAGAACATTACAAAATATGATGCTTTTTTTCCTACATTAGATTAAGAAATAAACAAGCTATAAATCCTTAAGTCACAAAATGACAAAATTTATTCACTAAGGATTTAATTCAATAATTTAAAATTTCTAACAAATAAAGAGCCAATGAAGTTTTGTAGAAAATTTATGGCTCAGTAAAGAGATTACTGAACTTACATTTATTTACAAATCCTTACAAGTTAAATTAAATGAATTTGAAAATAAACATACAGTTACTAGATTGACACACTACAAAATTAAGAAACTGAACAATTCTCTACAAAAATCATTGCTAAATAAATATTGCTACCATTGCAATTTTTTTGGACGTATTTCAAGTATGTGCCAATCCAGTAGATGTAGAAATGTGGTTTGGTTACCTATTAAGTTAAATCATGACTTAAGGTCCAAAGTCAACATAAGGACAAGCTCCTAAAAACCAAATTTCTCATTTAAAATCAAATTAGTCTGAAACCTTAGAAGAAAATAGTTTGAACTATTCCTTATATTGCTTGATCATTAGGTAAGCTTATGCTATAGAGGATAGTTAGGAAAATATATTAAATGCTAGTCTTGCCATTTGAGTAAGAAGGATATGCTAGGTGAGATGATGGAGTAAGGGTTTGAATTGAACTGAGTCTTGATTGGTTGATGGGGTAGACCAGCCAGTATGAGACTAGAATCTTATAGTGTATGTTATAAAAGAAATTAGATCTAAAACCTGTGGAAGGGTTTAAGATTTGACTATTTTTAGATTATTATTTAAAGGGAGCTAGCCTTTGTGATTGCATGTGTGAATAAGGGAATAATTGGATTCAAATTAGCTTAAATCATTGAAGAATCTTTTAAGTAAACTTTTAGATATTGAGAGAGATGACCTAAAAATAGCTTAAGACATACCCTTCAGAAGATGAATTACTTATGAGATCAAAAACCCTATAAGTCATTGAGGTACAATGAATTTTAGATTTTCAATTAATTTGGCCTTTTGCTTAATTTAGCTAATTTTATAGATCAATAAGTTAACTAAATGGTCAATTAATTTAAATGAGCTCTGATGGATCCAAATTTTTTAGGATTAAGTCCTAATGACATTTAAAACCTAATGAAATAAAAATTAAGACTTGATTTAGTTTAAATTAAGCATGGTAACAACCTAGAGTTGTTACAATACTGCTTATTAAATTTTGTTAAGTAATAACATGCTATGAGATTAAATGATGTACTCCATCAAATTTAAAAAATAATGTGTTGCTAAGAATATGCCACAACTGAAATTGCAATGTTTTTTTTGTAATATACATTTATTATAAATATAATTAACAAAATTTAATTATTAAATAAAGTTTCAATTATATACTTTTTAATATTTTATTATAGTAATGTTAGAAATGAATTTAGAGAATATTTGATAAATTTTGAAAAATTAATTTATATCATAATTTTTCATGGTTATTTTAATAAGAATTTAAATTAAAATAATTATTTAAAAATATTTAGGTGTCAAAATTGAAAATGTTTGATATTTTTGGATTCAGGACGTCGATATAAGCTAAAAAGGAAAATTTATAAATTTAAAACTATTTTGAAAGAATAGTAAAAAAAAAAATTGTGAATTTCTGGGGCTAGTTGTCGTTTATCCGTTTGTCCAAATTAGACGTTTTTAGTATCGTTGGAATCGTATCGACGAGATCTTTCATTTGATATCTTAAAAGTTAATTTTTGTTAAATTTGATTTTCTGAATTTGTAAAAAATTTAAATTATCATTTATTTATATATTTATTTAAAGTGAGCTAATTTATAAAATTTATCTTTTCCTAAAATTTATCTTTGCAAATATACCCTTATGAATATTCTTATCCTATTTGGAGAGAACTTTATTCCAAATAAAGACAAAATCTACCTCTTAATCTAAACCATCCACTCTTATTTTGATTTATTTAAGCCATTTGATCTAATTTCTCTCTTATCCAATATATTTCTATATATTTAAAGGCTGTAGATGAGAAGAAAAATTCAGAATTTGTAATTCAATTTAAACTTCTCCTTTCTTAGCAAACACCTCTCCTTTATCTCCTTCCAACACCTCCAAATTCTTCTCCTTCTCAAACACTTATCCATTCATTTTCAAGAGCTTCTTCACATCTCTTTCTTTTTCCCTAAATCTCTCCTACTCTCAAGACTATCCTAGAGATCCAAGAAGTTATCTAAGATATTCAAATCATCTTAGAGAAGAGATCCAAAGAAGAAATCTCCATCAAACTTTTCAAAATGTAATTTTAATTTTTTTTTCTCATTTTATTTATAAAATCAAAATATGCATGCAAATCATCTTTGAATTTTATTTAGATCTTCTCATGATAAACAAAGGTTTAATACATAATTATGTCATTTTCTTATAAAAGTTCAAAAGTTTTAATTTCATTCAAATATTTTTCATACTTAAGAAGTATATTTATGTTAACTTTGCACATCTATATCTTTTAGATTAATCATATTTAGAACTTGAATCCTTTTCTAATATATTCTCCTATATATTGGTTGTATGTTATTAGAAGAAACTATTTAATGATTTTGCTTCTATGCTAATTTAAATTAATCCAAAATATAATTAAATTTATGAATTTTTACTTTCTGGATTTTCTAAAATTTTAAGATTTTGGTAATACTTTGAAATTTTATATCTTTTTGGTTACCAAGATTATAAAGCTGTAATCTTGCATATATATTCTCCTATATATTGGGAAGAATTTCACTTAAGATGTCACAGAATTTTGGGAACTTTAAAGTTAACATTTAAGTGTTCAAAATTCAATAAAAACTCCAAAAAGTTTCAAATTTAAAAACAGATTTTCTTGAAATTTTATTGATGTTTAGCTTAGTATAATTTTCATTTCAAGCACAGTTAGATGTTTATCTTTGGCAAACATAATCTTGGTTAAATTGTGAACAATTTCTCGGTTAATCACTTAAGTTGATTATGCCATTAAGAAGGTCATTTAAGTGCTTGAAGTTTGCTAAAAAAATCACAATTTTGAACTTAGGTAAAATTTCTGGAATTTCAGAAAATTTTCTAATGTTTGAAATGATAAAACTTTCAAAATACAGAGAATCCAAATGTAATTTTTGGCATGAATATTCTCTAATATATAAAGAACAATTTATGTTTAGACATCAACAAAAAATAAGCACTCTAAAAATATCTTTTGGATGACACAAAATCAGCTAAAAACCTAAATTATTTACTTAGCCAAAATTAGAAAAATTTTATAAAAATAAAATTTTCATTTCAAATGATATATAATTAATTTACAAACTTTATAATTGTTGTAAGAAGATAAATTTTGATATTTATGAATAATTTAAGTAATAAGTTTGATTTTTAGAATATTTATAAATATAATTTCCCATAATAATAATATTATGAATTTTTCATATAATCTATTAAATAAATAATTTAAAGTGAATTAAGATAGTTGATTAACAACTTTAGATGCTGATTTAACAGATTGAAATCAACAAATTTAAGAAAATTATTCTTCAAGTCAGGTACAAAATTATTCTTAAATTTTATTTCAAGTATCTTAATTTTGAGCTTATTTCCAATTGAATATTGCTTATTTATTTTATCATGCATACCGCTTTATTAAATTGCAATATTTTCATATAAAAGTATGTGACAAAAAATAAAGAAATTTCCTTTCTAATGTTTATCTTTGAAGGAAGAAATGAAAATGTAACCTGTACAGGTAGAGCTTACTAGTAGCTCACAATAAAATAAGGAGGGATCTAGCCCTTATGGAAGTGGGCAGAAGATCCAGATGAAAGATACACTATTTTACATCTATAAGATGAGGAACTACTAATGGGTGGTGATAAGCTTCCATGGCCAATAGGTTTTACCTGTTGGATGATGAGTCACAGGGCTCAGCTTTGTGTCATAATTTACTTTTAATTGAAAAATTTTTACTTGATGATTTTCAAATGTTTAAATTTCATATCTAACATGCAGGGCAAGCTTGGTAAATTTTACATCATTTATTTTATTACATGTCAATATAAAAATTTAATCTTCTTGTCATTTCATTTGATTTACACCTATTTTAGGATGCTAGAAAATAATTCTTAATGGATAATTTTCGTACTCCTGCCTGACTGGTTTTACTGATGATTATTTCAGGTTTTAAGAACTAAAGCTTAAGAAGATACTCACTTAGGAAGAGCTTATAAGAATAAGTTAGATTGGAGTAAATATATTTTCTCTTGTTATATGTTGTAATAATAATTGAACTTATGTAATTTTATAAGATTGGCTCTGTGCTAAATAAATAACTTATAATTTAATTATCTTATTCTCTATATTTCAAATGATGAGTTTATTATTTAAAAATTCTCAAACTTGATCATCACAGAGGAGGGGTAGTATTTCATTATAATTACAGTGATGTGAATCTAACAAATGATACTCTGTAAATAGACAAAGTGTTATTTCGTAATATTCCAACAAGTACTGATCTATTAAATTTTGCTTAATAGCACCAGATTATGAAGTAGAGTGGTGCAATCAATCAAACTTTAAAAATATTTTTTTGTTAGAAATGTATTATAGTGAAGATGTGATGCTAGAGTATGGGTAGTATCTTTAAAATTGTAGTTATGAATATATCAAATTTTACTCTTCTATTAATAGTCTATATGTTGTTTCATAATATTCCAATATATGTTTAGATTATTTAATTCAATATTAACATACTATGAAGAAAAGTTATTAACTACATCAAATGTGAAAAGTATTGTGTTGCTAGGGATGTGTTAAAATTAAACTATTGTAAAATCTTAATATATTTAAAATAGTTCAATTTTTATTTATTACTTATTTTAATTTGAGTAAACAATTAATTATTTTTTCAAAAAAACAAAATACTAAGATGTTAAGATTAATTTTTTTTAAAATTGGGAAATTATAAAAATTTCCCAGATTAAATTTTCCCTAGTTATTCTATGATGGATTTAAATTAAAATAAATATTAAAAAATATTGGGATATCAAAATTGAAATATTTTTAATTTTTCAAATTATATATCATCAAAATAACTAGCATCAAGAATTTCATAATTTTTGGAGCTAAAATGAATGAATTATGCCAAAATTATATTTGGAATTAAGTTAATTGAATTAAAATAATTTTAAATTATTAAAATTTTGAAACAGCGAATATACTGCGTTCTAGGCATAACAATGAACACAGGATCAACACAATTTTGGTTGTTCCACGGAATACGGATCAGATCCGATAATGGATTCAAATCACCGTTCGTTTCATTTTCCACATACGACGGTAACCGTTTGACGAAGATCATACGGTACAGGCTCGAACCCGCCCGTGCGTATGGCGCCGATGGCTCCATGTGCTAACACCATCGCTTTCGAAAGGGATTGGCGTTATACTTATTGAATGGACCGATGGGACTGGATCGATCTGGTCTAGATGCAGCAAAACCCAAACCGAGTCCGGTTCAAACCCAAATTCTAACTCAATCACTTGGCCAAATTGGACAATTTTAGAGTCTATGAATTTCTCTCACTGAGATCTACATTTTAAATATATTCATTTATAATTTAGCTATGTATTTTTATTTAATTTTAAAAAATAAAAAAATCATTTTTAGCCAAATTAGGCTTAATTAGCTTCAAATTTTTGGGGCTCTTACATTTAAACCACATAATTAAGTACACCTTTTAGGTTTTCACAGAAATTTATCTCATTTGAAGAAAAATTTTGGTCAAGTTATTTTGAGCCACCCAAATCCCCCATTCATCAAATCTCCACCCTTGGATCTATCATAAAGCCATATAAAACTTTTAAACCTTCTAACCCTAGTTAAAAACTTAAGATTCTACCACCATTCTTGTTCTTCTTTCATTTGAGAGAAATTGCCAAACATCCTTCCCTCTTTCTCCCCTCTCCTTAAAACTCTAAAAAGGCAAAGAATAGATTCTCGAAGCTTCAAATCTTTAGGAAGATTGTTTTGAAGCAATACTTTCTCTCAAAGATATTATAGTAGCCTTATCCTAAGGTAATAGAATAATTTCCTATCTATCTCTCTTGATTTCTTTCATTCTTATTTCTCTTGAAATGGAAGTTTAGATGGAGATGTATGTGATTTATTATTCTTAACACATGCAAAATAGTGTTTATCATAAGTTTCAAAGTTTGCATGATGAGTGAGTTTCATTAAAAATTCAAGATTTATCATTTGATGTTATTCTCATAATTTCTCATACTTTTTATTTATTATATCCAATTTTGCAGATTTATAACTTTTAATTTACTCACTGTTGAATCCTAAGGTTTTGCATAAGCATTCTCCTATATAATGTTAACAAATAACTATAAGACTATATTTTAATTATGCCTCTAAGGTGTTCAAATATTGCTCCAAAGTTGAGGAAAATTTTTTGTTTTGAACTTAGAAAAATTTTCCAGGAAAATTTTTGAATTTTTTGTCAAGTTTGAAGAGTTATATCTCTTTGAATATTTAGATCTGGGAGCTGTATGTTTGCACATTTATTCTCCTATTTATAAACACTATTTTAACATAAGGCCTTATCAGTCCATTTGAAGTCTAAGGTTCTCTTTTAGGCACTCAAACTTCAACAAAGACCCTATTTAAGATCCAAAAAATATTTGTAACATATTTTAAAAATTTGCATGATAAGTTTATGACACCATAACTTTTAAACTAACAACTATAATTAAATGAAATTTTGCATGCTTATTCTTTGTTACATTAGGAACAACATTACTGTTGAGCGCAAAATCTACTTTTGCCATTTAGTTTTTCATATTCATGTCGAAAGTTCGGAAATAAATGTGACAATTTCTTAGAAAATTTCAAAAATAGCTAACATTTTCCCTAAACTTTGCATACACATAACTTTTAACATACTTACAACATGCAACTAAATTTTTGCATGCTCAATCTTCTAGCAACTAGGGACAAATTTCATTTAGACATCAGTAGTTTAACAACTATTTGAACCTTCATTTAAATGTCCAAAGTTCATCAAAAACCTTAGTCACACCACACCACCTAGCCAATTATATATTTTTTACCAAAATTTGTAATTTTGACACCCAGCTTATAAATTATCATTTCCTAGGTATTTAAATGATAAAATGATGAATAATAATTAATTTTCAACATATTTCTATAAAAAAAAACTTTTATGGAATAAAAGAAAGAAATAGGTACGTGTGTGTTATTTTTAGTATTGTTTGAGCTTATTTTCTTTTGAAATTATGTATCTTTGGCATATACCTTGCTTAGTATGATAGTTAAATTGTAATTACTTTCCATAAATACTTGTGACAAATATCTATGGTGATAGTCTTTGGAGGGAAAACAAGATATAAGATTTGCTAGTAGCCCTACCTAAAATAAGGTGGGACCTAGTCTACTAAAAAGGGGCAGAAAATCCAAGAGAATGTCTCACAAAAATAAAATAAAATGTGAACATTTCCTGATAGATAATTGTATACATTCCTATAATAACTTTGATGCTAATAGCTGAGTCTCCTAATGAAGTTTGAGGATCCTAAGCCTAAATTAAGGTATTTATCTCACATAGTACTTTATGCTAAGTTTATATTTATTTATTTCATTTCATATCATTACTTTGAAATTAATTGATTTTATTTGAATAAATGTAATGCCCCTAATATTAAATCAGGAACTAAATTCAATATTAGGGTGTTACCATAGCACTTAACACTAAGTTAGAAGAAAACTAACCAAATATTGAGTGTTATGTGGCCAAGAATCTTTATGAGGGTGCAAGTTAAGTAAATAAAATATACAAGTAGAGAAATATACTAATAAAAATATGCATTCAATCTACTATTCAAACCAAGTAGGTAGTATTGAAAATAAATACATCATAGAATAAAATAAAAATATCACAGAAATTAAGTTATTACAGGCAGAATTTTAAAAGTAAAGAAAGTAAATTCTCTCATCTCACAAATGCAATAAAAAGAAAGATGTGAAAGTAGAAATCTCCAAGTATATTAATGTACATTGCTAGGTCCAACTCCTTTATCTAGAAAGTACTCATAATCTATTGCATTTTTAGTCTTTAAAATATAGTAGTTCACAACTAAAAATAATAAAAATAAGTGATTAGACTAAAAAGTTTAAGTACATTTTAAAATTAAGCTAATTTTTAATTACAATTTAGTTAGATATCACATATACAAATTTACAATTAAAGACTAAAAGCAAAGTATTTAAGCATTAAAGTAAGAGTAAAATAATTGTAAAGAAGACAGTAAATAAGTAAGGAGTAGGAACTCACAAGTAAGTTTGCTCGAGTCTACCGCAATAAGTAAGGGGAAAATGTATCCTAATATAGCTAAAAACTGCTAATATGCATATGAAAGTATAAAATGGATATATGAATATGTTAAACATATATTATGTTAAGTAAGAGAAACTAAAGCAGTGAAGTAGGAAATGTAAGTAAAGCAATACACATTATATAAAAATAAAACTATAAGTAAGTAAATTACAATATAATAAGTAAGAGCTGAACAGTAAACTAAAGTAAGGAAATGCTTAGCCTCATGGGCTAAAAAGGCATAGTCAAATACTATGAAAAGTAAGCATAGTTCAAGGGCTATGACAAGTTGTGGCGCCCTGCCTCCTAATCCACAAGATTAGTTCAAGGGGAGGTGTGCCACTCTGGTAAATCCCCTGCTTATCATTGGATTAGGTATAATCCACAATCCACTAATAATGAAAGAATGTGCCCTAAATATATGTAAGGTAGATCAATCACTAAGTAAATAGAAATACAGAGTGCAAAAGCAAGAAAAAGTAAATCATACATCCAATCCACCACAATATAAGTAAGAAAATAATAATGCAGCTCATAATGAATAGTACAGTAAGAGAACATACATAAGCACTTGAACTGTTATAAATATTAAATAAGTTTTAATGAAAAAGATAAAGCTCTCATCCTCAGAAAATAAAAGAGAGCTAATGCTAAGGATCTCCAGTGGCAGCACGCTACTCCTCTTGAATCTATTCTTCAGAAGGCTCGACTACCTCGAATAACTCAGAATCTACCATTATCGATTTCATAATGATAAGGCATCGGCCAAAGAAAAGAAAAATCTTGTTAAACATACTGTCTAAGTACATTTTAGGCTATTAATATTTCATGAGTTTTATGATATCACCATTTTATTTAAACTATAAAATAAACAAAGCGTAAGGATGCAACAAGCATGCAAAGGGATATGGAAAGTTATAAATATAGGCATTTATAACTAAGCAACATGTGAGGTAAAAGAATGTACTTCAACACCAAAGCTGTGATAAGGTTAGGCATATAAGTATAAGTAAAGTAAGGAAAATACTGAATGAAAAGACTTATCCTAAACATGCTTATGATCACTTGATATATGTAGGTTAAAAATAAAAAATCTGACTGTGATATGTATACTAAGCAGTAACAGAAACTAACACCATATAAGTAAGTAAGCAGGTAAAGAAAAGTTGACTGAAGTAAAGTACAATAGTAATTGGTAAACAGTAAAAAGTAAACATTGAACAGTAAATAGTAAAAAGGTATGTAATAACTACCATATCATAAGAGGGTTAATCTAGCCTGCTAATAACAAAAGGATTCTTAGCATCAACAAAGAGTCTAAGGTGATAAAATATTCTTTGTATCATCTGAGGCTAGGCCAAAATAATAGAACAGAAACTGAATTAAAGAGGTAGTAATCACAAATGCAGTAATATTTTAGTTATTTACTTTACTTCTATGGATATATCAAGATTATACGGGTTCCAAACTTAGCACAACACTCCTCAATGAGTAATGCCAAGTACTCTTTATTTCTTCGTACCCCTATCCATTAGGGTAAAGTGCGCCAAATCAACAAGTAATTGAACCCAATGCAAATATTATCCTAATATTTTATATTTTCATTTCATGTAATAATATTATCTTATATGTCAGTTCAAGGAATAAGGAATAATATACAAGGAATATGAAAGCAACAGTAATTCAATAGTAGCATGGGACTCTACTACACAATGTGACATCCGTCGTTATCTATTAAATAATTTTAACTATTCCAAGTTACACAATTTTAGGATCTTTAATTCTTACTATCGAGTGTAGCTTAGAAACACGACCTTACAAGTTAAAATCATTTAGAACTGATCAGATTCTAATTCAATTCAATCAATATCGCCTACAAGTTAAATAAGAAATCAACATGTCCTATTTGATGAATTTAGATGTTCTAAACTAAGATACGATCAAAATATACTAAAATTAAGAATTATGCATTAAACACCATGAATTAGTTTAATCACATAATCTAAATGGTAAGTCTTAAGGATTAAGGTTCGAGTATAAATGTGAACTAATAATCAAGGAAAATTATATTAAGCACAATTAAGCTTAAAAGAATGATTCTCCTAATCTTAATTTAAACTTAAAAATTTTAATAATCAGAAATAAAGTATAGAAATTTAGAAACAAATAAAAATAAGGTTCTATTCATTGAATAATCCACTTTATTAAATGAATAAAATTTAACATATCATCTATTCCCAATCTTAAGAAAAATATCCTAAGGTGAAGTGTAGATCCAAAGAAGCTCCTAATAAAGGACTTAAGGGATTTTAAGAGTTGATGATAATAATTATAATTTATCCTTATGTGATGTCCTAATTTACTCAAAGAGGTGTGTGATTAGGACTAAGTCAGAAGCATAAATTTTACTTAGGAGTTTTCAAGACTTGAAATGAGAATTTTACCAAATTGTTTATTATGGGGTTAAGGGTTCTAAATTAATTTTAAATCAGTTTTATTACTGGTCTTAATGATTTTAAATGATGTTTTGAAGGTTAAGGGCACTTAACCTAAATTTTGAGCAACATAATTGTATTGCCCCTACTTAAGGGTCTAAAATGTTATTTTTTGATTAAGAGCTCCAAAT
Organism: Gastrodia elata; assembly: GCA_016760335.1. NCBI lineage: Eukaryota > Viridiplantae > Streptophyta > Magnoliopsida > Asparagales > Orchidaceae > Gastrodia > Gastrodia elata. Next base: position 20,974,321 of record CM028676.1, on the reverse strand, counting down.
TGGATTTTATTGATGCCAAATAATTATTTACTGTATAATATGAAGATAGACAGTATGTACATCAAATTTGAATAAGTATTAAGTTTTATGAGCCCAATTTAAAGATTTTGACTTATAAGGGTATTTTGGTAATTTTATTTGGTGAAGTCTAAAAATTCAGTCAGTTTATTGATGTTTACTATCCAAAGATTCCATATAGTTCAAGAACACTAAATTCTGATGTCTAATGATCAAGTTATGATCATTTTAATATTAGGATTCTATTTTCATGAAAGGGGTCAAGACCCAATCTTTTCCATATTTAAATTTGATATATTTTGACCCCATTATGGTCATTGGGTCATTAAAATGCAAAAAATATGAAGTTTCGGTCATTATGGACAGTTTTAGGCAGTTCCGGACAGTTCTGGGCACTATGGCGCACTGCGTTTTCAGCACTATGGTGCACTGCAGCTCTTTTAGGTGCTCCGGCGCCAGAGTTCCCGAGAGTTTGCATGCTACAGCGCGATGTAGCACTCCCTGGCCGAGAGCCAGGCACTATGGCGGGATGCAGCATGCTATAACAATTTTAGGCATTATGGCGCGTAGCGACGGATTCAATTTCACAACTCGGGCGCTACGGCGCGCTGTAGCGCCCGACGGTGATTTCGCCTGTGCAAAAATCATAACTGGTCATTTTTCGGGCTCAAATACTCTCAACCTAAAGCACTTCACGTGCGATGCCATATACCGATAAAAATGTGTTTCTGAGACCTTTCTATTTATACTAAAATCGACACAAAATGATTATTCTAATTATGCAAATAATGGAGTTAATAGTTCAGGTGTGCAGAAAAAAAGAAAAAATAGAGCTGTTACCACTTCCTAAAATCACAAGCTTAATGAGCTCTAATGAATTCCATAATCTTAACACAGATTCTTTAAGGATGCAACATAAGCTTAAGAGTAAAATAAAGTATCCATTGAATCCATTCAATGGGGAAAAGGAGATACCTTAGACTCGTAAATAGAAGCTCCTTCTAGGGATTTTTAGGAACCTGAGAGCTTGAGAGGCTGGAGAGCGTCTCTTCAACAGCTAGCATAGTAAAAAAATGGAGAATGGGTGGGGGGAGAGAGATTGAGTTCCTTCAATAGCTTTAGTAGTAAAAATGGGGAATGGAGCTGAAGGGGGGCCTCTTAAGGAGATGGAAAGCCTGCCATTATATGGGATGGGCTTGAGTTATCCCATCCCAGCTATGGAGATAAGGGAATGGCAGGAGGTGGAGAAGAGATGGAAGGCTGAGCATGGTAAAGGGATGAAGGGAAAAGAAGCTCAGAAATGCAGTAGGGATGGTGTGGGGCCCCCGTACTGGTAAAAAGAAAGTACGGTGCTCCAACTGTGGCAAATCTCCAACTTAAGTAAAGTTAGGCGAACCCAACCTGCCTTAAGTTAAGGACTTGTCACCAAGTGCTATAACATCCATCAATATAAAGATCAAAGTGGCGGAAGCAGTACAAAATAAAGTAACATCCACAAGCATACATAGTAGGGAAAGAAAATGCGATAAAGTAACTCATCACAATGCAAAAAGTAGAGTACATCTAGAAAGTTAATTATTACAAACAAAAATGAATAACTGAAAAATGAAAGACTCTCGTCCTCACTGAAATAAACAAGGCAAAACTATCTAAACAGCGGCTGGAAGGTCCTCCTCCTGAACTGGCTCCTCCTCCGCGACACTGCCCATGAACACGTCTGAATCTAACATTTGTCGGTATCACAAATGCCAGGGCCCCAGCCAACAGTTAAACAATTATCTAAGTACATTTTTGGCTATTTAAATGAACTGAATATTAAAGGATATCACATTTAATTTAACTACACATGCAAGCAGTAAAGGGTGCAACAAGCTATAAAAGAAATGGAATACTATAAACTATTTATTTATAGCATGCAACATGTATGTGAAGTAACATACAAAACATTAAATAAGCAAGGTAAGGCTAAAAGCAAAAATAACTACAACTGTTGAATAAACATGATCCTAACATGATTATGATCGAAGTAAAACATGCTGAGTATAAAAGAACACAAGTACTGAATACGATAAAATTCTAGCATCCTAAACATGCCATTCATACATATATATAAGCCATGAAAGTATACATACAATATGCAGATTAAGATGAAAAGGAAGGCCACTGAGATATGTGGCAAAAGCAAAATAATATATGAAATATAAAACCACTGAGACATGTGGAAAAATGAGCAAATACTGAAAATAAGGCTACTGAAGCATGTGGCAAAGCAAATCAGAAACAAACAATTCAGCTAAAGTAGTAATAAGCCTAAGTCCTAGTACTGCCATACCAGCCAATAGGCCATACAGGGCCTCCAATATCAATCAATCAATCCCCAGCCTAGCCATCCAAATATGCTAGGTCTGAGTCCAGTCTATATAATACTACTACTGAAGAGACAGACTAAGTTAGGATATATTCTACCAACTGTAAACAAAACAAAACTGAATGATATGCAATTTTAATACTAGCTTAGGATGTATCATCCATATTCTAAGTTTTTCCTATTATGCTCAAGGAATAAAGCTCAAATACAATGTGTGCAAGGCAATCTAGTCAAAGTAAGCAAGAGACTCAATCTAGACTTATGTGATATCTATTGTTGTCTAATTACCAAATCTAACTACTCTGAGAAGGTACAAGCTTAGGATCTCCAATATCCAGCTATCGAGTAGAATCTTAGATTTTCGTCCTTAAAGTTAAATATTAGAACTTAACAAGTTCTAATCCAGAATCAGGCGATGACTATATAGTTTAAGTAAGTAAATTAACGACCTAGTTTTATGAATATTTTACTCTTTTACCCAAATCTTGATTAAATAAATCAAGATTTAAGAATTTAGAACTTAAACCCTATGTTGAGTTCAAATCCCAAATCCTAAGTGATATTCTAAATAGGATCTAGGTTTCTCACTTATTACCCAATTTGAAGGTAAAGAATCTTATAAGTTGAAAGATTCAGGAACTAAGATCTTAGTGAAAGGCTATTCTACTGATTATAAGATAAAATAATCAATTAAGAACTTGAGAATCTAAGATCTATATTCCATTTTAAGATAATTTCATTATCTTATTGATTGAATCATTCTATACCCACATGGAAGGTTTCAAAAGATTAAACAATCAATCATTAAAGAATTTCAATTGGAGGTGGTTTGATTCAATTTGAAGATCTAAATCTAAGATCTAAAGATCTGAAGTTTGATCACTTTTAGACTTCTAATTAGAGTTTTGACTTAAGAGTTTCCATTTGTGAATTTCTTTAGATCTAATTTCATGATTAACTATAAGGAGCTTATTAAGGTTAAGAATTTGACAATTCCAAGCATTAGATTAACATTAAACCCATTTTAACCTTCTTAGGTTACTTAAGATCTAAGGGTCTGAGATTTTGATCACTTTAGATCTTAAGCTAAGGTTTTACTTAGACATTGGTTTAATTATTTAAGTCGGATTAATGGGGGGGGGGGGGGAGAGAGAGATTGAGTTCCTTCAGTAGCTTTAGTAGTAAAAATGGGGAATGGAGCTGAAGGGGGCCTCTTAAGGAGATGGAAAGCCTGCCATTAGATGGGATGGGCTTGAGTTATCCCATCCCAGCTATGGAGATAAGGGAATGGCAGGAGGTGGAGAAGAGATGGAAGGCTGAGCATGGTAAAGGGATGAAGGGAAAAGAAGCTCAAAAATACAGTATGGATGGGATGGCTGTGGGTCCCAGCCAAGGAAAAAAGAGGAAAAAGGAGGGAAAAATAAAAAAATGAATTTTAATAAATTAAATTAATTAATCTCTAAAATCATATTTTATAAATGATCTCCAAAAAATCCCAAAAATTCACCCCTAGCTATTTTGGGGGTGAGGAATTCAACGGCAAAGTCGGATTTTGATTCCGACAAGTATTTAATTTTCCTATTTTTTTATGGTATTTAATTACATTAAAATATTCGTGAAAATTCGACGACTTCCAAACACGTCCAAAACATCACCCCTAGCTAATTTGGGGGTGACGAGCGCAATGGCAAAGTTTGATTTTGATTTTGAGGTCAAAATAATTATGTCAAATTGCATGGTTCCTGAAAAATTAGAGTTTGATCCATTTGATCTCTAATTTGGATTAGGTCCTGGTGATGAACTACTAATGACTTAATAGTGTGCTAGAAAGCAAATTAGAACTTGGATTAGTCCTAATTGGCTTAGGTAACAGTTTGAATTGTTATACAAGTTCTCACAATTAATAAGATTATGATAGCCTAATAATTAAATTAATTAATCTCTAAAATCATATTTTATAAACGATCTCCGAAAAATTCCAAAAATTCACCCTTAGCTATTTTAGGGGTGAGGAATTCAACGGTGAAGTCGGATTTTGATTCCGACAAGTATTTAATTTTCCTATTTTTCAGGATATTTAATTATATTAAAATATTCGTGAAAATCTGACGACTTCCAAACATGTCCAAAATATCACCCCTAGCTAATTTGGGGGTGATGAGCGTAATAGCAAAGTTGGATTTTGATTTTGAGGTCAAAATAATTAGGTCAAATTGCAGGGTTCCTAAAATTTCCAAAATCAGAGTTTGATCCATTTGACCTCTAATTTGGATTAGGTTCTGGTGGTGAACTACTAATGACTTAATAGTGCGCTAGAAAGCAAATCAGAACTTGGATTAGTCCTAATTGGCTAAGGTAATAGCTTGGGTTGTTATATAAGTTCTCACAATTAATAAGATTCTGATAGCCTAATAATTAAATTATTTAAGTTATTTTAAGTTTTCTATTTTGCGGACATAAATTACAGAATGAGTGAGAAATTAGACACGCCTGTCTAACTAAGTAAAGAAGCTGAGTCTCCAAGAAAATATAAACACTCACATTCCCCCTCTAGGATATGTGAGATCTCCTTATAACCCTCATAACTTTCCCTAACTTAACCTCCATGAAACCCTTAAGTTTTAGTTATAAATATTTTATTTATTCACAATGTCTTATATGAATATTTAAGGTTGTAATCTCAAAGCAAAGTGACATTTCAATGAATTTAAGTAATTGTAAATTATGTGATATCTAAAGTTGTCTAATGTTTAGGTTATCTAACTTAATGATTGGAGCAGATTAAGCTCCTAATTAGCTTAGAGATAATGATCTCTAAGTCAATTATAAGTAATATTGTAAGTGATGTAAGTTTAGAAAATAGTTGATTAATTTAAGTTATGAAGTGACAAAATAATTTATAAGTATAGTGATGCAAAATGAGACCAATCCTATACTAATCCTTCACCACATAATCATTATTGGTTACTAGATTCAAGGTTTAAGGAACTAATGGAGCAAGGCAATAGTTAAGGATCTATTACACTTAAAGAGGTGAAAGTTGAAGGTTCACTATTATAGCTTATGTAAGACAACTTAATATTGAAGGTTTCTAACATAATCAATCACTAGACTATATAAGAATATTATTATGAGAGCTTTAAGTGTGTGGGAGATGAAGGGTTACAAGTTCTAAGTTAACTAAGGGTTGTAATTTATTGAAGCTTAATGGAGATCTAATTCACACTAGTACTAAAGAATAATAATATTTAATTAATAGAGAGTTTAAAGTAAAGGTTAAGAGCTCAAGGGGAGAATTACTAAGATCATTTCTAAGTGTTGGTAATTTGTCTTATTAGGTTCACATCATATAAATAGACATGTGCTAAGGTTAAATATGCTCATTGGAAAGGTTGACTAGCACTTATAATTACAATCAATTCAAGATTAGGGATCACTCCTATATTAACTCTCCTAATGTTGAGCTTGAAAATATAAGTTTACCAACTTAAGCAAAGCATCTAACTACTCCGATCTAATCTAATTCTCACAAAATAAACTAACATGAATGCTTAATTAAATGATGATGCTTGCTGTCCAGGGGATAAAACACCTAAATAAGCAAGCTAATAAATCAGTAAAATCACATTTATGAAGGAATCAGGGAGCCAACAACTCAAGTTGTCCAAATGGTGTCCAAATATAATTATAATTATAAATATGAAATCTCTATATCATAAGGAGAAGAATGATACTACGTAGGTCAAAATTGAATAACGTTAGAAAATTAAAATTTTTGAGACTCCTAATTATGGTTAAAAAGTGATTATGAAAATTAGGATTCAAATTTTAAATTAAATTATACTAATACGTTCATCTCATTTTTTTTTTGAATAAAATGACACATGATTTCTTATAGTTTAGACGTGTATAACTAAAGTTATGATTGAAATAAGATTTGAATTAAATTATTTATTATAGTTAATTTATTACAATAATTATATATACTCGGCAGCTTAAGCATCAGTTGATGTGAATTAAGAGGCACCTGGATTGGCACGGATAGCGACATAATCAATCGGGCGCTGAGAACATGCTGTGATCTCGGAAGGGACGCCTCATTAGACACGCACGATGATGAAGGGCTGCACGTGGGTCGGCCTGCTTGTTTAGCCAGTAACGCCATTGCACGGAAGAGCCTTAGCCCATGGCAGGGATTTAGGTCCGCCTTGACCCGACCCACCTCTCTGTCCCTATCGAAATACAGAGGCCAAAAATTAGGGCACCCCATCCTGACGAACCCGGGCCAGACCGCAAGTCGGTATGGAGCTAACTCTCTGATTGATGTGCCTAACTCAATTTCATGCCTGACGGTGCATCCAGCACCATACAAGACGATGCCTTAGCCCGCATACCCGACAGGCTAAGGTTAAAATGCGCAACTCTAAAGCACCCCATCAAGTAATGCTCGGATCGAGCTAAGTAGAGCTCGATCGAGCGGACAAATGGATTGCTCGATTAATGAAATCAACAACTAAATGTGAATTGAAAGAATTGCATAGGAGATGAGGGGGAGAACGAGTACCGTGCACCTTCATTGACGCGACCTAGGGTTAGGGTTCGACTTATCAATCCAAGCCTTCGACTCGATTGCCCTTCCACTCGACCGAGACGCTATAAGCAAAATGCCCAAGGAATGGAGCTTTGCCAAGGGATAACAGGATCTAAGCCAGCTGGGAGCACCTCTGCAGCCGTGGTGCGACTTGTAGTCAGTGCAGGCGCATGATCTCTGGCGTGCACAAAGACGTACAATGTCTAATGAGAGTCGTTCGACCGATCGCTCGATCGAACGGCCCACAACTCTCATTAAGCGAGACAGATCACAACCATTCGATCAGATCGCGCGCGATCGAGCGGCAGGGAGAGGGAGCGCGCGATTAAGGTTTATATTATTAATTAATAAGATTAAATATAATTTTCATATTTAATTAATTAAAATTAAATAATCAAACAGACTTCAAAAATCTCAAAAATTCACTCTTAGCAAATTGAGAGGTGATGAACTCTAAAATACAATTAGATTTTTGATCGGATGTCAATTTAATTATCCTAATTTTCTGAGTATTTAAATATTAACAAAATATTTATGAAAAATTTGACAACTTCCAAATATTCTCAAAATACCACCCTACTTGTTTGGGGGTGAGAAGTCTAATGGAAAACTTTGATTTTAATTTTGAGGTCAAAATAAAATATGTATTTTCAGAATTATCAAAATAATCAGGAATATTCGTTAATCACAAACGATTTCCAAATTGCACCGAACTTGAGGTCAAGGCTCCTAATATTATTATAAGAGTACTAGAAGTAAAATAGAACTAATTAAGCTTTTAAATAAAGGGTAACAATACTAGGATTATTACAATAATGCAACACGAATTATTCTTTGTCAAAATTGTAAGTAAATTATTAACGAAATTGCCATAATTCCTAAATTGTGTTGACACACATTCTTTCAAAATTTAATACATTTGATTCTTAACATATATATGATGCTATAATTTAATACTTTTACGTGCTTTACTTAGTACTGTTTGATTAATAATGTTGATAAATATTATAGGTCGTGATAATTAAAAACGAATCTTAAATTGATTTAAGGAGACAACATATTCAATTATCTATATTGAGGTGGAAACTCACTAGTTAAAATTTTACTGTTATTTTATGTCATATTAATCTAGAATAATTTGGGTAACTTTAATTTATATTATAACTTTATGATGAATGGACATTCTTTTTATTTAAAGTATTGTATTGTATGTTTATTATGAATTATTACTTGAAAACTCCTAATACTTATCTTTGTTTATTTATAGCTATAATATTGGAATATGAGTATTATTCTTTTGAAATTGTAGTACTGTAAATTTGTAAGTGACATTCTGTAAGCAGTAGAACTACTTTTTATTAAAATTTTAATAGTCACAGTTTATTAAATTTTACTAAGAAATAACATATACTGAGATATGATAGTTTAATCCATCAAATTTGAAATATAATGTCTAGTTGGGAATATGTTACAACTGAAATTGTGATGCTGGATTATGAGTAATATTCCCTTAAACGCAATTGATGTGAATCTATCAAATGATATTGTGCATATAATCTGCAGTTATTCCGTAATATCACAATTGATATTCTTAATTTAAATTTATTTAATAATGAATATGCAATAACTAGAATGCTTCATTCCATAAAATTTGTTCAATAATATCTTGCTAGAAATTTATGCAATAACTTTACTTTTTGATATTATAGGTTGTTGCTCAGTTCAAGTGCTATTTTAATTGTATATAATTCAGATTCTAAATCTTATTGGAGGACGACACGAGGAACAATAATGACAAATACATTTTGTGAATGCCATTCCTTTTTTATATTAACCTTTTAGGATTATGCATTGATTAATCATTTTGTGAATCGTATTTTCTTATATTACCAATGACATAAAAGTATATATTTTTTATGAATATATATTGCTTATTTTATTTTTATTTCTTACAAAATATCTTAACAAATATAAAAAAAATAGTGTGGAAGTAATATTTAGAAAAATAAAATAAAATTAACATTTAAATTATTTAAAGAATCATTCAACAATTAATTCATTTAAAAAAAAAAATTTAATTTTCTAAAAATATTTTTATAAATAAAATAAGCCTAATTACAATAAAATCAGAATTTTGTATATTTAAATTTAATCAAAATGTATTGATGACTAGGATTTAGGGAGTTAAATGAAATAAAATTTTTTTATTAAATCTACTTTTATTTATGAAACTCAAAAAAATATATTTTTTAAATTTTAAATCTTAATCATTAATACTTTTTAAAAGATATTTGAGAGCTAATTAATATTTTTAGAGAATCATATTCAACTACCCTAGTGTTTTAAAATCGGTTCTAACCCTATCCGGAACTTCTTGTACTTTCCCACTTACATGGCTTTCTCGGTGGGATCCTGCTCAAACATCAGGCTTTTCGCCTGCAACCATTCCCGGCGCAGCGGCCGGCTCGATGTTTTAACAATCATAAGCCGAAGCCATCTTCCTGTGGTTACTCATACTATTTCTCTCTCGTCTCGCGAACATCCCATCCTCACTCGCGCTACCGCCGGCGACGGTGGGTCCACTGAGTTTAACCCTGCTCAGCCATCCTTGTCTGAGGTATCTGTCTGTCCTATTTTAAATTTTCTGCATTGGTAGGTTTGTTGTTCGATAAACTAGTGCTTAGGTTAAGATACATGGGACTACGAGTGGTAATCTTCACTTTGAACTCAAGTGACAGAAGTTGAGAGAATAAATCATATTCAAAACGGACCATCTAAATCTATCGTCAAAGTCCTTAACTCTTTCGCTCTTTCTTTTTCTTTCACAAAGACGTGCTTTGTTTCCCTTATTATATATGCTCATTAGTCTTCAAAAGAATCTGCAGAGCTAGGATTAGCTTAGGGGATGTAAACTAACAAAAAAATCTTAATCAAAATGTGAATAACTAAATACTTCTTACTTTACTGCTAATAATTTTATCAAAACCTTGTTTTAAAATTTTTCATCTTAGTATAGGTAGAGTTTAAGTTCAATTGTATTGGAAGCCCAAAATGGTGAAATAGATAGCCATGTGATTAAGAGGATCCAATCTGGTTGGATGAATAAAGGAGCCTCTGCACTTCCAGAGTGTTGTGTGATCGGAAAATCCCATTCAATATTAACGGAAAATTTCATAAAGCAGCTATACAACCATCTATGTTATATGAGGCTGAATGTTAGCCAACAGAGAAGAAACTTATTGATAAAATGTGTTATAGAGATGATGGTGCTTAGGTGGATGAGTGGGTGTACTTGTAAGGATAGAATGAGAATGAGTTTAGTCGTAGCAAGGTTGGAGTGAGTGGCTTCAATAGTGGATAGGATTAGAGAATGTTGTCATAGATGGTTCATGCATATTAAGCGAGGACCATTCAATGCTTCCTATTAGAAAAATTGAGCTTATGAATCTTGCCATGTTAAAAGAAGAAGATGAAGTTGAAGACCAAAAAGGATACGATAAGAAACCATTAGAATGGGTCTTCTCTATTTCGAACATAAGGCGGCCTTCTATTTGATCATACAATGAAAATAAAGGATTCATGTTATTGTCACCTAGTGGGATTAAGGCTTGGTGGTGTTGTTGTCTTGTTTTAAACTTCTTATGAGTCTCTGATTAAGATTTATTCAATATAAGGATCTTAAATTGAAGTTTTTCCAATGAAAAAGGACTTGTTACTTTGAATTTAAATAAAACTTAAATTTCCATCTAAAGTTCGATCAAACTTTATTCATAAGATAAAGTCTTATGAATATTTTCCTTTGCTTTGTAGAAGCCCCAATTATTCAAACACCAAAATCTAAGTGAAAAATAAAGAATAAATAAAAAAATTGTTGAAACCTGCCAGCATTGACAGCTAAATCCAAAAATTTCATGTTGATCTACAAAATTGAACTCCAAGTCAGTTTCCTCTTTCTTTTTTTTTTCCTTGTGATCTTCTCCGTGTGCTCTCTTTCCCTTACACTTCCTCTTTCTTTTCCTTTTCCTCACGCGCTTCCTATTTCCCTTTGCTTTGGAGAAAGTCCCAATTCTGCAAAACACCAAAATCTAAATGAAAAATAGAGAATTAAGTTGTATAATCTTGGAGCATTGACAACTAGATTGAAAAATCTCAAGTTGATCTACAAAATTGAATCAAGTCACTTTCCTTTCTCTCTCTTTTCTCTTTTCTCATGCACTTCCTCTTTCTCGTGCCGCCTCCCTATGTTTGAAAAGTAACATGAGGGGGACGGGGCTTTATAAGATATAATTGTTTATTTACTTATGTACATATCATGTAAAATGTGCATGTGTATATATATTATATTTATATAATATTTTATTTGGTTATATATATATATATATGTAAATATGCATATGTGAATATTATAATATATTCTCTTAATTTTATGTCAAGCTATATTCATTTTTAAAATTTCTAATTTTGCCATTTAATATTTAAATTAATTATTTAATTAGTTGGCTTCAACTGCTTAAAATTTCTAAAAATTCATAAATTATTTAAAAAATATTTTGGTGAGTTACCCAAACATTTTGAATTTTATTTATTTATTAAAAAATTTTATTTGATGAGTAATAATAATTATTATTATATTAATATAAAATCATATCATTTCAATGTTAATTGTTTTGATATTACTAGCTCTTCTATCATTTGATAATAGAGTAATTGGGTTTCTTTTTCATAAGGCAATTATGTGATCCTATTGTTACGATTACTCCTACCTTTGCCATACTATCCCACAATTTCATTTTATCTTCCACCTTCGAATAGTATGGAAGAACCCTATTGATTGAAGAGATCAACAACATTTTAGTACATAGATGGCTATAGTTATTTCTTTACATGATAAAGGGTTTATTTGTTTTAGCTTTAGTCTAGCTTAAGATTAGTAATTTTAGTTACCAAGTTAAAAATAATTTGACTGCTAAGCTATCCTTAAGTTGGCATATTGAAAATTTTTTGCTCTTAAGGTGATTGCTTAAATATGTGAATTATTGTTTGATATGATACAATAAGTATTATTAATCTAAATAATTATTATAATTAATTAACACAACCTCCAAAGCTTTAAATATACATAATCATCATCCTAACAAATTTATTTTTTTACAAAAAATGCTTTCATCTCATTAATTATAAAATGTATGACATCTTACATATTTAGTATTGGAAGAATTTATAGATTGGTTAAAAGATAGATAATCCTTTATTTGGCAATATTAAAGTTTGGGTGCTAGATATGTATATCATATATATTTGAGTACTATGTAATAAAGACCCCAATTAGTTGATATAATTAATTAATTCTAGGAGTGTAACGACCCTTGGTCGTTATTAAGAAAGACGCTAATGTCCCGCCAATCCTAAATGTTCGTTAATTACTCGCTATAGTATTAACATCCGTGAAATTATGTTTTTCTGCTAGTTTTTTTTACCGAGATTCATTTTGAAGTTGATAACCTGCCAATCTATTTTTACAATTGATTAACCAACCTCATTTCAAAAAAAAAAATTTTGTAACGGTCACATTTTTATCTGTCGACCCTCCAATTGCGGCCACCTTCCAGAAACGACGCCTCTATCTCAATAAGGCGCGAAGTCGCTTGCGAAAGGCGGGTGACGCTTCGAAAGAGAGGACCGATAGCGTATATAGGAAATGGAACCTATGCCACCCGCGCATTTCAGCATTGTAGCTCCCGTAAAATCCTACGCTCTGTCTTCTTCTTCGCTATTGACGCAGTGACCGAGCCGACAAAGCTGCAGTCTTTGACGCAAGCAGAGACACAGCCACAACCAACGGAAGTCTTCGACGCCGCTTTTTGATCCTTCCGCTCTGAACCTTGCTGTTTCCGTAAACTCCTCTCAAAGCCGACGACGCCAGCCGCAGCCTTGGGAGAATATGCCGCAAGCAAGGATGAAGCCAGCCGCAGCCTTTGACGCCTTCAATTGCTCTGCTCCGAACTTCTGAGCCAGCTCCTCCATGACTTCTTAATTGCCGAAGAAAGATCCGATCCTTTAAGGTACGGAAAGACTCGTTATAACTACTAAGACGTGTTTTATTAATAAGTTTGATCTTGTGTTAGAGAGGCAGAGATTTCGTTAAACATTAGCTGTTAAGATTTCTAAGTTCTATTTGCTATTAATCGAGTATGTTTGAAGCTTCAATAGCTCAATTAGAGATTAGGAATCCCAAAACCATTTACATTTATTCATCCATGTAATACAACTTTAGATAGAGCTGTTACATTGGATAGTAAGGACCTTCACTTCTGCAAGACCATTATCTTCTTCATCTTCCTTTATCAAATGAGAGTCTTGAATGTTTGAAACTTATTATTTGTCAACTAGTTTTAGCTTACAAAGAAAGAAATTGTGGGGTAAGTTATTAATCTTCTTCAGTATTAGCATGTTTCATGTACTAAGTGGCAGTGAATTGAGCTCAATCTATTAAATAGTATGCTTAAACATATGAATGCTGAACCATTTGCAATTTTACATGAATTTTTGGAGAGTAAATTCTCATCTCATTGTAATCATTTATGTTTAGCGGTAGAATAAGCATTCATTGTTGGCAAACATGAATTCTTTCCTTGTAAGTATACTTCTAATTTGATCTATGTACTCCAACGAGTCATAGAATGAGCAGCTAGGAAAATTAACATTATTTCAAGGGGAGTTGCACCTTCTTTTAAAGATAAGTTGGTGTAATGGCTTATAGAATTACAATCTGGTTATGCTTATTTTGGTTTCATCAAGTGTGAGGACAATATTCTCAAGATTTAGCACCATTACATAGTGGGATTAAGGGGTTGGTGTTCTTATTGTTGTTGTATTCCTCTTAAATTTGTGTTGTTGCTGGGCATGATCTATCAAAATACTTGTCTTGTTTGAACCATGAATGACATCTAGGTTCTGAGGTATCCAGTATGAGCATATGGTGGATTGAGATGTTATATCTCAACATAACGTGTTAAGTTGCTTTAATAAACTAGCACTTCTTTTTAAATAAATCTAATACCAATGATATGCATGATCTCGTTCTTTTAATTGTAAATTTATACCAATATATACAAATCATTTCCTTCTTTTACAGCTAAAGCAAAGATAACTTACATAAGTTACCAAAATAAATGTAAGATTATAAAAAAAGTGACTTTTAAGACGAGCTTTAAGCTGCAAATTGTCATAAGTCACAATTAGTGAGTAATATCCTTATGTTATAGTTTGGATATGAGATCAATAGGTATTAGGTACTGGTTTATAATTAAACATGGCTAGTATTGTTATTTAATTGTAAAAACTGAATTATTACTTCGTAAATATAAGTTTAATCATAGATATAATTGTAGTTTAGTAAAGGCATGTTCCTCTCTAGCAGAAGGAGCGAATCTAGCACGCTGTCCTTATGTTGACTTAGGAGTAAGAATTTATATTTCATTATTATATGGGTCATTTATAAAACTTATTAATATTACACCTATTTGTATCCCACTTAGCTTAGAATTAAGCACTAAGCAATTTTTTCTTGCAACTTAGCTTATCTTAAACTTAGGTTTGAACAAAAAAGCTCTAGTTTAAATTAGATTAACTAAAATTATATAAGCCAGATTAAAGAACTGTTATTATTTATAATTTATTTAATTAATTTATTAGCAACAATTATACATGCTCTTCATTATTTATTTTATACAATCCTGCCTGTTCCTTTTTCGCACTATCCATGATGATATATGTATATATCTTCACTTCGCTTCCACTCCCAAGGTCCTATCCCATTCTATCAAAACTGTGCCTCATCACCACAGAATCCTATAGATCCACCGCCACCACCATACATGCCTACCTCCAACTCTATTCTAGTATCAATGATCGATATTGTTCTTATATAGTGACTCTTACCCGTTCTCAGGGTAGTTTCTTACACATATGCGTAAGGCTCCTGAAAGACCACCAAGATTTTAACGAAGTTCTTGAAGCTCAGGAGTGGCAGTGTAGCAGAAATAGAGTTTTTATGGATAATCAATCCTATTGAACCTACATATCTTGAGCATCACCATGCAGAGGTAGTAAGAAGCCTCAAGTAAGGATCTTTTTTTGAAGAGTTTTATTCATGAAAGTATCCACATTTGGAAATTTATTAGAATCGTATGATCATCTATTTAAGGATGATAATTATTTTTAATATGTTATTATTATCAAGGTGTTTTAGGAAAATTACATATTTACATATTTGATGGAGCCATAAAATGGGGATCATCAGTGCAAGATAAGATATTGATATTTCATAAACAAAATCATTCAGATTTGGCAAATTTTAAGAGGAGCATTGGAGAGCCCTTCCACATATAGTAACCAGCCCTAGCTTTCTTTTCAGCATATAACTGGCCCTAACTGTTATGAACTTTGTCCATTTTTTATCTTTGAGATTGACTTCCATTCTGTTTGTGTGGTTTAATTCTCTTAATGTTAAATTTTTTCTTACGATTTTAATGATCACATAGGCTGAATGGGTAATTTGTTTAGCAATAAGTAATGCTAGGACTCCTTTAAAAATTCAGAGAAGTTGGGGCTTTATTTTGAAAATTTGGTAAATTGGATAATTTAAAAGACTCGGGAGATTCTATTGGCAAATGAATCGTATAATTAAATGTTCTCATACCTTATAATAAAAGTTCTCTATTGATAGCTAAATACAATTTCCCTTAACTGCTTAAATATTCTAAAAAATACATAACAAAATTTATAAGAATTTATTACCATCATAAAGAACATAGATTTTTGTTTATGTAATCAGTAACTAATTCATAGATTATAACTAGTTAATTTATAGGATTGGAGCTACCTTAAATTTTTTTCTATAAAATATGAGGAGAAAGATGATGGAGCATGGGAATTGGGTCTCTCATCATTGTTTGGGTCGCTGGCTGGCTGGCTGGCTGGCTGGTCAACTCATGTGTGTGCCTTTGCTTGTCTTGGACGCTCTTCACTTATACCACATGATGTTTTCTTCCACTTTATTTCTGCACTCTCAATCTATTTTGTATTTTAGTCATTTCTTCGATTTATAACTCCACCTTCTAAACTTGCTTTCATATTTTATTTTGAATTAGTGCTTGCACTATTGTCTTCACATTACTTGTTATGCCCTAAAAAAAGATCTAATTGGCTGCTTAACTATCTTTAAGGAGTTTGGTTCCCTGTATTAAGATATACCAAAACTATATCTAGTTTTGGGTTGGATTGTTATGAACAACTGGCTGCTTTCTAGCATGGTAATAAACTTTTATAACAAAAAACGGACAGCAGGTATCACATGAACTTGAATTGAGTTAGAAATATTTTAATTAACAATACAATGCTTTTACTATTTATTAAACAAGTAATACATATGTATATGTATATAAACATACATACATACATACATATATATATATTTATATAGATGTATATATGTTGAATTTATCTAATGCTATCATTTAAAATACATTTGATTACCCAGGACACGGAAATGGCCAATTGCAAAGCTAACTCTGGAGAAGGTTATATTGGACTGTTTGTCCAAATGCTGGGTCTAGCCAATAATCTTGTAGACAGAGAACTTGCAGTGATGACGCTCTGGAGATATTCTAATGGGGGTAGAGATTCTATTGATGGTATCATGAAATTTCCTGGCTGTGTGAATCTCGTTCTCAATCTTTTGAAATCAGACAACCCTTCTATATGTGAAGCAGTTGTAGGCCTTCTGCACAACATATCTTCAGTTTGTTTGTACAGAAAAATTATAGCTGCAAATGGAGTGATTGAAGAAATTACTTGGCTTCTTCATCAATCTTCTTTGACATTAGGGGTAACGTTTAAAAAAATTATTCATCGGAGGCCTAATTTTGAAAAATGATCCTGATTTGTTGCTATGGGCATATGCAGGTTAAAGAGCAAAGTTTATGCACTTTGTGGAATTTATCAATTGATGAGAACCTTAGAATGAAGATAGCACATACTGATCTCATGCCACTTCTTATTAAATTCCTTGATGACAATGAAATCAAGGTGCAAGAGGCTGCTGGAGGTGTTTTGGCAAATCTGTCCTTGGGCCCCTGCAATCACCATAATATGGTTGAAGCTGGTATAATCCCAAAGCTGGTGCGTTGTTTATTTAGTTTTGGTAAAAAAATATTTTGGATTCTTAGAATTGATCACTATAATATATATATATGTATATATATATATTTATTTATTTATGTGTGGCCGGTGAGATTTGAACTCATGACATGAGATAACAAATTCAGAGCCTCAACCACTGGGCTGCAACACCAGTATGCATTTATATTTAATTTAACTTTTATCCAGCTTGCACATAATAGTGTAATGTGTGCATATGAGGTTATAAGCAATAAAAATCTGTGGAATTAGTTCAAACTCGAATAAGATAAATGGGTTTATTGATGATTGTAAGCATCACCTTCTTGCATTTACTTAAGCATTAGGTGTTTTGACTTTACTAAGTAGTTGTGCTGATCTAGCTTCACCCATGCCTCTTTTCTTCCGTTAACAACTTTATATTTTGGGCTTAAAATCTAAAGCATGATTTGATTCAATTAACATAGTTAACAATAGGATTGTTACACCCTTAAAAAGTGCAAGCTAAGAGATGAATTGGGTTGAATCTTTTTTATGCTGGTACAGGATATGATCCACGAAAACATCAGGCCAATCTTATCGTATCATTTAAATCTTGTGCATTTGTATTTTATTTACATAAAGTATGGATAATTTTTATCTGGAAATTCAATAAAACCTATTTTGAGTTATGATAAATATAAAATTGTTACTTATATATATGAATGATTTGCAAAATATAATGAGGTATATTTGGTTTTGGTTGAAAACTTTTAAGATTTTATGTTAAAACTTTTAAAAAGTTAACCTCCAAGAAATCTAGTTATAAAAATTTATGCAAGATAAATGATTATGATTTTGAAATTGATATTGATACAATATTAGAATTTCATCAGCATTTAAAGTGTTCAATTTAGTTATCTATTACGATGAAGTTCTAGATATTATTATAACATCTACAAATAACTAATGTGCAAGTTAATTTTTTTCAATGACATCTTTGCTATCTTTATGTTTGTGGTTCCATCATTTGGGCAAATTTTAGAGGACCAAAGCAATAGCAACTCAGTTGCTAGTTATATTCACAATGTAAGCAAAAATTTACTTGATTAATTAAAAGGGATAGTACCAATAATAAAGGTGCATGGCAGTGGGAACATGATATTCAAGTTTAAATTTAAGATATAAAAATAACTATAAAAAATCTTTTTAATGTAAAATTGAGGAGAATTGGAAGAAGTATAAGTTAGCTTATTGTGAATCCAACATAGTAATTTGTAATGCTGAGAGTGTAGCATTTAAAGGTCTATACAATAAATTAAATATTGTCGAGAGAAAAGATAGATCTATAAGCTAGCCAAATTAAGAGATAAGAGAACAAAAGATTTGATCCATACTAAATATATCAAAGATGATAAAAATATTTCTTTTTAGGGATGAATATATTCAACATTGATGGATAAATTATTTTAGGGATTTTTACTGGTATAGCACTAAATTATTTATAATTTACCTATAAAACACAAAATTTAATTATTACTCATATAACACAATATTAAATAATAACGAAATATACCCACCCCTAACTAACAACATGAACAATGTTTACTGTTCCTACGAGGGAATAAACTTGATTTCATGCTTACCAACATTGTCTGTATTCCTCGCGGGGGACGTCCATGGCAAAAATGTAGAACAACGCTCTGTCCTCTCACAACAATCACATCCCACACGTCTGCCACCATTGCTGCTGCTGCTCCTCTTGCCTCTTTTCTCTCCATCCCCAGCGCTTTTTGTTTCGCCCGCTCATGAGAGCTCAAGCTTTCCCCACATCCACGACTTCTTCCCCTTTCGGCGCCAGCTTCAACCTCATCCTTGTTCCCAAGATCGAATCCAAGGAGAGGCCCTCAAAATCGTTCTCCTTAACTCTCCAATTTGAAGAAAGTTCAATTACATCCCTGCCTCAAGCACCACCATGAACTCTTCATGTGTTGTCATTTTTTAGCATTTGATATTACCTATATCATTCACCACTACCATCAAACAAGCAATAGGTAAGAGAATCTTTACTTGTGCTAACATTCGGTTTGACTTGTTAGTAGTATTCTACCTCATGTCTTTGTCTGAATGAAATTCTTAATTCCAAAATAAATTTTGTAAGTTGAAAGGGGTTTAGTGTGGCATAGATCTAGAGGGATGGACATTTTGAATTAAGAATTCAATATGTCCTAGTTTTTCTCACCATATAAATCATTTGAGAATAAAAGTTGCCCAGTTTGAGGCGCCATTGGTTGTTATTGCTAGTGAGCGCATCTCTAGACACAGCTAGCCAACCAACAAAGTTAGGAAACTATGGCTACATGTTATTTAATAGTAAATAGTTGGGTTTCGCAACCATGAAAAAGAATAATCTCTTCCTTAAATTCTTTTCTATTTTTGACTCTTTTGTCCAATTTTCAAACAAAGGCTGTTTCAATATACTCTCAGTAGATAGATTTTTCTTTCCAAGCACTTATACATAGGATGGCCGTTGCAACAGAGATGATCACATGTAATGTAGGTGCCAAATATTTTTTGCAGGCCACCTTCTATCATCTTTGTTGCAAGAACTGTCAATTACCTTTTTTTGTCATAGCACTAACAACAGAATATGCTCATATACATTATTTGTAGTTAGTTTACTCCACCTATAGAGAGAATGTTGGTTATAAGAAAGGCATCCGCCCAGCATTCATGTTGAATATTTGATATAACAGAATTTGATCATTCTTGGATGTGCAGTTCTTGCTCTATGGGACGCTATATGGATTAACTTTTATCTTATTAAATTGTGTGACAAACTGGCCTCCAGCTTCTTCTTGGAAGTTTCCCCCTTGACATTTTGGCTTTTATCATCTTGCTTCGACACTTGACTTGTGATGGCAATTATTATTAACAGAGTATTCCCAATTTCAAAGACTGAGATCTCTTCAGAAATTATTTTTTCGATTACAACTCATATCTAAAGTTGGCTTTATCATTTATTGGACACCTTCCTTTGTATTTCTTATATGCTGCGTTATACACAATTTCAGTGTCTTTAAAAATTCATAAAACCTTATATAAAGTGTAAAATTGTTATGCTTAAGAGGCTAAACCAAATTGTAGAAAAAGAAATTTATAACAGTGTTTAGAAGCATCAAGTTGACTCAAATCGAAATGATTTGATTCCAAGACAACCCAAATTGACTTAACGCAGCCGTAAATATGAAAATCAAATCATTAAAAAAATAAGATAGCTCCAAATTTTGAACCAAGGCCATTAAATTAAAATATGAAGCTAAGAAGTATAAGAAAATGTAAATCCCAAATATATTTTCTTACTAAACTGAGCAGTTACAAATAACTAAACAAAGATAAGATTAATATGGATTAAAAAAACATGCTTCACTTAACCACTAACAATCAGTATTTTTTTGGAACTCAAGAAGTTTAGTCTAACTTTCACAAATCTGACAGGTAATGCACGCCATTGTAACATAACTCCAAATAACAGAAGGATGCTCAATTTCCTTGGCAAGTATAGTAGTTTTCAAAACATCATGTAAGAGAAACAAATAAAAAAGCATTCCATTTCAAGCCATGTGCATTTCAAGAAAAAAAATTCCATCATCATCATTAGTAGTAAAGCACAAATATTTCAGTTCTACGCAATTAAAAACTTCAACAAAAAAAAAATTCTGTAACAAAAATTGGAACATAATATAGAGCTCATTTTCAAAATTCATAAATAAGAGTACAATAGAGTTCAGTGATGATTTCTATAGAATTTTTAAATAACATAAATAAGAGTGCAATAGAATTCAACGATTATAACATATATAACCAAATAGCCATTTAATTGAGGGATCAAAAAGGGAAAAAGAATCAGTGATGATTTCTTCTTATAGTTAATTTTGAAGGAAAGCTGTATATCTAAATTCAGAAATAGGGGAAACAGAATGAGCATCTAAATTATCATTATGATATCATATTTCTTTAATTTCCATGTCCACGTCAAAAGAACATTAGTTGTGGATAGGCTCTTCTGGGCATAAAGGAGCTTTGCAAGTGTTTTTATGGTTCTCGTACTTCCCATACCATATGCATTTATGTAGTCGCTTAGATTGGTGTGATTGCCTTTTATGAAGCTCTTCTTCTTTGGTCTCCCTCTTGGCCTTTGTGTTTTTGGAGGCTCCATTTTGATTTCGTATTGACTTCTCTTCCATTGATCTTTGCTAGGCATAGAGAATTTAGAACCAATATATGATAGTCAATAACTACAAAAATTTAACAGAAAACTATTAAAAGATTAGCTGAAAAAATATATGCAAATTATAAAACTAAAAACTTACTATTTTGTGTGATAGTATCTATCCACATAAGTGTGCTATATCGGATGTTCCTTAGTGCATATGAATGTGATAGCATGCTTACAAGTAGGGGTGGTAATTTTATTTGAAACTCGAAACTCGTTCGAAAATAGCTCGAATTTTGAGTCGAATCGAACTCGACTTGAAATTTTCGAGTCGATTATCGAGTTGAATATTTGGACTTGAACCCAATTCGAGTCGAATTCGAGTTAGGACTGACTCGACTCGAATTGGGTTCGAGTCAACTCGAAATATACTGCCGGTTAATACATAAGTATATAAAGCCGCATATTTTAATTGAAATATACCGTAGCACAGTCGGGCGCAATGCTCGCTCGACACCCGACTGGCTGCGGTTCGAATTCCCGAAATGGCAAAATAATGTTTTAATTTTTTCGAGTTGACTCGAACTCAGTTCGAGTCAACTTGAACTAGAATTTGAATGAGGCAAATTTGACTCGACTCGAACTTGGTTCGAGTTCGAGTCGAGTTCGAGTTGAGTTTAACTCGAAAATTTTGAGTTCAAGTTAAGCCTAACTCGCTCGAACTCGAATCGAAGCCAGCCCTACTTACAAGGCAAACCTGTCATCTATCAAAAATAACAACTGCACTCTCTTTTCTAAGTCAACATATCTTCTATCAAACTTGTTTTCAACTTCAACTATCATGATTGAAGATTTGTCTTACAATAAAATGCTCCCTATAAAGGCTTACATCTCTTATATATCCTTCAATTAATGGGATTAGCTCACCTCTCCATCTATTGGCCATCTGTGGCTTTCAATTTGTTGCTCCATAAGCATTGCTCTGATTGTGTCAGCAAATTAAACATCAGGTTTGGATCTAGCTTTTGTAATCCGAGCATTGAAAGATTCTGACATATTATTTATGTTGTAATGATTTTTATTGATGCTGAAAATTGACTCTTTGCCCATTTATATGGTATGTCCTTTAGGTATGTGAATAGTTGAGGACAACATCCATGTGGTTCAATCATTTTACTTACACACTCTTCTATATTAAATGCATTTGCTGCAAGCTAAAATATATTGCGTACGTGTCTTCCATATTAAAATGAAAATTCTTTTTTATATTTTTTCATAAATGATGAAGGCAGACTCTATGCTCAGCTAGTTGGAAAATATTTTGAATTGCCTCTCTGAAACTTTTTTCCTTGTCTGAAATGAAAGCCAATTCAGCATTTATTCCATGGAATGTTGTAAGTTCTCAAAGAACCATTGCTATGTGCTATGCGACTCATTCTCAAAAAACAGTAAAAGTAGCGTGAATAAGCCATTATTCCCATCAAGGGATATTGCACAAAGCAGCATACCTAGGAACTTAGATTTTAAATGGCAAGCATCCAAACCAACAAGCAGACGACAACCAACCAAAAATCCAGCGATTGAGACATTAAAACTAACAAAGGGTTTGTTAAAAGTGTAATCACTAGAATCAAATATATAGAGAACATGACTTCCTGGGTTCCTTGTAATTAATTCATGGGTGAAAGTAGGAATCCATGCATAATTTTAATCAGTTGACCCAACAAAATCATTATGAGCTTGCTCTCGTGACCTCCACAATGTTATATATGGTAAGGATAATCCATATTTTCCTCCATCCTTTCCTTCAAGTGTTTAGGTTGAATGTTTAGATTCTCCTTCACAACTTCTTTTATTTGTTCAACAATTCATGTGCGTGTAGCTTGTTTATTTCCAGCTCTATTTACCCCCGGGCAGGTGTGCATGTCAACAAAGTTCCTAACTTCAAAGGTTTGATCCAACTAGCATTTAGATGCTCTAATGCGCCAGGAACAATCCTTAGATTCTCCTTCACAACTTCTTTTATTTGTTCAACAATTCATGTGCGTGTAGCTTGTTTATTTCCAGCTCTATTTACCCCCGGGCAGGTGTGCATGTCAACAAAGTTCCTAACTTCAAAGGTTTGATCCAACTAGCATTTAGATGCTCTAATGCGCCAGGAACAATCCTTAGAAGAGCAAATTGCGATAACTTGACTTTTATTGCTTGCTTTAATTCTAGCGCCAACATTTTTGGAAATGGCATTGCTTTGTAAAGCATTCTTAAATAATTCAACATTATTGAACTTTGCACTAATATGTAATAGGAAACCGTCTTGATTAGAATTTGATAATAATGCATTTTTTGATACAATGCTATCTTTAGAACTGTTACAATTACTATCATAAATACGAGAACTATAAATATTCATATCAACCTCAAATGAGATCTCCGTAAACTGAATCAACCAAATTATTATTGTTTAACTGATTATTATTTGCATGTTCACCATCACTCCCATTCACCAGGGAAGTTTGCTCAGGATGCACATCATGCAAATTCTCTGATAGTACTATAATAAATTTATTATTAATGAGTTCATATACTCTTTAGGAGTTGTTCAAATGATATAGAATACATCTGATATGAATGTTCTTTCAACAAAGGGCTAATCGACTCCAATGATTGTTGAACATCTTCATAGCATAGTTTATCTCTATCAACCGTTATAGTTTTTTATTTTCAACCTTCATACACTTGTCGATTTGTGTTTTTAACAGTCCTCCAATAACCACCGTATTTATATGTGATTAAGAATAACTCTATATTTATCTTTAAAATTTGCATTAAATATAATTTGTTCAAATATTGCCTTACCAAATAGTAGCATCAATTAATAAGAGCGATATCAACTGATAAAAGAAATATGAAGAATTTCATAACCGGTTAAGAGCAATGCTAGCAAAAGAAAATTTGAAATATAGTTAAGTGATGAGCAATCTTTAAT
Source organism: Gastrodia elata (assembly GCA_016760335.1). Taxonomy (NCBI): domain Eukaryota; kingdom Viridiplantae; phylum Streptophyta; class Magnoliopsida; order Asparagales; family Orchidaceae; genus Gastrodia; species Gastrodia elata. Next base: position 20,949,984 of record CM028676.1, on the reverse strand, counting down.
TAAAAAGTGCAAAGCACAACCAAAATCAAAGATTAAAAAGTTATCTAATTTTAGGTTACCAAAGAGTCATCAATAAAAGTCACAAAAAAATAAAGGCCAGCTGCAAGTTCTAAAGCAAAAGCTTGAAAATGACTGATAAAAATCACAAAAAAAAAAAACAAAATTTGTCGAGATCAAAATATTGATGCTTTCATGGATGAGCGCCGTCTTCTCAAAGTAACAACAAATTAAAGCATAGTGATCTTAAATCAACATATAGCCAAACAAGATTTACCTTCGCCTTGGGAAGAACCGTGACTCTGTCATTCAAAAGTGGCCCACTTAACAGCAGAAGAACCCGAACGCGAACCAGACGCTCTCTGCTGGAAGACCGTCGATTACAGTCAAATGGGAAGATCGTTGCCGGAGGTCCTCGGCGGCTGTACGAGTTGAACGCGATGGATGAATGGAAGATTGTCGATAACAGTCGAATGGGAAGACCGTTGTCGGAGACCTTCTGCGGCTGTACGAGTCGAACGCCATCAACGAACGTGAACGTTGCCAAACGTCTCGAACGAATTTAAAATGTCAAATAAATTTCTAAACGTCCTAATGTTTTAACGCACACCCAGCTGTATAATTAAACGATATTTAAACGTTAAGTGTAATGTATGTAATAGGTGGTATATTTGGTTATTTTTTAGTTTGAGTGTTATGTGAGTAATATTTAAAATTTAGGTGTTTTATAGGTAAATTATAAATAATTTAGTGTTATACAAGTAAAAAGCCCATTATCTTACTAAGCTTTTTAATGCAGGTTGTACTGATTAAATTAATATAAGTGAGTTTCATAATTAAAAAAATAATCTCAATTACATTTTTATTCACCATGTTACTAAAGCTGAGATTTGGAATGCTTTAAAGAGATTGAAGAGCAGAAAAAAGTAAGATTGGATGGCATCCCTATAAGTGTATGGAAATGTTCGAGAGAGGAAGAAATCTTACCAAGTTATTTGATGCTATTTTAAAAATTAAAATGATGTCAGGTGAGTGGAATAAAAGTGTTGCTATATCTATTTGCAAGAATAAAGACAATGCTCGGGACTGCGCTAATTATAGAAGTATCAAGGTAATGCATTTCTCAAAATCAATTTGGTTTTATGCTAGGTCGAGCTACCGCAAAAGCCATACATATATTAAGAGGTTTGATGGAGAAATTTCGGGAAAGAAAAGAAGATTTTCATTTAATTTTTATTGATCTTGAAAGGCTTATGATAGAGTGCTAAGAGAAGTTCCTTGGAGAGCTTTGGAGAGAAGGAATTAGTGTTTCATATATTGATGTTACTAGATATATGTGTAATGGGGTTGTTGCATGTGTTCGATTGCAAGATGGCTTGTCTAAGAATTTCTCTATTTAGATTGGAGGAGCACATCAAGGCTCAGCTCTCAACCCATATTTTTTTGCTTTAATCATGGATGTCTGAGTAGATTCAAGATGAGATTCCATGGTGCATGTTATTTTTTTAGAAGTTAAACCTCTAGGAGGCAATTGTGGCTAGTGGGATTTGAACTCTTGACCTGTCAAGAATTTAAATTCGAGGATCCTAAGCACAGGGTGACAACACCAATCGCAGGTATATGAATTCTATTAAATGATAAGACTAAGGATGGAGTTAAAGCAAAACCTGAGTTATGAAGAATTATTTTAGAATCCAAATATTTTTGTCTTAGTGGATTTAAAATTGAATATGTGGAGTGTAATTTCAATTGTATTAAAGGCACTAACCTCGAGGAAATAACTGTTGAGGATCATGTGATTAAGAAAAGCGAGAGGCTCAAGTACTGGGTTTAATTATTCAAAATAATGGCAAAATAGAGAGCGATGTAATTAGTGGTATCCATGCTTGTTGGATGAAATAGAGGAGTGCTTCTGGGGTGTTGTGTGATCCGAAAATTTCACTCAAAATTAAAGGAAAATATTATAGAGCAGCTATACGACTAGCTATTATGCCAACAAAGAAGAAACTCACTGATAAAGTGCTATAGAGAAGAGGGCAATTAGGTGGATGAGTGGGTATACTCATAAGGATTGATTGAGAAATGAGTTTATTCGTAGCAAGGTTGGAGTGACTTCAATAGCGGACAATACTAAAGAAGGCTACCTTAGATGGCACGGACCGTGCAATGCCTTTATTAGAAAAATCCAGTTAATGATTTTTTCCCATATTAAAAGAGATATGACATGACCAAAAAAATATGGAAATAAACTATTAGGATCTTCTCTATTTGGAACTTGGGGAGGCTTTTGTTTGACCATGCACAATAGTGTGATGTCCCATCTCGTCGGTATGCACACAGAGAATGATATTAGCGACGAAACAGGTCATCAACGGGGAGATAACCCATATTACCCGACATCAAATCAACACTCATGTTGAATTGACCATATCATATGAGTTATCTATGATACCAACTATAATGCCCCAATCATTTGCCAAGTTAAGTATTTCCTCAACTTGATGAATAATGCATGTCTGCTCATCTAATAATCACAACACAATATATGTATAGTATAACAAAGAATGCACAGTACGGAAGTTAAAGATAAATCATTCATACATTCATCCATCCAAAAATAGTAAATAAAGGACATACATCTCAAAAAATATGCAAAAAATACATTTAGACAAGATTAATTATTACCGACTCAATAATATTCAGAAATAAACTCTCATCTCACTAAAGCAGGAAATCTAACTAAGAAAAAAGACAACAACAACTACTCAGCAATACCATGCTCCTCTTCTTACTGAGTCTCCTGTAGCTCCACCAGCATGGGTTCTTTGAAGCAAACTGAATCTGATATTGTCGGTTACACAATGCCAAGGCCTCAGAAAAAAAAAGAGAAAATCTTACTTAGATAATGAGTCTAAGTATATTTTAGGTTCATTAAAATGTATTAATTACATTACAGGGATATTTAACAAAAAATAGTAAATAAATAAAAAACAAATTGAAAAAGAAAGTAAACAACTGAAAGTAAACTGAAATTGCTGAAATACAAGTAAATTGATTTACAGAAAATATTGAAACATGTGCTATGTGCTAAAGAACTGAATGCCATAATATGCAATATGGAACTCCAATGCATATGCCAACATAAGTACATATGCCACAATAATGTAACAGAAAAATGTTCCCAACGGCACCAAAACAAGAAAATGTGCCCAATGCATCGATGCAAAGAAATGTGCCCAGTGCACCGATATATAATATGTGCCCAATGCACCGATATATAATATGTGCCCAATGCACCAATAATAGATCCTTAGTTGTGCCCATCACTCCGTTAATAATATGTGCCCAACGCACTGATAATAAGTCATTAAGTTGTGCCTAGCACATCATTAATATAATCTTAAGTTGTGCTCAACACACCGCTAATAAATAATAAAAGGATGTGCCTAATGCACCAAATTCAAATAAAGGTTCTGCTCAATGCACCGATAAACAACAATATGCTATGCATGAGTATCATTCTACAACATGCATACTCTATATGCCAGAAAATCCAAATGATACTTAAAGTATTGAAATACTGTATGAAAATGCGTTCATAATCATAAACCGTATGAAAGCACCATAGAACAAAAAAACATCGAAAGCACAAAACCAATATCCCATTGTTATCTATTTACTTGAATTTATCTGCCTATGCAAATGTGAAAACATAATCAAGACTTAGTCTAATCATAAGGCTAACTGAACTGATCAATTCATTAACAACTTAATCAATATTTTGATTATCTTATTAACAAGTGTTAAACAGTGTTGAACAACGCGGGTCACAGGTCGACCCGACCCGCGTTGTTCTCCTTCTTCTGTCGAACGAAGGCAAGAGTCGGGATTCAGGGGGACATTCTGAGCACCAAAATCTTCAATTAATGGCTCAAGTTAATCTTACAATTGAGCTCTACACCGAGAGATAAGAAGCCCTATATGGGTCGCACGGAGTCAGCCAAACCCTAATTAGCGATTTGGGTTCTTAGGGTTTCACTGTGGAGGGGAAATCCTCTCTCCATAGTTGAACCCGCGACCAACAGTCACTCCCCTTATGCTCCTTGGGTCAATGCCAACCCAAGGAGCATCCTGGCTCAACGGGAGGTGGCTTGGATCGTCTAATGGCTAATGGGGCTCGGGCATTGTACCCCACTGTACAGCCTCGTGCAAACAATTGTTTGATCGGTCCGATCAGACCCGATTGGTGCTGGAAAACGGTGTAGTACTAACAACAATAACAATTGCAGCATCCAATAGCAAGAACTGAGGGTTCTGTACTCGACAGAGGAGTACCTAGCGACGTCCGGTTCTGTCGATTCGTCGAGTCGCAGATGAGGTTTAGATGCCGACGATCGAGCTCAATTCGCGTTTGTAGACTGCATCCACTGATTACAGAAGCTTTAGCCGACGTCAGAGCATTGCCAGAAAGCTGCAGGCCCCGATTTTAACCAGTGGCAGATTGGGTTGCCGAGTTTCGCTGGAGAAGACGAAGGAGAGGGAGAAATGTGAATCACCCAGCAACCATTGAATGTCAGCGGAGAGGGTTTAAGAAGCTGCTGGAATTTTGTTAGGGAATAGCTGGTCATGGGGGACATTGGCGGCAGAGAGGCAAGCAGAGTGGAGCAGGATGGCAGGGCAGGGGGACCGTTGGGCGCGGACATGGGCTCACGCGTTGGTTAGCGGCTCGGGACGACAGGCACAATGTCCTGTCAATTTGGGCCGCTGGATCAGATCTGGCAACCCAGATCTGATCTCCAGTTATTAAAATGGCGGATTGATTTCTGGCCGTTGGATCTAACCTTTGATTAAGCGTATGGATCTAGATCGGGAAGTCGATGTTACATCGGCCGTTCGATTTGTGAAGGCCTGGACCGCGCGGTTTGGGAGAGAGAGGGGCAACCATTAAAATGGTTATAGCATTTGGATTTTTAACTAAATAATATTTAATTAATTTTTAAAATTTAAGAAAACCAAATTCGACCTATCAGACTCCGATAAATGCAAAAAAATTACCCATAGCTAATTTGGGTGCTAGTAATCCAAAAATGTGATTAAATTTTTTATCGGAGGTAAATTTAATTATTTTATTTTCTTAATTAAATTAAATTAGCCAAAATTATTGATCGGACCAATTGATCTCCAAATCAAACCAAGTCTTTGGGGTTTGCTTCTGATGATCAATTGATCTTCAAGTTCTATTGACTTCAGGAGCAGTGACAGGAGTCAACATGTACTCTTACCGGAGTTGAAGGTCGATTATTGGAATTAGGTCTTGCTTGTAAGTTCTGAATTGAAGTTCTAGGCATGACAATTTGAACTTTCCTTGGAACGGGAACATTGGGTTGTGTAGGCATTGTTGCCACCACAGGACTTTTTTTGACAAAGGCACATGTTTTATATGCTTGATTCTTAACAGAATGAGTGATTGGCACTCCATCTATGGTTTCCTTTTGAATGCACCTGTAGAATCTATGCCCTGGCCTTCTACAAATATAGCACACATTGCTCTGATGATAACACTTTCCATAGGGATGTAGCTTCTTGCAATTCTGGATTTGGACAGGTTGAGGTTCAGCATTTACCTGATTGACTTCAGCTGCACGAGATTTTTTGAACACCTCAACGTGATTGGGTTTAAACTAGACTTTTCTTTTCTTTTCCATCTGAAGCTGATGATGCTCTTGGATACGGGCTGCTTCTATTAACTCAACGAAATTCTTGTGGATACTGAACACCAGATGTCCCTTGATTTCATCATTCAATCCTTTCAAGAACCTATACAACGGACGGCTTCAGATCTTACAAGATCAGGTGTGAAACGAGATAGCCTTCTGAATTTCATTTCATATTTAGAAGCGGTTTTACTACCTTGAGAGAGTTGCAACAATTCATCCTCCAAATTGTTTGGGCAGATTGAGGAATGATTGCTCCTTTAAAAGCTTCGATAAAGGATTCCCACGGGATATCTTCAATCTCGAACTCGACAAACTTTGAGTTACACTCATTTTCCCACAAAAATTCTGCTTTATCTTGAAACAAATGTGTGACTAAACCAATCACTTCAGAATTAGGGCACTTAATTGTGATGAGATTCTTCTCCACCAATTTCAGCTAATTGACGATGTCCATTGGGGATAATGAACCATTGATTGTGGGTGTATACAGACGAAGGAAGTTGTGGAAGATTCCATCTGCTGAAGGATGCGGAGCAGGCACAGTGGCAACTGGGGGATGATGATTAGATTTAAATACTTGTTGAAAACGTTGGTCATGCCGATCTTGACTCTTAATTAATGCCTTAACAATATTTGATATGGAGTTAACATCTGCTATACTGCTCGAGAATACGAGAGCCTTGATTGGTGAGGACCAGAAGGCGATTCATGATTCATGATTAAGCTCTACTACTGGAATGAAGATTTCAGAATATGAGTTAAGGATGATTACTTAACGAAAGAAAATTTACTCTTTAGAAAAGAGTGAGATCTATCTAAGAGATTAGATGATAACTATTTAAATTTTCAGCCTCAAGAATTTTTTACTTTACTGAATTTTTGCTATTAGCATTATTATTACTATTCAGGAACTTGCACATTTTAATCTTTAATTGTTTAGTTCGTTCAGGGTCTTACTTAGGATGACTTTTCCAAATATTCCTTCCATTTCTACTTTGAGAATGTTGCATGCAATGAACAATGGTTTGCTGTGATCATACTTTTCCAGAGTATGAACCATTAGGTAAGGTAGACAGGAATGCAGTCATTGTCTGACACCTTATGGTACTCTCTAATACTATTTGTGATGTCCTGTCCCATCGCTATGTGCACAGAGAATGATATTAGCGACAGAATGGGTCATTAACTGGGAGAACCCATATTACCTGACATCAACTCAACATTCATACTGAATTGACCATGTCATTTGAGTTATCTCTAATATCAACTGTATGCTCCACTATTAACCAAGTTAAGTTTTCCTCAACTTGATGAATAATACAAGCCTGTTCATCTAATGATCACATCACAATATATATATATATATATATATATATATATAATATAACACAGAATCTAGAGTACGGAAGCTAAAGATAAATCATCTATACATTCATCCATCCAGAAACAATAAGTACAGGCATACATCTAAGAAAAAAGTAAAAAATACATCTAGATAGGATTATAATTATTTCAGATTTAATAATTTGCAGAAATAAACTCTCATTTCACTAAAGCAGTAAATCTAACTAAGGAAGAAGACAACAACAGCTACTTAGCAACACCACGCTGCTCTTCCTCCTGAGTCTTCTGCAGCTCCACTAGCATGGGCTCCTCGAAGTCAACTGAATTTGACATTGTCGATTTCACAATGCTAGGGTGTCAGCCAAAAAAAAGAAAAAATTTTACTTAGACAATGAGTCTAAGTACATATTAGGCTCACTAAAATGCATTATTTACATTACAGAGATATTTAACAGAAAACAGTAAATAAATAGAAAACCATCTGAAACAAATAGTTAACATCTGAAAGTAAACTAAAACTGTTGAAATACAAGTAAACTGATCTTTAGAAAATATTGAAACATGTACTATATACCAAAGAACTGAATGCCATAATATGCAATATGGAACTCCAATGCCAACATAAATACATATGCCATAATAATGTAATAGAAAAATGTGCCCAATGGCACCGAAACAAGAAAATGTGCCCAACGCACTGATACAAAGAAATGTGCCCAACCCACCGATATATAATATGTGCCAAACACATCGATAATAGATCCTTAGTTGTACCCAATGAACCCCGAATAATGTGCCCAACGAACTAATAATAAGTCTTTAAGTTGTGCCCAACGCATTGCTAATATAATCCTAAGTTGTGCTCAACGCACCGCTAATAAATAATAAAAGGATGTGCCAAATGCACCAATAACAAGAATAAGAATTGTGCCAAACGCACCGAATTCAAATAAAGGTCGTGCCCTATACACCGATATACAACAATATGCTATGCATGAGTATCATTCTACAACATGCATACTCTATATGCCAAAAAACCCAAATGATACTTAAAGTATTGAAATACTGTATGAAAATGCATTCATAATCGTAAATTGTCTGAAAGCACCATAGAACATAAAAACATCGAAAGAACAAAACCAATATCCCGTTTGTTATCTATTTACCTAAAATTATCAGCTTATGCAAATACTAAGACATAATCAAATCTTAGCCTATTCATAAGGTTAACTAAACTGATCAATTCATTAACAACTTAACCAGCATTCTGATTATCTCATGAACATGTTTCTATTCCATTAATATTAAATCTGAACTGATTCAATAATTTATGTTATCATCTTATCTTATCATTTCATTTAGCTATACAAGCTTAACATCTTAAACTTATATCTGATTAGATTTATGGAAAACAACCTATTCTAAGTCCTTAAATAATCTAACTTAGAACACTAAAAGATTAACTTAACAAGGTTCTAACAATAGCTAATAAATCATCACAAGTTAGGATCTAAACCTTTTTAAAGATTAATACTAAACAACTAAGGTTACAAAGGCTACTTAAATAATAAAAGTTTTAGATCTAAATCTAGACTTGACAACTTCAGCTAAACATAATATCAAGCTTAAGGTGTTGAAACTAAACCTTTACATACCATCTTACACACTAGGATTAAGATAAATTGGCAATGGTTCTAATCCTACATAGGAGCTTTACAACTTAAGTGATATTCATCACTTACTAAGGTTCAGGCTAATGGGGTAAGAGAACTATTATCCAACTAGGTTAGATATCTAATATGGAGGGAAAGCTTAACACCATAAGTCACAAAATGTGACTTAGCCAATTTAGGATTCTAATGTTATAATTCACTATTCTAATAATGTAGGGACACCTTGAACATACAAATAGGGTCACTAGAAGTGCTAATAATCATTAATTAAGATTTAACTATAATTAGGGTAAAATCTTTCAAACTGAGGTAGGATCACCTTAAAATCAAACCACATGGTTCTAGTTTAGCCTAACCTATCACATAAGCTTAAGGACAGATTGTATAGCAAGGTTAGTGGTCTAAACCACCAAAAGAGGCTTGACCTAATTTTAGGGGCAAAATGGTCATTTAAGGGCCATGGAAGCTAGTTTAATCCAAAAGGGTTCAAATCAGAAATCTAAGTATGCATTTCTGATCTACACACATCCTAATGAAGAGATTGACAGCAAGAACATTAAATTTGGAGCTCCCTAGCTCCCTAATTAGACTAATCACCCTAAATCATCATTAAGGCATAATTAACTAAATTAATTATTGAAAATATTTATTAACAATGCATTTGGATTCTCCTCTGTTTGATGATCAAAACAAGACTAAGTTTAGCAAAATTGGATAATAAACCAACAAATTATGCCCTAAACTATTTCTAGGTTAATTAGCACATAATTAAGAAAACCATTAACAGAAACTTAAATATTATTACATAATCAGATTTTACATATTTTCCTGATCAATTTGGTATATAAGAATATTAAATTTGGATACAGATGGCTTAAAATTATCAAACCCTAGTTTTATGAATTTTCCTTAAGTCTAGACTTTAGGCTAATTTAAATATGTTTGCATTATTTAGGTTTTGGGGCTCGGGCTCTTTCTAGTTGATTGGGACCTGGGACCCGACGGGCTGGTCCCTTACGGACTGCGCGGTTGATTGGGTTCGACAATCCAACACCGTCGAACAGCGCGGGTCATGGGTCAGCCCAACCCGCGCTGTTTGCCTTTTTCCGTCGAATGAAGGCGTGAGTCAGGGAATCCTCGACATTCAGAGCACCAAAATCCTCAATTAATGACTCAAATTAATCCTACGACCGAGCTCTACACAAAGAGATAAGAAGCCCTATATGGGTTGCACGGAGTCAGCCAAACCATAATTAGCGATTTGGGTTCTTAGGGTTTTACTGTGGAGGGGAAATTCTCTCTCCATACTTGAACCCACGACCAACAGTCACTCCCCTTATGCTCCTTGGGTCAAGGCCGACCCAAGGAGCATCGTGGCTCAACGGGAGGTGACTTGGATCATGTAATGGCTAATGGGGCTTGGGCATTGTACCCCACTGTACAGCCTCGAGCCAACAACTGTTTGATCGGTCCGATCAAACAGTTGTTGGCTGGAAAACGGTGTAGTACTAGCAACAATAACAATTGCAGCATCCAATAGCAAGAACTGAGGGTTCGGTACTCGACAAAGGAGTACCTGGCGACGTTTAGTTCTGCTGACTCGTCGGGTCGCAGACAAGCTTTAGTTGGCTCGAGTGAAATTCTAACAACTGCGGGAATTTTGTTAGGGAACAGCTGGTCATGGGGGACAACGGTGGTAGGGAGGTAGGCAAAGTGGAGTAAGTTGGTTGGGCGGGGGGCGGGGGCGATGCGCGCGGACGCAGGCTTGTGCGTGTTGGTTTGCGGCTTGGGACGACAGGGCACAATGCACTGTTGATCAGGGCCGCTGGATCAGATCTGGCGGCCCAGATCTGATCCCGAGTTATTTAAAACGATGGATTGATTTTTGGTCGTTGGATCTGGCCTCTGATTCAACGATTGGATCTGGATCGAACGACTGAAGCTACGCGGGGCGTCCGATTCGCGATGTCAAACAGTGCGACGATCCTGATGGCCCGTACCATGCGTTCGGGAGAGAGAGGGGCAACTGTTAAAATGGCTATAGCCATTGGATTTTTAATTGAATAATATTTAATTAATTTTAAAATTTTAAAATACCAAATTCAACTAAACGAATTCCAAAAAATATCAAAAATTTACTTCTAGCTAATTTGAGTGCTAGTAATCCAAAAATGTGATTAGATTTTTGATTGGAGGTCAATTTAATTATTTTATTTTATTAATTAAATTAAATTAGCCAAAATTATCGATCAGTGCGACTGATCTCCAAATCGAACCAAAATTTTGGGATTTTCTTCTAATGACAATTAGAGACTAATGGAAGAGGTTTTATAACTGATTAATATAGGTTTAGCCCTTGTAACAACCTTAGGTTATTACAAATGTAGACTTCGGATTCATATAGCCAACCCCCCTTTGTTGGATAAAGGCTTGTTGTTGAAGTCATTAGAAAATCGGATGGAGGTATATATAGATTTGTAGCTTGTTGGAGAGGCCTCTCTTCACTTTAATATTCATTGTTTACATTTGATGAGAAATGTATGGCTAAATCCACAAATAATAGAGTACGTTAGTATCCATTTTCCATTTGGGAGTGCTGTTCCTGAGCATCATTGCATTTACATTGTTGTCCTCAATCATAATTGATAGATTGAACAAATGATGATATATTTCATTTACTTTTGAAGGTTTTTATAAGCCTTATACTTATGAATTTTCAAGTCTTATTATATGCTCTTTATGTTATTGAACTATTTCATGAGTTTCAGTATATTATGAGTTATTAATTCTTTTTTATATTTCTTTGCTATTTTTTTTTTTTTTTGTCACGAGGGGTTAGATTTGAATTTTCAATGGTGGTAAGTTTAGAGGGTAGATTGTGCAGTTAATATGGTAAGTTTTGTGTTTTATTTTATCCAAGTATTTTTTAATTATTTATAAAAAAGAACTTTTTGTGACAAAAATTATGCAAGTTTTATTGAAGAATTTTTTTGTACACTTTTCTGTACGTGTGCTTTATTAGAGTATTTTTGAGTGAGTAATGCAACCTTAGAGAAACGTTCCAATGAAGAAAGGATATCCTTGCGACAATTGTTTGTATGTAGAGATCGATTTTGATATTCCCCTTCTTCACCTTAAGTTGTTATACTTTGCTTTCTTAGGCAATTAATCATGTGTGTTTCACATAATCGAAGCTTATATCATTCTACTGTTGTTTTTTTTTAATATCATACTTGACCGCAGTATTGGTCCTGTGTAGTTTATTTTTGTTTACTTGTATGTTTTTTGTCAAACATATAGTTCTTGTTATATTAATTTTCATTTGTCTTGCATCATTAACTTAATTCCTAACTATTTGAAGGGCTCATTTCTTGAGCCTAAATTGGGGACGAAAAGAATAATCAAGGACTACATTGGTCAGATTGAATAGTTGAGGACTGAATTTAACGGATTGTTAATATGGGGTGAAATGGCCAAATTGAAATAGTTGAGAGTCTAAGTTGAAAAATTACTCTTTTTCTTACATTTGTATAAATAATTTTTTTCCAGGCAAACATTTTCAAAAACGATGCTGAGGGGCTTGAAGTGATCCGAAAATCGGTAAAAACTGCATTACTTGAGTTATCTAAAAATGATAACTACAAAATACTTATTATTGAGGAGGGTCTAATACGAGTCCCTATAATTGGTGCTGCTGCCTACAAATCCTTCAGGCCACATTCCAATTCTTGGCCTTCTTTACCTGATGGTACCAATTTAGAACGAACTTCGCGCTCCTCAAAATATGGTGCAACTGAATTATTACTTGGACTTAGTGTTTGTGAAAAGAACATAAATTTGGAAGAATCAAAGATTAATGCCATAGTTGGACGATCTCAGCAGCAATTTCTAGCACAAATTCATGCTTTTTCAGATGATCAAAGTTTATCAGAATCTGCCTCATCTTTAAAACAGCAACATACACTTTTACCATGGATAGATGGTGTTGCTCGGCTAGTTTTGTTCCTTGGACTTGAAGATGCCTTAGTAATCACGAGAGCTGCTTACTCAATTGCTGATTCTTCAATCAGTGAGCATTTGAGGATATCATTTAAGGAAGCTGGAGCTATTAAACTTTTGGTTCAGTTACTTTCTCACGATGATAAAGCTGTTCAAGATGCTGCGGTTTATGCCTTAGAAAGGCTTAGCCAAAGGTTTTGTTTATATCAAATTTTGTTTTAGCATTTTCAACTTTTACTTCCAAGAGGTTTTATTTACTAGAGCTTTTGCTTTGATTTATTAACTTCTGTACTCATGAATTAATCTCTTAGTCTTTTATTGAGTTTATTAAAATTTCTATTGATTATTGAAATTTTTAATAAATATTTTTGTTAGTTTAACCAATACTACGTAGTTTATTTTTGTGCATTGATTTAAATTTTCCACTAGAGACTTCTCACTGGTTTTTGTTGTGATTTATCTGCAGTTATGAAGTGTGTCAAGCAATTGAAGCGGAAGATATTGTGCATCCTTTATTTAATATGATCAAGCGTGCAAATGTAGCCGAAAGCACATTGGAAAAGGTTTTCCTAGGTCATTGACAGTGACATTCTGCACCTATTTGTTTTGGCACTATGTTCTAAACATTCTAACTACAGATCATTGATATATTGAATCGAGTTATTGACCCAGGGAGATACATTGGAAGAAAGGTAACCAATGAATAAATTTCTCTCATAGGTGTCATCAATCCTTGATTATTCTTGCACTAAAGTTTTTTATTCCAGCTCCAACACAAGCTAGTCTCTGGATCAGACAAAATGGCCAATTCTTTGTATATAGTACTATAAAAAAAGATGCAATTTTGAGAACCGCTGAGACTTCTATGCTTGAGTTAATTTCAAGGTTGGCTTATTTTCTTATAAATGATTTTTGGTTCTACCTCTATTATTTTCTGCCCGCTGCCCGCTGCCCGCTGCCCGCTGCTTTGCTTTTTAAGTAGGAATTTGCATAGCTATGAAAAATTAATGGGAAATTTTTCTAGGTAGTTCCAAGACTTTTTTATATTAATCAATTTTATGATATAAAATTTATGATCCAAATTTTCCTAAAACTATGGTATTTGATTTCACTCTAGCTCAAATCAAATAATGGTCCAATTGAAAGTTCGAACGAAATTGGGCATGTTGAATAGTCTTGGTCAAGATTGATAAAATTTGAAATACTGGAAGAACTATTTTGCAAAATTTCTTAGAACATACCAATGAAAGAAGTATGATATGATTTTACACCTATATAAGCAGGCATAGAAATAAAATATCCAAATAATCAAACTTTCAAATTAATTTGAATCAAACCAATCAGTTTGTCATTTCTTACAAATCATAGTTAAGATCTTGTTTTTAATAATGCAATTTGGTTTTCTATATGCTAGACGGGTATCATAGAGTTTGTCTGAATTAAACCTTAAGAGATATGGAATTTATATTTTAAAAAATAATGAATTAGTCAAATTCATATATGCATATTTGGTTATGTCTACCTAGAGAAGCTAAAATATGTTTTATTTGAGTAAAAAACTAGGACAGACCCTTGACTCATAAAAATGAGTAATCCCACTACAACGAAGTCTGGCTGTTTTCAACTAGACCCAATATATTCCTTTTGGTTTATCAAGCTCTATTATTAAAATATAAATCCTATTTTATAATACCCAACACTTTTATGCTTTTTCTTATCCTTTCTTCGAATTGAATTCTGGAATCCAAATATCAATTAGTCTAATACTCATTAATATCTAAGTTCATGTACATTAACTTAATCGGGATATCTCGATGGATTTGGACATGGCAAAGGCCTTAGAATTTCAAACTTTGAGGCAAGGGAGGATGAGGATAGGGAGGATATGTCACGACCCAGCTTGATAAGCGTTGGAAAATGGAGGTCGAAGCCATATTTAAATATATTTTTCAAAATAATAAGTGCCAGCTAAACATTGTAAACGTTAAATTTTAGAAAATTTAATAAATAATTTTATATGCAACTAGTAAGAGTACAAATACCCTAAACCCTAAACTGTCATACATATAATTTGAATGAGATATACAAATACTCAGAGAAATATGACTGGGATTCAAACCCCGGCACATCCTTCCTATTGTCAGGAACAATTAGGTGATCGAGAAATAATTTAACGAAGGACACGCTGCTAGGACATGCTGCTGCTAGAGAACACATAAAATATATAGTTTAAATATTTGTACATCAAGATCAACTTATTAGAATTGTAAGAGAAACTAATGACATGTGTACCAAATGTGGTGATAGGTGTAGGTCAGATAAATAAATTTATCAACTATTTAATCTTGATATGAAAAATATTAATAAAAGGTATTTAGAGTGAATAATCATAATTTCTATTTAATAATTAACTAAAAGAGAAGACAATATACATGTTCTATTAGTTGAACAAGCTTACTCAAAATATAAGGGCTAAACGTAAAAAATTAGAAGCTAAAAGTGAATAACAAACTAATTGACATTAATTATAGCATGACATATAACTATAGCCAACATTTTGATACTAAATTCACATATTACTCATTTAGCTTTGTTTATCACGTGTCCATAGTACAACTTAGTGACTCATCATCTAATGGACTTACGGTGTATGGTTCGTTCAAAATTAGGGAGGATCTTATTCTTAGGAAATATTTCATCATGTAAGTAATACACACATGTTTTTACCATGCATACTTAGAACATTTATATTTTATTATATTTATGAATATTGATGTTTGCATTGAGATTCTCTTTGCTTTAACATGATTAAATTTCATAGATTTGGTGAATTTAATAAGATTATCTAACATGTAGAAATGAGCCATGCAACATAATATGCAGTGCTATTTTGCAGCTAAAAAACTAATTATTTTTATGTTTTCTAATTTCAGTATGTCGAAACAATAATATGCTACTCATATTGAATAATCTGAACCATGGGCTTAATTCTGTTGGATTTTAGGCTATGGAAAATAAGCTTCTAATACAAGGTTAAATGCTGAACTAATAAATAAAGAATAGAATTATAATTAATTATAAAATAAGTATTTTAATTATCCACTTTAATTTGAAGTTTGAAGATCTGAAAGTGTTTGTATTGCAAAAGAATGTTCTTCAACAAAATTCAACTTAATACGGAAGGTTAGGTTTTAATCCAATATTTGTTTGATTTTTGAATGATTAAAATTATAAATGAGGATATACTTTAAACTTTGGTGGATCTTGCGAGAAATGTTGTAGGATTTGCTCGAAGTTGATTAGGGCTAATTTGGTGAGCATTTAGAATATAATTATGTTTAATCAACAAAATTGTGACATTTATAATATTAATTTCTTAAGAATGCGGAGCGATTAGGGCTGACAATTTGATCTGAAACTCGAAATTTGAACTCGATTTGACTCGAACTCGAGACATTTTGACTCGTCTCGAATTCGACTCGAAAATTTTTGAGTCAAGTTCGAGTCATATATCTTGACTCGAACCCTATTTAAAATGAGCCGAAATGACTCGAACTCGACACGAACTCGACTAGAACTCGACTCGAACTCGAACAATTCCGAGTTAGGGCCGACTCGACTCGAACTTGACTCGAAACCAGCCCTAGGAGCGATCATCTGTATTCTCCGGGTTTGTTGGCAAGGTTGGGATCATTATTGAAACTCAAAGTTGGAGGCTAAACTCTCTCTCCGATTTGGAGTGTGGTCAATCTGTAATAATGTGGAATTTATCTGATATGTATGTACGTAAGTATATATATATATATATATATATATTAAGAAAACAGGGAATTTTATTGATTAGCAAAAACAGTTACAAGGTGGGTTGGCAGATTACATTGAAGTCCTAATCAGATCTAAAAATACTCATACCAACTCCAAAAAGAGGCAGCCCATGTTGTGTTCCTAAAAGGCCACCTGCCAAAACAAAACTTCTTTGCAAAATAAGCAAAAACCAGTCCATTCAGTATAATATTTGGAAGCAATGAAATATTGACTAAAAATACATACTATCAACTGCAATTTCTTTCAAGCTCTTATCGCTTGGTCGCACCAGGTCCTTGCTTTCTTGATTTCTTCCGATCCTTCTATTAATCTTGATCCTGCATTAGACTATACTACTAACACGCAGAAATTGTAACTATAGATTTTTAACTTGCCTGAAACTATAATTAATGGCTTAGTAAAACAAGTCCTTTTAGCAATAAGCTTAATCAAGATCCCAGATAGAACCATCCCAATATAAACTCAAAACAAATATTGAAGTGCAACTCCAACACTTAACATTGGCCATGGAATTTTTAAACTTAGTAGCCTTCCACCAAATCAACCCTTGAATAACAACAAGATTGACCATCATAATGACCACACACACGTTTAAAATGAGATTCTTAATGATCAAACTTAAAACGAGACAGCTCAAACAAATAATTAAGCAATCCCAGGCAATCTGAAGGATTCCGAAAAACAATACTTCCATAAACCATGATTTTGAGACTAAAATGATGACATCCCCACATATAATGAACCAGTAACACATAAAATTTAAATAATCTATAAGAATATAAACAAAATTAATCAAATAATAACTGCAACACCAACTCTCCCACCTTAGAATATTAAAGCATTTCAGACACAACTCATACTAAGTGTAGATAATTGATTTTATAATATAAGTGCAACCGGCTTTTTTCTTGTTAGTAATGGTCATCAATAAATAAATATGAATCTAGCCAATATTACTCTTTTCAGTCATAGATAGACATAAGTACCTGACTAGCAAAGCAAACAACACATACAAAGACTCATAATTAAATTACAGGTTAACAGATAAAAACCTTACTGGTAAAGCAAACAACACAAACCAATTTATCAACTCGGATACACAGCCAGGCAAAGATCTGGGACAAAACTAAAATTCACATCCTCAACATAAGCGCTTTCCTCATTGGCAAATAAGCGATTGAATTTAACTTTGTCAATGTTTCCCCAGTTTATAACTTTTAAAGGGATACCTTAAAGAAGGATCTGGACCTCATTAGTGATGTAAGAAATAATATTCAAATGACAATATTTTACTTGATTTCTAGTCAACTAGATGGCCCGAACCCCCCATATATATCAATGAGGTTTTCCACGTGCAGCTTGTTCTTTGATAAATTGTCTTTATCCCATCAACTTAAGAAAGAAAGAATGTCAACAAAACTGTTATGTATTTGGATAGTATTGGCATTATTCCACATTTATTTATCTAAAAATACATGATCCATGGATTCTGGGTTGGAACAACATTGACATTTATAAACTATATGTAAGCCTTTATATTGTAATTCCTTATTCACACTTAAGTACTTGTTGAAAATTCCCAAGTGAAGAAGCTGAGATGAATTGGGATGTGTTTATTCCAGACCCAATGATTTCTACTAGGGAGTTTGTAGGTTTTATAAAGTTTCCATGATAAAGAAAGAGTGAATTTATCTTGAAATACTAAGTCATAAATAGCAGATTTCAACTTGCCCACATTGAGATCCAGGCTCAACTGGATATTATTAGGAAGAATATATTTTAGGTGATTTCAATCCAATCTATTTACTTTTTGAAACACTCAGTAACCAGCAACATATGATCAATATGCTCAACTGTCCCTAATAATACCCAAATGAGACTAGTTATCAAACCAAAAATAAATGGTGTCATCAATTGTGTCCTAAATTAGAAGGTTTTTAATTGAGTGTTTACTGTCAATCATTCTTCTCCAGGTTATTGAGTCATTAATTTTAGGGCAAATAGTGCCAGGAATTTTTGTAACACAATACTTAGCAATTAAAATTTGAACCCAAATGGAGTTAGAGGTTCTAACTTTTCACCACAGCCTTATTGGAAAAGAATTATGAACATCTACAAGGTTTCTCATCCCAAGCCCTCCCTCTAAAGGAAACTTAATGTCATCCCAGTTAGTTCAAATCTTTTTAGACCACCCATTATGCATCAAGAGCATTTTTATTCCAAGATGAAAACTTTTTTCTAAGCCTTTTTAGTTTAGAAACTAATTTGGTCATTCCATAACACTGACAAGGCTCCTTCCAAGAGATAGAGACAATTCTTTCACATTCATCTTTGTTCAACCAAAAGAGTTGGAATCTAAAAGATTTGGGATTTTCAAGATTATTTTTCCATGTCTTAAAGATATTAAGTCTGTAATCTGACAGCTGAATTAATAGAGTAGTTTTTAATATTTGGAAATCTATCTAACAAACATCCTACCATTAGACTAAGGAGCTCAAGTATATTTAAAGTTGTTAACCTACAATCTATAATAATTGTATTGAAATCTAGAGTAGACATAAATTGATTGTGTAACTTTTATATTTTTTGTGTTGAAGGTTCGCATTAAAATTCCCTCTCACAATTCATGAAAGGTTAATATTACTATAGTTCCTCAAAAATTGCCACAACCTTTCTTTTCTGACCAAAGATTACATCCATAAACAAAGGTGGCAGTAAATTAAAATTTAGAATAGCTTGATCACATTGATTGATGATTTCAACCTCCCAATTTGGTTTACAATAAACCCAAATTTTATTCTTATTATAAACTTCCTTATAACTAGAAAAAATTACAAATTTTAAAGTTATTATTTGCTATAATCTTAGGTTCAAAAATAGCTACAATCTCAATTTTATTTTCATAGCAAATATGTTTAAATTTATTTTTTGAAGAGGTATTAACAATACTTCTGGTATTCCAACATTAGATATTCATTAAAAACCCTTAAAAGACTTATATTGAGTCTTCTGTTTAATGCATGCCCAGGTGGGTCTGTTGGAAGAAGTAAATTTTTCTTAGTATTATCTTGCGTAACTGTTCTTGTTGTGGATTATTTTATTAATTTTTGCATCATTAAAAATACCTTCATATTCATATATGAATTCAAAATATTAAACTTATTGGTAGAATTTATGATACTCTTACCTTACCTTACCTGACAAGCTCAGATTTTGAGCTTTACCATACCTAGCTGAGCCACCTCTTTCACGGTACAGGCAGAATGAGCATTTGATTTGTACTATCATTCAGGCAATTATTCACAGAGAGCTCGGTGCTATCGCGGGCCGCAGCGATCATTCACTTAGCAAATATTCAAAAGCAAAACTGCTGCAACGTGCCCAAGCGCGCTGCAGCGCGCCGCGCCCGCCGTAAAACTGCTATGGAGTAGGCATTCAAATCAGCATTCGGGAGAGGAATAGACTTGATCTTTTCTCTTCCCACAGCAAAAATTAATGCCAAATCCATTAAACCTCTTCATTTTCAATTGAATAATTAAACAAATCTTAATTGCAATACAATTCTCGAGAAGAGGAAAAGGCTGGCTGCACAATTGCTGAGAAGGATTTCTAGGATTGTAAAAACGATGGAGAAAGGCTAAAGCAGAGTTCCCCATTTTGACATTAAAGCTTTCTAAATATTTGAGAGTGCAAAAAGCTGAAGGAAAGGGAGAAGACCTGCCCAAGGAAGGATCAGGAAACCACCAAGGGAAAGGGAAATCGAGTTCAGGAAACAGAAAGGAGAAAGAGAACGGTGATTAAAAGAAGATCCAGGAGAACGCAACTGCAGTTCCTAGTACTATACCTCTATCTCTTTTCTTGATTTATTTTTTGCAAAGAACCATGCAAGGGTTTGACGTCCTGAAATTATTTTCTTGTATTTCTTTTGTAATGAGAGCCTAAACCCTCCTTGGGGAGGGGGCCTAAACATGCAATGATTTGATGGAATTAAAAGTGTTTGTACTCAACTTAGTTAATGAATAAGTTCTTAGTCATTTCTTGATTAATGATGTGAAAAATTGCTTTGATGAATGATGTGTAATGAATGTATGTTCTTAAATAATATTTTAAACTAGGAAAACTATCAGCTAGCCCATCAATTTAGAACTAAGAACTTGCACAAAAGGGCATTATCTCCGCAGATATATGTGACAATATTCGCTGTGCGAGGATGATTCATGCAATTCCTTAGGGTTAGAAATGATGAGCAGAGCGATGGAAATTAAATTGATCTTAGAGCTCTACCGCTCACCATTAGCTTAAGCTAGGAACATGTGCATAATCGCTGAGAGCCCAGTGACAAGCTCTTGAGCATTGTAGCATGGTTCTTCTAGCTAAGCTAAGAAATTGATGCGTTTGAGCTAAGAGCCACCAAGGGTGCTCTATAGGTCGTTCTAGTTAGAGGAGTAAGGTGAAATGTTGAGTGCATACGGGTGATGTGACATAACCTGCTTAGCTCAATGTCTCTCTCCCTTAGCTAAACTATAGCAGATGCATGTTATGCTATTTTGGTGGAATCAAGCTCGCGCGATCACACAACTAAAACTGTAGATTTGAAATTTAGACGTAAGTAACAAATTTAACTAATATTGATCACGTGAGAGTTTAAGTGCCGAGATTGAACCTTCTTGAGTTTATCTTTGAGCACTAGACACAAATTAGTCCGAATTAGGGGGACAATCTAAGGAAGACTAATCTTGATTATAACTAAAACATTTAAGTAATTTGACATTTAAAGTTGACAAAGAAGAGTAATTGCACGAAACTTTTCAATGAATTGCATGTTAAACCCCACTCTCCCTACTTTCTCAAATTGTAGTTTCTTATCAACGAAACTTTAATTGCTAAATTGGAATCAAAAACACAAACTCAACAATTGTTCAAATATCAATGAAAACAAATAAACTTTAGTAACGAAACACTCCGTTCTCAGTGGACAATAAATCTCGGGACTTTAATCATTTATTACTTCAGACCACGTGCACTTGCGTGTGAACGCAGATGTGTATTTACAGTCTGTCAAATTCTATATTGATTGACAGTAGGCATATTAACCAAATTGGAATTCTTAGTTGAGACAACATTTTCATTAACAATAACATTGCCATCACACCATTGTAGATTCGCATTATCAGTAGTAATATTAGTAGCAATAAAAGTAACATTAGATTGTCTTATTGTTTTATATATAATGAAACTAGCATTCAAGATATCAATACTATTTGCAATGTCATTCATAATTTGAGCCAAAGAATCAATATTAACCGAGAAAACATTAGTATCTGATTTACCGTTAAATAAGTAAAAATTATCACTAATAATGATATTATTACAACAATCTATATCACCTTGGGAAGTGTGAAAGCTTCCTTTAGCAAGAAGTAAAACCTTTTGAACATATGATTCTCTCTAGTTCTCACTGAGATTTTGAGATTTCCTAAGAACTTCATTAGGAATAATCAGTGTTTGCTATGACCTCCATTCCACAACATAGGTTTTTGCACATTCATTTGTTTCAGAATTACTAATGGCACTAGACTCAACATTATTAGTAATGGAATATCTTCTTCTATGTTAACAACATTTATAGTAGCATTCTCAATAGCATAACCAACAACATTAAATGGAACAATGACACACTATTATCTGCTGGAACAAGCTTATTTCTAGGCAACTGATTGTGTTCACTAGTAGAACGAGTAATAAATAACTTTAGCCAGATTATTATCATTAGTCACAATGTCACCCTCTTTTTGGCCTAACTCTAGCTGTTGGCTAAATTTACTGGTTTGTTTGTTCTCTAATGCCACTGCACAATTAAATTTATTGTGGCCAAAGGATGCGTAAAATTCACAAAATAGTGAAAAATTTTCATAACAGACTTTTTGAAAGTATATTTTCAAAATAGAACCCAACCAAATTCTTAGGCAAAGCAGCAGAAATATCTAGTTTCACTAGCACCAGAGGTGCAGCTTAGTTGCTAAGAGTAGCCATTTTTTTTATCAAGTTGTAATGGCCTTCCAGAGCTTTAGCTATCGTGAACAATGTATCTCTATTATTATATTGAAGCCAAAGGCCCTGAAAATTAACCCATACAGCAGTCATTGGAATATCATGTGTGATGTCCAAAGGCAGGTTGCATTTGCAAAATCGAAACACATGGCCATTAATATCTTAAGAGCCTCTAGCAAAAACTTTGGCGTAATCAATATTAGAAGTAAATCGAAAAAAAAAATCTTTAGGAATCATAATGCCATATGCTGACCTTTTCTATTATTTTAAATTGGCTGATAAATGCTGCTATAAAGCTAAAAGGAGGTCTATCTTCAGAGAATATTCCAATTAGAGTTAGCTCTTATGGGGCAAAAAGTTTAGAAATCACATCATCCATAAAGAAAATCATTGGAAAACCATTATAAAGTGGTATTTGCTTAGAAAGGTTAGAGGGGTTGCCCTCTAACACTTCCCTAAATGATCGATTAGGAGCTAGATTTGACATTATGTCGACCCATCACTATAATCGAACAAAAGCATAGTTGATTGGGGAAAAATGACTAAAGAAGGAAGAAAAGAGAAAGGCAAGTTTGCAAATCCGGATAGAGATCACCTCGTCTTTAGTGGCTGAGGCCACTGCCCTGGAAGAGGACTGAGGGGAGGAACCATAAAATCACCTAAATGAGAGCTTCTATTTCTTAAACCCGGCCGCTTTGTGTTTATGTGCCTATATATACACATATATATTTATTGATAAAACTATTGCATTTTATAAATCTAGCACAAAATCAGTACAACAAAAATGAAATTTGTGACCTCAAACAAAAATAAATTAAAAAACACAAGAAAATAACAAAACATTCACCAAACTACATAGGATCTAAGATCCCAATAAAACCTAGAAAGTAATACTACTACATAAAAGCCCTACTAGTGATAAGATGACTTTCGATTGGCTTTGGAATTTTTTCTTTTTTGTTTCTTTTTAGTTTTTCATTTATATCCAACAAGAAAATGGTGTAAGAGCTCTGAATTCAATAGATTATCTTTTAATTTTTTATTTGATGCCATCTCAGAGCTCTTTTTAGAATCTGTATTATCTTCCAGTGCTGAAGTAGCATGAACCCTACCAAGAATAGACGGATAAAACACAAATGTGTGTGGATTCCAGTTCGAACCAACCTCAAGATGAAATGGTTGAACACATCCTATTCAAAATAGTCAGGATTTCAACAAGATATATTTGGAGCTCTACTGAAAGTATATTCATATCTTCCTCATCAAAAATTCCCTCTCCCCTCCTCTTCAACACATTAGAGGCTTCCAAAAGCACGTTCTGAAGGTCTAATGATGAGTACCTCGCATACCTCGCAAGCCCCCTCCATCACCAAAGGGATCTAACGACAATGCAACCTTGACAACCTCAGACACCCCTAATTGGCAAGTGAGATCAGTCTGCTAGGATATGGAGACCAATTTGATCATCAATGAAGGTGCTAACGGAGCTCTGGTGGGTTTTCGGGAGGTCATGGGGTGTTCCGGGATAAGTTGGCAGCAATCGGGCGCCCTGCAGGAATTGGGACAGAGAGCCTGGAGTTGGAGTGCACCCCAACGCCATGTATTCGAGACAAGAGCGCCACGACGCGCCCCAAGTGCCCGAAATCGAGCCTGGGACGCCAATGCCCGTCTTGACCCGCATAAACCTTTTTTTGGGTTTTGGCAGTGCTCTAAGTAATTTTAAGGGTATTTTGGGTTTTTTGCCATTCATTGGGGTCTAAGTATATAAGGGAACATGTTATGGAAGTTTCTAACCCTAACTCATATTAGAAAAGTGTGTGGAGGCTGCTTCTTCTTCCCAGCCCTAGAGTGAGAGCTGGAGGAAAATCTGAGAGAACGAGTTGATGAGGAGTCTTGAAAGCAGTAGATCCTTCTTTCTTTTGAGATAAGAAATTCTTTGTAATTCTGTTATATTCTTATTTTCATAGTGGATTTTAATTGGTAGTGTGGCTCCAAGGTTTTTCTCATTCTTGAGTTTTTCATATAAACCTCTGTCTTTGGGTGTTCTTGTGGCTTATACTGTGATTGCTTTGTGCTGAGGTTTTATCTTTCTTGTGTTTTCTTAATTTCGTAATTTTCTTCGGTAACACCAACTCAAACATATTGTACAAGTCCTAACACAACCTGAGGGGGAGAAACACCTAAACTTCCCTCCACATTTGTTGGAACGATATCAACAGTAACTTCATTTTCCAACTCACAATCACCATCAACCACCTCCGAGGGTGGACCATCATCATCTCCAAAATGGCCCCCAAACTCGACCAGGGAGGAAGTAGCCCCTGACTTAGAAGGCTGGTCACCCAAGCATGACCTAGACCCATAAATGTTACCAACAACAATGCCATTGTCAAGATAGGCCTCCAAAGACTTAGCAATATGTACTTCCAAATTTTCTTTGACAAGATTAATCAATTGAGGATCTCCCGTCACAACCAACAATGTCTGCTTTGGGACAAACCATCTGCTTTGGGACAAACCATCCAGTTTCTGGGGATATGTATTTAATTTTCTTTGACAAGATTAGTCAGTTGAGGATCCCCTATTAAGGCAATCGGATCGACTGTTACAACCAACAATGTCTACTTTGGGACAAACATCCAATTTTTGGGGAAACCTTTGGACATAGGAACATTAATATTTGATTTGTTGCTGATTTTGCGTGGGATAGAGTTTAAAACATCTTGAGGAATTATGCTCAATGGTATAGCAATGTAAGGAGAAAGATGATAAGTTATTGAAGTTTACTTCATTAAGATAAGCATTATTTTCTCCACAAATCCAATTTTTTTTTTCCAAATGTTCGGTTAAGTCGATTTTTGTAAGGACCCAGGCAACGGACGACCTAAGTAGATTTGCAGTTGCAAAATCTATTTTTAGAAGTTTCTCAATGTACGTGAGCCCAAAGAGAGTGGCATTGTTGATCAAATGCACTTTGTATATATATTAACTGTAGAAATAAAAGAGGTGGAGAAGAGAATTGGGTTTTATTAGAGGAGTTATTGTAACACCATGTTGTTAGGTTTGATATGATAATCTAACAACGGGTGTTACGGTAGTATTTAATACTGGGTTAGGGATTTTTAACCCACTATTGAGTTTTTATCTTTGCATTTTGGATTTATGGGTAGAAGGAAATTCAAACATTCCAATCAAATATTCATTATTCATAGTATGTAAATATACAATATGATAGAATAGTTTAATCATCATTGAGAAGTTATTTATACAAACTGAGGAAATAAACACTCATCTTCACATTCAAAATAAAATACAAGTAATTAAAGTCTTCAGCACGCAGCTACTGATCGGGTTCACTTTTGAGTACCAAATTTGCTCCAAACTCCTGATCTACCGTATTGGTTTATAATACGGTATGACACAGCCAATAAAAGAAAAAATGATTAGACTTTAAAAAATTCTAAGTACAATTTAAGGGTAATTAAATATATTGTTTTATTGAGCGGATATCATGTTAGCTATTTACAATTAAATATAAGAGAATCATTTGGCATGGAATAAATAAATAAGTAAACAACTACTAAAAATTATAAGGTAAGAAAGGCTCACATACCTCAAGTGACTCATTCATTCTTGCATCAAATATGTTAGCAAGATATTTTATATAATATGCATTTAATTAAATAGGAGAAACATGAATATGTCCAATGGTTTTATATGCTAAGTAAAGAGACAATGTAGATAATTATGTAACTTTCAAATAAGAAAAACTATACTGTATGAAACTATAAGTAAAGCTGAAACATTAAAATTCTATAAAGCAATAAATAAAGTAATTTCAATCTAAAAAATTGAATAAACATAGTCATAAGACTATAATTCTCATTCACAATCAATAAGATTGTGGGAAATGCAATTTATAATTTATTTATCTGATAATTGGTTCTGTGGGCGCAGAACACGTAAGGAGTTGAGTACGTCTACTCAAACATAAGTGGGGTCAACTGTAGATACACACATTCTCCCTCATAGGAATTAAGTAATCTCCCGATACTTCAATAGGTGCCCAGGCTTAATGACAGTTGTACTAATATCCACCAAATAAAATCTCTCAGAAGCATATTTTAAATGCTTATTTATGCACAAAATCTTAATGTATGGTTTTGAGGAATTGATCTCAATGTGTTGTAGCGCTTCAAGGATTTATCAATTTTATTGTAAATCACGTGATATCAATTGTTATCTATTTTTAGTTATCTATCCTAATGATTGGGACTAATAAAGCCCCTCAATTAACTTAAACATCATAGATTTTTAAGTTAATGGATTTAATAGTATGTTACAGTCAATTTTGGGAAATAGTAAGTTAATTAAATATTCATGTAGTGATAAAATAATTTAAGTGTGAGATAAAATCTATGCTTATTGAATGAAGGCCTTAAACCTAAGTTATTGATGTTCTCAAGCAGTTGAAGGTTATTATGTTGAAAATGAATCCTTAAATATTTATATTCATTTAAGCTTAATCTTACTTTTGATGATTTCAATTTATTCATTGCACTAAGTTTATCTAAAATTCACTTAGTTCTGATAAATAAGATCTTAAGGAGTTATGTGATTTGATTTTTAAAGATTCTCATTTAATCTACAACTAAAGATACATAATAAGCTATTTCTAATTATATTTATAAGACTATTTATTTAGCAGTTCATTCCAAGTAATGAAGTAATGAACTTGATAATGTTAGGTTGTTGAATTTAACACAATACTAGTTCTAAGGTAAAAGATTATCCTTCTTATAGTCTAGTTTTTAATTATATATTGATGAAGTAATCTTTTATTTGTTGAATTAAGAGAGTTCTAAGTATTACTATTACTTAGGTATTTAAGTCTAACTCCAATTTATCCTACAGGTCATTATCTAACTTTTACATTCACAAGGTTCTTCTACATCTTATTATCATTTATTTATTATTCTAAAATTTGCTTGTATTTTCATATCAATCTAAGTAATTTTTTATTCAAGGTATTTACTATAATAGATCTAAGTAAATTAACCATTCTTATATGATCTAATAAGATTTTTTATATAATTAGCTCTCAATTTTATAATAAGAATGATGTTTTACTTGCACTCTTTAAAGTAAATGATCTCATAGTTAACTTGTACTCTCTTCAATGAAACTATCTCCATTAAGTATTTTCTTAAATAGTAGAATGAATACTATTTTATCAAAGTATTAGATTTACAAAAATGAGTTAATAATCTAGATAGTTTTAGTTTAAGGTGAGGCTTAACTTCTATTAGGTAGATTACTTAGTGATTTTAAATATTAATTAATGAGATCTAAAGAATGGATTTTTGACCTTATAGAATGATCACCTAATGTTTCAATTTTATATTAAAATTTTAATGTGGCTTGGGTAAATAATATATTCAGCTCAAATAATACTAAGAAGGTTGGGTTTAGATCATAAGTTTTTAAATCCTGAGTTGAATTTTATAATCTCTCTCCTAAAGTTTGAGATTTCTATGCATGGAAAGAGTCTATACTACTTAATTTCTTCAAATATTAAAGTTTCTAGGGTTCAGCTAAACATTTATTTAAATGATACTTTTCTGTCCTAGGTCATAGGAGGCAAACAATATATTTTCCATACATAGGGTCTTGTCTTTATGTAAAAGAAGAGCCAAAAAATGTGATTTTTCCAACTAACATCCAAATGACAATCAATTCAGTGTTTAAATGATCCCTATGTCACAAGATTACAAGGCAGTAAGGATGCCCAATTTGAATGTCAAATGACCTAATCAAGGCTTAATCACCTTTAATGATCATCAAAAAGGCTCTCCTCTCTGGAGGGGAATCAGGCGGTCAGCCTGTCTATTATCATTCTGGCTCCTTCCTTTTCTATTTCTAGTCTGATGGCCCTTTTATCAAAATAAAATTTTAATATCATATTAATGTTCTTTGAATTTTTTTGATCACTTTGAGATATAACTTCAATATGTTTTGACTTATATTTTAGAAATTACGAGCCTTTGAAAATTTGCAATTATTTATTTGATTTCAAAAATCCGCCATTACTGTTTACAGCCCCGCACATCTGTCATCCGCACGTCTGCAAACTGTTCTTTCACGCATGCGGGCGCTCAGGAGTGCAGAGTGCAGAGTGCAGAGCCCAGAGCTGAGCTGCGCGGGTCGAATCTGGCTCGACACTGTCGCTCTGTCCGACGGAATCGCAAGATTCATATTAGGGCTTGCGATTTCTCTTGATACAGGTGGTTACAGATGACATACAATATGTCAAATCGAAGTCAAGATCAAGACCTCCCTAAAGCACAAGAAAGCCCTAACAAGTAATCACTTTATCATACGAAATCGGGAGTTCTTCACATGATTATTGTTCAACACTGTAGCAATGAATGACATTTTTCGATCAGATCGAGCTCGATTGAGCTGGATCGATTGAGAGATGGCTTCGTAGTAACATTAAATAGACAAATGAAAAGCATTCAATGAAATTAATGGGAATCAAAGGGCACCTTATCTTGGGTTTTTGGGTTTCGACGGAGAGGAGGGTCACGAGTCGTCTATGATCTGCTGTGGTTCAAGGCTTCATATCGGCCTTGATTGCGTCTCGATAAGGTAAGGAGGAAGGAATGGGCTTGATTAGAGGATGGGAGGTTGTCAGACACCTGCATGCAGCAGGTGACTTTAGCGTGTCTCCTGTGTGTACACGCGCAACCCCAGGTACTCTATGCGGTAGGGACAGTGTCCGGGCCATCCGATCGGGATGGCCCGATCGGATGGTACAGAAGGCACCGTTCGGATTAACGGGATCGGCTCGTTAAGTGGGACGGCAGACCCCACAAAAATTAATTAATTTCTTTATTTAATTTAGCAATTTTTTTATATTTAGAATTAAATTATTAAATGATCTCCAAAAAATTCCATAAATTTGCCCTTAGCTAAATTGGGAGTGTGGGACTCAAAAATGAAGTCAGAATTTTAATCAGAGATTTATTTAATTATTTTAATTTTTTGAGTATTCAAAATATATTAAAATATTCGGGGAATTTTGACGGTTTCCAAAGGTTTCCAAAAGTTTCCAAATTGTCTCTTCAAGCTAATTTGTGGGTGAGAAATTCAATGGTGAATTCTGATTTTAATTTGGAGATCAAATTAATTTTCATAATTTTCAAATTTTGATAAATACATTAAAATAATCATAATAATTGAGTTTCGAATCGCTCCAAATTTTTAGAGTTTGCTCTAAATACCATTTGGAGAGTAATGTAGACTAGTACGAACTGATTTGACTATTAATTACTGATTAACAACATTGGGTTGTTATAGTTATAATGGCTTGTATGGGGATTGCTTAAAATGGTGTGGGTGCTGTTCGGAATCAACTAATAGCTGTTTGTGGCTGTTTAGTGACATCTTATAGGTGTTGGAAGTTTGGTAACAGCTTATGTTGCAGGAGGCTGTTTGTCCACATTTTATGGTCATTTGGAGGCTAGTTGGGGAGGTCGAGCGGAAGTGGGAGCGCAGGTCTTTGTTCAGCTCCTACATTGTTCAACTAGGGTTTCTTATGTGAAAGAAATAGTATTGATCTTTCAAATTCTAGTTTCATTACTTTTGAAATAGCAACACATTCTAATGTTACTTGTATTGTTACTAATACTATTATTGATAATGAGAATTTTCACCTGGCTGATGGCAATGCTATTGCAAAAGAAATTGTGATTTCAGTTAATAATTTTGATTTGGATCATATGCCTAATGTCAGTGCTACTTGTGTTGATATAACAAATATTATTATTAACACTTTTAAAAGGGCACAAAATTCCAATGATAGTCTCACTAATGTAGATATTTCAAATACTATGCTTTATGATAATATAGAAATGCAAAAATACAATACTTTAGACATATGGAGGAATGAGGAAATGACCTTTTTTTAGTCAGTAGATAAAGGTTTTAGTGGAAGTGTTCATGCTGTCCAGAGCTTGAAGGAGGCGAACTCAGCCTGGAATGGTAAAAATTTGAGCATATCAGTTAAGGTAAAGGTATCATAAATTCTTCTAATAAATTTGATATATTGAATTGATGTATGGGTGATGAAGGTATATTTAATGATGCGGAAGCTATTATACTTACTAATAAGAAAAAAATCTTACATCTAAGAGAGTCATCCGGTCAGGTACTATACAGAAGACTCACTCTGGGTCTTCAAGGATATTTATTGAATATCCTATGCTGGAGTATTAGAGGAGTTGGCAATATCTTTTGAAAAATAGATTTAAACATATTTGTTATGAGAATAAAATTGAGATTACTATTGTTTTGAACCTAAAGTTAAAGTGAATGATAGTTATAAAATCTATAAATTTGCTAACTTAGGGAAGTTTATTGTAATAATAATAATAAAATTTGGGTTTTTTTGTAAACATATATGGGAGGTAGAAATTACTAATTAGTGTGATCAAGTCATCTGAATTAGTTTAAAAAATTATGAATTTCAATTTATTGCTACTTTTGTTCATGGTGGAAATAACAGAGAAAGATTTTAGCAATTCATGAAATTTTAGTAACTAACCTTCCATGGATTGTTGGAGGAGATTTTAATGTAATCTTTCAGCACATTGAGTATAAAGGGTGTCTACTCATAATCATTTTTTGTCTGCTCTAGAGTTCAATGCAACTATTATAGATTGTCAGCTTGATGATTTTAACTGCACTAGAGCCCTATTTATATGGTCTAATGGTAGGAAATTTGATAGATTAGATTGATTTTGAATCAATAATAATGGGACTAACATATTCCCAAATCTTAAAAATTACTTTATTATTCTACTGTGTCAGATCATAAACTTATTATCTTCAAAACATAGGAAGATAATTTTGAAAGTTCAAGTCTTTTATATCCCAACTCTTTTGGCTTAACAAAAAGATTGTGAATGAATTGTTACTAGTTCATGGAATGAACCTTATGAGTGTTATGGTATGATCAACATAGCTTTTAAATGTTAAAGGCTTAGGAAATAATTGTCTTCTTGGAATAAAAACTATAAGTAATATATTTCATAATTTGGCTCAGCATAAAATTGTCTCTAATCTTGAAAATATATTTGAAGAGAATCCCTCTGAGGCTGACAATTACTGACAAAATTGTCTTTCCATAGCCACCCTTATTCAAAAACATAATGATGTAGAAATATTTTGGAAGCAGAAATATAGCCTTAACTTGAAACTTGGGGTGCAAAGAACAGCAAGTTCTACTAAGCATGGGTCAACAAAAGAAGACATTAACAAAATAGAGAAGATTTCCACCTCTAATGGGGTTATTTTAAAGGATAAAGATTGCATTGCTAATCTGCCATAAAAATACATTTCTAGGTTATATAGTAAAGATCCTAATAATCCTAATCTCCCAGCCTTGACTCCACCTCCCTTGGTTATAGAGAACCATGCTAATGAGGAGCTAATGTCATATCTAATGATGAAGAAATTTGGAAGGTGGTGATGTCATTAAAAGATAATTTTTCACTAAATCATGATGAATTTCCTAGTGAACTTTGTAAAATTTTTTGATCCATTATTATAACTAATTGTTGTAATTCCATTAGGGAATTGTACTACGGTGTGCCATTGCCATATCTTCTAACTATTACACATTTAACACAAATTAAGTTAGATCATGCAAGTGAAATTTGTGAGAACTTCCAAGACAAATAGTTGTTTGATATTGCTTCATCAAAGGCCCCTTGGTTTGCTAATATTGCCAACTATTTAGTCGGAGATGTTTCACTACTAGGAATGAGTTATCAGTAGAAGAAAAAGTTTCTCTAGGATGTGAAACCTTATTTATGGTATGATCCAATTCTATATAAATGTTGTGTTGATCAAATCATGAGATAGTGTGTGCTAGAAACGGAAGTTCATAATATCCTGTTTCATTGTCATGCTTCTCCTTATGGGGGACACGACAAATCTGAGAGAATGATTGTTAAGGTGTTACAATCAAGTTTTGTTTTGTCCATCTATTTTCAGGGATGCAATTAATTATGTTAAAAGTTGCGATTAATGTCAGAGAACCAGAAATATTAGTACGATAGATGAGTTGCCTCTTCAAGGCATTTTCGAAGTTAAACTCTTCGATGTGTGGGGAATTGATTTCATGAGCCCCATTCATACATCAAGCTTTAATAGCTATATCTTGGTAACTGTTGAATACGTGTCCAAATAGGTTGAAGTAATTGCCTGTGTTAATAAAGATGCAAAAATTGTAATAAAATTTCTCAAGGAAAATGTTTTGACCAGATTTGACATGCCTAGAGTTCTAAATAGTGACAATGATAAATATTTTTGTAATAGACAACTCAAAATTTTATTAAAGAAATATGGGGTGAAACATAAATATGAAATTGCTTATCATCCACAAACAAGTGTGCAAATGGAGGTTCCAAATAGGAAACTTAAAGAAATCCTTGAGAAAATTATCAATCACATTAGAAAAGATTGGGCATCCAGGTTGGACGACGCATTATGGGCATATAGGATAGCTTTCATGAACGACGGTCGTAGCTTATGCATATATATATATATATATATATATATATATATATATATATATATATATATATATATATATATATATATATCAAATATAAATCAACAGTACAACAACTCAATCAGGATCAAACTCCATGGTATCTGTGCCAAGAGATCCAAGAGCCTCCCGGGAAGCACATCTCCCTTAACAAAAGAAAAAGCACCATGACGGGAGTACATAGCACA
This sequence comes from Gastrodia elata, assembly GCA_016760335.1. Classification (NCBI taxonomy): domain Eukaryota; kingdom Viridiplantae; phylum Streptophyta; class Magnoliopsida; order Asparagales; family Orchidaceae; genus Gastrodia; species Gastrodia elata. The sequence continues at coordinate 20,916,569 of CM028676.1, read as the reverse complement.
AAAATCTGCTAACCGATTCGCATTATGCGATCGGTCGGAAAAGATAACACGAGGAAAGTCGAGCAAGAAAGCGAGGTGATTTGCATGACGCTCTCCGCCTCGTGAATGGAGTGTTCTCTCCCAAAAACATTGGAACCTTCGGACCGCTCCCAAGCAGTCACCCTCTATGATGACTCTATTAGTATTCACCTCTGTAGCCAAGAGTGCCTGCCGCAAAATGGTCACTGCATGTATCTCTGCCTGAAGAGGAGACTGTGCCTATAAGCTCTCTCCTGCAGCAATCAGTAACTGTTCATCAGAGTCGCAGACGACAGCTGCCCCAAAAACAGTATACTCTCCGTAGTTGTAGGACGCGCCAATGTTGCCTTTAGCCAACAGGTCGGGGGGGGGGCACCATATGTAGAAGGTGGAGGGGCCTTGATGGGTCGTGGAACCCTCAAGAGTTAGACTTGTCGTGCAGTCCAGCACTAACAATGGCAGAAAGTATTGAGCTTGCGTAGGCCATCAGTGTAGGGTGCGGGAGACCGTGAGAATGCTCAGTCCTGCTCCTTAATGACTGATAGAGCGAGTATGCTACAAGCTGGCAACTAAAGCGGCGGCATTGAGACGCTGAAGCGGTCGAGAACAACGCAGTGAACTGATCCTAGGAGGTGAGTAGGCCCCAACAAACAAAAATCTTCATGGTGGTCCTCGTGTAGCTGCACTGAACCACAAAGTGCTCGTTGTCCTCCTCCGATTCACAACCCCACACACGCTGCTGACTGAGCGAGCCCTCGTTTGAGTAACCAACACCTCGTCGGTATAGCGTCATTGAGAAATCTCCAAAGAAAACAGGCCTCCCTCGGGCCCAGGGCCATCTCCCACATGGCCGCAAACTGCCAGGGTTGACCTCCTCTCTCCAACCGATAAATCTGGCTAGCTTTGCTCTCGGTAAAATCATCCACCTGCCACTGCAGGGCCCCCTCCTCAAGCTGTCTCTGGGCGATTGGCCAGCCGTAGCCCAAAAGTCTCCAAACAGCAGAGTCTTCCCATTGAACCGTAAAGTCCTCACCTCTGCGGCGGTAGCGAAACTCCATGGCTCTCACCCAAAGGAGGTCCTCTCTGCTGATAAAGCTGTAGGTATGACGAGCTGCTAACACAGTCCTTCAGAGTCGTAAGTCTCTGATCCCGAGTCCACCAGACTCAAGTAGTTGACAGACCTCCTACCATCTCACATAGTGTATACTTCTACCCCCCCGCTCCCTCCCAAAGGAACTTACGGAGGATAACCTCAATGTCGGAGAGGCAGGAGTCCGGTATCGGTGCCACCAGCATCTGGTAGGTGGGGATCATAACAAGAATTGACCAGATCAAACATAATCTGCCAGCAAGGGAGAGGTGACAACTGCTCCAGGAGCCCAATCTGACACGGACCTGTTTAGTGATGGCTAAGAACTTTGCTCTCTGCAGGGGTCTACCCGTGACTATAATTTTGAGGTATCTGAGGGACTCTCTTTGGAAACTCTGCTGGATCGCTACCCTTCGCTGTCGGTAAGCTGAGGTCTGTCAGCTGAAAACAATCGGTGACTTTTACAAATTCACAGACTGCTCTGTTCAACTTCCATACTCTGCTAGAATCCGCTGGACCTCACGACCCACTGCCACAGAAGCTGGTGCAAACAAGATCAAATCATCCGCGTACATAAGATGGGAAAAGGTAGGTTCACCTCTGTCCAACGGTATACTGATCGGTTGGCCTATATGCTGCTGCTGCCTGACTAGAATGGAGAAGAGCTCCGAGCACTAAATGGATAGGCAAGGGGAGAGGAGGCAAGGGAGGGGGCACCCTTGCCTGAAGCCTCTCTTCTCCACTATCCATGAAAGTCAATGCTCACCAACTAAGATTGAGAACCTGGGGAACTCCACGCACTGCATAGCCCAATTCGTCCATTGTTGCGAAAAGCCAAATCTCCGAAGAACCATGCATAAGCACCCCCACTCCATTCGGTCATAAGCCTGCTTCATATCCACCTTGATGGCCATATGATCGACTGTCGAGGTGGAGTATGAGAGACGAGTGAGGATCTCCTGGACCGTGGGCAGTTCTCGCTGATAACTCTTTCGGGAACAAAGGCACCTTCACGGGAGATCAAAGAAGGCATCATTGTCTTAAGGTGCATGATCAAGATCTTGGCCACCACTTTATAAACAGTGATGCACAAGCTGATGGGGCAGAACTGCCTCGGAGTGGAGGCCCTCTCTTCCTTCGGAATAAGGATTACTAGAGTATCCCGCTAGCGCTGTGGCATTTGCCCACTATCAAAGAAATGGTGGACGGCTGCCAGGGTGTCAGCCTGGGTGATCCTCTAATAGCCAGTATAGAAAAAGGGGGTAATATCATCAATTCCAGGGGAATGGTTAGGGCCAAGGTCCCTCAGGGCTGCTTAGATTTTTGTGTCCGTGATCGTACATTGGAGAGAGACAGCTTTCAAAACCCATTTAAGAATGTCCCTTTATAAACTTGTTTATGGGAAATCATGTCACCTACCGGTGGAGCTTGAGCATCGTGCATTTTGAGAAGTTTTGAGTTGTTTATTACAAAAATATTTATCACTATCGCTATTTAAAACTCTAGGCATGCCAAATCTGGTCAAAACAATTTTCCTTGAGAAATTTCATTACAATTTTTGCATTGTTATTAACACATGCAATTACTTCAACCAACTTGGATACGTATTCAACAGCTACCAAGATATGGCTATTAAAGCTTGATGTATGAAAGGAGCCCATGAAATCAATTCCCCACACATCGAAGAGTTCAACTTCGACAATACCTTGAAGAGGCAACTCATCTCTCTTGCCAATATTTCTGGTTCTCTGACATTAATTGCAACTTTTAACATAATCAACTGCATCCTTGAAATAGATGGCCAAAAAAAACCTGATTGCAACACCTTATAAAGTGAAGCATGACAATGAAACATGATATTATGAACTTCTGTTTCTAGCATACATTCTCTCATGATTTGGTCAGGACAACATTTATTTAGGATTGGATTGTACCATAAATAAGGCTTCACATTTTATAGAAACTTTTTCTTCTGTTGATAACTCATTCCTAGTGGTAGAACATCTCCCACTAAACAGTTGGCAATGTTAGCAAACCAAGGAGCCTTTGATGAAGCAATAGAAAACAACTGTTCGTCAGGAAAGTTCTCACAAATTTCACTTGCATGATCTAACTCAATGTGTGTTAAATGTATAATGTCCCGTTATAAGATTATTATAATTAACCCAATAACATTAATTTTGTTTTTATCATGTGTAATTCCATTGAAAATCTTTTACACAAGTTTTGTCTGAATAAGAGTTAAAATGAATCTTAGTGAATTTGTTAATAAATCCCAACTTTTTTAGTTCTCACATAAGAAACCCTAGTTGAACAAAGACCCTGCGCTCCCTCTTCCCGCTCGACCTCCCCAACTAGCCTTCAAATGACCATAAAATGTGGACAAACAACCTCCTGCAATCATAAGCTGTTACCAAACTTCCAACGCCTATAAGATGTTGCTAAATAACCACAAACAGCTATAAGTTAATTCCAAACAGCGATGAGGTACTTGTACTACCATTAACCTTATTCCTACGGTAGTAACAGTAAATGACCTTTTAGGATTTATCTTGGGATCCTCTTTTCTTTGGGGCTGCCTTAGGTGTAGTTTTCTCTTTTTGTACCCACCTATCTCCTTCTGTATCTCTTTTTTGTGATTAATAAAACTTACAGGTTTTTTGTAATGTGTATATGTATATATATTGGGTCTGTGACTACTAAATTCCTTAATGGAATGAAATCTTATACCCGATATTTAAATTTGATTTTATTGTTGGATAGATAGTTATTACTTTTCTGATAATGAATTTCTTAAACTCTTTAGTTTCGTATTAGTATTGGCCAACTCCCGTGTAAAGCTTGTCTGTGCCTAGCATCACATACTGCAGAAACTCTAATCAATGAGTAATGTTAAGCCTCCTTATCACTCCTTACCCCGTCCAATAGGGTAACTGTGCACTAGAATCCTCCCAGAGAATGAACCTAAAGACAACTGTTATCCTAATTATTCTAAGTTTTCATTTTATGCACAAAGTTTTCTTGTATGAAATGTCCAAGGAAGTAAGCTCAAATATACAAGGAATGCGTAGCACAAAGTATCAAAATAAGCAAGGGACTCTACTAATATAGTGATATCATTTGTTTTCTAATTATCCATTCTAACTATTCTAAGTTACACAAGTTCAGGATCACCATTTTCCTACTATCGAGTGTAACTCAGAAACTCGTCCTTATAAGTTACAAAATATTAGGACTAGCTAGGTCCTAATATACCAAATCAAAGTCGACTATAAAGTTGAATAATAAATCATTACGACCTAATTAATGATTTTAGACGTTCCAACTTAAAACTACTAAACTACAGATTATGGATTAAACACCATGAGATTGGGCTCAATCACATAATCCAAAAAGAATAAGACCTAAGATCTAGGTTTAATTCTAATAGTGATATAATAGTTAAGGTCAATCCTATCAAGTAATTCAAACTTAATATAATGGATCTCTTAGCTTAAATCTAAGGTTGAAAGACAAAATAATCGAAATAAGTTGAAAAATTCTAGAAACTATTGAAACCAAGGATTCATTCATTGAAAACCCCCATTTTTCAATGAATGAAATCAATCCTATGATCTAGCCCTAGTCTCAGGAAGGGTCCTTAATGTGTAGTGTTAAAGACTTGGGAAATTTCTGGGATCTGACCTAATAGTTGATTTTACTCGCTTAAGTGTTACTAATATAATTCTAGCATTAGTTTTAGTCTTCTGAAATGTTAATTAAAGGTTAAGAGCACTTAGTCCATTCTTAGGGAAAAATGAGTATTTTGCCACTACTTAAGGGTCCGAAAAAGTCAACTTTTGATTTAAGTGTCCAAAATGAGGTTTCTCTTTTCCATATGATTCATTACTATCTAACTTGAAGATAGACAGTAAGTGCGTCCAATTTGGACCAGAAATGGGTCCTACAGGTTCAAACTAAGGTTTTTGACTTTTCACTCTACTAAAAACTAGGTTTTTATATAGTTTATTATAATTCATTGTTCAATGATTCCATAGAGTCCAAGAACACTGCATTCTGAGGTCAATTGACTAAGTTATGAATGTCTTAGGTTTGAAGGGCAATTTGGTAAATTCGAGTCAGTCAATGGGTGACAAAAATTGAACTTTTCAATTTGAAGTCCAAGTTTAGCAAACTCAGTTTCTATAAATTCCCTATACTGTATTGAGTATGTTGGTATAGAGTAAACCTAATTTGGACCTCAAATGGTCAAGTTATGACCTAACTAAGATTAGGGGTATTTTGGTCATTTTCTAAATTTCTATGATTTTGATCCTAAATATTATTTTGGTTTATTGATGACATTGAAATTTTAAACAAGTTAGCATCTTGAATTTTTAAATTTGGAGTTGAATCGACCAAGTTATGGTCATTTGAATCCTAGGGGCATTTTGGTCATTTTTCACTAAAGTCAACTCTGAGTTCTAGGGTTAACTTTTTATCCTGATGCCCAAATGGAAAAACTAATACTACTAAAGTGATGGGGCCACTCTCCTGAGCATTTTAAGACCCATATTGACTATATTTGGTCAACTAGGTCAAAAGTTATGGGGTTCTAAAAAGGTCCTAAAATATTACATCGTTATGCATACCCCGAAATTAATTTTTATATTATGCCATTTGATTCTATTTATTTTTCTGAGTATTTTGAGACCTATATTGGCTATGTTTGGATCATCCTACAAAAAGTTATTAAATTTTTAAGTTTTGTTATTCAAAAATACAATTTGTATTATTTTATATTTTATTTATTCAAATTGAATTAATTTACTGTTCATTCCTAAAGTTTTATATATATTTTTTAAAATTATTAATTCTTAATCAATCTGTAATTAATTAGGCTTAATTATCAATTAGCATTAATCCAATAATTAATTAATTTAATATTATTATTTTATTATATAAAAGTAATTAAGCCTAATTACTATTTAACTAACCTTAATTACTTGCTAATATCTATTTAAGAATAATTAATTACAGTTTTACTATTTAATAATAATTAATTACTCTAATTACTATTAAGATTTGATTAGTACTAAAATATTCTTAATTATTCTTTAATTATTAATTACAGTTAATTAATTATATAAGTTACTGTTTAAAAATCATTAGTACTAATTACAATTAATTAACCACTAACAGTAATTAATTACTGAATAATCAGTAATTAATTTATTTAATTATCTGTCTCTGAGATGACAGTGGACCCACCTATGACATGTGGCAGCGCCTAATTGGGCGCTGCACTGTGTGTGGGGCCCACTGTACACGTGGCATGCACGGTGGCTGCCACATGGCTCTGTGGGTCCCACGGGGAGCCGAAAAGGTTTTGGGAGACCTGACAGTGGGTCCCACTTCACACGTGGCGTGCCCAGAGGTTGCCACGTGGCACTGTGGGACCCATAGTGGAAGCCGAACGATCGTCTGGGCTCGGGCGATGGGTCCCACCTGACACGTGGCAAGCCAGGATGCTGCCATGTGGCACTATGGACCCACCTGGCAGTCGAAGAGTCATGGAGGCTCGGTAGGTGGGCCCACCGGACACGTGGCTTGCCCTGCGGCTGCCACATGGCGGAGTGGGCCCCACAGCCGAAGCCGAAGAAGCACAGTTTCTGGCGGTGGGTCCCACGTGACATGTGGCATGCCTGGAGGCTGTGGTGTACCATATGGATCAGCAGGATTATTTGGTTGATTTACCCTAAATGAAACTGTAAAGTTTTGATCTTATCTTAGGTATTAGATAAGTACAGTTCAGTTTAGGATAAACATCCTAAGTCCAAAGTATATTATAAGTTGTGGATTTAATATCTTAGCTTGAGAGAATAAACTGTAAAATAATATTGTTCCTTATCTTTGTGTACATTAATAAGTAAAATTAAACAAATTAAATGTTTAAGATCATCTTTCTCATGACATACCAAACATGTATATGTACTCTTAACATATGATGAATTAGGATGTTATAAAAGTATAGTGTTGAGTAAAGTTTGAGTTCAGTAAAATCAAAATAGATTTGTATATATCATGTAATTAAACTTTTGATCTCTATAATATTCAAGGTGAATGTGCATAAGGAATTAGGCTAAATAATTAGACAATAAGAAAGGATGTTTACTTTGGTTTTGTTTATTTTCTAGGTTTAGTGATTTGAAAGCATTTAGTTTATTAAACTCTTTAGCATATCATAAATTGCATAAGCATGTCATGTCATTAGCAAAGTGGTTCTACTCACATATGATAAGTTAGCAGAGTGGTTCTGCTCATTATGGATCTGTGGAGTACCATATGGTATCAATGTATGCATATATGTGGCATAAATTGAGTGGCGTATTCAGATGCATATACAGTGGCAAAGATCATAGTTTTACTTTCAGTTATTTCAATTTATAGTTTTGTTTCAATTAATTTACTCTCAGTACTTTTGTTCTAGCTATAATCTTTCCTGTTTTCAATTTCAGTGTTAGATTTCATTTCAGTTTACTTCAGTTTTCTGTAGTAAGATTCCCTTAATTGTAAGAAAATATTATTTATAGACTAAAATATACTTAGACATATTGTCTAATAAGATTTTCTCTTTTTTGGCTGGGGCTTTAGTATTATAAAACTGACAATATCTGATTCTGAGCAATTAGGGGCCAACTTCGGATGCATCTCAGAAGATTCAGGAGGAGTTAGAGGAGCATTAGTCATTTCAGCACTTACTATCTTAGTTAATTTTTACTATGAGATGAGAGACTTTTACTGTGTATTTTAATTTTAAATGATGGTTTGTAATAATTAAACTCTGGATATTATTTCTCTTTCTTTATTTGAGGTGGATGCTTTTTCTTAGCTTCTGTGATGAATATTATAAATGAATGTTATGTCTTCTGCACTCTATTATTACTACTACTTATACTTAGTATTATGATATAATCTATATAAAAATCATATGAGATACTTTTAAACATTGTGTATCTATTCATCACTCTTCCTAAGCCTAATGTTTTTATGTACCTCGACTAATACTTAGGATAAGGACATTACACTTATCTTAATAATTAGTGCTCAATAAAAAGTCACATTAGGGGAAGTTTATCTCTTCCCGGGTAACGCACTGTTCCATTGCCATCATATTATCCTTAATCTTTATGTTGCGCACGGTGATGGGGCGTTACAGTTGGTACCAAAGAAGAATCATAAAGTGTCAGATAAGGAGAGTATTTTTATCTACTATATGATCCATTCTCTGAAGCATATATAATCATAATCACTAACTGTAACGAATGCATCATCCATAATTCATCAAATTGAAATCTCAAAAATGATACTAAGAACATCAGGAAAGGACACCTTAGGGTTTGAACAAACTTTAAGAAGCAAAAGTCACTCAAATAAAGTAAAGTAACCTTTTAATCCTTAATGACATTTTAAGAATGGAGAACCATCATTATGGGCTCAGTCACTAACTTACACTCTTTGACGACTACTGGATGAATGACTTTCAAGACGATAAGGCTTATGGTAAAACCATTAATGGAGTATCTCCCATTAGTGTAGAAGTTCTCAAGAAGAACTTAGTGTGCCCAAACTTCCGAGGAACCAGCCTTTCAGTCCTTGCTCAAGAATGGTTAGATCGCATAACTACCAGCTTCAGGGAATCTGCCTGTCTCGATGACTACTGTATATAGATCATGGGAGCATTGCTCATGAAACTAGCCGAGGGATGGTGGTTCTGGATGTATCGAAGACTTGAAAGGAAATGCATGAGAGGACACCAAATTATCACTTACGATGATTTATGTACTTCTTTCATAGCTAAATTTTGTAGCTGATTTTGTTATCATCTCTTATGTTCTTCTTACATGACATTATGTCCTTCAACTTATCTATTCCATATAACATCTCCTTTAAGAAGTAATGATTAAGAAATAGCATTTTGTTTCATTTTTTGAACATGTGTTCTTGAAATTGTAGTTGTAAATCCAGGATCCTCCTCTATGACTACTCCCATCAAGAATATTATCTCTTCTTCCAGTCGGTCTGATGACATCAACTCATTAGTGGGTTTGGTCAGAACTCTAATTGAGAATCAGGCTAATCAAGTTAAGGAGACCCTTGATACCATCACATCTCGGCAACCACTAGTGATTCATGTTGTAGCTCCATTTGCCCTTCACTTTTAGTAGATGGCATTCTACATAATTCTCTCCATCTAAGGACACCTGCTTTCAATGGGGCTATGAATCCCATTGACATGATTAAATAGTTAAAGCAAGCCAAGAAGAAATTGATAAGCATTAAATGTCCCAATTTTGAAGCAATCCATTTGACCACCCATCTGTTCTAGGATAAAGCAGAGTATTGGAAGGAAAATGAGCGAAACATAGTTCACTAATTTTGAAATCAAGGATATACCATGGTAATCATTTCTAGAAGAATTTAAAAAGGCCTTCATTCCTTTATCCAACTAGACCATTCTTGAACATGAATTAATTCATCTCACTCAATGAAGAAGATCTATCTTTGAGTATGAGATTGAATTCTGGGGTCTATCTAGTTTTACCCTAGATTTAGTAAGATCAGAAGTGTCGAGGTGCAATCAATTTCAAAAAGTACTTTGAGACTCAATAAGTGCACATCTTTTTTCCCGTCATTTCAAAAAAAATTTAGAGCTTGTTGAAGCAACTCGTATGCAAGAACACTCTCAGAGTCATATGGATAGGAACAAGAAATCTCTTCATTTCTGCAAGGAAGGAAGCTTTCAAACATCAAAAGTTAGCTAAGGTCCTCCATAACAAATCTAAAAAAACCTCGGTATATGCCTCGATATGCAAACATCCCCACTCCTATGGTAAATTCTACCATCAAAGAAACATCTATTTCACTTGCGGTAGGTCAGGACATCGTCTCTACCGATGCGTCGCAGAGAAGACTATCGATGTAGTTCCCATCATTCATTCTAAAAGAGACCAACTTTTTTGTCCAAACCCTTGAACAATAGAGCTCCTACCTTGGCAATTATGCCACCACCTGCTCCTATTGCACCTCCCAAGGGTGCACCCGCTCCGCTCCTACCCATGTATATAATTCCTAGGGCCGTGCACTACAGAATCGTCAACCTTCTACTCCCGCTAGAGTCTACTTGTTGACTCCAATATTTGCTCCCAAAGATAATGAAGTAGTCTCTGGTATATTTTAAATTAATTCTCAATTTTTCTTATGTCTAACGCTTTCTTCTTAGTACTCCGCAAGTAAAATTATGCTATATTTAAACATAAGCACTTTAGAAATAAGCATCAAACCATGTAACATTCCTTTCGATACTAGAGCTAGTCACTCCTTTGTATCAAGAACTTCTTAACTTGCCTTTCTATCATTAACCAAATTTTTAAGCATATGCTTACTTTTGGAGCCCACATGCAAGTTCAACAATTTTGTAATATAGCAATTCCCATCGGTGAGCAAAGTTTTGAAGCCAAGTTAATCATACTCCAATAGCAAATTTTGACATAATTCTTGGAATGAACTGGCTAAATAAGCATGGCTAGGTGATGTGATGCTTACTTCATGACTATGCTAGGAGAGAAGAAGAAAGATGTTCCTATCACCAAGAATAGTATCATTTGCAAATTCCCTATTATTTTTCCTAAAGACCTACCTGGTCTTCCATTTGTTAGAGAAGTGGAGTTTGCAGACGAGCTTAATCTAGGAGTGCAACCCATATCTAAAGTTTCGTATCATATGGCACCCAAGGAGCTGCAGGAATTGAATAAGCAACTTCAAGAATGGCTGGAGAAAGGTCTCTAATATAGCCAGAATTTGTAGCAAAAATATAGTGTTTAAACATTCATATCACCATATATTTCCTATACTTTGAGTAGAAATTTATGTCTTTTTAAGAAAATGAAGTAAACAGACTGCAATGGCTGATTTACCAAATTCTGGACAAAAATCGCCGCAGCGCGCCATGGCGTCCCCTTAAAAACGCCTTACACGGAAGTAGAACTTCTGACCTGAAGCAAGACCACTGCAGCTCGCCACGGCCTGTCACAGCGCGCCACAACATCATATCGATAAGGATAATTTAAACCATATAAACAAGTAATTGAACAGTAATGCGTAAGTTTGCACGCTACAGCGCGCTGCCGCGCGCCACAACATTATTTCTTGTGAATTTATTAAAACCTTATAAACAAGTAATTGAACAATGTCACGCAACTTTCTCTGCCACAGCGCACTTCGGTGAGTGAATTTTTATTTTATCAAACTATATTTGATCTAATAGAATAATGATTCTACAAAATTTACCCACTGTGGCGCGCTGCAGCGCACCACAGTGGGTGGATTTTTATTTTAACATACTATAGTTGAACTAATTGAACAGTGATTCTGCAAAATTTATGAGCTATAGCGTACTGCGGTGCACCACGGTGGGTAAATTTTCATTTTATAAGACTATAGTTAAATAATTGAACAGTGATCCCAAAACTTGTCCACTGTAGAGCGCCACAACGCGCCATAGTATACGCTGCAGTGGTCGAACGAAAAAGGACTAACTTATATGCAGGAAAAGCATTTGGAGCACTACTGCTACAGCGCGCCGCAGCGGAACAGGATTTGAAATGCGGTTGCCGCAGCGCACCGCAGTGAAATAGTATATGAATTGCTGCTACCACAGTGTGCCATAGCGCACTACAGTGCACCGCAGCGGAAGTCCCAGAATTTCCAGAAATAGCAATTAAGAAGCATGGGGAAGGCCACAAAAATGTGACCTTTGGCCTCCCCCAGCCTCTTGAAAATTGATAAATTAATTCCCTACTGAATCTCAATATATTTAAGCAGATGAAAACATTAAAGGGGATTAGAATTAAACTAAGAAAGAGGAAAGGTCACACATTAAAGGCTTTGAGGCTGAGTGCATTCCTATTTAAGAGGGAATCTCAGACCTTGAAAGAGTTCCAACCTTTGCAAGTCAATAGACCAAGAGAAAGGATGCAGAAAGAGAAAGAAGGAGAACTCCTGAAAGGGAAGAGGGGACCAAGAACAAGAAGGAAGAAAAGACAGCAAAGAATGAAGGGTGGAGCTTCAAGAGGACAGCACTGGAAAAATAAAGAGAACCCCAGAAAACCTCTAGGTGATTCCTTGTATTTCTCCTAAGCTCCCTTGATTAATTTTTTACCGTGAACTGATGGTGATATTCACTTTTCCTTGCTTGTATGTACTTTTTTGCTTAGTAATGGAAGGCTAATAACCCCTTGTAGAGGGTTAAGATGTAGTTATAGAATTATGTAAAGGAAATATTGGTGTATGATGATATTGTTTAATTATAATGAAAAACTGTTTGTTGTATTGTTAATTTTAATATTAAATGAATGCTTGGATGAATTGAATTCTTATTTATTTTAATTCAAAGAGCTTGTGTTCGAATGCTCATCAATTGGGTAAGAGCAAGGAAGGTAGTGCGAGTAGAGCTGATAATTACATGACAGAATTCTCAAGCTCACTTGCACCCTCCCTGAGTAGCACTCCCAAAAGATTGACACTTGAGAACTAAGTTCTCCATTAACCTTGCTCTGCTGCTCAGCAAAGTAGAAGGGATAAGAGAATATTGGGAACTTCAATGGATGATGTGACATAATCCATTGACCCAATGCATCCTCCCATCTAGCTAAACTGAGTGTGAAGCGCATGATGCACGGTAAATGGAATCTTGCTTGTGAGATCATTTAAATTAAAAGATGTTTTTGGTAACCTAGATGTAGAAAGTCAAAATCAAATTAATAAAACTAGATCTCATAAGAGTTGATGTGCTAAAAAGGAACCCACAAGGAGTTCTCTTTGTGCACTAAACTTGAACCAATGTAATTGAAGGATAGTTCAATTCCAGTAGTGTTCACATGATTTAATTAAGCAATTAAATTGAATATGTACATTCAAACAATGAAGTCATATAACTAACCATTGCATATATTACAATGAAATCTCAACTCTCTCCTTTTTAATCAAATCGTATCTTTACTCAAGTCTTGTGTATTGCTAATTAGGAACCAACAAAAACTAACCAAAATTGCATCTAGATATTAGTGAAAGAAAATACAACTCGGTAACAAAACAACCTTTTCCTGAGGTTTGATAAATTCTGGAAACTAAACTTTCCACTTGTTACTTCAGACCACGTACACTTGTGTGTAAACACAGACGTATATCTCTATCAAGTTTTTGGCGCCGTTGCCCGGGAATGGTTTTCATTTTGTATCAAGTATAATTCTCTAGTAATTAGTGATTTAGAACTAACTAACGTGTATATTTTTACATAGCTGTAATTAATTTCTTTATTTGCTTGCTTGAGAAAAATTAGAAAAATTTTCTAAAAAGAACTTGTGCTAAATTTTATTGCATATTATCTTATTAAAAATTCTACTGTCATTTGTGATGAATATTTATTGCTGAATATTAATTGCTAAAACTCATTCTATCTAGAGACACCTTAACTGCATGAGTAGGAGAAATCTTACAGAATTCTTTTACGATACTGAAATAAATAGAACTTATTTGAGAGCTAGGAGAGAACAAATCATTTTAAACCAACAAAATGCGCAAATGGAAGACTTAGATATGAACTCAGCATAACCTATGGTAAATGCTAGTAGAAGATTGCTTAGAGAATACGCACTTCCTATGGTAGAAGGAGTTCAAAATGCTATTGTTAGACCTCCTATACAAGCAAATAATTTTGTGATAAAACCATCCACTTTGAATATGATCCAAAATAATCAATTTAGTGGGATGGCATCGGATGACTCGAATGCACATATTTTAACTTTTCTGGAAATATGTGACACATTCTGATTCAATGGGGTATCCGATGATGCCTTAAGATTGAGATTATTCCCATTCTTGCTGAGGGATCGAGCTAAAGTTTGGCTCAGCTCTCTTCCCAGTGAGACTATAAGGACGTGGGATGAGTTGGCAAGAAAAATCCTAGCTAAGTATTTTCCACCTGCCAAGACCGCCAGGCTAAGAAATAAAATTTCAAACTTCTCTCAGCAGCATGGTGAGAACTTGTATGATAGCTAAGAACATTTTAAGGACTACTTAAGGCGTTGCCCGCATCATGGGTTTCCTTTATGGATGCAAGTGTAGACTTTTTACAATGGATTAAACACACCCACAAAAACCATCATAGATGCAGCTGTAGGAGGATCACTAAGTAGTATAACCCTCAATGAGGCCTTTGATCTCTCGAGGAAATGGCTAACAATGCATATCAATGGCCTACTGAGCGGCTAAGCTCTACCAAAAAGAAGGTGAACCATCTAACCGAATCTAAACGAATCTAACCAATTGGCCTCCTTGCAAAGGGAAGTAGAAATCCTAACTAATAAAGTTGAGACAATGAATGTTAGTATTGTTCATGATACTAGATGCGAGCTGTGCGGGGGGAAGCCGCAATAGTGAATACTGTAATTTAATTAATCCATTTGCCCCATCACAGATGGAACAAATAAATTTTATGAGAATTAACAACATGAACAACAACTCCCACAACAACCCCTACTCTAACTCTTACACTCCGGGATGGAGAAATCATCCCAACTTTTCTTGAAGTGAGGGGAATTCTCAAGGAAACCTCAATGCCCCACAACAAAACTGGCCAATGCACAATGGAAACAATTTGTATAAACAAAATCAGAATAATATACAAGATGGCGGTTTAGAAGAATCATTTTGGGCGTTTAAAAATGAGACGATGCAGTTTATAAAAAGGACTGAATTAATAATGAATCGCCATTAAACCTCCATTCAAGGAATTGAGGTACCATTAAGAAACATTGAAGTTCAATTATGACAAATTTCTAAATAGCTATCTACTTGACAGCAAGGTATGCTCCCTAGCTCAACTGAATTAAATCCTAGAGAAATGGTGAGCATTATAAATGTAGACACTAAAAGATAAGCTGCATCAATCCTAATAATGAGAAGAAGAAGGTGCCAATAATATTCCATGTACAATCGAAGGCGAAGACCTTTTAGATCCCTTGATTGATCTAGGGGCTTTGGTGAATGTTATGCCATGGCACATCTACACCAAACTAGGAATAAGGGGGATGGTGGAGATACCAACAATTATGAAATTCGCTAATCTTGCATTGCAAACCCCTTTGGGAATTGTGAAGGATGTCCCGGTCGGAATAGGAAGTTTTGTGATCATCACAGATTTTGTAGTTTGCGAGTGGGACAGCTGGAGTGAAAGCTCCACTGTAGTATTCGGGAGGCCATTCTTAGCTAGCTCCCGGGCTATCATAAATATTGAAAGGGGACTTATGACAGTCAGGGTCAAGGATCTAGAGGAAGTGATTGATCTAATGCCATCATTATTTATGGAAAGATGTATAAAGGAAAAATAGGAGAATGTAAATAAGGAGTCGAAAAGAGAGAATGAGCTAGAAAGTGCTGTAGATTCTACAGATCACCAAAATATCCTGTTTGGAGGAAATGATATAAAGGGGGAAAAGAAAAAGAGAAAAACTAGGAGGGGGAAAAAGAAGAAAAAAGGAACCCCCATTGTGAATAAGGAAGGTGAGGTAGAAAATGAGTCTAACAACAAACGAATGAGTTTGAGCCCAACCTTGGTTGGTGCTCACTCATCTCCATTAAAAATTTGGGCGAGAAAACCTCTTATGGAAGAAAATCCAAGTTGACCTTGAACGTGTAGGGCTAACGACATTAAACAAAGCGCTTGTTGGGAGGCAACCCATCTTAGTTTTCTATTTTTACCTTAATTATGTTTTAAGAGTAGAATAAATTTAATCACAACCAAAAGCTGTTTTTCTTGGAAATCGATCTTAAATTTTTAAAAATATTCTGCTTGAAAACCACTGTAGTGCACCACTGCGGAATTATCCACCACAGCGCACTGCAGTGGATTTTGTTGTTATAGCACGTCGCGGCGGATTTAGTTGCCACAGCACGCTGCAGCGAACTAGCTTAGAACGATTGTTCCAAAAGCGCCATAGCGCGCTACAGCGCGCTTCAGCGGAAAAAAGCCCAGCTGAAATAGAATTGACTGCCTTGGATTTCCAAAGTAGTCAAGGATGCTACAGCGCGCCTTGGAACTTCCAAATTACCAAATATGCTGGGAAAAGCTAAAAATTTTCATCTTCTTTGAGTAGAAATCAAGTCACACCTATGGCATGCATTGAATCCATCTTTGACCAAGTCTTAGTATGCCATATGTGTTCTTAACTAACCTTCCAAATTTTTTCTTTCAACCCTCTATAAAAGGGCCTAGAGGGGTGGGTTGAAGGTGCACTCCATTAGAAACTTTAATTCTTCAGCTCTAAAACCCTTCAATTGTCCTTAAAATCAAATTCTCTCAATCTACCCTTATATCATCTAGAGAATCATGACATCGGGAAAGAAAACCATTGCTAGCAAGGGAGCTTATACTTCCACAACTGGTGGAATGTTCAACAAAAAATAATTTTCTTCGATTGAAGCAGAACAACGCTTCAATCAAGTAGTTATCAAAAGGAAGTTGATTCCTAAGCTTGGATTCGGGCTCCCTTACCCCGTAAACCCGAACTAAATTCTGAACCGAGGATGGACCCATTTTGTGAATCCCACAAACTCCACATACCTCTCGATTGTGCAGAAAGTGTATGCCAATGCAATCAATGCGGTGGGGGGCAAAATCTTTGTGAGGGGAAAGGCCATGGAGTTTGGGCTCAAGGCCATCAAAGGTTTCTATATATTGGGTGAGGTGGAGAGCTGTATATATTTTGACATGCTAAGCTCACAATATGACCCAACAGAAATAGCAAGCGAGATTACCCGCTCTGATTCTGGTTGGAGAGGGAACCTTGCCAACATTCCTCGATCACTCCTCACGGATTTGAGCAATGCTTGGCACATGTTCGTCTCCAGTTTTGTGATGCCATCTAGGCATCATAGCGAGGTAACCCGGTCACGGGCGCTGCTCCTTAGTGTACTACAAAAGGAAAGAGATATCCTCATCTCTAGCGTTATAAAGGAGCAGCTCTGGAATGCCTTGACCAGGCCATGTGCTGTTATTGCTTTTGGGTCATTAATTTCAGGTATCTGCAAAGCCCAAGGGGTGAAACTCCTCCTGACCGATGTGGCGGTACCACCTCGCGCCCCTCTAGAATTGACAAACTTGAGTACTCGCACCCAGGAGGGGGCACGAGCTAAGAAGAGGAGGGGAGAAGAAGGCGAGGCTTCAACATCAGTTGGCCAAACATCAACCGACAGGATGCTGACACGCATGTATGCGCATCAGCGGGATTTGGGCATCTCCTTGGCACGGAACATGCGCTTCATCAAGGGAGAAGTTGCTCGGCAGCATGAATTCCAAATGGAATTCCACGAAGCTCTCAGAAAAATGTTCCAAGAGTGGAGCCTGTGTGGAGGATAGGATGGGTCAAGCTTGCAGTGCCCTCCTGCAGGAGCACCATTTCCAGAAGATGATTATCCTACGGATTATTCATATCGCTATGAGGGAGAGGAAGATGAATAAGGTTGTGCTGTTTCTTGTTTATGTGTTTTAATTTTCTGTTTTCTGCTGTAGTTTTGATTTCAATCAATAAAATAAATTCCATATTTCGCACACCCTACACAGTTTTGCTAAAATTATGGTATAGAATTTTCTGAATATGATCATGTTTTGGATTCAATGTCAAAAAAAAATTATGGTATAGAATTAAGATGCAAGCATGTAAAAGATAAAGATGAAAATGAATTCAAGTGACACATCCCTTATTAAGTTCTAAAGTCTACTAAGCTTAGTTTCCAGGACTTAAAATGAATTATGCTTAAATTTAAGTGTGGGGGGACAAATCTGAAAATAAAACTAAGATGGCAAGAGGTGAGTAATAATTTGAAGTGCTATGCTCCTGTAGAACTTCGTGATCATATAAACTACATCAAGGGATAAAGAAAAATGGCTCTCCCTTTAAGAAGGAATTTAAAAACTAAAAAGAAAAAATCAATATACAAAGGGATGATGAAAAATATTTCTCCCAAGCTAAATAAATGAACATTTAGGATGAAGAAAAATATCTCTCATAAAATATTAAATTGTCCTTGTGAATCATTAGAAGGGGCACACATAGCACAATACTAAGAAGACTCACCAATTCATCATTAAGGTGAGAAATTTAGGATCAACTCCCAATATCAAAACATTAAGCATGACATTTTAAATTGAAACCAAAGAAAGTGTAAAAACATGAACTAGATTCAAGGGGTAGTAGAAACTTGGAGATATGAAGTAATCTTGACTAGAGTATGCTTGATAACTAAATTCATGATACATTAGCTTTACGCATTGAATCCTTAGACAAAGACAATTCAGAAAATTACATTTATTGAGCTTACTCGAGGGCAAGCAAGAATTTAAGTGTGGGGGTGTGATATAGCTGAAATTTGTTGCAAGAATATAGTGTTTAAACATTCATATCACCATGTATTTCCCTATACTTTGAGTAGAAATTCATGTCTTTTTAAGAAAATGAAGAAAACAGACTGTAAGGGCTGCTTTTCCAAATTCTAGACAAAATCCACCGCAGCGTGCCATGGTGTCCCCTTAAAAATGCCTTACCTAGAAGTAGAACTGCAGACCTGGAGCAAGATCGTTGTAGCGCTCCACAGCCCGCCACAACGTCATATCGAGAAGGATAAATTAAACCTTATAAACAAGTAATTGAATAGTAATACGTGAGTTTGCATGCCGCAGTGCGCCACGGCGTGCTGCCGCGCGCCACAGCATCATTTTTGTGGATTTATTAAAACCTTATAAATAAGTAATTGAACAGTGTCACGCAACTTTTTCCACCGCAACGCGCTGCGGTGGGTGAATTTTTATTTTATCAAACTATATTTGATCTAATTGAATAGTGATCTTACAAAATTTATCTGCTGTAGTGCGCCGCAACGCGCCACAGCGGGTGAATTTTTATTTTTTCATACTATAGTTGAACTAATTGAACAGTGATCCTGCAAAATTTATCCGCTATAGCACACCGCGGGTAAAATTTCATTTTATAAAACTATAGTTAAACTAATTGAACAGTGATCCCGAAACTTGTCCGCTGCCGCGCGCCACAGTGCTCCACAACGTACGTTGCAGCAGTCGAACAAAAAAGGACTAACTTATATGTATGAAAAGTGTTTGGAGCACTGCTGCTACAGCGCTCTGCAGCAGAACAGGATTTGAAATGCGGTTGCCGCAGCGTGCCACAGCGGAACAGTATATGAATTGCTGTAGCCACAGTGTGCCACAGCACGCCAAAGTGCGCTACAGCGTGCCATAGGGCGCTACAGCGAACGGCCCAGAATTTCCAGAAACAATAATTAAGAAGCATGGAGAAGGCTACCAAAATGTGACCTTTGGCCTCCCAAAGCATTTTGAAAATTGATAAATTAATTCCTTACTGAATCCCAATAGGTTTAAATTAATGAAAACATTAAAGGGGATTGGAATTAAACCAAGGAAGAGGAACTTTGAGATTGAGTGCATCCCTATTTAAGGGGCAATCTCAGACCTTGAAAGGGTTATAACCTTTGCAGCTCAACAAACCAAGAGAAAGGCTGCAAGAAGAGAAAAAAGGAGAACTCTCCAAGGGAAAGAGAGGACCAAGAACAGGAAGGAAGAATAGACAGCAAAGAACGAAGGGTGGAGCTTCAAGAGGACAGCACCAAAAAAGTAAAGAGAACCCCAGAAAACCTCCGGGTGATTCCTTGTATTTCTCCTAAAGTCCCTTGATTAATTTCTTGCCGTGAACTGATGGAGATGTTCATTTTTCTTAGCATGTATGTACTTTCTTGCTTAATAATAGAAGGCTAAAAATTCCTTAGAGAGGATTGAGATGTGGTTGTAGAATTATGTAAAGAAAATATTGGTGTATGATGATGTCATTTAATTGTAATGAAAAACTGTTTATTGTATTGTTAATTTTAATATTAAATGAATGCTTGAATGAATTGAATTCTTATTTATTTTTATTCAAAGAGCTTGTGTTCCAATGCTCATCAATTGGGTAAGAGCAAGGAAGGTAGTGCAAGTAGAGC
Organism: Gastrodia elata; assembly: GCA_016760335.1. Lineage (NCBI taxonomy): Eukaryota > Viridiplantae > Streptophyta > Magnoliopsida > Asparagales > Orchidaceae > Gastrodia > Gastrodia elata. Next base: position 20,896,351 of record CM028676.1, on the reverse strand, counting down.
TGAGAATTATGTGACAAAATTCTCAAGCTTACTTGCACCCTCCCTTAGTAGCTCTCCTAAAAAATTGATGCTTGAGAACCAAGTTCTTCATTAACCTTGCTCTGCTGCTCAGCAAAGTAGAAGGGATGAGAGGACATTGGAAACTTTAATGGATAATGTGACAAAATCCATTGACCCAATGCATCCTCCCATCTAGCTAAACTGCGTGTAAAGTGCATGATGCATGGTAAATGGAATCTTGCTTGTGAGATCATTTAAATTAAAAGATGTTTTTGGTAACCTAAACGTAGGAAGTCAAAATCAAATTAATAAAACTAGATCTCATAAGAGTTTATGTGCTAAAAAGGAACCCATAAGGAGTTCTCTTTATGTACTAAAATTGAACCCAATGTAATTAAAGGATACTTCAATTTCAATGGTATTCACTTGATTTAATTAAGCAATTAAATTGAACGTGTACATTCAATTAATTAAGTCATATAACCATCTCTTGTATATATTACAATGAAATCTCAACTCTCTCCTTTTTAATCAAATCATATCTTTACTCAAATCTTGTGTATTGCTAATTAGGAACTAGTAAAAGTCAACCAAAATTACATTTAGACATTAGTGAAAGAAAATACAACTCGGTAACAAAACAATTATTCTCTGAGGTTCGATAAATCTCGAAAACTAAACTTTCCACTTATTACTTCAGTCCACATACACTTGCGTGCAAACGCAGACACATATTTCCCTCTGTCAGTCTCATTAGGTCAAGCTCATCTCCTTGGGGAGCGCCAGTTTTTTTCGTCAAAAAGAACGAGGGTTCCATGCATATGTGCACAGACTAATGAGATCTCAACAATGAGATAAATAAGAACAAATATTTGTTACCTCGAATAAATAACCTATTCAATTAGTTATCTAGTGCTAAGGTTTTCACTAATATTGACTTGTGGTCAGGTTACCACCTACTGTGAGTCAAGGAAGAAGATGTCGAGAAGATGGTGTTCAAGACTCGTTGTGGACATTATGCATTTCTGGTGATGTCCATTGGTCTTCATGGATTTAATGCAGCGTCTGCTTAAGTCCTTCTTAGACAAATTTGTCATCGTCTTTATCAACAATATCCTGATTTACTTGAAGAGTAAAGTGGAGCAAGAATATCATCTAAGAGCTGTATTAGAAGAATTGTGCAATCATCAACTCTATGCTAAATACTCCAAGTGTCAATTCTAACTCAACTCAATAGAATATCTGGGTTATATTGTCGATGCTCAAGGTATGAGAGTTGATCAAAAGATGATCAGTGCTGTTCAAAATTGGTCACGCCTAACATCGGGGACTGATATTCAAAGCTTTTTGGGATTTGCAGATTCTTACCAAAAATTTGTTAAAGGCTTTTCTCATATCAAATCTCCATTGGTCATACTAGCTCAAAAGTTACACCTTTTATTTAGAGTTTTGAGTATGAAGAAGAGCTTTAAACATTAAAAGATGCGCTCTCAACAGCCCCATGACTCGTGTAATGCCTTGTAACAGCCCGAGTTATTATATTAGCTAATCCAAGTTAATTTAAGCTAAACCAAGCTTTGATTTTCATTCTATTATACTTAATGGGTCATTTAAACCTAACCCTAGAAGTTTGAAATCCATCAGAGCTCATTTAAGGATTTTAACAATTTTTGCCTATTTTTGAATCCTGAATATTAGCTAAAATAATTTGATCTTCAAATTAAAATCTAATTTTATTTTTGAACTCCTCATTCTCTAATTAGTTAAGGGTGAATTTTTAAGAATTTTTGGAGCTCATTAAGTCCTAATTTGAATTTAAAAGTTATTTGGATTATTATTTAATTAATTAAATAAATTATATTATTTTAATTAAATGTGTATTAATTTCTTTATATATTTATATATATATATATATATATAGGATTTGCTGTCGGGACCACGGCAGATCCGCTACGGGGTCCCGACAGCAGTGCTTCGTTCCTTTCCATTGATTGCACTAGCACGAATCCTAGCCCGTTAATCCAACAGCAGATTCACTCTGCACTGAGATCTGATCCCAACCGATGGATCTCCCTTAGCATCTGACGACAGATCTTTAATCCTTGTAAGTAAATATCCCGGGGCGCATCAGGACCATTTGGAACAAATGGTCAATCCATTAGACGGCTCAGAGCACCCCGAGTCTTATTCACCTTCATCCCTAATCCGCCTACATGCGCGACTGGTCCCCCCCCCCCCCCCGATAGCTTGACCCTCCGTAGGCCTAGTGGTAGTACGGGGACTCCCTGATCTTCCCCTTCTGCCCTCGAGTCCAACAGTTTGTCGGGTGCCATCTTCTTGAATTGCCCTCGGCCACTGGAACCGCACCTCTCCCTCGGCCCAAGCCTAAACCATGGCTCCTAGCCATGGAAACCATCCCTAGGCCTACCCACTGCCTATAAATATCCCTGGGACATCACAATGAGTCCCTTTGCTCACTGAGATCCCTAAACCCTGAACTCTCAGCACTCTTGGCAACCCTTGCTACTGCGAACCACTGATAGAGGGCTAGGTTTAGTGTTCAGACACCATGTGCTTCTCCTCGAGTTACCTGGAAGCTCTAATTACTAGCCTAATCCCATCAAGTCATGTGGATTCGACATTTAATTAAGCAGCTAGGAGAGCCTCTGGATGTTGTCTAGTTTCCCTTAGCCTTCTAGGAAGTCCATGCTAGTGATTGGTATTATTTGAGCTCATTCCAAATAGTGGTTGCTCACTATCTTGGCAAAATTAGTGCTCAGTAAGGTCGGAGTCACCTAACTGAACAATGAGGCCCAATTCCACTCAATTTTATCTTGAACCTATTTCTCTGGGTCAGTCAAATTCATTCTGATTGATGCCAGGGTCTGAGCAAGCTCCAATCAATCGTATCAATCGATCGAGCTAGAAGCTGAACCAGGAGCTGAGTCCGAGTAAGGACCCAGCTAGTAGCCGCACCCCAGGTCATGTAACCTTGGGGTTCAACTCACCTCACCTCACTGATGGTGTAGGGATTGAACCCAATCTGTTTGGTAGTCTCTTTGAGGAGTATTGACCCCAGTAAACCCCAAGCATCCGCACTTACGTCATTTCAGTGGAGTAGCCATCCAGCATTCCACTCCATCCAAGTTAAGGCTTCTAGGTTCAATTGACGCGCCTTCACTATCTGAAGTGTAATGATTGAATGTTGGCCACGGCGTGGAGTGTTGGCTGAGAATTTAGCGATCCAAATGTGCCTCTATTTAGTCTACCACGAGAAGGAAGTGAGACGATGACATTGTTGCTTCGAGCCAAGCCAACCCAGGCCCATGCAGTGCGACGATGCCGACCCAGTCTGGCCCTGATCCGACTTGCGTTGTTTGGTAAATGGGCCGAGTTAATTAAATCGATTTAGGACTTATTTTCCTTTAGTTTAATAAATGATAAATGGAATATATTAATTTGACTATGATTTAATTAATTAAAAACATTCAAACTAAATTAATTGAATAATTTAATCAATTCTTATCTAAATAGTATGATCTAATATACCATTTTGATCATAAAATCCAAAGGAACAATAATATGCAATAAAATTATATATCCAATGGTTAGATTTTTTAATTTAGCCTAATCTTTCTTTAATATTAATTAGTGAATAAATAATTCATTAAATGTCTAAGATTCATGATTAAGGGCTCTAATTGTTCATAAGACAGAGGAGAACTTAATTATGCTTTTAAAAATGATTTAAGAGTTCAAAATTTATTAATTACCTCTTAATCACCCTAAATCTTGATTATTGATTATTCACCTAATTAAACCTCTCTTTTGGTAAACTAAGTTCCTACTACCTTCTTAAGTGTATTAGAACCTGCCTATATGCTTAGATTCCCATTTCAAACTTAATTTCTTTAATCACTTTACATAGCCCTTAAAACTAATTAGTGCTAATTAATCTAATTTTAAGTTCAAACTTAAATATAAGTGCCTCATTTCTCTTATTTCTCAATACTAAGTGTAAAGAACCCCAATAATTGGATAGAAGATTTAATCTAATATTGGGATGTTACCTTAGCATCTGATACTCAATTAGAAGAAAACTAATTAAATATAAATGCTATGTGGCTAAGTTTCTTTATGAGTAGTTGGTAAGTTAAAATAATTTGTAATGAGAGCAATAGAAGATACAAGAAAATATTGCAAGTATAAACAATAGAATCAATTAATATAATTCACTCATTCAACCCAAACAATTACAAAATAAGTAATCACAACACAGATATACAAAGATAAGTAGGTAAGAATAACTCAACAGTTTTAAGTTTAATTATTACAAATTCATTTAAATGAAAAGGTAAGAGAGAATACATTCATTCTCTTCCTTAAACTATAAGTTCAAGAAATTTTAAATAATAAGCAAAAGCCTTTCATTTTAAAAGTTCTTCAAGCACTAGGACCTGCATTACCAGAATCAAAGAGCTCTTGATCTATCATATTTTGGTATTTAAATATGATAGGATAAAGCCGATAAAAGAAAAATTATAGTTAGACTAAATAGTCTAAGTATATTTTAAGATTGGCTACAATTTAAGTTAATAGGATATCACAAACATAATTTATAATTTAATATAAGCAGCGAAGCTATAAAGCTGTCAAATAAAGGAAATGAAGTAGACATAATTGTAAAGAAGATAGTAAAAAATAAGTTGAGTAAGAATACTCACTTGCCAAAAATGATACGAAAAAGGCATCTTAAAAGGTTAAAAATTACTATGTGCATTTAAAGTAAAGGAAATAAAAGTAATAAATGTTTAATGAAGTTGATGCTAAGTAAGCAAATGAAATATAGTGATGCATTAAATGGAATTAAGCAACATATATTGTATTCTAAATGAACCGTAAGTAAGTTAAACACAATACTAGAATTGGAGAGTGTAAAGCATAAGAAGGAAGGAAGTATCTTAGACTCTTGGTATAAGACAAACATAGCCTAGGGCTATGCAAAATAATCATAACTAAAAAGTTATAAAGAGATCTTACAATTAATAAGATTGTATAAGAAACTCTTATATTAATAGTTGAAGTTATATTTAGAAAATATCTCATCCTGCAAGAACACTCAATAGAATGAGAATGAGGAATTAAGCACGTCTGCCTAACTATATATATTGGGGGGTCAAACATTCACATTTATCCACTCTAAAATATGAAGTCCTATAATAAGCACTATAATTCTTATTCTATTTGCCATAAGGCATTCCCCTTAAAGTTTTATGAAACTTTAATTTATGCACAATGATCTTGTATGAATGTTCAAGGAAAATGCTCAGAGCTAAGCAAGCATTCAATAAATTTCAATAATTATTAACTATGTGATATCCGTTTATTATCTAAATTTTAATGATCTACTTAATGATTGGAGCTAATTGAGCTCTCAATTAACTTATAGATATTGATCTTTAAGTCAATTATAATTAATAGTAAAAGAAAAAGAAGTTTGGAAAATAGTATTTTTTAAGTAATTAGAAATTCAACCTACACTAGTTCTAAGCTAATCAAATCAAATATAATAATGATTAAAGCTTAAAGAAACTAGTAAGGAAGAGTAAAGTTTATTGTTTTTTAAGCTAAATAAAGTATAAGCTAAAGGAAATTCTAATAGCTTCATCCAGTTTGCTTACAAACTAGTAAGTATCAAATCAATAAAATCATAAACTTATCTAAGATTAGTTGATGTTGAGCATTTAAACTGTAAGGAAAGAAATATATTATTTCCTATAAGTACCAATTTATTTATAGTTGTAGGCTAATGGAAATCTATTAGCTTATTAAAGCATGAAAGGAAGCTATTGTTCTCAAGTTTAAATCAATTGAGAACTAAATTGGAAGGTTAAAGATTATGGAAATATGTGGTAATCATCTAAGTGATTAATTAGGCACTAGACTAATCATGAGTTCTCTTAAAGCATGAAAGGAACTTTAACTTAGCAATTGAAATTGTAAAGCTAATTATAATACAAAAGAAATTGAAGGTTCTTAAGTTAATCTAACATAAAACTTAAGGAGAAGTAAGAACATGTAGAAACATAAGAATCTAATTATAATTCTAATAATTTTCACATGATGTCTAAGCTAACATACAAGTTTTCTACTATTTAGAAGATTTAAATGAAGATAGGAATATTAAGGAACTAACATTTAGCCAATTCAATCAATAGAACACTTATTCCAATTTAAGGCTAGCATAGCATAAGTAATTAAATTTACAAAATAAAACCATGATTACAACATTTTACAAATAAAATAAGACATAAGAAAATCTTATAGTTCATCAATTTGCTAGGAGACAAAATGAAAGAATAATTCACTTAAGAACTATCATTGACTTAGATTAAAGTATAATAAACTAATTCCACTGAAGTTCCAATCATAAATAATTTACATGTAGCCTTACATTATAAATACATGAATTATGACAATACATTCAAGTCAACTACTCTAAGTTCCATATAGAGCATATGTGAAATAGAGGATTTAAACTCAGCATATGATATGCAATTTACTCTATTCAATTCATTCATGCAATTATTATACATATGAAAATGACCATTTTTAGAAAGTCCTAAACAATCCCAACTCATAATTTGCATTAATATAATAACTAGCAATAAATATTTGAATAATCAATTTGAAAAGATACACACATTTCATTCAATTCAAGTCATTCCTATGTAATTCTATAATGGAAGAAATTCAACTTGAATGAGTATTTAATAATTCTTATCATCATATCTATGGAAATGTAGGATTTAAACATATAACATAAAATTATATGTGAAATAATAAATGAAATAAGTTAGCTATCCTAAGGTTCACACATCCTAAAATAAGTATATATACAAAAAAAAAGGAATTAATATTTAACATAAATTAAGGAGCTAAATACCTAAAATATCCTAATGTTGTCCAACTAATATATTATACTTGTCAATATGATCCTTATATCTTAAGTTGTAAAATGACATTATCTAGGTTGAATTTCGGCAACATGGAATTTTCTAGGGTTTGGAGGGGTCTTAATTAAGCTTAAAAATGTCATTAGGAGATCTAGGGTTCAAAACCTATATTTGATCTCATATTATTATTTCTCACATTTTTGTGAGTGAAATGAACTATTGAAGTGTTCAATTTGGACTTCATATGATCAAGTTATATCACAAACAAAATTTATATTAATTTGGAATAAATTAATTATCCTAAAATGATGATAAATAAAATAATTAGAAAAACTTAAAATAAACAACATATTAAGGATCTACTTATTTTTTTGTGATTGAAAAGATATATTCTATCGCATATTCTGATTTTGTATTAACGAAGATATAAACTAATGAAATCTGAAATTACTAAATCATTAATCTTATGTCTTTATATATTAACAGTTAACCAATCTTTATTGTTTCAATCTTTATCATTATTAAAACATTAACAGTGAAGAATTAATTCTTAGCACTTTGACATTAAAATATTATGATGATCAATTTAATTAATGAGAGAAAAAAAGAAAAATAATTAAATTACATTAAAAGTAGATTTGATCAAATTTATAGAACCATATGAAATAATGATTTAAGTACTTAATGATCAAATCTACCATTCTAGAATCACTTCACTGTCCTATGCATCACAATAATACTTACAAGATTAAGTGCTATAAAAGAAGTTATTAAATAAAATAAAATAAAAAAGGAATGAAACAAGTAAACTTAAGCTACATAAAATTTCTCTTTTATCGACAGCAGTTCCACGGTTCTGCAAAGAAAATAATCCTAAGCTAATAATATGGATCTTTTTAAATGGGCCATTATTTATAGCCTATCAAAATAATAATAAATAAAAAATAGAACGGTCCTCTTCTTGATCATGCAAAAGAATAGGGTTGACGAGAAGGGAGTTTTCTTAGGAATTGCGATCTTTATTCCTTTGAGAAGGATCCTAGAGATCGATCGGGATCGGGCTCAACTGAGCCGAATCAGCTCATCTAGATCAAACCATAGCATCTATCAATACATTACATATTCAATAGGATGTGTAAGATAAGAGAAACTGGGAGGGAAAAAAATCGAGCGCTGATCATATGAATCGAAACTTATGTAAACTCGATTTACCAATAATACATTATTTAGCTATCTTAGGAAGTAGTATTGATGAACTCGAGTTAAGAAAATTCGAAGAATAAAGAAAAAGATGGAGTACGGTACCTTTTGGATCGCTCTTTAGGTTTAGGGCACGCCGAATACTTCACTTACAGCAGCTCATATGGAGCTCTTTGCTTCAAAGCAGTTCTCCTTTTGGTGAAGGCAGAGAAGAGAGACAGCGTTTCTCCAAATCCTTCTAAATTACTGAGATGGAGAAGGTAAAGGACAATGCTAAAAGGAGTTAAGCAGTTACCAAAACATAATGGAAGGTGGCCTGCTATGGAGATCATGGGTACGGTGGCAGAAAAGGAAGAAGACGTACAGTATTTGCATCCTAGCCGTTGGATCTCAACAGCGATCCGACGGCCAAAGCTAGATTAGGACTGCCCGCCGTTCGATCCGAATATATTTTCAATCGACGTTGTGAATTAAAAGGGATGGTTGTTTCCATGTTTGGCGAAATTCTAGATTAGGACTGCCCGCCGTTCGATCCGAATATATTTTCAATCGACGTTGTGAATTAAAAGGGATGGTTGTTTCATGTTTGGCGAAATTCTAGATTAGGACTGCCCGCCGTTCGATCCGAATATATTTTCAATCGACGGTGTGAATTAAAAGGGATGGTTGTTTCATGTTTGGCGAAACTCACGTGATTTCCGCATTTCTTAAATGGCTGTTCAAAATTTTATCTATTATATATTAATTTATTTAAATCTCATATTTAATTATTATATTATGCTAATTTAATTTCTTAAATTTAATTATTCAAACATACTCCAAAAAATTCTAAATTTTCACTCTTACCTAATTGAGAGGTGATGAACTCAAAAATAAAGTTGGATTTTTGATTGGAGATATATTTAATTTACCTAATTTTCTCAGTATTAAAATGTTATTAAAAAATTCACAAAAAGTTTGATGTTTCCCAAATGCTTCCTAAATATAACTCCTACCTAATTTGGGTGTGGTGAGTTCAATGGTGGATTTTGTTTTCGATTTTGAGGCTTAAATAAATTAGGTATTTTCATAATTATCAGGAAAACAGGAAATATTGGAAATTGACAAATGATCTCCAAATCGTATGAAATTTGAGGTGGAGACTCTTAACACTATTATAAGAGTAATGGATGAGGTTTATAGTCAATTAGGTAACTAATTGACAGGTAAAAACTTTAGGTTGTTATACTAAGCCTATTATAACTAATTAGAATCAATTTGGATGCTTAAATCTCAAAATCCCAATATTTAACCTTAAGAAGGGTATTTTGGTCATTTTGGCCAAAAGTTTGTTTAAGAACCCTTCAACCCTAGAAATATCAGTAATATGCTTTTAATTAGTAATGTAATGTATTAAGATCATTCATTTTTTCTTTAGACCTAATTGATCAATCTAAATGGCTTAAGCTTAATTCTTCTTAAAATTCTCTTAAGTAAATCATAAAGATCGTAAAGTGATCTTGGACCCTTCCCTTAATCTTGAATAATGAAATTTAATCTTATAAAACATATATTAAGTGCCTTTTCAAAACTAATCATAATAATTATTCTTAAGAAAGTGTCTTACTGAAAACCCTAATTCTAAATTCAATATGAAGTCTTGAGTGTTTAAGCCTAAGACTTAGATCTCATATCCTTAGTGATTATCCATATTAATCCATTTGATTTATGCCATCTTATTCTTAAAATTCTTATTTGATTTAATCCTTTTTGAATCTTGCTTATAGGTTTAGGTTGATTCAACATATAGAATAATGTGATTATTCTATAGATTGAACTTAGATCTCATATATTTTATGTTCTTATTTGGTTATTTTGTCTTATAATTATAGATTCTGCTTTTCTTTAAGATCATAGTTCCTTAATCATTTAACTTCTAAGATTCTCTACCTTTAGAATAAGAGTGGGTGTAAACCCTTAGATCCTTAGAAGATTAGTACCTTAGATTCAGGATTAAATCCCAAATTAGAGTTTAAGCCCAGAATACTTAATCTTGATTGGCATAATCAAGATTAGGTCTGAGTTATTAAAATACATTAAATCAAGTGGTTGATTTACTTACTTAACTTTTATAATTGTCACTTTTGATTATTAATTAGAATGGTTAAGTTCTAATATTAACTTTAAGGTCGTAAATCTATGATTTTACAAGATAGTTGGATAATGGAGATCCTAAGCTAGTATTAGCTCAGAATAGATAGAATAAATTAAATTAGACAACAACAGATATCATATATATTTAATTGAGTCTCTTGTTTACTTGAACTATTGTAGCCTCGCACACCTTGTGTTTGAGCCTTTTTCCTTGGACATATTAGTTGGACATAGGATGCTTGATAAGTATCCCAAGTTAGATTTAAAATTGCATAAATATTATTTAACTTCATTTAATTCTCAGTATAGTAGAGTGTGTTTAAAATTAGTCTACCTCTTCAGTTCAGCTCTTTGGATATAGAATAGGCTCAGACCTAGCTATGTGCTTGGCTAGGGGATACATGTCTGATTCTATAGGTTTAACTCGGACCTAGCTTTGAGGATGCCTAGGGGGATACATGTTGAAATTTTTGTACAATGGCCTTATTTTGGCCCATTTCTGTTATGACAGTACTACTTTAGGCATACTACTACTTTTCGGTTCAATTACAGTTCAGTGGCTTGTTTAGCGATATGTTTTTCTTGCATTTTTACTATTTTTTGTACGCTTTTGCAGTTCATTTCAGTTCAGTACTTTTGGTTCAGTATTATGGTTCAGTACTTGGATATCTAGAAAGCTAATCTTATTTTAATTTTTTTATTGTTTAGTTCAGATTTCTTTTTTTGAAAATCAGTAGGTATTCATATGATCATAAGCATGTTAAGATGAGTTTACTTTCAGTAATCTTTTTCAATTATTTATATATTTACTATCAAACCTTGTTACAGCTTTTGGTTGAGTTCTATTAATTTATACTTTGCTTTGTTTAGTTATAAATGTTAGTTTATAACTATCCTATTTCTTATTGCTTGTTGCTCCTCTATGGTTACTTAAATGTTCCTTTATTGTGATATCATAAATGTTCAGTTTCATTTGAATTAGCTTAATATGTGCTTAGACAATTTGGCTAACTATAAGTTTTTCTTTTTCTTCGCTGGGGCCTTGGCATTGTGATGCTGATAATGTCAGATTCAAAGCTATTCGTTGAGGTTGCTTTTAGAGAGGAGCTTGGCTAGGAGTAGGACCTTCCTACTGCTTTAGCTTAGTTAGATTTATTTTTTAGCTATGAGGATGAGTGTTTGTGGCGACCCTGCCCCGCCGTGGTCCTGTTAACTCTTAAGTTAACATGATTACGGTGGAGGGATTACCAAATGATAAGGTCCTCACTTAGAATTGGATTAGACATACATTCTAATCCAACTTAACTAAGGACTTTGCCATTCATAAAGTAAATATCTCACTAAATGAATCATACAAGAAAATGTAGAAAGCGCAGAAGCATAAAATACAACATCCATCCATACAATACAATAATCCAGAATAAGAAAAGAGCTGAAAAGAAATGATTAACCTGTATTATTTACAATATTTTAATAAGCTTAAAGAACTGAAAAGAAAACTCTCAATCTCACAATCAGAAAAAAAACTAAATCTAAGGGTCTTCAGGCACAGACTCTTCTTCCACTGGCAAGCTCTCCACTAGATCAACTGCTCCAATAAACTCAGAACCTACCATTATCAGTTTCATAATGGTAGGGCCCCAGCCAATAAAAGAAAAACTGGTTAGACTATTGTCTAAGTACATTTTAGGGTAAAAGTTTTATTAAGTTAACTGAATATCACCATAAACCAGTACAACAAGCAAGTAGGTGCAGAAAGCATAAGAAAAGAACAATATAAAGTTATAAACAAATAGTTTATAACTTAATCGACTAGGAATAAACACATACCTCATCCAAGCAACTGCAACAAAGTCAAGTAAGTAAAAGAAAGACTAAACAAATACTGTAAAGAAAATACATCCTAAATATGCTTATGATCAAAATAGAATTATGCTAAGTGACATAACAGTAATTGAACATGTAAAACAAAATAAAATTGAAAACATAACTAACATCCTATATATGTATATGAAAACAGTAAATAAGACTAGCATCCTAAATGGAAACAAGGCTTGGAAAGTGTACAGGAAAACTGTAAGTAAAAGTAATGCTGAAACACATAGAATATATAAATAAAACAATAAATCAATACTAAAAATTGACTTGGCTATTTAAGCCACTCAAACTGTAAGTAAAAAAAGTAACACTTAGCCTGATGGGCTAAGGAAGAAGCTCTGAACTGAATATCAATAACACCTCTTAGCCTGATGGCTAAGGCATAAAGTACTGAACTGAATAATCACTGAATAGAAAACCACCATCAACTAATACTCACCATGTCCAATCCTGACTAATAAGGTCATATGAGCACAAAATCTATTTCTCGCCATCCTGGGAATTATCTCAACCAGGCATGGATAGACTTACCGACAGTAGCAAACCAGTGTGCTATGCCGGACTCAAGGATTGGAGAGGCATACTAGTTAGGCCACAACTTACTAAAAAACTATCTAATATGAGTTTAGACAGTAAGATCATTAATTTTGGTTAAGTATTAAGTCTTATAAGGTCAAATTTAAGAATTTGACCTATAAGGCCATATTAGTAATTTTACCCTAATGACATATAATTTTTATGTTAGTTTACTGTAAGTTATATTCTAAGGTTCCCATAGAACATATAATTACTGAGTTCTGATAAGTATTGGCCAAGTTATGACCAATACAAGTTTTAGGGTTTAAAAGGTAATTAAGGAATCTTAATTAAGATAAAATTTTCTAACTTATCCAATTAAGGTCCAAATTGAGTAAAATTAGTGGCTATAATTAACAAATGATTCACTGATGTCATTGACTAGTGGTAGGTTCAATTTGGAACTTAATTGGCTAAGTTATGGCCTAATTAAGGTTTAAGTTGATTAGTGAGTGATTAGTGAAATTAATAATACAATCACTAATACAAACCTTCAATTGGGTTCTAATAGGTTCTAAGAGTTATCTGAAACTTAAATTGTCCAATTTGAATTATTAGATTTACTAATATTTACTAATCAAGTTTTAGAGTAATTAGAATTGATTAGTAAATCTAACCATTGGATCTAAAGTATTTTTACAGATTACTGTAATTTAGATTTTTTTGATCGATATTGATATTTAGATCACCTAATTTGGAGCTCAATTGACCAAGTTATGGTCAATTGAAGTTCTAGGGTTAATTGACCTAATTAGGGTTAGGTCCTATAAGTGATTAGTCTCAAAATAATCCAAACAACAACTTAAACATTCTCATATTATTCCTTAGGGTTTGCTGAGTATTTTGAGACCCATATTCAATAGGTTTGGATAAGTGTGTGAAAAGATATGGGGTTAATGAAGTTTTGAAACATTATTTTGGCTTAATTAATACCCTAAATGTCACTATGATAAATATAGATCCTACAACAAAATTATTAGCATCAAAAAATTCCTTATATTTTCTGATCAATTTGATATATTTGTTTGCTAAATTTGGTTAAGTATCTTATGAGATATGATTATCTAAAGTTATGTTTTAATTGAATTAATTAAATATTAATTTACAATTAAATTTCTCTTGTTTAATAAATTTATCTAAAGTAATTATTTATCTAATAAAATATTATAATTTAATCATATTAAATTTTCTTGTTTTATTAAAATATACATATGTATATAAGTATTTATATACATACATAATTATAATATATATATATACATTTATCTACTTAATATCTGTTTACTTATATATTAATTAATATAATTATTATTATTAAAATTTTATTTCTTTTATCTGCAGAAAGAGACGTATGGCGGGCCCCACAGTTGACGTGGCGGACTACTACTGGCCGAGACATCCAGAGTGGGCCCCACCGTCTCAGCCAACGTCACGTCATGAACCAAATGGCGTTTGGGTCGGCTCCTTCAGGTATGTGTCGATGCCTGACTTGCAGAGGTCTGTCGTTGGGTCCTTGACTCACGGGCGTGCACCATGTGTCCCTTCTTGTCTTCGTGCGAACCAGACCGGGACATTAGAGGAAGATGAACCAGTAGCACTGACCGGCTCGAGCTTCGTCTTCCTCAGAGTTCGCGATTTTAGGGTTTGCAAAAATGATGATTGAAGGTTTTTAGTCGACATACTTAACTTACAGAGATGATATATTTGAAAATGCTTAATAAAATTTGCAGATAACGGGGGTACGACGTGAGTACCTGGCGTTTGATGGAGGGCAGAGGTCGCGACAGCTAGATCCCTAATTCCTTTCGATACCTCCCAAATGCAAAAGCGTGCTGAGAAATGCTCAGATAAGGATTTAACTTGAGCTTAGAAGCGATGGATGAGGCTCTATCGGCTCGGATTGACGCGTGCACCCCCCCCCCCCCCCCCCCCCCCCCCGATTCAACGCCGCGTGCCATTAGGGCGATCCGCGAGCGACAGATATGAGCCATCGGGAGAGATGGCTCACAGCCATCGGATCGAGCCTGAACCGACGGTTAGATTGACGGGCCGTTAAGTCAAATGGTAAATCATAAATAGTTGATGGCGTTAACTACTTAACTAACGACTGCCGTTTAATTTAAGTTAAAATATTATTATTTAATTTATTTTATATGTATTTCATTAATTAAATTTAGCTAATCAAATACAGTCCTAAAATTTCCAATAAATCACCACTAACTAATTGAGGGGTGAGGAACGCAACGGTACATTCGGATTTTTGTTTCGAAGAGTATTTATTTATTTAAATTTTCAGGTATTTAAATAATATTAAAATATTCAACGAAAATCCAATGACTTCCAAATGCCTTCAAAACTTCACTTCTAGCTAATTTGGGTGTTCTGAACGCAATGACAAAGTCAGATTTTCAATTTGAGGTCTATATAACAAGTCAATTTTCTAGAGTTTGGGGATTTTCCAGCATTTCTGATTTGACTCAGTTGACTTCTAATTTGATCTATGTTTTTGAGATAAGTTCTAAATTACTTAATTAGTGACTTGGAATCTCAATTAAGACTTAAATTGATCTTAATCAACCAAAGTAACAACCTGGGTTATTACAAACTCCCCCACTTAAGAATGATGTTGTCATCGACATCACTCAAGTGGAAATAAAACAGGATAGAATATCGAACATTCTAAAAGTTGATAAGTATGATTTGCAATAGTTTTAATGAATGTAGAACAGTCTGGTAAAGGAGGAATAAATATGAAGGCTCATAATTAGATCTTAGAACTTAGATCAAATAATTAATTTTGATCATTGTTCAGGATTTTTCAAAGGTATTATATCAAGCGATAGTTTTGGTTGAATTCTTACTAGAGATAAGAAGATATCGATCGTGAAAGTATTAATTACTCTTATTTTGGAATTAAAAAGGTAGAAGAGATTTGTAGGCACTTAATGTGGCGGCCCAGCCCCGCCGTGGTCCTGTTAACCCTTAAGTTAACATGATTACGGTGGAGGGGTCACCAAATGATAAGGTCCCCACTTAGAATTGAATTAGACACACATTCTAATCCAATTTAAATAAGGACTTTGCCATTCAATCCAGAAATACTATCACTAAAGGATCATACATGAACTCAGAGTGCGGAAGCATAAAACATAACATCCATCCAATATAGTATAAATACAACAATACAGAATAAGTAAAGTTCTGAAAGAGAATTATAAACCTGTATTATTACAACATTTAATGAGTTTAAAAGAACTGAAAGAAAACTCTCAATCTCACTAAAAACAGAAAACTAGGCTATAGATCTTCAAGAACGGGCTCCTCCTCCAATGGCAAACTCTCAACTGGATCTGCTAATCCAACAAACTCAGAATCTACCATTATCAGTTTCATAATGGTAGGGCCCCAGCCAACAAAAGAAAAACTGGTTAGACAATATGTCTAAGTACATTTTAGGGCAAACAATTTTATTAAATTAAGTAGATCACCATATAAATAGAACTAAGCATAATAGGTGCAGAAAAGCGTACAAAAGAATAGTAATAAGTTATAAACCACAGTTTATAACTAAACAAATAGGAAGTAAAACATACCTCCTCCAAGCAACTGCAACAAGGACAGGTAAGTAAAAGAAAAGTAAAAGAAAGGTAAGAAAAGTACAACCTAAACATGCTCATGATCAAACAGATTATGCTA
Source organism: Gastrodia elata (assembly GCA_016760335.1). Taxonomy (NCBI): domain Eukaryota; kingdom Viridiplantae; phylum Streptophyta; class Magnoliopsida; order Asparagales; family Orchidaceae; genus Gastrodia; species Gastrodia elata. The sequence continues at coordinate 20,879,912 of CM028676.1, read as the reverse complement.
AGTGAAGTACAAAATTTCAACAGTATAAAACTGAAAACACTAACATCCTATGTGAGCATATGAAAATAGTAAGCAAAACTATCATCCTATATATATAACATGTGCAGAAAAACTGAAAGTAAAACAGTGCTGAAATACAGAATATGCTAGTAAAACAGTAACTACAAACTGAAACTACAATAACTATATAAGTCATCTGAACTGAACATGAAATCAGCAATTCTTAGCCTGATGAGCTAAGAAACTCTGAACTGAACATCACTGAAACCCTTAGCCTGATGAGCTAAGACAGAACTGAATGTAAGTGTACTTGAATTAGTATATCCATATCAGAATCCTGACACTGTAGTCAGTAGGGCGAGAGTCTATCCATCCTATCACTCGGACTAGGCATGGCCAATAGACTGTCGGACATTAAACCCTCGAAAGGTTGCTGACCCCGAACGGGTTGATCGAAGAGGTATACTAATCAAGCTACACCTTACATACCACTTGTGAAACGAACATAATGCTGCTTATAATTAATGTTCCAAATTAACATAAGATATTTATCAAAATATCTTATATACTTAATACATGTTCAAGGTATAAGGCTCAAAATCAAGGAATGCGATGCATCAAAATCAAAGTGCAAGAAACTCTATCTAAAACATAGGTGATATCCTTTGTTATCTACTTTATTCGTTCTATCTACTCTAAGTTACATAAGTTTCAGAATTATCAATTCTTACACATTCTGTAACTTAGAATCACGAATCCTACTTGTTGAAGATAATTAGGACTCGCCAAATCCTAATTATGACTTAAACAAAAGACGACTATTTGGTTAAAAAATGAATAAATCTTCGACCTAGTTTTGTAAATTAATTCATCCCAATCTCATCTTAATTAGCCAAATCAAGATGAAAAGATTAAGAATTAGACTCCAGATGATGGGGTCTAATCACTTAATCTAAAGGTATAATCTAAGGGTCTAAGGTTTAGAACCCAAAACTCACAGACTAGGTTAAGGCAAATCCTAATGATAAATCAATTTCATTAGGATGGATCTCTATTCTTAGTTCTAAAGTTTAAAGATCAAATAATTATTTAATAAACTAAAAAAATCTATAAACTAGAAAACTCAAAGTTTCACCTAATTGAGTAACCCAATTTACTCAATAGATGAATTCTAACTTAAGATCTATTCCTAATCTTAGGAAATAAGGCTCTTAATTACTAAGAGTATCTCTCAAGACACACATCCTAACTAATGTTATAAGACCTAAGAATGGGTCTAAGAATGATTAAAGAAAGAGAACACTCACTTAGGACTTAGGAATTTTTCTTAAGAAGCTAAGATTAAGATTTTAATCAAGGTCTAATTTAAACTTTGGATTTGATTAATTTTCAACTATGAATCATTCTATTTACTGATTTTAATGATTAGAAATTGATTTTAGGGATTTAAAAGGCTAAACCCTAAATTTGGGCAAAATGACCATTTTGCCCCTCCTTAAGGGTTCAAAAGATCAATTTTTAATCTAGGGCTTAAATTCTGAAATTTTCTTTTGGAAAGTGCTTCTTACTGTCTAATATAAGATTAGACAGTAACTAAATTAATTTTGGGTGATTATTAAGCCATATGAGATCAAATTAGTAAATTTGACTCATAAGGGCAATTTAGTAATTTGATTAAGTGAAAGCTAAATTTTCTTTTAGATTATTGTTCTTTATTGCCTAAGCTTTCCATAGAACCTAAATTTGCTGAAATCTGATAAGTATTGACCAAGTTATTGCCAATACAAGATTTAGGGTTTTAAGGGGGTAATTAAGGGATGCTTAATTAAGGGTCAAAAATCCTAATTTTGCCAATTAGTGTCCAAATTAAGCAAAATTAGTGGCTATGAATTACAAATAGCTCACTGATCATAATGACATTTGGTAGGCTCAATTTGGACCTAATTTGACTAAGTTAAGACCTAATTATGGTTTAGGGTGATTAGTGAGTGATTGATAAAATTAATCACTCAAACACTAATCAAACCTCACAGATAGATTCTAAGTGGTTCTAGGAGTCCTCTGAAACTTAAATCACTCAATTTGGATTACTAGATTTGCTAATATTCACTAATTAAGATTTAGAGTAATTAAAGAAGATTAGCAAATCTAACCATTGGATCTAAAATATTTTTACATATTATTGTTAATTAAGTTCTTCTGATCTAAATGGACCTTTGGATCATCAAATTTGGAGCTCAACTGACCAAGTTATGGTCAATTGAAGTTCTAGGGTTAATTAGGGTAATTAGGATTAGGTCCTAACTGTGATTAGTCAAATGTTAATCCAAACAGCAAAGTTAATACTACTAAAATATTCCTTAGGGTTTTCTGATCATTTTAAGACCCATTTTCAATATGTTTGGGTCATTGGGTACAAAGTTATGAGCTAAATAAGGTTTGGGACATTTAATTTAAATTAAATTAAACCCTAAATAATCCCTTTGCAAAATATTGATCCTACAACAAAATTGTTGGCATCAATAAATTCCTCATATTTTACTGATTAATTTAATATATTTATTGTATAATTTGGATGTGTATTTTAGGAGTTATTAGTGTTTGAAATTTGGTATTTAATTAATTATTTAATACTGTTTAATTAAATTAAATTAAATCTGTTATTATATATATATATATAATTATAATTCAATTATAATTAACTGTCTATTAATATATATTTAAATTTTATTATTTTAAATCTGCAGGACACGCGGCGCAACCCGATTGGCTGGGCAGACAGCCGCGGGCCCCACAGATCAAAACGGTCAGCGAGCTGGACACGCGTCGCGCCAGGACTGGCTGGCGCACTGCGGAGTGGGTCCCGCGGGGCAGGCGAAATGCCACGGGCCGTGAACCGGGCCCGGGCCGACCCGACTGACCCGAGGGTCTTCTTCTTCGCGCGCTCGACCCCGACTGCTGGAAATTAGGGTTGGCTTTTCCGGCGGCCACTGATCATGACTCACAGCGATTCAACCAGCAAACGATAAAATACGACTCGAGCTACCCCTAGGTGATCTAAGCCTAGCCGGAGATGGACGGAGACCACCGATGCATTAAACCCTAATTATTGACTGTGCATCATAACGGTTTATACTGTTTAAGAATTTCGAATTGGGATCGATCGAACTCATTAGAGTTCAATCGGTCCCGATAAATTGACAATCCACAATATGAAATAAGGTTTCGAAATGAAACAATAACTTGAAATGAAAGGATTTAGGAGATCCGGTACCTTAAGTTTGGACGGTTGCAAAGAGACAAGGCTCGAATTCAAGTTCCGGACTTCAGGAGTGAAACCGAGCAAAACTGGAGTCCTAGTAGTCTTATACTATCCCTATTGCGGTGGCTAAAGGCGGTGGGAGGCGCGTGGAAGGTCCGCGCGATGACGGTTCCGCCGCGTGTCCAAACACAGGACACGCGCTGTCTCTTCGGGGACGAAGACGCGTCGGCCGTCCGATCTCACGATCGGACGGATCGAGCGATCCGTCCGTTTGAACGGTGCGGAAAGAATCCAAAGCAATGACGTTTCCTAATCCTGACGGCGCCGTTAATAATAAATAATAATACTATTATTATTTATTTAATTCACCAAACTTCATTAATTAATTTTAATCACATAATACATTCCTAAAAATTCCCAATAAATCACCCTTAGCTAATTGGAGGGTGAGGAACGCAACGGCGCACTCGGATTTTCATTTCGATGAGTATTTATTTATCTGATTATTTAGGGTATTTAAATAATATTAAAATATTCGACGAAAAATCAACGACTTCCAAATGCCTCCAAAATTTCACTTCTAGCTAATTTGGGTGTTCTGAACGCAATGGTGAAGTCAGATTTTCAATCTGAGGTCTAAATAAAAAGTCAAATTTCTAGGTTTTGGGATTTTCTAGAATTCTTGTTTTGACTTTGTTGACTTCTGGTTTGACCTAGGTTTCAGAGATGAGTTTCAAATCACTTAATTAGTGACTTAGAACCTTAATTAAGACTTAGATTAGTCTTAATTGAGCAAAGTAACAACCCGGGGTTGTTACACTTAAGGTCCTACAAAAAAAAATGAATTTGCAATTATAGCACATCGATAATAATTATGCCCTAGAAGAATGAATTGCTTTTAGAAATTGAGAATTGGATTGATGATTACATTCCATAACCATCAAGAGCTTAAGAATATAAAGTTGCTCAAACGAGTGAAAACTTAAAGAAACTTAAAGGTTTAAAGATTCTATTTTTAGGATTCAATCTTCATAATCAAATCCTATAACTAGTGATAGGAAAATTCTATACAAAATTTTGTGTTTAAGGAATAAATCAACTAAGTGATAACCATCACTTAATAAGGATAACAAGTTAGGGTTCACCTAAGCAAAAGTAAAATTTTAAGGATCTATAATTAATTCCTTAAGTCATAACATATGTCTTACTAACACAAGATGATTATAATTTGGCAAGTGATATTACTTGCTGAACATAAGATGAAGATAAAAGTCAAGATTCTAACAGTTTTATACTCAAGTTACATTTACTACAGGATTCAATAGGAATTTAGAGAATAAGGATGATTCTATCTTAACAAATTGGATTTTAAGGATTTAGCATCAAAGAACTAGTATTCTTTGATCTCTTATTCTATGAAAATTTTAGGAAGAGATTCATCATTAGAATAATAGTCTAATAATGAATCCAAATGGTTTAGCTTATAATTCTTAACTAAAGATAAGATGAGGATGGACTACATATATGAATTAGTCCAAATTAGATTTGAACTGTTAAAGTGACATTCATCTTATAACTTATGTCAGGTTTTCTGGAACTGCATTGTTAATATCTAGGTCACAAGATGTGGCTTGGATTACTAAAATTTTAAATAATTATTTTTGGCTTATCTTAAATGAAAACTTATTCCAAGGATTGAAAATGTGTAAGTCATATCACAACTTATGCACACACTTAAAGATCGAAGTTAAACTTCTTAGGAGAGGATATTTTCTTATTCAGAGAGAATAAGATCTTCCATAATTAGGCTATTCACTTAAGTGACAATCATCACTTAATGAAGATTATAGTAAAGGAAATAGAATTTCTCATCCAATCAAGATGGATAAGGGAAAGCGCAAGTTTAACATATTAAGTTACCATAAGTAACTTAACTAAAAGGAGTTTCTAAGGAATATTTATAAATTCTAATTTGAAATTAGAATTCAAAATATTTTGTATTTTAAAGGAAAATTCTATTCTTACAAGAACAAAAGTTCTTTGACTTAGAATGGGTCCTATGTTTAAATAGAATATCCCCATTTTGCTAGAACTAAGAATGAAACAGGTTTATTATAGTTAAACTTATGAGCATACACACATTTATATGTTAAAATAATCTAACCATTATGTAATCTCACCTTAAGGATTATATGGTGAATTAATCATATAATTAATCCACTCTAAGGATTATATTTTAAATCCAGAAATCATTCTTGGTTAACTAACATCCTAAGGTTATACTTATCCATTTTAAAGAATATAGATATTCTCATCCCAAAGGAATGAGATACTTAGCATCTTTAGGAGCTAGGCTAATTCTTTAAGTTGTGATTGTGACTTAATCTAGTCTAAGTAACTAGAAGTTATTCAACCAGCTTTGATAATCTATTTCTTTGAAGAAGAACCATTTCTACAAGTCGCCAAAAATGTGATTTTTGCCATAAGAATCTAAAGTTGATTAACTAAGCTTAAGGAAGAATTAACGATCAAGTCAAGGATGAAACATATTGAATACTAGACTAGACTTATATGCAAGATTCAAATTAATTGACTATTATAATTAGGTTGTTACAATTTGAACTTGTATGAAGTAAAATAAATTCTATGAATGAAAGGAATAATGAAATTGAATGTATGTACCTGGGACAATATTATCATTAGATCCCTCTATTCCTAGATAATTGTATTGTTGAGGCTTAGGAGCAACTATTTGTTCTTTTCCAATTGGACATCCTTCTTTAGATAATGGTGAAGTTAACATTGACATAAATTCCAAATCTTTAGGTGAGTTATCATGGCATGTTTTACTCTGATGAGAACGATGGATTATATCTCCATTGATTGTTTTGAAAGCACGGCATTCCCGATATCCGTGGCCTCGATGACCACATGTAAAACAGCCTCTACCAAAATGATAACACCTTCCATAAAAATGTGGTCTAGTGCACTCTTGGATTGATTCCATTGATATGCTTGATCCCTCTAGGTGAGATTTACGCTTATGATTCTTTTTGGTTGTCTTAAGCTGAGTTTCAGTATTGGTATTTGCAGTACTAAGAACAGACACTAGTTTCTGGATAGTCACTGCTTGTTGTAATTGATTCTCTAACATGATAGTCACCATGTTCCTGAGTGACGTGACTTCGTTGGTGTTGCTATTTGATGAATCATCCATGTTGAGGGAAGACGTTTCTGGATTCATGCTGAAATAATTATGATTAATGTTAGTCTTTAGAAGAAGAGTTACTATACTTCTTGGGTTATCAGTATTCAAAGAATAATATAAAAAGGATACTAAGTGTGTTCCAACATTTTGAATTGAAAAAAATTCTATCACATGTGTTTAGCATCTAAACAAAGATCAAAGTTAATGTTTATAATACCAAAATATTTTATTTATCATTCAAAGGATTAACTTTTCATCAAGCTCTTACTTCACCATAAGAGAAATTACAAGTATAACTAAGATGTGATTGAAATACTTATTTTCATTTGAGATAGATTTTATACGATTTTGGTTCTTATTAAATCAATAAGGAAGATCCAATCTTCTACAGATAAGCTGTTGTACTAAAGTGGTTCATTTAACATACAAGTTTTGAGTTTTCTATGCCTTTGATTTATTATGATAGTTTGAATTTCTTAATTATAACTTAATCTCTTAGTTTAAAATCCAAGGTTTAATATTTCAATTTCTATGATTATAAAGATCTACAAGTATTTGTTACTAAGATTTTTATGACTTTAAAGTTTAGTCCTTACTAAAGTTTTATTATGGAAGTGTTTTCCTTACAAACTACTTCTTATTCTGAGTTATACTCATAATGATATGGATGTTGTTTTCAAGTATCCATTTAGTGATGCAGTGGCAGAAGAACAATCCATTAGGTAGAGAGGAATACAATTTCCAATCTGACACCTTATGGTATTCTCTGATACCAACTGTGGTGACCCTGCCCCGCCGTGGTCCGGTTAACTCTTAAGTTAACATGATTACGGTGGAGGGATTACCAAATGACAAGGTCCTCACTTAGAATTGGATTAGACATACATTCTAATCCAACTTAACTAAGGACTTTGCCATTCATAAAGTAAATATCTCACTAAATGAATCATACAAGAAAATGTAGAAAGCGCAGAAGCATAAAATACAACATCCATCCATACAATACAATAATCCAGAATAAGAAAAGAGCTGAAAAGAAATGATTAACCTGTATTATTTACAACATTTTAATAAGCTTAAAGAACTGAAAAGAAAACTCTCAATCTCACAATCAGAAAAAAAACTAAATCTAAGGGTCTTCAGGCACAGACTCTTCTTCCACTGGCAAGCTCTCCACTGGATCAACTGCTCCAATAAACTCAGAACCTACCACTATCAGTTTCATAATGGTAGGGCCCCAGCCAATAAAAGAAAAACTGGTTAGACTATTGTCTAAGTACATTTTAGGGTAAAAGTTTTATTAAGTTAACTGAATATCACCATAAACCAGTACAACAAGCAAGTAGGTGCAGAAAGCGTAAGAAAAGAATGATATAAAGTTATAAACAAACAGTTCATAACTTAATCGACTAGGAAGTAAGCACATACCTTCTCTAAGCAACTGCAACAAAGTCAGGTAAGTAAAAGAAAGACTAAACAAATACAATAAAGAAAATACATCCTAAACATGCTTATGATCAAAATAGAATTATGCTAAGTGACATAACAGTAATTGAACATGTAAAACATTATAAAACTGAAAACATAACTAACATCCTGTATATGTATATGAAAACAGTAAATAAGACTAGCATCCTAAATGGAAACAAGGCTAGGAAAGTGTGCAGGAAAACTGTAAGTAAAAGTAATGTTGAAACGTAGAATATATAAATAAAACAGTAAATCAATACTAAAAATTGACTTAGCTATTCAAGCCACTCAAACTATAAGTAAAGAAAGTAACACTTAGCCTGATGGGCTAAGGCAGAAGCTCTGAACTGAATATCACTAACACATTTTAGCCTGATGGGCTAAGGCATAAAGTACTAAACTGAATAATCACTAAATAGAAAACCACCCTCAACTGATACTCACCATGTCCAATCCTAACTAATAAGGTCATATGAGCACAAAATCTATTTCTCGCCATCCTGGGAATTATCTCAACCAGGCATGGATAGACTTACCGACAGTAGCAAACCAGCATGCTATGCTGGACTCAAGTATTGGAGAGGCATACTAGTTAGGCCACAACTTACTGAAAAACTGAAAACATCGATCAATCATGAATGATATGTATGCAATTCAAAATTAACATGAGATATTTATCCAATATCCTATGTCCAACATATGTGTACAAGGTAAGAGGCTTAAAATAAGGTATACAAAGCATCAATTCAAGGTGAGCAAGAGACTCTTCTAGGACACAAGTGATATCCATTTGTTATCTAATTTAATCATTCTATCTACTCTAAGTTACACAAGTTTAGGATCTCCAGATCTTACTAGCGAGTGTAACTCAGATTCATGACCTTACAAGTTAGAAAATAATTAGAACTGATCAGGTTCTAATCTTATCAAATCAATGTAAATTATACAAGGTAAATAATAAGTCAAATGTCCTATTTTAATGATTTTAAGAGTCCCAACCTCATCTTGATTGATCAAATCAAGATGAAAGGATTAAGAATTAAACTCCAAATATGGAATTTAATTATTTAATCCAAATGGTATATCTTAAGGATCTAAGGTTTAATACCCCTACTCACAGATTTAGATTAAGGAAAATCCTAATGAATAATAAATTCATTATGATAGATCTCTATCCTATACTCTAAGATTTAAAGATCAAATAATCATTTAAAGAAACTTAAGAAAATCTATAAACTAAGAAACTCAAGGTTTCATCTATTGAGTAACCCAATTTACTCAATAGATGAATTATAATCTAAGATCTATTCCTAATCTTAGGAATTTAAGCTCTTATTTACTAAGAGTATCTCTCATGACACACATCCTAACTAGTGTTATAAGACCTAAGGAGAGATCTAATAATGATTAAGGAAGGGAAGCACTCACATTTTACTTAGGAATTTTCTTAAGATCCTAAAGATTGAGATTTTAATCAAAATCTAATTAAGACTTATACTTACTTAATTTCTATTTTAAAATCACTTTATTTAATGTTTGAAATGTTTTAGAATATGATTTTAGGGTTTTAAAAAAAATGCTAAACCCTAATTTTAAATAAAATTACTATTTTGCCCCTACTTAAGGGTTTAAATCTCATCTTTATGAATTAGGGTTAAATTCTAAATTTTTAACAAAGTGGATTGATTGCTTACTATCTAATATGAGTTTAGATAGTAAGATCATTAATTTTGGTTAAGTATTAAGCCTTATAAGGTCAAATTTAGGAATTTGACCTATAAGGCCATATTAGTAATTTTACCCTAATGACATATAATATTTATGTTAGTTTACTGTAAGTTATATTCTAAGGTTCTCATAGAACCTATAATTACTGAGTTCTGATAAGTATTGGCCAAGTTATGACCAATACAAGTTTTAGGGTTTAAAAGGTAATTAAGGAATCTTAATTAAGATCAAATTTTCTAACTTATCCAATTAAGGTCCAAATTGAGTAAAATCAATGGCTATGATTAACAAATGATTCACTGATTTCATTGACTAGTGGTAGGTTCAATTTGGAACTTAATTGGCTAAGTTATGGCCTAATTAGGGTTTAAGTTGATTAGTGAGTGATTAGTAAAATTAATAATACAATCACTAATACAACCCTTCAATTAGGTTCTAATAGGTTCTAAGAGTTCTCTGAAACTTAAATTGTTCAATTTGAATTATTAGATTTACTAATATTTACTAATCAAGTTTTAGAGTAATTAGGATTGATTAGTAAATCTAACTGTTGGATCTAAAATATTTATACAGATTACTGTAATTTAGATTTTTTGGATCTATATTGATGTTTGGATCACCTAATTTGGAGCTCAATTGACCAAGTTATGGTCAATTGAAGTTCTAGGATTAATTGACCTAATTAGGGTTAAGTCCTATAAGTGATTAGTCTCAAAATAATCCAAACAGCAAATTAAACTTTCTCAGATTATTTCTTAGGGTTTGCTAAGTATTTTGAGACCCATATTCAATAGGTTTGGATAAGTGTGTGAAAAGATATGGGGTTAATGAAGTTTTGAAACATTATTTGGACTTAATTAATACCCTAAATGTCACTATGCTAAATATAGATCCTACAATAAAATTATTGGCATCAATAAATTCCTTATATTTTTCTAATCAATTTTATATATTTGTTTGCTAAATTTGGTTAAGTATCTTATGAGATAGATTATCTAAAGTTATGTTTTAATTGAATTAATTAAATATTAATTTACAATTAAATTTCTCTTGTTTAATAAATTTATCTAAAGTAATTATTTAACTAATTAAATATTATAATTTAATCATATTAAATTTTCTTGTTTTATTAAAATATATATATGTATATAAGTATTTATATACATACATAATTATATATATATATATACATTTATCTACTTAATATCTGTTTATTTATATATTAATTAATATAATTATTATTATTAAAATTTTATTTCTTTTATCTACAGAAAGAGACGTATGGCGGGCCCCACAGTTGACGTGGCGGACTACTACTGGCCGAGACATCTGGAGTGGGCCCCACAGTCTCAGCCAACGTCACGTCCTAAACCAAACGGCGTTTGGGTCGGCTCCTTCAGGTATGTGTCGTTGCCTGACTTGCAGAGGTCTGTTGCCGGGTCCTTGACTCACGGGCGTGCGCCATGTGTCCCTTCTTGTCTTCGTGTGAACCGGACCGAGACATTAGAGGAAGATGAACCGGTAGCACTATCCGGTTCGAGTGCTCGAGGAAGACTCTTCGTCTTCCTCAGAGTTCGCGATTTTAGGGTTTGCAAAAATGATGATTGAAGGTTTTCAGTCAACATACTTAACTTACAGAGATGATATATTTGAAAATGCTTAATATGATTTGTAGAAAACGGGGGTACGACGTGAGTACCTGGCGTTTGATGGAGGGCAGAGGTCGCAACAGCTAGATCCCTAATTCCTTTCGATACCTCCCAAATGCAAAAGCGTGCTGAGAAATGCTCAGATAAGGATTTAACTTGAGCTTAGAAGCAGTGGATGAGGCTCTATCAGCTCGGATTGACGCGTGCACCCCCCCCCCCCCCCCCCCCCCCCGATCCAGCGCCGCGTGCCATTAGGGCGATCCGCGAGCGACAGATGTGAGCCATCGGGAGAGATGGCTCACAGTCGTCGGATCGAGCCTGATCCGATGGTTAGATTGACGGGCCGTTAAGTCAAACGGTAAATCATAAACAGTTGACGGCGTTAACTACTTAACTAACGGCTGGCGATTAATTTAAGTTAAAATATTATTATTTAATTTATTTTATATGTATTTCATTAATTAAATTTAGCTAATCAAATGCAGTCCTAAAATTTCCAATAAATCACCCCTAGCTAATTGAGGGGTGAGGAACGCAATGACAGATTTGGATTTTCGTTTCGACGAGTATTTATTTATTTGAATTTTCAGGTATTTAAATAATATTAAAATATTCGACAAAAATCCAATGACTTCCAAATGCCTTCAAAACTTCACCCCTAGCTAATTTGGGTGTTCTGAACGCAATGGCGAAGTCAGATTTTCAATTTGAGGTCTAATATAAAAAGTCAATTTTCTAGGGTTTGGGGATTTTCTAGTATTTCTGATTTGACTCAGTTGACTTCTGATTTGATCTATGTTTTTGAGATAAATTCTAAATTACTTAAATAGTGACTTAGAATCTCAATTAAGACTTAAATTGATCTTAATTAACCAAAGTAACAACCTGGATTGTTACAGTATTCCTTCTTACTTTTTAATTTTAGTCTGTAATAGTCTTATATTTTAGATGAATTTACTTTCTGATTTTAGATGAATTTACTTTCTGCATTTTTCATATTGAACTGAGTTATTTTTTTTACTTTCTTTACTATGATTACATATTATACTCTTTTTCTTGCTTCTACTATTTTAATATTTTGATACATGATCTTCTGTTTGAGATGACAAGTCTTTTAATTAAGGAAGGTTGGATTTTATAACAGCCCAAAGTTGTTACTTAACTTAATTTAAGCCTAATCATATTTTAATTATTATTCTATTAATTTTATCTAGCTATTAGAATCAATCCCTACAAAATTTAGCGCATTTCGGAGCTAAATCCAATATTTGGATTATTTTAATATTTAATTAATTAGAAAATTGAGGTTTTTTTTTTACCTCAAAATCAAAATCCAACTTCGCCGTTGCGATTGTCACTACCAAATTAGTTAGGGGTGATGTTTTGGACGCATTTGGAAGTCGTCGAATTTTCGCAAATATTTTAATATAATTAAATGCGCCAAAAAATGAAATAATTAAATAATCATCATAATCGAATTTTGACTTTACCGTTGAATTCCTCACCCCCAAATTAGTTAGGAGAGAAGTTTTGGGATTTTTTAAAACACGTTTACTTAATCTGAATTTTTAATAAATTAAAAATTATGAATAATAATTAATTACTCCTTAATTTGCTTTTTCTCTTTCCTTATCTCTCCTAAATTTTGGCTGGCCATCCCTTTTCATTCGATTGACCCCTTACCTCCCTATTGCGCATTGAAAGCTAAGGCCATCCCTCTCCTCCCCCTTCTTAATTGTACTGCTTGATGGCTAAGGCCATCCCCCTCCCCTTACCTCATAACTCCCTAGCTCATGGCCTTCCCCTTCCTTCTTCTTCTTTAAAGAGAAACCTCAACCCTCCTTATTTTGTTTGCTGCCATGCTAAGAGCTTCCTCTTTATTTTTTTCATTATTGAGCTTGGTGCTGACGAAGGAGCTTCCCTCCCTCAAAGGTCTTGAGGAAAATAAATGTTTCTTCTTCCTCTCCCAAAGACTAAGGTACCATTTTATTTACTCTCCTTGTACCAATTTGTTCTTCTTTCTTGGTCATTTCATTTCTCTATTATGCTTATTCATATATTTAGACATCCAAAATTAAGTATGGAAGCCATTATAATTCTTCAAGGTAATATACCTCATGCTCTGTTTTTCGTCCATTATGCATACCCCTGCCTTTATCACCATTGTTCATATAGCTAGGATGATCCATTTGTGCGATTTTGGTGTCAATAGAAAGGTATCAGGAAACCTTTCCATTGTTATATGACAACGCTCATGGAATGCTATGGATTGAGAGTATTTGAGCTTGAAATGTGACTATTCACAGTTTTCGCACGGGCGAAATCACCGTCGGGCGCTACAGCGCGCCGTAGCATCTAGAAAATTCATTTGACCATTTCTTAGTAATTTGTACTCCAAATACAAAAATTTAAAGTGTTAGATAGCTTAGAATTTCAGTGCCAATAATAATCTAAAATAATATTTAGGTTTTGAACCCTAAAAAAATTAAAAAATGACCAAAATATCTTTAACCTTAATTAAGTCACAACTTTAGCGATTGTAGTCCAATTTGGGTCTACTCCCAGTTAAAGTTCTCAATGTGATATAGGGAAGCTATAGCTACTAAGTTTGCTGAATTTGGCCATCAAATGAAAAAGTTAACTTTTTAACCCCTCTTAACTTTTTTAACCCCTCTTAGCTTAGAAAATTACCAAATTGCCCTTGAAAATTGAAATAGTTATAACTAATTCATTTGACTTCAAAATTTAGTGTTCTTAAGCTCTATAGAATCCTTGAACAGCAACCAATAGTAAACTACACATAAATTTAGATTTTATTAGGTGTAATTTACTAAAATGCCCCTTAGGTCAAAAACCTTAGTTTGAACCCATAGGACTCATTTCTTATCCAAATTGCATGATTAGAGTGCCATTAGTTTTCTTATGCAAAGTAAAATGAATGTGCTAAGTGATTTATTTTTCTGTTCTCTGTGTTTTAATTTATTCCCTAATCTTGTTAAACTATGATTAGTGAAAATTAAGGTTTGTAATCATTGGATTTTAGCAAACTTAGACTCTGATTAATTGTATGATAAGATAAAACTTATGAGCCAAATTGTATGAATTTCTGATGGTTAGATTTGTAGTTATGTGTTAATCCTTTTGGATTGATTTAGGGTTTGATTAACACTAATTACTTTCTGGTTTCTGAAAATTTTCTATTAATATGATTCATAATAGTAAGGGTGATGTATTGAAATCATGTATGCAAATTTAGGATGTATAAATTGAATAAATCAAAAATGGAGAACTTTATCTTCATAATTAACTTAAGAAGTCTTAAGACTTTGAACAAGCTATTAAGACTTGATCTTGGTCTAAGATTGCCACCAATAATAAATCCCAAATTTATTGATTTAACATTTGATTTATAAATAAACATTTGAATTTATTTGGACATGAGTAAGGGGTCAAACCCTAATCTAGTTTATTAAGATCCAAACTCTTAAATCCTTAATTAATTTGACTTGATTACAAGATAAGGAAATTGACATTATTCCAATAATACATCTGATTTGGTATTGATCTTAAACATTTGAATTAGACATATTAAGATTATTGATAAATCTTTGTGATTGATTAATCTGAATCTAAACTTTAGATCCTTGATTTTCTCCTAAATAAGACTATTAGCATAAAAAGATAATATAACTAAATTGATTTAACAATTGATTTGACTCTAATAACATCATTGATTTAAATCCCATAATCTTAAAATAGGATATGATCAGATGACTTAATCATCTGATCTGATCACTCTAGACCTCACTATTAAATGGAACATAATATGTTAGCTTTAGAATTAAGGGTATGAGATCTTAAGTACCTAAGCATATGATGGCCTCTGAAATATTTTAAAGACTTAAATTTAAATATACATTGAGGTAGAGGAATTTTATATAACTCGTTGGGGTAGATGCTTAGATGATCCCTTAACCTTAGAAGTTGATCTTATCCCCTCGTGGTAAGAATCACTTAAGATATTAGAATGACACTTTTTCTTGTGATAGAACCCATATTTAGTGATCCTTGATCACCCTCTCCTTGGAGCCTTGTATAGGACTTACCTATTTAGCATAAGAATTAATAGTCTTGATAAATCCTTGTTAATTAAATAATATTATTTGAACCCAGGTTATTGGTTGGTGTAGTATAGTATACCCAAAGTACAGTATTATTTTAGCAATATTCAGGATTGGTTGATTCACTCCAATGTGGACCTATGACCAGGTGCTATCCCGAGAGATTAGACAAATATAGTCCCATTAGAGTAAATCTTGGAAACATACAACCATGTGTATACAACCTTTCTAACTAATGATTTTAAGTAAGTTCTCAACTTTAACAAATTATTAAACTAGAACCTAGAGTCAGAATCCTTTTAGCAGGATTCTGCATATTGGAGACATTGAATTCATTATCGAATTTCAAAGCATTTTATGGATTTTTTTTTGAATTTACTTCATATAATTTAGAATCAAGAGCATGAGCATAAGCATGATGTGTGAGTATCAGAATAAAGTATGAGCATCAGTGATGATTTATGAGTTACAGAATATTGCATACTTTGACTAGGGAATTTCAGGATGCATCATCATCACTATAAATGGTATTTTTAACTGGAAGTATGTATACATTAGACCGTACTACTCATAGTAGTTCAGTGATATTTTGGTTGCATATTAGTAGCATAGAGTGTTGTGGCATATTCAGATGCACAATTTTAGTGACATACAGCATAGTTTTACAGATTATTAGTCAATTTTCAGATCCATTACTATTTTTGGTCTACCTTCAGTATTCAGTTTACAGTTCAGTTTTACTTTACTTTGCTTCAGTTTGTACAGTTTTATACAGTTTTATACTTTCAGCTATCTTTACAGTATTACTATAGATTTAATTACGTTATGTAAATGCTAAATAAATAACTAGAACTACTTAGATTAGTCTCGATGTGTTAGACTTACTGTTTAACATGAGGTACTTTTGGGATCTATCAATTTGCTAGATCTTGAGCAGTATATTGAGATAGGTCAGGAGGATACCCAGGAAATTCAGAAGGAGCCAATGGAGCACTAGTGGACTCTTCTTCAACTTTACCTTTCACTTAGGTTAGTTTAGTACTAGCTTTTTTATGTTTGTTTCAGTAAAATGTTACAATAATTCTGGATGTATCTTCTTTTCTTTTCTGAGATAAATATTTTTGATGAATCCATAAATTATGTCTAAAATTAAGAAAAACTCATTCATTTTTGGCCTTTAAACTGCTCCTAAATCAAATTTTATCTATCTATTTTAGGAAAATGGCACCCAAAGGAGCTATATGACAATTTTTGCAAGATTCCTAAATTTTTCAAAAGAATCCACTACTGCGCACTGCAGCGGTTCATTTTGCAAACGGGGACGCTATAGCGCGCTGCAGCGGATTCATTTGCAAACTGCGGGGGCGATAGCACGCTGCAGCGGGTCCATTTGTGAACCGCAAGGGTGCAACAGCGCTGTAATGGGTCTATTTGCGAACTACGGGCGTGGTAGCACGCTGCGGCGGATCCATTTGCGAACCGCGGGCGCAACAGCGCGCTGCAGCGGGTCATTTTGCAAATTGAGCCGCTTCCGTACGGTGCAGCGGAGCATTTTGCGAACTGCTCCCGCTACAGTGCGCTGCAGCGGTACAATTTACCAAATGAACCGCTATAGAGCGCTACAGCGGGTAAATTTGCGAAATGTGGATGCGGTAGCGCGCGGCTGCGGGAGACTTAGCATTCTTTTGCTTGCTCCATTGTGCGCCACAGCGCGCTGCAGCGGCCACCGCCAATTTTGCCAGTCTGATGCCTTTATTGCGGCTGGGATAAGACCTTCAACCTGCATCTTGTCCCCAGCCATCATTCCCTGCCGCAACTCCGATTTTCAATGGAAGATGGCCTTTAGATTTGATAAGAAGGATAAACAAAGATGGATATTGGTCATTTCATCTTTATTTTGGGATTTTCCATCATTACTTCAGATTTCTTTTATCAATTTGCTGGTTTTGGAGAGGATAAAGAAGTATACTGCCCCTCTCCTATAAATACACCTTCTCTTGACTAGAGGAGCGTTCACAATTTTGCTCAAGACACTAAGTAAAGAGGAGTGCATAAGGAGAAGTGAGGAACTCCCCAAGGGTGGTAAGGCAAGCTCTAGCTAAGGAGGAGGAGAAAGAAGGCAGCATTAGCCACCTGAGGGAGGAGCTTGAAGAAGGAGAAGAAGAAATCCGGAGAACTTCAAAGGAACGTTCCTAGTATCTTCTAAACCATACTCTTGTTTTTTCTTTTCTTAGTTGATCATGAAAGGGTCTTTATCCATGTATGTGTTTTTCTTCACTTTCTTTATAATGAGTAGCTAAATCTCCCTTGGGGAGGGTTGGGGAATTCTCATGTGTATGTGTTATTATTAATGTATGAAGTTTTCCTCAAGCAAAATTAAATTGTAAAAGGACTTAAATGAAATATGCTTTTTATTATTTGGTCTTGAATGTGGATAAAAGAAAATGAACTAATAATTTCAAGATCTAAATTGTCTTGTGCTCCATAGCTCACACTAGGTTGGATGCTAATTTATGAGTGCATGAGAGCTTAGAACTATGTGACAAAGTTTTTGAGCTTGATGCACCTTAATCTAAGCTAAATCAAAGTGTTGATGCATGTGATGCTAAGACCCACTAAATGAGCTCTTTAACTCAACATAATTAAAGTAAAAGAAGAAATAGTTGAGTGCTCATAAACTAAGTGACATAGTCATTGAGCCCAACATATTAATCCTTAATCTCAACTATGTGGGATGCAAGTAATGTTCATAGTGGAATCAATGCTTATAAGATCCTAAAGCATCAATAATCATAATCTCCTTGATCAAGAGATGAGATGAAAATCTAAAACCTAAAATCTTATAAGAATCTTTGTGCCAAAGTAGAACCAAATGTGTGTTCATTTTGTGCACAAGATTTGAACTTGTGAGACTTTGAGATAAAATCTCAAGTTGATCAATGTGCACTTGATAAAGAAAATATAAATGAAAGACAAAGCTTGAGAAATCAAAAGTACATTGGTAATGTATCATCACATGAGGAATAACCCCAACTCTCATCTCTCTTTTATCTAGCTTATCTTCATTTAGTAGTTACTGTGCTAAGTCTAGGACCAACTCATCAATTAAATCATAGCTTAAACATTAGTGAAAATAGATAGACCTTAGTAACAAAATAACCAATTCTTTGTGGATCGATAAATCCCGGAAAGTAACTCTTTCCACTTATTATTTCAGACCACGTACACTTGCGTGCGAGCGCAGACGTGTATTTATAGTCTGTCAAGTTTTTGGCACCGTTGCCGGGGAATTGGTATTGTTTCGTATTAAGGATAATCTATAAGTAGCTAGTGATTTAAGCATTTCTTGCATATATTTCTAGTTTTTGATTTTTTGTAATTATAGGAAATAATATCTTACATTTTTTGCTTATCTTATTTTTGCTAACTTGCTGAACTTTATTGCTAAAATTGTTCTTGAGAGCCTTATTGTTATTTTTATGAGTAGAAGAGTTTGCACTGAATATCTTTTTGATCTAGAAATTGAGAGAACATATTTACAAGCTAGGAGAGAACAAAATCTTTTAAATCAACAAGCGATAATGGACAACTATAATGAAAATATAGGAGAACCTTTAGGAGAGACTAGGGGAAGATCACTCAGAGTCTATGCACTACCCACTGTTAGGAGAATCCCCCATGTTATTATTAGGACAAATATTGAAGCCAATAATTTTGAAATTAAACTTTCCACACTGAGTATGGTACAAAATAATCAGTTTGGGGGATTAGCCACTGAAGACCCGAACTCACATATTTTAACTTTTCTTGAAATATGTGACACATTCGAGTTTAACGGTGTTTCTGAAGACGCAATTAGATTGCGGCGTTTCCCATTCTCTTAAAGAGATAGAGCAATGAGTTGGCTAAGCAGTCTACCTAGTGATTCCATCCAGACATGGGATGATTTGGCTAAGAAATTCTTAGCCAAATATTTCCCTCCGGTGAAATCCGCTAGATTGAGAATTGAGATCACCAACTTCACTCAATTGGAAGGCGAGACTCTATATGATGGGTGTGACTGTTTTAAGGAATACCTCAGGCGTTGCCCACATCATGGGTTCCCTCTATAGATGCAAGTGCAAACCTTTTACAATGGTTTCAACACTCCTATGAGGACACTCATAGATGCAGCCACCGGTGGTTCTATTAGCGGTAAGACCCAAGAGGAAGCTTACGACCTCTTGGAGGAAATGACCAACAATGCATATCAATGGTCTTCTGAAAGGTTAAAAAAGGAAGCTTTAAAGGTAAATGAGTCCGATCAAATAATGATGTTACAACAGGAAATACATGCCTTAAATGAAAAGAAAGAATGAATGTTAATGTTGTTCTTGAGGTGCATTGTGATTTGTGCGGGGGTAAGCATAATAGTGAAAATTGCAGTCTAAATAACCCCAAACCAACATTGAACAAGCAAACTACCTGAGAAACAATAATTCGATGAATAACCCTTACTCCAACACCTACAACCCATGGTGGAAAAACCATCCAAATTTCTCTTGGAGTAATAACAATAATAACACAAATCAATATGGGGGAAGTTCATCCAATCAACACAGTATGCATAGTGGAAATAACAATAATAATCATCACCCTAATTTAGAAGGGGCCTTCAACTCCTTCAAAGCAGAAATGATCCAATTTATGCACCGCACAGAAGCCACTATCACGCGCCATGATGCTTTTATCCAAGTGATAGAAGCTTCCTTGAGGAATATAGAGACCCAATTGGGGCAGATCTCCAAGCAGCTCACCTCTCGATAGCTAGGGGCCTACCCAGTTTGACCAAAATAAACCCCAGGGAGTTGGTTAGTGTGATACATTCGGAAGATATGTATGGGGGAATTAAAACTGAAGGTACGAGTGCAACATGTTATATGCTAGAGGAAGGGAAAGAAAAAATAGGGAATGAGAGTGAGAAAAGCTAACAACTCCTAAATATAAAGACCCAGGGAGGTTGAGCATCCCCTGCATAATCAGAAATGAAGTATTTGTAGATCCCTTGTGTGATCTAGATGCTTCAGTCAATATTATGCCCTACCATATTTATGAACATCTAAGGGTAGGAGGGATGGAGTATGCCTCAATAATTTTGGAATTTCCCAATTTAGAATCTCTTACCCCTCTTGGAATGATAAAAAATGTTGCAGTCAAATTGGAAAGTTTTATCGTTCCAACTGATTTTGTGGTTTGTGAATGGGATCAATGGAATAAGAATTCTACGATTATCTTTGGGAAACCCTTTCTAATGAGTGTGAAAGCTGTTATTGATGTGGGTCGTGGGTTTATGAGCGCAAATGTAAAAGAAAAAACTAAATTAATTGACCTTAAATCTACTTTATTTAAGAAACGAGAGATGGAAAATGAGATGATGAGAAGGGTAAGAGAAGAAAGATTATGGGTTGATGATGAACTTGAAGATATAATATTGGAAGAAAGGAATTCTAATCCTAGTTCAACTCCTTCCTATAAAAAGGGGAGCAAGAAAGGAGTGAAGAAAAGCAAAATGAGAAGGGGGAAAAGGAAGAAGAAGACTCCCCCAAAGCTTGAATTAGAGGATATGGATCTGCTAGGGGAAGTTAGGGATGACAAAGGTTCGAGCCACCCCATGGGAAGTGCTCACTCAAGCATCTTTGGCTTATGGAAGAGGAAACCACTGGATCCGACTAGTTGATCGTTAGTGAGTCTAGCTAAGGACGTTAAATTATGCCCTTTTTGGGAGGCAACCCAAGAAAAAAAAAAAAAAAAATTAGCGCTACAGCGCACTTTAGCGGAAATTTCGCAACAGTGCGCTGCAACGGGTATGCCGCGCACTTGCGAAAAGTCCACGAAGGCGCGCTGTAGCGGAAATTTCGCTCTAGCGCGCTGCAGCAAAAATTCTGTGATAGCCCGCTGTAGCGGACAATCTGCTACCGCGCGCTGCAGCGCGCTATGCTGTAGCGGTTTGCTCCAGCTGCAGATCTTTTTTCCGTCTTGGGAACAATGCAGTTAAAAGGTCATGATATTTAGGTTCCCCAAGAAGTTAAAAAGCATGCTGAAAATGCTGCCACCCCCCCCCCCCCTTCACATGGATTACTATATTAATGGCATGGGGAAGACCATTTGACCACCTTCTCTTGCCTTGGATTTTCTTGGTTATAAATAGGGTGGCAATGGGGGGTTTATCCTTGCACCATTCCAATTCTCTTATTCTCTCATAGCTCTTGATCTCTCTAGCTCTCATATGTCACCATATTTTCCAGAAAGAAGGCCATTCCAAGGAAGGAGGCGGAGGCATCTTCATCCGAAGGATCCTTCAATAAGAAGAGGTTCTCGTCCGCGGAGGCCGAGCACCGATTCTTCTCCATCCCTTCCCAATGGAAGTTAATTCCGGAGAAGAGTTTCAACCAAGCCTTGTCCGTTTCGGTTGAACAAGTCAACCCTCAAGGATGGAGGGAGTTTGTGACTAAGAGATCCCCTACGTACCCGGTGATTGTCCAGGAGATCTATGCGAACACAATTAATGCGGCCGGGCAGCGGATCTTCTGTCGAGGTAAGGGTGCCACCCTTGGGATTGCTCAAATCGAGCAATTCTATGGGCTCTAGGAGGTACATTCTTGCTCTTACTTGGAATTGATAGAATCTCGCCAAGACCCCCTTGATGTTGTGGAGAAAATAGTCGAAAATGACACAGAATGGGAAAGAGGATTAGCGAACATTCCTCGTTCTGAATTAATGGAGACGAGTAGTGCTTTGCTAGTTTTTATTTCTAGCTTTGTCATGCCTACGAGTCACTTGACTGAAGTGACCCATGCCCAAGCACTCCTCTTGTGCTCGTTGGTTAGGCCGGGCGAGATCCGCATATCTAATATTATTTTTGAGCAGCTTTGGAAAGCTCTCAAGGGTCCCTGCGCTGCATTGGCATTCGGGTATTTGATATCAGGGCTGTGCGAGACCCAATGGGTCAAGATACTCTCCTCCGTCACCGTCGTTCCCCCCTGTTGCGCCCTTAATCCTACAAATTTAAATGTCCAGGCAAGCGAACGAAAGCTGCCGAAGAAAAGAAGGGGCTCACAGGGGGAAACATCCACGCCGCCCGACTCGTACCTCACGAACAGGATTTTGTTACGTCTTCACAATCAGCAAGCAAAGCTCAGCAAGTCTATTGCCACGGACATGGGGTTCTTCATGCAAGAACTTGTCCAACATCATAGGTTTCAATCTGATTTCCATGAAGTCCTTGGGATGATGTTTGAGGATTGGAGCTTGCAAGGAGGACCGGATGCCTCCATGTTGCCAAGACCTCCTGTTGGTGCCCCCATCCCGGAGACGCACTACCCTTGCGAATCTGCATACGTAGGGGATGCAGATGAAGAGGAGGAAGCGCATGAATAATTAGGTTGCATTTTTCTTTTTGTACCTTTTTATATTTTTTGTTGTATTTTTCTTTCTTGTGTTTTACTTTAAGATTTCAATTTATGAATTTTCATATCCCCTCATTTTTATGGCATGCTTAAACTTGTTATTTTTCTGAATTTTTTAGAAATCACAAATTGACAAGATGGGCTTAAATATAAGTAAATGGGTGCAATTCTCAAATAACCAAACACATTATAAGCACAAAGATGTTTTAATTGAGGAATGAAGGGAGGATAATCTAATCTTCAAAAACTCAATTTATTGCCTTCAACTAAGTGTGTGGGCAGGCATTGTACTTAGACTAGAAATTTGGTGAGAACTCTAAAAAGAGTATACTAGGCTCCCGTAGGACTTCATGTTCACAAAGATGCATATTGGGGATGAAGAAAAATATCTCTCCCTAAGAATGAAAAGAACAAAAATACATATTCAAAAAAGGGATGATGAAAAATATCTGTCCCAAACGATCAAAAAGTGAAAGTATGAAGAAAAATATCTCTCCTTTAAATTTTTTATCTTTATGATTCATAAGAAGGGGTACATATAGCATAAATCTTGGAAACTTTGACCACCTTTTCTAGTCTAGGGTCCATAATGAACTCTCTCCATCATGAAAATCAAAATATTTGGAGATTAATTGATTAAACCACCCTTATTACCAAGATTAAAATATTAAATGTTGCTAAATATTTTGTTTCATTTTGCTATGCACGAACATTAACTTATATTGACTCTAATTGAGTTTTTGTGACTATCATCTCTATTGTACAACAAAAATATCATTTTGAGCTTACTCGAGGACGAGCAAGGATTAAGTGTGTGGGTGTGATGAATCCATAAATTATGTCTAAAATAAAGGAAAATTCATTCATTTTTGACCTTTAAATTGCTCTTAAATTAAATTTTATTTATCTTTTTCAGGAAAATGGCACCCAGATGAGCTCTGTGACAATTTTTGCAAAATTCCTTTATTTTTCAAGAGAATCCGCTGCCGCGCACTACAGCGCGCTCGAGCGGGTCATTTTGCAAACGCGGACGCTATAGCGTGCTGCAGCGGATCCATTTGCGAACCGCGGGCGCGATAGCGCGTTGCAGCAGTTCCATTTGCAAACCGCGGGCGCGATAGCGCGCTGCAGCGGGTCCATTTGCGAACCGCGGGCGCGGTAGCGCGCTGCAGCAGGTCTATTTGCGAACCGCAGGCACGGTAGCACACTGCAGCGGATCCATTTGTGAACCGCGAGCGTGACAGCGCGTTCTAGCAGGTCGTTTTGCAAATTGAGCCGCTACCGCGTGCTGCAGCGGAGCATTTTGTGAAATGCTCCTACTACAGCGCGTTGTAGCGGTACAATTTGCCAAATGAACCACTATAGCGGGCTGCAACGGGTAAATTTGCGAAATGTGGATGCGGTAGCGCGCGGCTGCGGGAGACTTAGCATTCTTTTGCTTGCTCCATTCCGCGCCATAGCGCTCCGCAGCGCGCTGCCGCGGCCGTCGCCTATTTTTCCAGTCTGATGCATTTATTGCGACTGGGACAAGACCCTCAACCTGCATCTTGTCCCCAGCCATCATTCCCTGCTGCAGCTCCGATTTTCAATAGAAGATGGCCTCTTGATTTGATAAGAAGGATAAACAAAGAAGGATATTCGTCACTTCATCTTTATTTTGGGATTTGCCATCATCACTTTAGATATATTTTATCAATTTGCTAGTTTTGGAGAGGATGAAAAAGTATACTGCCCCTCTCCTATAAATACACCTCCTGTTGACTAGAGGAGGGTTCACAATTTTGCTCAAGATACTAAGTAAAGAGGAGGAGTGCATAAGGAGAAGTGAAGAACTCCCCAAGGGTGCAAGGCAAGCTCTAGCTAAGGAGGAGGAGAAAGAAGGCAGCACTAGCCACCTAAGGGAGGAGCTTAAAGAAGGAGAAGAAGAAATCCGGAGAACTTCAAAGGAACGTTCCTAGTATCTTCTAAGTCTTACTCATGTATTTTCTTTTCTTAGTTGATCATGAAAGGGTCTTTATCCATGTATGTGTTTTTCTTCACTTTCTTTATAATGAGTAGCTAAATCTCCCTTGGGGAGGGTTGGGGAATTCTCATGTGTATGTGTTATTATTAATGTATGAAGTTTTCCTCAAGTGAAATTAAATTGTAAAAGGACTTAAATGAAATATGCTTTTTATTATTTGGTCTTGAATGTGGATAAAAGGAAATGAACTAATAATTTCAAGAACTAAATTGTCTTGTGCTCCATAGCTCACACTAGGTTGGATGCTAGTTTATAAGTGCATGAGAGCTTAGAACTATGTGACAAAGTTCTTGAGCTTGATGCACCTTAATCTAAGCTAAATCAAAGTGATGGTGCACGTGATGCTAAGACCCACTAAATGAGCTCCTTAGCTCAACATAATTGAAGTAAAGGAAGAAATAATTGAGTGCTCATGAATTAACTGACATAGTCATTGAGCCCAACATATTAATCCCTAATCTCAACTATGTGGGATGCAAGTGATGCTCATAGTGGAATCAATGCTTATAAGATCCTAAAGCATCAATAATCATAATCTCCTTAATCAAGAGATGAGATGAAAATCTAAAACCTAAAATCTTATAAGAATCTTTATGCCAAAGTAGAACCAAATGTGTGTTCATTTTGTGCACAAGATTTGAACTTGTGAGACTTTGAGATAAAATCTCAAGTTGATCAATATGCACTTGATAAAGAAAATATAAATGAAAGATGAAGTTTGAGAAATCAAAAGTATATTGGTAATGTATCATCACATGAGGAATAACCCCAACTCTCATATCTCTTTTATCTAGCTTATCTTCATTTAGTAGTTACTGTGCTAATTCTAGGACCAACTCATCAATTAAATCATAGCTTAAACATTAGTGTAAATAGATAGACCTTAGTAACAAAACAACCAATTCTTTGTGGTTTGATAAATCCTGGAAAGTAACTCTTTCCACTTATTACTTCAGACCACATACACTTGCGTGCGAGCGCAGACGTGTATTTACAGTCTGTCAAGTTCTTGGCGCCGTTGCCGGGGAATTGGTATTGTTTCGTATTAAGGATAATCTATAAGTAGCTAGTGATTTAAGCATTTCTTGCATATATTTCTAGTTTTTGATTTTTTGTAATTATAGGAACTAATATCTTACATTTTTTGCTTATCTTATTTTTGCTAACTTGCTGAACTTTATTGCTAAAATTGTTCTTGATAGCCTTATCGTTATTTGTATGAGTAGAAGAGTTTGCACTGAATATCTTTTTGATCCAGAAATTGAGAGAACATATTTACAAGCTAGGAGAGAACAAAATCTTTCAAATCAACAAGCAATAATGGACAACTATACTGAAAATATAGTAGAACCTTTATGA
This sequence comes from Gastrodia elata, assembly GCA_016760335.1. Lineage (NCBI taxonomy): Eukaryota > Viridiplantae > Streptophyta > Magnoliopsida > Asparagales > Orchidaceae > Gastrodia > Gastrodia elata. The sequence continues at coordinate 20,853,647 of CM028676.1, read as the reverse complement.
GAGACTAGAGGAAGAGCACTCAGAGACTATGCACTACCCACTGTTAGGAGAATCTCCCATATTATTATTAGGACAAATATTGAAGCCAATAATTTTGAGATTAAACCTTCCACACTGAGTATGGTACAAAATAATCAGTTTGGGGGATTAGCCACTGAAGACCTGAACTCACATATTTTAACTTTTCTTGAAATATGTGACACATTCAGGTTTAACGGTGTTTTTGAAGACGCAGTTAAATTGCGGCTTTTCCCATTATCTTAAAGAGATAGAGCAATGAGTTGGCTTAGCTCTCTACCTAGCGATTCCATCCAGACATGGGATGATTTGGCTAAGAAATTCTTAGCCAAATATTTCCCTCCGGTGAAATCGCTAGATTGAGAATTGAGATCACCAACTTCACTCAGTTGGAAGGCGAGACTCTATATGATGGGTGGGACTGTTTTAAGGAATACCTCAGGCATTGCCCACATCATGGGTTCCCTCTATGGATGCAAGTGCAAACCTTTTACAATGGTTTGAATGCTCCTTCGAGGACACTTATAGATGCAGCCGCCGGTGGTTATATTAGCAATAAGACCCAAGAGGAGGCTTATGACCTCTTGGTGGAAATGGACAACAATGCATATCAATGGCCTTCTGAAAGGTTAAAAAAGGAAGCTTTAAAGGTAAATTAGTCCGATCATATAATGATGTTACAATAGGAAATACATGCCTTAAATGAAAATAAAGAATGAATGTTAATGTTGTTCTTGAGGTGCATTGTGATTTGTGTGGGGGTAAGCATAACAGTGAAAGTTGCAGTCTAAATAACCCCTTTGTACAAACCAACACTAAACAAGCAAACTACCTGAGAAACAATAATTCGATGAATAACCCTTACTCCAACACCTACAACCCAGGTGGAAAAACCATCCAAATTTCTCTTGGAGTAATAACGATAATAACGCAAATCAATATGGGGGAAGTTCATCCAATCAACATGGCATGCATAGTGGAAATAACAACAATAATCATGACCCCAATTCAGAAGGGGCCTTCCACTCCTTCAAAGCAGAAACGATCCAATTTATGCGCCGCACAGAAGCTACTATCACGCGCCATGATGCTTTTATCCAAGGGATAGAACCTTCCCTGAAGAATATAGAGACCCAATTGGGGCAGATCTCCAAGCAACTTACCTCTCGGCAGCAAGGGGCCCTACCCAGTTTGACCAAAATAAACCCCAGGGAGTTGGTTAGTGTGATACATTCGGAAGATATGTATGGGGGAATTAAAACTGAAGGTATGAGTGCTACAGGTTATATGCTAGAGGAAGGGAAAGAAAAAATAGGGAATGAGAGTGAGAAGCTAATAGCCCCTAAATGTAAAGACCCATGGAGGTTTAGCATCCCCTGCATAATCAGAAATGAAGTATTTGTAGAGCCCTTGTGTGATCTAAGTGCTTCGGTCAATATTATGCCCTACCATATTTATGAACATCTATGCGTATGAGGGATTGAATATACCTCAATGATTTTGGAATTTGCCAATTTAGAATCTCTTACCCCTCTTGGAATGATAAAAAATATTGCAGTCGAATTGGGAAGTTTTATAGTTTCAACTGATTTTGTGGTTTGTGAATGGGTTCAATGGAATAAGAATTCCACGATTATCCTTGGGAGACCCTTTCTAATGAGTCTGAAAGCTATTATTGATGTGGGTTGTGGGTTTATAAGTGCAAATGTAATAGAAAAAATTGAATGAATTGACCTTAAACCTACTTTATTTAAGAAAAGAGAGATGGAAAATGAGGTGATGAGAATGGTAAGAGAAGAAAGATTATGGGTTGATGATGTACTTGAAGATATAATGTTGGAAGAAATGAATTCTGATCATAGTTCAACTCCTTCCTATGAAAAGGGGAGCAAGAAAGGAGTGAAGAAAAGGAAAACGAGAAGGGGGAAAAGTTAGACGAAGACTCCCCCAAAGCTTGAATTAGAGTATATGGATCCGCTAGGGGAAGTTAGGGATGACGAAGGTTCGAGCCACCCCATGGGGAGTGCTCACTCAAGCATCTTTAGCTTATGGAAGAGGAAACCACTGGATCCAACTAGTTGATCGTTAGCGAGTCTAGCTAAAGACGTTAAATTATGCCCTTTTTGGGAAGCAACCTTATAAAAAAAAAAATTCAGCGTTACAGTGCTCTGTAGCGAAAATTCCATGAAGGCGCGCTGTAGCGGAAATTTTGCTACAGCGCGCTGCAGCAAAAATTCCGCGATAGCCCGCTGTAGCGGACAATCCGCTACCGCGCGCTGCAGCGCGCTACGCTGTAGAGGTTTACTCCAGCTACAGATTTTTTTTCTGTCTTGGGAACAATGCAGTCAAAAGGTCATGACATTTAGGTTCCCCAAGCAGTCAAAAAGCATGCTAAAAATGCTGCCACCCCCCCCCCCCCCCCACCCCCACCCCCCCTTCACATGGATCACCATATTAATGGCATGGGGAAGACTATTTGACCACTTTCTCTTGCCTTGGAGTTCTTGGTTATAAATAGGGTGGCAATGGGTGGTTTATCCTTACACCATTCCAATTCTCTTATTCTCTCATAACTCTTGATCTCTCTATCTCTCATATCTCACCATGACTTCCGGAAAGAAGGTGTAATGCACCGTCCCGTCGCCGTGCGCAAAAGATAAGTGTAATTCATAGTTCGGCGGCGGAACGGTGCGCTACTCGGGAATGGTGGGCCATACAAGTAAAACCCATCTTCCCGAATAGGCTAGAGAGATGGAGCCATACTGAAGGCCGCTGACTCGAACCCTAAGAGTAGGTTCGAGAGCCAATATCTAAGATAAGAATTAAATACTTATGTTAAGTATTAGACTGGTACGTGCATAAGGTTCAAGGGAGTGGGAAAGAACCCATGTACGTTATAAAATATATCAGAGTTTCCAGTACGCCGATCACATCACAATATTATGTATAGCAGTATAACAGAGTGCGGAAGCTAAAAGCAAAACATCCAGAATACATTCATCTCAAGCAATAGAAATATCCATCTTAGAAAAGAAAAGTATAAGTACATCTAGAGTTTATTACAAACCATTTAAATGCAGAAATATAAAGAGTCTATCTAAAATGCTAGAAAGAACTAGAAAGTTAAAGTAGGTGCTCGATCCCCTACAGCTCTAATTGCTCCTCTTGAGTCTCTGGTTTGTCCTCCTGACCTGCCTCCAAAAACTGCTCAGGACTTAGCAAATTGCTGGATCCCAAAAGTACCTCGTGTTAGACAAGAAGTCTAACACATCGAAATTAGCTATGCAAAGCTAAACTAAGGAATGGGTACCCATTTAATACTTGCCCGATGGCAACTTGTCTTTCAATTAAACTAAGGAATGGGTACCCATTTAATACTTGCCGGATGGCAACTTGTCTTTCAATTAAACTAAGGAATGAGTACCCATTTAATACACTCTTAGGATTAATTGATTTACTCTAAGCGAGGTTATATCCGCCTAAGCCCGCAAGATAGTAACAAAGATAAATCTCACTTAGAATGACTCAACCAATCTTGAATATTTCTGGGGACCAGTAATATGGGTATACTATACTACACTACCCAATAATCAAGGTTCAATCAAGTCTATTTAATAAAATAAGGATTTATCAAAACTACAAGTCATGAACTAATAGGTAAGTTCTATATAAGGTTTCACCAAGCAAATGTGATCAAGGATCACTTAATATGGATTCTACCACAAGGAGAAGTATCTTTTCTAATGCCTTAATGGATTACTACCACAAGGAGGATAGATCAATCTCTAAGGTGATGGGATCTGCTATACTTCTACCTCAAGGAATCATACAAGGCTTCCTACCTCATGATATATGAATTTAGGTCTTTTAAATAATTTAAGACGATCTTATGAAGAGATATTTAAGGTTCTCTCTTCTAACTTTTGATATTTATTTCTTAGGTTCTATTTCATATTTAGGGTTAGGATGATTAGATCAGATGATTAAGTCATCTGGTCACACTCAAACTATGGTTGTGGGATCTAAATCAGGAATATTTTAAAGACTTAGATCTCTTGATTAATCAGTATAATTTTATTAATCTTCTTATGCTAGTCCTCTTACTTAAGAGAAAATCAGGGATCTTAAGGTTTGATTCAGATCGAGAAGTTACATAGGATTATTAATAACCTTAACATGTCTAATTTAAATGTTTAAGATTAATAATAAATCAGATGCATTATTGGAGAATGTTCAATTTATAATCTTGAATTCAAATTAATTAAGTTAAGTTTCTTAAGGATTTGGATTCTTCTTAAGTAGATTAGGGTTTGATCCCTTCTCATGCCTTAAGTAAAATCAAGTTATGTATTTAAATATCAATGTCAAATCAGTGGATTAATTATGTATTATTGGTGGCAATCTCAGATTTAGATTAAGTCTTAGAAGCTTGATCCAAATCTTAAGATTTCTTAAGTTAATTAATATATTTAAGATTCTCAATCTTTAGATTTATTCAAGTATACTCAATAAGCTTATCTAAATGAATTCACTATACTTAACTTACTGTTATAAGTCAGATTAAGAATCAAAGTTTATAAAACAGAGGATACTTAGTGCTAATCAAATCCTAATCCTAATCAAAAAGGATTAGCACATAAGTATAAATCCAACCATTCAAATTACATGATATTTAACATGCAAGTTCTAATTAATTATACAGGTAATCAAAGCCTAAGTTTGCTAAGATCCAATGAGTATAAACCCTAAAATTTATAAATCATGATTTAACAAGATTAGGGCATAACTAAAATTACAGAACTTAGAAAAATATTCTACTTAGCACATGCATTCTGATTAACATAAGTGAACTAATGGCACCCTAAACATGCAATTTGGATAAGTAAATTTACCAATTTATCCTAATCAAGATCCACTATAATTAGGCAATAATTAATGATATAACCATCAGATGTATAATTTTATTTTATATTTAGGTTTCTGAGAATTTTCTGATCATTTTCATATATGATATCTTAGGATTTGGATCAATGGATTAAAAGTTATTAAGAAAATACATTCTGTAGTTTTCTATTTTAATTTTCCTAATATCCTTAAGGAAAATAATTACTAAATTAACTATTTAATATTTAAAACGGTGCCGGCCCGATCCCAAACATGCGGGTCGCTCGGGACTAAAGGCTAGCCACTGTTAGATAGCGCGCATCACGGGTCGACCCGACCCGCGCTGTCATCTTCTTCCCCTGCCTGGCCCCCGACTGAGGACGGATAGGGCTAACCCTAATCGCTGAAATTCTCAGTCCTCAAGCCATGCCAGGGCGTTAGAACGACGGCAGCACGTTCCTGGGACCATAGCCAACCCTTGGAACCCTGAAATTTTATGTGAAGCGGGTTAATTCCATGAGAGCCTATTTCTCTAATTCTCATGGAATTCCCTCACGATGAGGGCAAATTCTCCTCACAGGGAGCTCACCTAGGCTAAGGCTGGATCCGTTCACCATCAGGGCGTGCTGGTGAATCGAAGCCCTATTTATGCACATCCTGGGAGGCTCTAGACCTCTAGGACCTTACTTAGTCCTGAGCTCCATGAGACGGGTAGCCCGTTCGGTCGATACGATCAAACGGACCTCCCTTAGCCCATCAATTTGATTGCAATAAATTCGTCATCGCTAGAAATGAATTTGGCGATCGAAATTGAGAAGGAGCTGACCTATATGACTCAGTCCAAATTGGGGGTACCTGGCTTTTGCTGGACAGAGCTTGACTGAAAGATGGAGTGTGGTACATTGCAGCAGAGAGGCTCTTAGGGGTCCTGAACTCCAGGAGCAACCCTCTATCAGCTGTACGCAAGCTCGGGAGCGTCTGGAGGAAGACCGGCAGAGCAGCAATGGAGAGCGAAGGGAGAACTTTGAATGAACTCAATCGAACAGCAAAAGGCTTCTAAGTTGAGACCTAAGGCTATTTATAGCCTCAGGAAGGTATTGAGAGGAATGCTGAGGCTTGGCTTGGCCCGAGAGCTCGGGCCAAGAGGAGCTCTCAGAGCTTCCATTTCAGGGAGTATCGGGCTAAAGATCCCGACTTAGAGGATTCACGGGAATAAGGAAACCTCTAACGACTTTGCTGAGCTGGTGAGGGGAGTGGGGGACAGGCTCTGCTGTCGGGGATTCAATTTTTTTCCTGCGCGGAGGAGAGGAAGATGATGAATAGTGCGGGATCCACGGCAGCCATTGGATTGATCGATCATTGACGCGGGATGGCTCAGATCCTCAGACAACTAACGGCCGAACGTAGGACGAGGATCGTTCGTTGGATTTAGATCTCTGGATCTGACGGATAAGCAGCGCTACTTATGGAGGGTGGTTGGATACCGTCTGATCCTTCGATCGAACCGTGGAACGGTCGGGATTGATTGATCCTAAGCTAAAGCGCGGGCCACACGATCTGACCCGAGGAACGGATGGCTCAGATCGCGCCCGCTGTTTTAAAAAGGCCGATGGTATAATTGCAAAGTCAAATTGTATGGAGCCCTTATGTGCAATTGAATCATTTAAATTTAAATTGAATTATGGCCCAAATGATCTCCAAATTGCACCAAAATTTCACCCTTAGCTAATTTGGGGGTGAGGAGTTCAAAAATGCAATCAGATTTTAGTTCTGAGATCAAAATATTTTAGGTCAAGTCTAGGGTATCTAGATTGATCAAATTGGCTTTTTACACCTAGAGGAGTCCAATGGACTTTAAATCTTCTAGATATGCTCAGTTTGATGTTCTTAAGGCAATGATACTGAAAAATTGATTAAGAAACCTATATTTTTGCATTGTAACAACATAGGGTTGTTACAGAAGGCCATTCCAAGGAAGGAGGCGGAGGCATCTTCATCCGGAGGATCCTTCAATAAGAAGAGGTTCTCATCCGCGGAGGCCGAGCACTGATTATTCTCCATCACTTCCCAATGGAAGTTAATTTCGGAGAGGAGTTTCAACCAAGCCTTGCCCATTTTGGTTGAACCAGTCAACCTTCGAGGATGGAGGGAGTTTGTGACTAAGAGATCCCGACGTACCCGACGATTGTCCAGGAGATCTATGCGAACGCAATTGATGCGGCCGGGCAGTGGATCTTCTATCGAGGTAAGGGTGTCACCCTTGGTATTGCTCAAATTGAGCAATTCTATGGGCTCGAGGAGGTACATTATTGCTCCTACTTGGAATTGATAGAATCTCGCCAAGACCCCCTTGATGTTGTGGATAAAATCGTCGAAAATGACACATAATGGGAAAGAGGATTAGCGAACATTCCCCGTTCCGAATTAATGGAGACGAGTAGTGCTTGGCTAGTTTTTATTTCTAGCTTTGTCATGCCTACGAGTCACTTGACTGAAGTGACCCGTGCTCGAGCACTCCTCTTGTGCTCGTTGGTTAGGTCGGGCGAGATCCGCATATCTAATATTATTTTGGAGCAGCTTTGGAAAGCTCTCAAGGGTCCCTTCGCTGCATTGGCCTTCAGGTCTTTGATATCAGGGCTGTGCGAGACCCAATGGGTCAAGATACTCTCCTCCGACACCGTCATTCCCCATGGTTGCGCCCTTAATCCTACAAATTTAAATGTCCGAGCAAGGGAACGAAAGCTGCCCAAGAAAAGAAGGGGCTCACAGGGGGAAACATCCGCGCCGCCCGACTCGTACCTCACGAACAGGATTTTATTACGTCTCCACAATCAGCAAGTAGAGATCAGCAAGGCTCTAGCCACGGACATGGGGTTCTTCAAGCAAGAACTTGTCTAGCAGTGCAGGTTTCAATCTGATTTCCATGAAGCCCTTGGGATGATGTTTGAGGATTGGAGCTTGCAAGGAGGACCGGATGCCTCAGTGTTGCCAAGACCTCCTATTGGTGCCCCCATCCCAGAGACGCACTACCCTTGCGAATCTACGTACGTAGCGGATGCAGATGAAGAGGAGGAAGCGCAGGAATAATTAGGTTGCATTTTTCTTTTTGTATATTTTTATATTTTTTGTTATATTTTTCTTTCTTGTGTTTTACTTTAAGATTTCAATTTATGAATTTTCATATCCCTTCATTTTTATGGCATGCTTAAACTTGCTATTTTTCTGAATTTTTTGGAAGTCGCAAATTGACAAGATGGGCTTAAATATATGTAAATGGGTGCAATTCTCAAATAACCAAACACATTATAAGTACAAAGATGTTTTAATTGAGGAATGAAGGGAGGATAATCTAATCTTCAAAAACTCAATTTATTGCCTTGAACTATGTGTCTGGGAAGGCATCGGACTTAGACTATAAATTTGGTGAGAACTCTAAAAAGAGTATACTAGGCTCCCGTAGGATTTCATGTTCACAAAGATGCATATTGGGGATGAAGAAAAATGTCTCTCCCTAAGAATGAAAAGAACAAAAATACATATTCAAAAAAGGGATGATGAAATATATCTCTCCCAAACAATCAAAATGTGAAAGTATGAAGAAAACTATCTCTCCTTCAAATCTTTTCATCTTTATTATTCATAAGAAGGGGTACATATGGCATAAATCTTGGAGACTTTGACCACCTTTTCTAGTCTAGGGTCCATAATGAACTCTCTCCATCATGAAAATCAAAATATTTGAAGATTAATTAATTAAACCACCCTTATTACCAAGGTTTAAACATTAAATTTTGCTAAATGTTTTGTTTCATTTTTGCTATGCACGAATATTGACTTATATTGACTCTAATTGAGTTTTTGTGACTATCATCTCTATTGTACAACAAAACTACCATTTTGAGCTTACTCAAGGACGAGCAAGAATTTAAGTGTAGGGGTGTGATGAATCCATAAATTATGTCTAAAATAAAGGAAAACTCATTCATTTTTGATCTTTAAGCTGCTCTTGAATCAAATTTTATATATCTTTTTTAGGAAAATGGCACCCAGAGGAGCTCTGTGACAATTTTTGCAAGATTCCTATATTTTTCAAAAGAATCCGCTGCCACGCACTGCAGCGTGCTCCAGTGAGTGATTTTGCAAACGGGGACGTATAGCACACCGCAGCGGATCCATTTGCGAATCACGGGCGCGATAGCGCTGCAGTGGGTCCATTTGCGAACCGCGGGCACGGTAGCGCACTGCAGCGGGTCTATTTGCGAACCGCGAGCACGGTAGCGCACTGCAGCGGATCCATTTGTGAACCACGATCGTGACAGTGCGCTACAGCGGGTCATTTTGCAAATTGAGCCGCTACCGCGCGCTGCAGCGGAGCATTTTGCGAAATGCTCCTACTACAGCACACTGCAGCGGTACAATTTGCCAAATGAACCGCTATAGGGCGCTGCAACGGGTAAATTTGTGAAATGTGGTCGTGGTAGTGCGCGGCTGTGGGAGACTTAGCATTCTTTTACTTGCTCCATTGCGCGCCACAGCACGCCGCAGTGCGCTACGGCGCGCTGCCGCGGCCGCCACTAATTTTTTGAATCTGATGCATTTATTGGGCTGGGACAAGACCCTCAACCTGCACCTTGTCCCTAGCCTTCATTCCTTGCTGCAGCTTCAATTTTCAATGGAAGATGGCCTCTTGATTTGATAAGAAGGATAAACAAAGAAGGATATTGGTTACATCATCTTTATTTTGGGATTTGCCATCATTACTTCAGATATCTTTTATCAATTTGCTGGTTTTAGAGAGGATGAAGGAGTATGCTGCCCCTCTCCTATAAATACACCTCCTGTTGACTAGAGGAGGGTTCACAATTTTGCTCAAGACACTAAGTAAAGAGGAGAAGTGCATAAGGAGAAGTGAGGAACTCCCCAAGGGTGGCAAGGTAAGCTCTAGCTAAGGAGGAGGAGAAAGAAGGCAGCACTAGCCACCTAAGGGAGGAGCTTGAAGAAGGAGAAGAAGAAATCCGGAGAACTTCAAAGGAATGTTCCTAGTATCTTCTAAACCATACTCTTGTATTTTCTTTTCTTAGTTGATCATGAAAGGGTCTTTATCCATGTATGTGTTTTTCTTCACTTTCTTTATAATGAGTAGCTAAATCTCCCTTGGGGAGGGTTGAGGAATTCTCATGTGTATGTGTTATTATTAATGTATGAAGTTTTCCTCAAGCAAAATTAAATTGTAAAAGGACTTAAATGAAATATGCTTTTTATTATTTGGTCTTGAATGTGGATAAAAGAAAATGAACTAATAATTTCAAGATCTAAATTGTCTTGTGCTCCATAGCTCACACTAGGTTGGATGCTAATTTATGAGTGCATGAGAGCTTAGAACTATGTGACAAAGTTTTTGAGCTTGATGCACCTTAATCTAAGCTAAATCAAAGTGTTGATGCATGTGATGCTAAGACCCACTAAATGAGCTCTTTAACTCAACATAATTGAAGTAAAAGAAGAAATAGTTGAGTGCTCATAAACTAAGTGACATAGTCATTGAGCCCAACATATTAATCCTTAATCTCAACTATGTAGGATGCAAGTAATGCTCATAGTAGAATCAATGCTTATAAGATCCTAAAGCATCAATAATCATAATCTCCTTGATCAAGAGATGAGATGAAAATCTAAAACCTAAAATCTTATAAGAATCTTTGTGCCAAAGTAGAACCAAATGTGTGTTCATTTTGTGCACAAGATTTGAACTTGTGAGACTTTGAGATAAAATCTCAAGTTGATCAATGTGCACTTGATAAAGAAAATATAAATGAAAGACAAAGCTTGAGAAATCAAAAGTACATTGGTAATGTATCATCACATGAGGAATAACCCCAACTCTCATCTCTCTTTTATCTAGCTTATCTTCATTTAGTAGTTACTGTGCTAAGTCTAGGACCAACTCATCAATTAAATCATAGCTTAAACATTAGTGAAAATAGATAGACCTTAGTAACAAAACAACCAATTCTTTGTGGATCGATAAATCCTGGAAAGTAACTCTTTCCACTTATTATTTCAAACCACGTACACTTGCGTGCGAGCGCAGACGTGTATTTACAGTCTGTCAAGTTTTTGGCACCGTTGCCGGGGAATTGGTATTGTTTCGTATTAAGGATAATCTATAAGTAGCTAGTGATTTAAGCATTTCTTGCATATATTTCTAGTTTTTGATTTTTTGTAATTATAGGAACTAATATCTTACATTTTTTGCTTATCTTATTTTTGCTAACTTGCTGAACTTTATTGCTAAAATTGTTCTTGATAGCCTTATCATTATTTGTATGAGTAGAAGAGTTTGTACTGAATATCTTTTTGATCCAGAAATTGAGAGAACATATTTACAAGCTAGGAGAGAACAAAATCTTTCAAATCAACAAGCCATAATGGACAACTATAATGAAAATATAGGAGAACCTTTAGGAGAGACTAGGGGAAGAGCACTCAGAGACTATGCACTACCCACTGTTAGGAGAATCCCCCATGTTATTGTTAGGACAAATATTGAAGCCAATAATTTTGAGACTAAACCTTCCACACTGAGTATGGTACAAAATAATCAATTTGGGAGATTAGCCACTGAAGACCCAAACTCACATATTTTAATTTTTCTTGAAATATGTGACACCTTCAGGTTTAACGATGTTTCTGAAGACGCAGTTAAATTGCGGCTTCTCCCATTCTCTTAAAGAGATAGAGCAATGAGTTGGCTTAGCTCTCTACCTAGTCATTCCATCCAGACATGGGATGATTTGGCTAAGAAATTCTTAGCCAAATATTTCCCTCTGGTGAAAACCGCTAGATTGAGAATTGAGATCACCAACTTCACTCAGTTAGAAGGCGAGACTCTATATGATGGGTGGGACCATTTTAAGGAATACCTCAAGCATTGCCCACATCATGAGTTCCCTCTATGGATACAAGTGCAAACCTATTATAATGGTTTGAACTCTCCTACGAGGACACTCATAGATGCAGCCATCGGTGGTTCTATTAGCAGTAAGACCCAAGAGGAAGCTTACGACCTCTTGGTGGAAATGGCCAACAATGCATATCAATGGCCTTCTGAAAGGTTAAAAAAGGATGCTTTAAAGGTAAATGAGTTCGATCAAATAATGATGTTACAACATGAAATACATGCCTTAAATGAAAAGAAAGAGTGAATGTTAATATTGTTCTTGAGGTGCATTGTGATTTGTGCGGGGGTAAGCATAACAGTGAAAGTTGCAGTCTAAATAACCCCTTTGTACAAACCAACACTGAACAAGCAAACTACCTGAGAAACAATAATTCGATGAATAACCCTTACTCCAACACCGACAACCCAGGGTGGAAAAACCATCCAAATTTCTCTTGGAGTAATAACAATAATAATGCAAATCAATATGGGGGAAGTTCATCCAATCAACACGGCATGCATAGTAGAAATAACAACAATAATAATCACCCTAATTTAGAAGGGGCCTTCAACGCCTTCAAAGCAGAAACGATCCAATTTATGCGCCGCACAGAAGCCACTATCACGCGCCATGATGCTTTTATCCAACGGATAGAAGCTTCCCTGAGGAATATAGAGACCAAATTGGGGCAGATCTCCAAGCAGCTGACCTCTCGGCAGCTAGGGGCCCTACCCAGTTTGACGAAAGTAAACCCCAAGGAGTTGGTTAGTGTGATACATTCGGAAGATATGTGTGGGGGAATTAAAACTGAAGGTACGAGTGCAACAGGTTATATGCTAGAGGAAGGGAAAGAAAAAATGAGGAATGAGAGTGAGAAGCTAACAGCTCCTAAATGTAAAGACCCAGGGAGGTTGAGTATCCCCTGCATAATCCGAAATGAAGTATTTGAGATCCCTTGTGTGATCTAGGTGCTTCGGTCAATGTTATGCCCTACCATATTTATGAACATCTATGGTTAGGAGGGATGGAATATACCTCAATGATTTTGGAATTTTCCAATTTAGAATCTCTTACCTCTCTTGGAATGGTATATATTATTGTGGTGTTTGTCTTTGGAGGATGGAAAGAAATGCTGAGAATCTGTACAGATTGGGCTTGCTGGCAGCCCCTGGGAGTCATTTGGAAAGATTTAGCCCTTATTAGGAAGTGGTCAAATCCAAAGGAAAGACGGTGTCAGTTCCTAATTTGAATAAACTACTGACGAGTAGTGAGAAAAGCTTCCTACAGGTTATGCCTATGGGTTTACCCATTTGGGCTCAGGAGTCTACGAACTTGACTTATTGTTACAAATGCTTTTGATAAAATTTATATATTTCATGCTTTTCATATATGTTGAATTTCAAAGCTAACATGCAGGGAAATATTTAAAATTGAAAAATTTGCTTTTCTTTCCTATATGTTATGCAGATATTCCCTTCATTTCCACATTTAATTTATGCCTACTATAGGATGCTAGATTTACTCTTATAAGAATGATTTTCATACTCCTACCTGACTGGTAGCTAAATTTTTTAGGTTTTGAAAATTAAAATTTTGAAGATCTGCCAAATAAAAGAGAAGAGATAGAGATGTGAGATATGAGAAGTGGTTAAATCTTTATTGTAAATATTAAAACTATTGTAAATTCATGGCTCTAAATGTAAATATGGACATTTATGTATTGTATTTTATTTACTTTCATAAATGTATATTTTCAGTGTATGAATCATTCTTTTGAGACTCTTAAACTTCGATCCCCGGTTGCCACATTAGGGTTCTAAACAATTCCTAATTCCATTTATACTCTCCCTCCAATGGTCGGCTGACCCCAAACCACGGGTGCCATCCAGGCTATCTATTTTGCGAATCTGATCCAATGGTTTGCGCCTTCGATCAGATCTGTCTCATCTCGATCATTCCGTGGTTCCGAGATTCCAATCCAACGGTATTTAACTATCCACCGTAAGTATGCTCGATCAACCGTAGGATCTCCTGATCTGATCTAATGGCTGATCACTTATCTGCATCTGTTCATTAAGTGTCGGGAGATCAGAGCCATTCCGTGTTGATTAATGATCAATTAGATGGCCTGGAGCACCCCGAGCACTATGGATCATCCCCTTCCTCTCACTCGTCGCTCGTTGGTCCCCCCCAACAGCCATATCTCCTTCTAGCCCCCGTAGCAGTACGGGAAGATGCCAAAATTCCTCTCCTACCCTCGGCACGACCTCTTGCCGGTATGTAATAACCCAAGTTGTTACCCTTGTCGATTAGGACAAATTTAAGTCCTAATCTTGATCCTAAGTGCTAATCAAGTCATTAGAAGTCAAATTCTAAGACCTAGTCCAAATCAGGAGTCAAACAATTCGAATCTTGATTTATGAAAATTAACCTATCTAACTTGACCTCAAATCAAAAATCGGACTTCTCCATTACACTTATTGCCCCCAAATTAGCTAGGAGTGATGTTTTCGAGTTAATCGGAAGTCGTCAAAATTTCGACGAATATTTTAATAATGTTTAATACATCGAAAATTGGAAAATTAAATACTCGTCAAAATTAAAATCCGACTTCGTCATTGCAATCCTCACCCTCAAATTAGCCAAAGGTGAAATTTTGGGATTTTTTTGAAGTCGTCAAATTTTTTTGAATATTTTAATATATTTAAATTAATTAGAAAATAAGAAAATTAAATCACCATCGAAATCAAAATCCGATTTCATCATTTCGTTCCACACCTCCAAATTAGCTTGGGGTGAATTCTTAGGATTTTTCAGAGAACATTTTTAAAATACAATTTTTGAGATTTATTAAATTAATTTCTTAAACTCCATTCTTTGTCTTCTTCCTTCTTCATTGGCTGGGTAGGACCCACAGCCACCCAAACTTGGCTGAGCCCCCTTCCCCTTCAGCCCCCCGCTATGCTCAGCCTAATTTGTCCCCCCGATCTCCTGCCAGCCCCTCTCCTATCTCACCAAGTGGGTTGGCTCAACTCCATCCATCCCATCCGTTGGTAGCCCTCTTCCCCCCATTAAGAGAGCCTTTGGCTCTCAGCTCTTCCCCCCTCATTTGCCCAGCTGAACTCCATTCCACTCTTCCCATTCTTGCTGTACTAGCTGATTAAAGAGAAGTTCCCTAGCCCTCAAACTCTCAGGCTTCCAAGGATCCATAGAAGGAATCCTATTTGTAAGACCAAGGTACTTCTTTTCCCCCATTGAATGTATTCAATGGCTACTTCATTTCACTCTTATACTTAGTTTGTATCCTTAGAAACCTGTATTTAAGGTATGCAGTTCATTAGAGCTCATTAAGGTTGTGATTTTAGGAAGATGAAGTTGTCCTATTTTTCTTTATTTCTGCTAACCCGTTCCTTTAACCCCATTGTTTGTATTGATAACTTACGCTTTTGGTGCTAATTTGGGTATCAATGGAAAGGTCTCGAAAAGAACTTTCCGATGGTATATGGCACCGCATGTGAAGTGCTCTAAGTTGGGAGTAATTGAGCCTGAAAGTTGACCCATTGTTATTTTTGCACATGCGAAATCACCGTCTGGCGCTCCAGCGCGCTGCAGCGCTCAAGTTGCGAATTTGGGTCTGCTACAGCGCGCCATAGCACATAAGTTGCAATTTTGGGCTGCTACAGCGTGCTGCAGCACCCTAGTTTCGTGTAGGGTCCGCAATAGAGCGCCATAGCACTTAAAATTGCAATTTGGGTCCGCTACAGCGCGCTACAGCACCCCAGTTTCGTGTATGGTTCACTATAGTGCGCCGTAGCACTTAAATTGCAATTTGGGTCTGCTACAGCGCGCTACGGCGCCCAGAAATATTAAAATGACCATAACTTGGTTATTCAGACTCCAAATTCAGAAATTTGAAGTGCTAGATAGCTTAGAATTGCAGTGCCAACAATAATATAAAATAATATTTAGGTTTTGAACCTTAGAAAAATAAGAAATGACCAAAATACCCCTAACTATTATTAGGTCATAACTTGACCAATTAAAATCCAATTTAGGTCTACTCCCAATTAAAGCACTTAATGTAATATATGGAAGCTATAGCCACTGAGTTTGCTGAATTTAGACTCCAAATGAAAGAGTTACTTTTTGACCCTTCTTAACTTAGAAAATTATGAATTTACCTTTAGAAATTCAAATGGCTATAACTAATTTATTAGACCTTAGAATTTAGTATTCTTGGACTCTATGGAATCCTTGATCAACAACCAACAGTAAACTATATAGAAATTTAGATTTCATGTAGTGCAATTTACTAAAATGACCCTTAGGTCAAAAACCTTAGTTTGGACCTATATGACTCATTTCTTATCCAAATTTGATGTACTTAATGTCTATCTTCATGTTAGACAGTAAGGAATCATGTAGCAGTGAGAAATCCCAATTTGGAGCCCTAAATCAAAAAGTAGCTTTTTGAACCCTTAAGTAGGAAAAAATGGTCATTTTGTCCAAAATCTAGGTTAAGTATCTTTAACTCCTAGATTATCTTCTAAGTCAATAAAATAAGTATTAAAACTGTATTAAAATCCTCTAAGTGAGTAAAATCAGCTATTAGGTCAAATTTGTTAAAATCCCTAAAATTTCTCTATGTCTTTTCCTTAGGAAATTCAACACCTCACAATAAGATTATTCCTAAGATTGGGGTTAGATCATAGGATATATTTCAGTCATTAAATAATGGGGTTATTTAATGAATGAATCCTTGGTTTTAATAGTTTCTAAATCTTACAACTTATTTAGATTATTTTGTCTTTCAACATTAGATTTAGGATAGGAGATTCATCCTATTAAGTCTTATTTACTTGATATGATTTACCTCAAGCATTAGTTCACATTTACATGTAACATAGATCTTAAGTCTTATCTTTAAGGTTATGTGATTAAGCCTAATCTCATGGTGTTTGATCCATAATCTCTAAGTTGTAGATTCTGGTCAATTAATAGTTTAGAATATCTGAACTCATAAACTAGGTCGTGTTCATTTTTCGTAATCGATATTGATTAAGCATATTAGGACCTAGCTAGTCCTAATATTTTGTAACTTATAAGGATATACTTCTAAGTTATACTCGATAGTAGGAATTGGAGATCCTGAACTTGTGTAACTTTGAATAGTTAGAACTTTTAAATTAGACAACAAATGATATCACCATGCTTAATAAAGTCACTTGCTTACTATTTGACTTTTCGCATTCCTTGAATTTTGTGCTTATTTTCCTTGGACATATCATATAAGATAAATGTTGTTGCATGAAAATAAAAACTTATAATATTAGGAAAATATTTGCATTTGGGTTCAGTTTATGGTGGATTATGGTGCAAATTTATTCCAATGGACAGGGGTAAGGTGAGATCAAGATGCTTAACACTACTTATTAAGGAAAGTGTGTTAAGCTTGGGACCCGTCCAGTCTTGCAGACGTGCTTGACTCCTCAGTTGTTTCTGAAATTGTCCACAGAAACAAAAGTAAAATAATTAAAAGATATTTGTATAGTATTATCTACCTCTTCAGTCATACAGTGATATATTATTGTGATATGTTTTCCCTATCTCATAAAGGCTATGGGGATGTCGTCTAACTAGCCTTAGCCACTTAGGAAACCAGTTGTGATTGTCGCCAGGGTTTGAGCTAGCTCTGATCGATCGTATCGATCGATCGAGCTAGTGGCCGAGCCATGGTTGAGTCCGAGTAAGGACCCAGTGATCGGCTGCACCCCAGGTTATAAAACTATGGGGGTTCGACTCGCCTCACCTCACTGATGGTGTAGGGATCGAGACCCGTCCATTTAATGGCTTTTGTGAGGAGAATTATCCCCTCATAGTGAACCCTAATTATCTGAAATTGGAAGTTTCAGTGGAGTAGCCACCCAGCATTCTAGTCTATCTTAGATAGGGCTTATAGGTTCAATTGATGTGCCTTGACTTCCTGAAGGTGTGGTGATTGAATGTTGGTCATGGCGTGGTCTATCGGCGGTGAATTTTGCGGTCCAAGGTACCCTCCATGTGACTATCTGCGAAGGCCGTATCGGGGATGATGCTACATGCGCATCGGGCTGGGCCACCCATGCCCGCCCGGTGCGATAGTGCCAACCCAACCGGGCCCCGCTCTGACCCGTGCTGTTTGATATCCGGGCTGGGAAAATTAATTCATTTAGGAATTATTTTCCTTCTAAAAAATAAAGGATAAATAAGTTTAATTTTGATTCCAATTTAAATAAACATTCAAAATGTATTAAAGAAATAATTTAATCAATACTTATACTAATGGTATGATCCAGGTATAATCAAAAAAATGCAAAGAATAATAATATAAAATAAAATGAAAGATCCAATGGTTAGATCTTAAATAATTGCCTAATCTCTCTATTTTTATTTATATCTTAAAAAATTCATTAATTATCCAAAAATATTGATTAAGGTCTCTGATTGCTTATGAGACCATAGAGAACCTATGTAGACCATTAAAAGTAAATTATAATTATTAAATTTGCTAATTGCTTCCTAATTGCCCTAAAATAAGATTAGTGAATTAAGCCTTGGATTAGTCCCTGAATTTATTGAATCTAGTTTCTAATGTCTTCTTAAGTATGTTAGTACCTATAATTGAGTTTCGATCATCTCAGTATGCCCTAAATTCCTTAATTACCTTATTTGACTTAAAAATGTGATTAGTGCAAATTAGGCTAATTAGGTTACCAAAACCTAAGATAAGTGTGTATCCTACTTCATTAACTAATATGGAACTCATTAAAATAGAATTGAATCAAATTAGATGATTAAATCTTAAAATCCTATTTGTAGCCTTAAGAGGGGTATTTTGGTCATTTTGACCAAATGTGTTTAAGCACCCCTTAACCCTTGAAAATTCAGTAAAATATCTCTGGTTAAATTATTAACACCTTTCTGAAATCTTAGGCTAATAATATTGATGTTAAGTGAAGACATCTCAAGTTGGTCTTATTGAGATCTTAAGACCTTAAGTGCCCTTAAAACCCTCTTTCGTAAGAGTTAAGCCTAATTACCCTTAGTTTAATAGCTTAATTAAGTTGATCCTTAAACTTGAATCCTAAGAGAAATATTTTTGTAAAACTTCTAAGTCTAGTTTTAGCTTAAGATCTACAGTGATCAAATCTTAGATCTTAAACTTTAGATCATTCAATTGAATTGAACTACCTTCATTTGGAATTCCTTACTTGATTAACTATTTAATCCTTTGGAAACCTTCCTTGTGGGTGTAGGATTGATTCAATCTTTAGAATACCATAATTATCTTAAAGATTGAATATAGATCTTAGATTCTTAGTTCTTAATTTATTATTTTATCTTATAACCAGTAGAGTGACCTTTCAATTAAGATCTTAGTTTCTGAATCCTTTAGCTTATAAGATTCCTTATCCTTAATTTAGGTTTTAAGTGTGAACCCTAGATCCTTATTAGGATATTACATTGGATTCAAGATTTGAACACCAAAGTGGAGTTTGGATCCAGAATCCTGAATCTTGATTTACTTAATCAAGATTTTGGTTAAGAAAGGAAAATAATAATAATTAAGTTGTTTATTCACTTACATTAATCTTTATAATCGTCATATGATAATGAATTAGAACTTCTTAAGTTCTAATATTAACATTAAGGTCGTGAATCTGGGATTATACTCGATAGCTGAATATTGGAGATTCTAAACTTGTATCTTCTCAGAATAGTTAGTTGGATAAATTAGACAACAACAGATATCACATAAGTATAGATTGAGTCTCTTACTTACTTTGACTTTGACTACTTTGCACACCTTAAATATTGAGCCTCATTCCTTGAGCATAATAGGTAAACTTAGGATATGGAAGATACATCCTCAGTTAGTATTTGAAAAGCTTAGCATTCATTCAGTTCTTTCAGTGTTTTTAGTTAGTAGAGTATGTCCTAGCTTAGTCTGCCTCTTCAGTTCTAATTTTGTTATAGAATAGACTCGGACCTAGCTCTACAGATGTCTAGGATGGATACATATGTTATTCTATAAGTTCAACTTTGACCTAGCTCTGTGGAAGCCTATGATGGACACATGTTGAACTTTCAGTTCAAAGGTCCTGTATGGCCAGTTTCTATTATGGAAATATTATGTCTTAGGTTTACTTCTACTTTAGTTCAATTTTTAGTATTTGATTTGCTTTGCCACACATTTCAGTAGCCTTACTTTAGTGCTTGGCCTGTTTTGCCATATTTTTCAGTGGCTTCACTTTTGCTCATTCATATACTTAGCTTACTTTTTCTATATGCTTCAGTGGCCTTTTACATATCAATCTGCATATATATATATATATATATATATATATATATATATATATATATATATATATATATATGCTTTTATTGATTTATATTAAATATTGGCATGTTTAGGATGCTAGATTTGTATGGTTATTTCAACACTTGTATTCCTTAGATACTCAGTATGTATCCATGTGATCATAAGCATGTTAGGAGCAGATGCCTCACCATGTTTAGTTACTATTTTGTATGTTATCTTTACATCTTGATTAGCTATAAATAATTAGTTTATGGCTATCCTATTCTTGTAGCTTGTAGCACCTTATAATGCTTGCATGTTTAAGACCTTTAAATGTGATATCTTAAATATTCAGTTCACTTAAATAACCTAAAATGTACTTAGACAATTGTCTAATTGTAACCTTTTTCTTTTGATGGCTGGGTCCCTGGCATTTGTGATACCGACAAATGTCAGATTTGGAGCTGTTCGAAAGCAGTACTACAGGAGAGGAGCTGATGTAGGAGGAGGATCTTCCTACTGCTGTTTAGTTAAATTTACTTTCTTGCAGTGAGGTTTTGAGAGATCTTTACTTTCAATTAATTCAGTTTCTAATAATTAAGCTCTAGATGTATTTACTTTCTTGTATTTAATCTGAGTTACTGCTTCTTTTACTCCCTTATACTATATTGTGATGTGGATGTTATATTATACTGTTTCATGCTTCCGCCACTTTGATTTATATTGTTGTATGTTTACCAGTTCCAAGTGACAAGTCCTTGGCTTAAGGTAGGTTGGGTCCTACCTGACCTTACTTAAGTTGGGGATTTGCCATAGCTAGAGCACGGCCCGTAATTATGCTAATATCAGTATTAGCATCAACGCGGGAAAGTACGGGGCCACACACTTGGTATCAAAGAACACCATAAGGTGCCAGAATGGGATATGTGATTCCTTTCTACCTAATGGACCATTCTTTTAAAGTACAAACATCAATACATAACATCCACAACATAGTACCTTTAGTGACTCTCTAAAAAATGTAGAATGAAAATACTCATATCCTAAATATCTAATCATCTATAGCTAACAAAAACCAATACATTCTACTATTAGGATCAAATGGATCATGAAGAGTCTGACTTGGAATATTATCTGCATGCCTTTGAGTTGGCATGGAGTATAGTTTCAGATGGAGACAAGAAAGCAAATGGCAAATAAAAGGAGTTTCAACAAAAGGAACTCTAGTCTTGGACAAACTTCTACATCAAATAACGTGCAAAGGGCTTGACTTTCCCATCTATGCACAGGAGTGGTTGAATCGAGTAGAGTCAGACCTAAGGCACATAGATGTCCAAAGTCCCTCTGGCTTGATATAGTGATAGATTTGATGCTAGACTACGTGGGAGTCTGGTGGTACGATACCATCAAGAAGCTCGCACGAAAATGCAAGAGAAAGTGTCAGAAAGTGACCTTTGAAGATTTTTGTATTGCATTTAGGACTGGGTACATTAAGGAAATCTAAATGCTAGTTAAAGTAATTGTCATTTCTTGATTTTAATAGTGCTGTGATTTTTGGCACTTTCTAGATCTTATGTAATCCTTCAAAAGTAATGAGAATTTTCGGCATCTATTAGAAATTTAAATTACTGTCTTTCTTAGAATGATTCTGAAATCAAGATTTGTGCTGCTTAATTAGAATAAATTCTGGATCACCTCCTGCTGCTATCCCAATCAAGAATGTTATTGCTTCAAGCAGTTCTTCTGATGAAGTAGCTTATCTGCGAGCAATGGTTGCAAGGGTTGGAGAATTAGGCTCAACAAGCACTAGTAATGCAAAAGATGATGTCCGATCATCCAGCACCAGCTGTTGCTACTGCTCCTACTATCCCTATTCTGCAACATACTTTTCCTTCCCATCACTCTATGGATAATCTTCTCCATAACCTCATAAGACTAAGGCCTTCCACATTCGGTGGAAACTTATCACCAATGGATACAGTCGACTGGCTAAAAGCAGTAGAGAAGGATCTTATTAATCTGTAGATTCCAAACTTAGAAGTCGTTCATCTCACTGCACACCTGTTTTATGATGAAGCAGAATACTGGTGGGAGGAGGCCTGGAATACAAAGTTCATTGACTATGAATTGGAAGACATCCCTTGAGATGAGTTCATTGAAGCATTCAAAGCTGAATTCATTCCCCCATCTGCACAGAATATCATAGCAGACATGATTCTGAAATTAACTCAGGGAAGTCGCTCTGTCAATGACTACAAAAGGGAATTTTATAGGTTGATTCATTTTGCTCTAGAAATTACCCACTCCGAATCGGCTAAGTGCCATCACTTTCTCAGTGGACTCCAAGATTCACTGAAAGATCAGATTGTTCCACTTCACCTATTAGCTTCTTTGAACTAGTAGAGACAGCTAAGGTAATTGAGCATAATCATATAGAAAAAGATCTCAAGCAAAAGGTGCAATCAACTCTTAGCAAGCATGAAGCCTTCAAGAGGCACATACCTAACTCTGCAAAGGTCTATCAACTTGAAGCTGCACCCCCTGCTGAACCAATTCAAGGCTGTAATACGCCTCACCCATATGGCAAGTGTTACCACTTCGGCCATAAGTGCTACAATTGTGGGCGACCAGGCCATAATTTCTATCACTATAGACGTATGGAAATAGTGGATGGAGTTCCAATAAAGCCATCCCAAAAGAACTAAGTGTTTAGAGAACAGGAGAGGGCAATAATGCTAGCACCTGCACCTAAAGTTGCTCTAGAACAGCCCTCAGCTCCTAAATCTTAGAACTATCCTACGAAGCAGGTAAACAACCGTCCTACTAGTCCTGTGCGAGTGTATGCTTTAACGCCTCAGGAAGCTGCATAAGACAATAATGTGATTTTAGGTACACATTTCTGAACTTCTCCTTTGTTAATTGCATTCTTGTACCTTAATTATTGTGATTTGTTAATGCAATTCATATGAATAAATTAGGCACGCTATATTTTAATGACCAGCCCTGCAATGTGTTATTTGACACTGGTGCTAGTCATTCATTTATTTTTGAACATTTTGCCAATATCCTTAAACCACACTCATACAACTTAGCAAAACTTTGAGTGTTGGACTTCCATCTAGAGCTCAACTAAGTGCCCATAGGTTTTGTAATGTCTAAATTCCATTAAATGATCAGGAGTTTAACTCCAAATTAATCATCCTGCCTGCCATTAATAAACTTTGATATCATCCTTGGGATAAACTGGCTCAGTGACAATAATGTTGTGATAAACTGCTTGAAAAAGAAGGCCACTCTCCACTCCCAGGGCAAGTTTGAAACTGTTATAGGAAAAACGAGTACACAGTTATCGTTAATAAATGCTATTAAAGCTGAACTATTGATCAGTAAGGGTTCTGATGCTTTTCTGGTCACTATGATGGGTGAATCAAAAGAAGGTATCCCTCTCTCTAATTATAAAGTAGTTAAGGAATTCACCAACATATTCCCAGAAGATCTGCCTGGTGTACCTCCTTCCAGAGAAGTCAAGTTGTCTCTTGAATTAGCTCTGGGTTCCCAGCCTATACCTAAAGCTCTGTACAGAATGGCGCCTAAGGAATTTTAAGAACTCAACAAATAGTTGTAAGAGCTCTTGAATAAAGGTTTTATTAGACCAAGCATGTCCCCTTGGGGAGCACTTGTTCTATTTGTAAAGAAAAAGGATGAATCTATGCGAATGTGCATAGATTATTGTGAACTAAATAAAGTTACCATAAAGAATAAATACACATTGCCTAAAATTGATGATTTATTCGACCAGTTATCTGGAGCTGTCATATTCTCTAAGATTGACTTAAGGTCTGGATATCATCAATTGCGAGTAAAAGAAGATGACGTGGGAAAGATCGCTTTCTGTACTCTCTATGGTCATTTTGAATTGTTAATGATGTCTTTTGGACTCACCAATGCGCCATCAATCTTCATGGATTTGATACAGCGAGTTCTGAAGCCATATTTAGGCAAATTTGTAATCGTCTTTATCGATGATATCCTCATTTATTCTCGAACCTTAAAAGATCATGAAGCTCTACGTGAACATCAGCTGTATGGCAAGTTGTCCAAGTGTGAGTTTTGGGTGAAGTTCATTGCATTTTTGGGGCATGTCGTCGATGCCCAGAGTATTCACGTAGATCAAAATAAAGTAAGTGTTATTCAGGACTAGGTTCAACTTAAGATAGTCACTGATATTAGAAGTTTCTTGGGACTAGCTGGATATTACTGGAAGTTTGTTCAGGGCTTTTCCCAGATTGCTTCACCTTTGACTAAATTAACTCAGAAAGTCGTTCCATTTATTTATGGCCCTGAATGCAAGAGAGCATTTCAAACCTTGAAGGATGCACTCTCTACCGCTGCAATACTTGTTCTGCCCAAAGAAGGCTTGAACTATCAGGTGTACACCAATGCCTATGGAATTGGTCTAGGTTGTGTGTTAATGCAAGAGGTAAGGTAATCGTTTATGCCTCTCGTCAGTTAAAACCCCACGAGAAAAATTATCCAGTTCAAGATCTTGAACTTACCGGTGTGATATTTGCCTTAAATATTTGGCGTCACTATTTATATGAACTTCAGTGTTCGATCTTCACTGATCTTTAAAGCTTAAAGTATATCCTTACTCAAAGAGAACTAAGTTGTCATCAGAGGAGATGGTTAAAACTCATCAGTGATTATGATCTTAGTATCCAGTATCATCCAGGAAAGGCAAACGTAGTGGCCGATGCTCTTAGTCATTGTGCTACTTTATCTTCCATGATTGCCTCCAGTTCCTTAGAACAAGAATTTTGTAAGCTAGATATTTCTCCAGTCAGTGGCAATATGCTAAGTTCGCTCTTAGCAAATATTAGTGTAGAACCTACCTTTCTTATAGATGTCTCTATCTCGTAAACTACAGATGATGATTATCTAAACTTCAAAGCAAATATTGAAGGTGGTCATCGTCATAAATTACAAATGCGTAATGGCATAATTTATCAAAGTAATTATTTGTAGATTCCTAAATCTACGCACCATGAAGTGTTGTTTGAAGGTCATAATTATGGGTATCACATTCACCTAGGCAGTACCAAGATGTACCAGGATTTAAAGCAATCATTTTGGTGGCTCGATATGAACAAGGATGTAGCCGATTTTGTAGATAAGTGTCATACCTGCAATTTGGTAAAGGCCAAGCACCAAAGACCTGGTGGTTTCTACATCCATTAGAAATTGCTGAATGGAAATGATTCGATATATCTATGGATTCTATCATGGGATTGCCAAAATCTGGTGCTGATGTAATCTGAGTTATAGTAGACCATTTAACTAAATCAACACACTTTCTTCCCATCCATCAGACTAACTCTGTGGAGAAGCAGCAAAGCTTTATATCAAAAAAATTGTCAGACTGCATGGTATTCTGAAATCAATCGTGTCCGACAGAGATAACAGATTTACTTCTAAGTTTTAGCAAACTGTGCATCAAGATCTGGGTATTACTAACAGACTACAATTACACATCTGCGCTCACACGCAAGTGTACGTGGTCTGAAGTAATAAGTGGAAAGTGTTAATTTCTGGGAATTTATCGAACCTCAGAGAATTGGTTGATTTGGCATTAAGGTGTATCTATACTCACTAATGTTTAAGCTACAATGTATTTGAATGAGTTGGTCTAAAAATTAGCACAATAATCACTAAGTAAGAAGAGCAAGATGAGAGAAAGAGGAGAGTTGGGACCATCCCACAAGCCATGATACAATAATTATGTATATTAATTTCTCAAGCTTTATCTTTCATTTTAATTAAAATCAAGTGCACTTTATTTTCCTTGAGTTTAACTCAAGATATTACAAATTCAAATCTAGTGCACAAAATGAACTCACATTCAGTTCTACTTTGGCACAAATATTCTTGTAAGAGTCTTTAGATTTAAATTTTAATCTTATTCTCTTGATCAAAGAGAGCTTGATTTTTAAATCTTAGGATCTTACAAACATTGATTTCCACTACGAGCATCACTCGCCTCTCACATAGTTGAGATAAGGGATTCATATGTTGGGCTCAATGACTATGTCACTTAGTTCATGAGCACTCAACACTTCCTTCCTCTACCTCAATTATGTTGAGCTAAGGAGCTCGTTTAGTGGATCTTAGCATCACTTGCATCAACACTTTGGTTGAGCTTAAATTTAGGTGCATTGAGCTCAAGGACCTTGTCACATAGTTCCAAGCTTTCATGCACTCAAAACTTAGCATCCAACCTAAGGTGAGCTAAGGAGCACAAGACGATTAGTTCTTGAACTTTTAATTCTTTACTCTTATTCCACATTCAAGACTAAATTAGACAAAATATTTCTTAGCAAGACATTAAGATCACAAAATAAATTATGCTTGAGGAAAACATTTATACATTAATATTACATCATGCTCATGGGACTTTACCCCAACCCTCCCCAAGGGAGTTTAGCTACTCATTACAAAAGAAAAGAAGAAAAACACATACATGGATAAAGACCCTTTCATGATCAACTAAAAAGAAAATACAAGAACAGAGTTTAGAAGATACTAGGAACGCTCTTTTGGAAGTTCTCCGGAATTCTTCTTCTCCTTCTCAATGTTCCCTTCTTAGGTCGCTAGTGCTGCATTCTTCCTTCTCCTCTAAAGCAAGAGCTTGTTTTGCCACCCTTGGGGAGTTCTTCTCTTCCTTGGCACTCCTCCTTACTTAGTGGAACTTCTTAGCTAAAATTGTGAACCCTCCTCAAGTCAAGAGGAGAGGTATTTATAGGAGAGGGGCTGCCTTCTTCTTCTTCATTTCAAAACTAGCATTTCCATTTAAAATTCTTAACTAATGATGGCAAAATCCTCCATTGATGGTGAGGTGACAAATATTTTCATTTATTTACCCAAAACATCACCTCAATACCTTCTTTTTCAAATAAAATATAGCAGCTGCAGGGAATGACGGCTGGGGACAAATTTCAGAATAGAGGTCATGTCCCCAGCCACAATAAATGATGTCTGGAGAAAATTTGCGGCGAGCCACAGCAGCGTGCTGCGGCGTGCAAAGGTCGTTAGCAACTTTGCCAAGTCCCCCGCTGTCGCGCGCTACCGCGCTTGAGCATTGGAAGATGTACCGCTACAGCGCACTACCGCGCTTGAGCATTGGAAGATGTCCTGCTGCCGCACGCTGCAGCGGGCCATTTTGCATTTCTACTTTTCAATTACTTCACTTTTCAAAAATATTTCCGCTGCAAACTGTTGCAGCGCGCGACCGTGCGCTGTAGCATCTCATTTTGCAACAAACAGTGTTCAATTAGTGAGCAAATTATTTATATGGTTTAAATAATTTCGCTGCTGACCGCTGTTGCGCGCTGTAGCGGCTTATTTTGCAAAAAATACTGTTCAATTAGTTGAACCCCCCTGTTATATATTTTAAATACTTCCGCTGCAGACCGTTCCAGTGTGCGACCGAGCGCTGGAGCGGTTCACTTTGTGAAAAACACTATTCAATTAGTTGAACCCCCCTGTTATATATAGTTTAAATAATTCCGCTGCAGCGCGCTGGAGCGGATAAAAATTAATTTTTTCCAGAAATGCCTCAGAACACCCTTGGATGCCTTTTCCCTGAAAAAGATAGAAAAAATTGATTTTAGGAGCATCATAAAGATCTGAAATGATAGCATAACAGTGAAAGTTGCAGTCTAAATAACCCCTTTGTACAAACCAACACTGAACAAGCAAACTACCTGAGAAACAATAATTCGATGAATAACCCTTACTCCAACACCTACAACCCAGGGTGGAAAAACCATCCAAATTTCTCTTGGAGTAATAACGATAATAACGCAAATCAATATGGGGGAAGTTCATCCAATCAACACGGCATGCATAGTGGAAATAACAACAATAATCATCACTCCAATTCAGAAGGGGCCTTCCACTCCTTCAAAGCAGAAACGATCCAATTTATGCGCCGCACAGAAGCCACTATCACGCGCCATTATGCTTTTATCCAAGGGATAGAACCTTCCCTGAAGAATATAGAGACCCAATTGGGGCAGATCTCCAAGCAACTTACCTCTTGGCAGCAAGGGGCCCTACCCAGTTTGACCAAAATAAACCCCAGGGAGTTGGTTAGTGTGATACATTCGGAAGATATGTATGGGGGAATTAAAACTGAAGGTATGAGTGCTACACGTTATATGCTAGAGGAAGGGAAAGAAAAAATAGGGAATGAGAGTGAGAAGCTAATAGCCCCTAAATGTAAAGACCCATGGAGGTTTAGCATCCCCTGCATAATCAGAAATGAAGTATTTGTAGAGCCCTTGTGTGATCTAAGTGCTTCGGTCAATATTATGCCCTACCATATTTATGAACATCTATGCGTATGAGGGATTGAATATACCTCAATGATTTTGGAATTTGCCAATTTAGAATCTCTTACCCCTCTTGGAATGATAAAAAATGTTGCAGTCGAATTGGGAAGTTTTATAGTTTCAACTGATTTTGTGGTTTGTGAATGGGTTCAATGGAATAACAATTCCACGATTATCCTTGGGAGACCCTTTCTAATGAGTCTGAAAGCTATTATTGATGTGGGTTGTGGGTTTATAAATGCAAATGTAATAGAAAAAATTGAATGAATTGACCTTAAACCTACTTTATTTAAGAAAAGAGAGATGGAAAATGAGGTGATGAGAATGGTAAGAGAAGAAAGATTATGGGTTGATGATGTACTTGAAGATATAATGTTGGAAGAAATGAATTCTGATCATAGTTCAACTCCTTCCTATGAAAAGGGGAGCAAGAAAGGAGTGAAGAAAAGGAAAACGAGAAGGGGAAAAAGGAAGACGAAGACTCCCCCAAAGCTTGAATTAGAGTATATGGATCCGCTAGGGGAAGTTAGGGATGACGAAGGTTCGAGCCACCCCATGGGGAGTGCTCACTCAAGCATCTTTAGCTTATGGAAGAGGAAACCACTGGATCCAACTAGTTGATCGTTAGCGAGTCTAGCTAAAGACGTTAAATTATGCCCTTTTTGGGAAGCAACCTTATAAAAAAAAAAAATTCAGCGTTACAGTGCTCTGTAGCGGAAATTTCGCGACAGCAGGTATGCCGCGCATTTGCGAAAATTCCGCGAAGGCGCGCTGTAGCGGAAATTTTGCTACAGCGCGCTGCAGCAGAAATTCCGCGATAGCCCGCTGTAGCGGACAATCCGCTACCGCGCGCTGCAGCGCGCTACGCTGTAGAGGTTTACTCCAGCTACAGATTTTTTTTCTGTCTTGGGAACAATGCAGTCAAAAGGTCATGACATTTAGGTTCCCCAAGCAGTCAAAAAGCATGCTAAAAATGCTACCACCCCCCCCCCCACCCCCACCCCCCTTTCACATGGATCACCATATTAATGGCATGGGGAAGACTATTTGACCACTTTCTCTTGCCTTGGAGTTCTTGGTTATAAATAGGGTGGCAATGGGTGGTTTATCCTTACACCATTCCAATTCTCTTATTCTCTCATAACTCTTGATCTCTCTATCTCTCATATCTCACCAAGACTTCCGGAAAGAAGGTGTAATGCACCGTCCCGTCGCCGTGCGCAAAAGATAAGTGTAATTCATAGTTCGGCGGCGGAACGGTGCGCTACTCGGGAATGGTGGGCCATACAAGTAAAACCCATCTTCCCGAATAGGCTAGAGAGATGGAGCCATACTGAAGGCCGCTGACTCGAACCCTAAGAGTAGGTTCGAGAGCCAATATCTAAGATAAGAATTAAATACTTATGTTAAGTATTAGACTGGTACGTGCATAAGGTTCAAGGGAGTGGGAAAGAACCCATGTACGTTATAAAATATATCAGAGTTTCCAGTACGCCGATCACATCACAATATTATGTATAGCAGTATAACAGAGTGCGGAAGCTAAAAGCAAAACATCCAGAATACATTCATCTCAAGCAATAGAAATATCCATCTTAGAAAAGAAAAGTATAAGTACATCTAGAGTTTATTACAAACCATTTAAATGCAGAAATATAAAGAGTCTATCTAAAATGCTAGAAAGAACTAGAAAGTTAAAGTAGGTGCTCGATCCCCTACAGCTCTAATTGCTCCTCTTGAGTCTCTGGTTTGTCCTCCTGACCTGCCTCCAAAAACTGCTCAGGACCTAGCAAATTGCTGGATCCCAAAAGTACCTCGTGTTAGACAAGAAGTCTAACACATCGAAATTAGCTATGCAAAGCTAAACTAAGGAATGGGTACCCATTTAATACTTGCCCGATGGCAACTTGTCTTTCAATTAAACTAAGGAATGGGTACCCATTTAATACTTGCCGGATGGCAACTTGTCTTTCAATTAAACTAAGGAATGAGTACCCATTTAATACACTCTTAGGATTAATTGATTTACTCTAAGCGATGTTATATCCGCCTAAGCCCGCAAGATAGTAACAAAGATAAATCTCACTTAGAATGACTCAACCAATCTTGAATATTTCTGGGGACCAGTAATATGGGTATACTATACTGCACTACCCAATAATCAAGGTTCAATCAAGTCTATTTAATAAAATAAGGATTTATCAAAACTACAAGTCATGAACTAATAGGTAAGTTCTATATAAGGTTTCACCAAGCAAATGTGATCAAGGATCACTTAATATGGATTCTACCACAAGGAGAAGTATCTTTTCTAATGCCTTAATGGATTACTACCACAAGGAGGATAGATCAATCTCTAAGGTGATGGGATCTGCTATACTTCTACCTCAAGGAATCATACAAGGCTTCCTACCTCATGATATATGAATTTAGGTCTTTTAAATAATTCAAGATGATCTTATGAAGAGATATTTAAGGTTCTCTCTTCTAACTTTTGATATTTATTTCTTAGGTTCTATTTCATATTTAGGGTTAGGATGATTAGATCAGATGATTAAGTCATCTGGTCACACTCAAACTATGGTTGTGGGATCTAAATCAGGAATATTTTAAAGACTTAGATCACTTGATTAATCAGTATAATTTTATTAATCTTCTTATGCTAGTCCTCTTACTTAAGAGAAAATCAGGGATCTTAAGGTTTGATTCAGATCGAGAAGTTACATAGGATTATTAATAACCTTAACATGTCTAATTTAAATGTTTAAGATTAATAATAAATCAGATGCATTATTGGAGAATGTTCAATTTATAATCTTGAATTCAAATTAATTAAGTTAAGTTTCTTAAGGATTTGGATTCTTCTTAAGTAGATTAGGGTTTGATCCCTTCTCATGCCTTAAGTAAAATCAAGTTATGTATTTAAATATCAATGTCAAATCAGTGGATTAATTATGTATTATTGGTGGCAATCTCAGATTTAGATCAAGTCTTAGAAGCTTGATCCAAATCTTAAGATTTCTTAACTTAATTAA
Source organism: Gastrodia elata (assembly GCA_016760335.1). Taxonomy (NCBI): domain Eukaryota; kingdom Viridiplantae; phylum Streptophyta; class Magnoliopsida; order Asparagales; family Orchidaceae; genus Gastrodia; species Gastrodia elata. The sequence goes on along the minus strand of CM028676.1, from coordinate 20,822,038 downwards.
GATATTTAAGATTCTCAATCTTTAGATTTATTCAAGTATACTCAATAAGCTTATCTAAATGAATTCACTATACTTAACTTACTGTTATAAGTCAGATTAAGAATCAAAGTTTATAAAACAGAGGATACTTAGTGCTAATCAAATCCTAATCCCAATCAAAAAGGATTAGCACATAAGTATAAATCCAACCATTCAAATTACATGATATTTAACATGCAAGTTCTAATTAATTATACAGGTAATCAGAGCCTAAGTTTGCTAAGATCCAATGAGTATAAACCCTAAAATTTATAAATCATGATTTAACAAGATTAGGGCATAACTAAAATTACAGAACTTAGAAAAATATTCTACTTAGCACATGCATTCTGATTAACATAAGTGAACTAATGGCACCCTAAACATGCAATTTGGATATGTAAATTTACCAATTTATCCTAATCAAGATCCACTATAATTAGGCAATAATTAATGATATAACCATCAGATGTATAATTTTATTTTATATTTAGGTTTCTGAGAATTTTCTGATCATTTTCATATATGATATCTTAGGATTTGGATCAATGGATTAAAAGTTATTAAGAAAATACATTCTGTAGTTTTCTATTTTAATTTTCCTAATATCCTTAAGGAAAATAATTACTAAATTAACTATTTAATATTTAAAACGGTGCCGGCCCGATCCCAAACATGCGGGTCGCTCGGGCCTAAAGGCCCGCCACTGTTAGATAGCGCACATCACGGGTCGACCCGACCCGCGCTGTCATTTTCTTCCCCTGCCTGGCCCCCGACTGAGGACGGATAGGGCTAACCCTAATCGCTGAAATTCTCAGTCCTCAAGCCATGCCAGGGCATTAGAACGACGGCAGCACGTTCCTGGGACCATAGCCAACCCTTGGAACCCTGAAATTTTATGTGAAGCGGGTTAATTCCATGAGAGCCTATTTCTCTAATTCTCATGGAATTCCCTCACGACGAGGGCAAATTCTCCTCACAGGGAGCTCACCTAGGCTAAGGCTGGATCCGTTCACCATCAGGGCGTGCTGGTGAATCGAAGCCCTATTTATGCACATCCTGGGAGGCTCTAGACCTCTAGGACCTTACTTAGTCTTGAGCTCCATGAGACGGGTAGCCCGTTCGGTCGATACGATCAAACGGACCTCCCTTAGCCCATCAATTTGATTGTAATAAATTCGTCATCGCTAGAAATGAATTTGGCGATCGAAATTGAGAAGGAGCTGACCTATATGACTCAGTCCAAATTGGGGGTACCTGGCTTTTGCTGGACAGAGCTTGACTGGAAGATGGAGTGTGGTACATTGCAGCAGAGAGGCTCTTAGGGGTCCTGAACTCCAGGAGCAACCCTCTATCAGCTGTACGCAAGCTCGGGAGCGTCTGGAGGAAGCCCGGCAGAGCAGCAATGGAGAGCGAAGGGAGAACTTTGAATGAACTCAATCGAACAGCAAAAGGCTTCTAAGTTGAGACCTAAGGCTATTTATAGCCTCAGGAAGGTATTGAGAGGAATGCTGAGGCTTGGCTTGGCCCGAGAGCTCGGGCCAAGAGGAGCTCTCAGAGCTTCCATTTCAAGGAGTATCAGGCTAAAGAGCCCGACTTAGAGGATTCACGGGAATAAGGAAACCTCTAACGACTTTGCTGAGCTGGTGAGGGGAGTGGGGGACAGGCTCTGCTGTCGCAAATTGACAAGATGGGCTTAAATATATGTAAATGGGTGCAATTCTCAAATAACCAAACACATTATAAGCACAAAGATGTTTTAATTGAGGAATGAAGGGAGGATAATCTAATCTTCAAAAACTCAATTTATTGCCTTGAACTAAGTGTGTGGGAAGGCATCGGACTTAGACTATAAATTTGGTGAGAACTCTAAAAAGAGTATACTAGGCTCCCGTAGGACTTCATGTTCACAAAGATGCATATTGGGGATGAATAAAAATGTATCTCCCTAAGAATGAAAAGAACAAAAATACATATTCAAAAAAGGGATGATGAAATATATCTCTCCCAAACAATCAAAATGTGAAAGTATGAAGAAAATTATCTCTCCTTCAAATCTTTTCATCTTTATTATTCATAAGAAGGGGTACATATGGCATAAATCTTGGAGACTTTGACCACCTTTTCTAGTCTAGGGTCCATAATGAACTCTCTCCATCATGAAAATCAAAATATTTGAAGATTAATTAATTAAACCACCCTTATTACCAAGGTTTAAACATTAAATTTTGCTAAATGTTTTGTTTCATTTTTGCTATGCACGAATATTGACTTATATTGACTCTAATTATGTTTTTGTGACTATCATCTCTATTGTACAACAAAACTACCATTTTGAGCTTACTCAAGGACGAGCAAGAATTTAAGTGTGGGGGTGTGATGAATCCATAAATTATGTCTAAAATAAAGGAAAACTCATTCATTTTTTATCTTTAAACTGCTCTTGAATCAAATTTTATATATCTTTTTTAGGAAAATGGCACCCAGAGGAGCTCTGTGACAATTTTTGCAAGATTCCTATATTTTTCAAAAGAATCCGCATGCAAAGTTCTTTAGCAAATTTGCCAAGTCCCCCGCTGCCGCGCTCTACCGCGCTTGAGCATTGGAAGATGTCCCACTGCCGCGCACTGCAGCGGGCCATTTTGCAATTTTACTATTCATTTACTTCACTTTTCAAAAATATTTCCGCTGCAAACCGCTGCAGCTCGCGACCGCGCGATGTAGCAACTCATTTTGCAACAAACACTGTTCAACTAGTGAGCAACTTATTTATATGGTTTAAATAGTTCATTGCTGACCGCTGCAACGCACGACCGTGGGCTGTTGCGGCTCACTTTGCGAAAAACACTGTTCAATTAATTGAACCCCCCTGTTATATAATTTAAATACTTCTGCTGCAAACTGCTGCAGCGCGCGACCGTGCGCTGTAGCGGTTCACTTTGCGAAAAACACTGTTCAATTAGTTGAACCCCGCTGTTATATATAGTTTAAATAATTTTACTGCAGCCTGCTGCGGCACGCTGCAGCGCGCTGTAGCGAATAAAAATTAAATTTTTCCAGAAGTGCCTCTGAACTCCCTTGGAATCTGTTTCCTTAAAAAAGACAGAAAAAATTAATTTTAGGAGCATCATAAAGATCTGAAATGAAAGAAATTCCCCTTTATTTTAGATATAATTTATGGATTCATCAACTACTCTAGCTATGAGTACAGCTTTTCATCCTCAAATGGATGGTCAAACTGAAAGAGTGAATCAAGTTCTGGAAGATTTGCTTAGGCTTTGTGTTCTTGATTTTTACGATTCCTGGGAAGGTCATATTCCATTAGCGGAGTTTTCTTACAATAAGAGTTTCCAAGCCAGTATTAAAATGGCTCCTTATGAGGCATTGTATGGTAGAAAATGCAGTACTCCGCTAGTTTGGTCAGAAACAATAAGTGTTCAACTTTTTTGTTCTGAGTTAGTTGAAGAAACTAATAAGAAGATTCAATTAATTTAGCAGAGAATTCATTCAGCTCAAGATCATCAGAGCAAGTATCATGATACTCATCATCGTCTTCTAGAATTAAATGTTGGAGATTCCGCTTATTTAAAAGTTAGTCTAATGAAGGGGTTTACAAATTCAGTGTAGCAGGGAAACTCAGTCCCCACTATGTTGGGCCTTTCGAAATTTTGGCCAAAGTAAGATCATCTGCTTATAGGTTGAATCTTCCTGATGGCTTTGCAGCTGTTCATAATATATTTCACGTATCATCATTAAGAAGATGTCTGAGAGACCCTTCTCATCTCATTCAACTTCCAGCAGCAGAGATCCAACCTGATCTTTCTTATGCCGAAGAACCTATCAGAGTCTAAGTTCGTGATTAGAAGCAGCTAAGAAATCGATCAATTCCTATGGTCAAGTTCAAGTGGAAGAATCGATCTTTGGAAGAATCTACTTGGGAGAAAGAAGTGGATATGCGTAATAAATATCTACAGCTTTTTGCAAATCCAGGTACTGTTTCCTTCTTTCTTATCTGTTCCATTTAAATTTTAGTCCTTGTAGTACTTTCTTCACTAAATGATGTCGGTGACGACATTGTTCTTAAGTGGGGGAGTCTATAACAATCATCGTTATTATCCTAGCTAAATTCAAATTACTTAAGCTAAATTAAGTTCTAATTTTGATTCCATTAGACTCAATAGGTCATTTAAACCTAACCCTAGAAGTTGAAAATCAATCAGAGCTAAATTGAGAATTTTAGTATTTTTAGCTATTTTGGATCCTAAAAAATACCTCAATTAATTTGATCTCCAAATTAAAATCTGAGTTTATTTTTGAATTCCCCACCCCTAACTTAGGTAAGAGTAAAGTTTTGGGAATTTTTAGAGGTCATTTAGGCCCATTTTAGATTTAATTTAAATTGGTTCAATTATAAATTAGGTGTAAAATATTAGAATTTTCTTTCCAAATTTGTTTTTTAATATTTAAATAATTTTGACCTCAGATTGAAAATCCAACTTTACCATTATGTTCATCACCCCCAAATTAGCTAGGGGTGAAGTTTTGAAGGCAATTGGAAGTCGTTGGATTTTCGGCGAATATTTTAATATTATTTCAAATACTTGAAAAATCAAATAAATAAATACTCGTCGGATCAAAAATCTGATTGCACTGTTATGTTCAAAACCCCTCAATTAGTTAGGGGTGATTTATTGGGAATTTATTGCGGCTGAGACAAGACCCCCAACCTGCATCTTGTCCCTAGCCATCATTTTCTCTGCAGCTGCTCTAGATTTAAATGAAAAGTAGCCTCTTGATGTGATAAGAAGGATATTGGTCACTTCACCCTTAATTTGGGATTTGCCATCATGACTTTAGATTTTTTATTTGCAAATGCTGATTATGGAGATGACGAAGGAGGATGCAGCCCCTCTCCTATAAATACCACTCCTCTTGACTAGAGGAGGGTTCACAATTTTGCTCAAATCACTAAGTAAGGAGGAGGGGTGCATAAGTGGAAGTGAGAAACTCCCCAAGGGTGGCAAAGCAAGTTCTTGCTAAGGAAGACAAGAAGGAAGGTAGCACTAACGACCTAAGAGAGGAGCTTGAAGAAGGAGAAGAAGCAATCTGGAGAACTTCCAAGGAACGTTCCTAGTATCTTTTAAACTTTATTTTTGTAGTTTCTTTTCTTAGTTGATCAGAAAATGGCCTTTATCCATGTATGTGTTTTTCTTCATTTCCTTTGTAATGAGTAGCTAAATCTCCCTTGTGAAGGGTTGGGAAACCCTTATGTGTATGAGTTAATTTTAATGTATGAAGTTTTTTTCCTCAAGCACAAAGAAAATGTGAGAACTCTATGCCTTATTAAGAAATGCCTTTTATTATTTAGTCTTGAATATGGATGAAAGGAAAATGAACTCATAATCTCAAGAACTAACTTGTCTTATGCTCCATAGCTCACCTTAGGTTAGATGCTAGGTTTATGAGTGCATGAAAGCTTAGAACTATATGACAAAGTTCTTGAGCTTAATGCACCTTAATCTAAGCTCAACCAAAGTGTTGATGCATGAGATGCTAAGATCCACTAAATGAGCTCCTTAGCTTAACATAATTGAGGTAGAGGAAGAAATAGCTGAGTGCTCATGAACTAAGTGACATAGCCATTGAGCCCAACATATTAATCCCTCATCTCAACTATGTGTGATGCCAGTGATGCTCGTAGTGGAATCAATGCTTATAAGATTTTAAAGACTTAAAAAATTGAATGTCTCCTTGATCAAGAGATAAGATAAAAACACTAAACCTAAAATCTTATAAGAATCTTTGTGCAAAAATAGAACCGAATATGTGTTCATTTTGTGCACAAGATTTGAACTTGTGAAACCTTTAGATAAAACTCAAGGAAGAACAATGTGCACTTGATTAAATCTAAGAGAATAAAAGAAAAAGCTTGAGAATTCAACATGCATTAATAAACTTCTCATCACATGCGGGATGAACCCAACTCTCCTCTCTCTTTTATCTAACTTATCTTCACATAGTGATTATTGTGCTAAATCTAGGATCAACTCAACCAATCAATTGTAGCTTAAACATTAGTGAGAATAGATAGACCTTAATGTCAAAACAACCAATTCTCTGAGGTTTGATAAATCCCAGAAATTAACACTTTCCATTTATTACTTCAAACTACGTACACTTGCGTGTAAGCGCAGGCATGTATTTACAGTCTGTCACCTAAAATGTACTCGGACAAATTGTCTAATTGTAAACTTTTTCTTTTGTTGGCTGGGGCCCTGGCATTTGTGATACCAGCAAATGTCATATTTGGAACTGTTCGTTGGTGGTTCTACAGAAGAGGAGCCAGTGCATGAGGAGGATCTTCCTACCGCCGCCTAATCAGATTTTTCCTTTTCTTGCAGTGAGATTGAGAGACCTTTTCTTTCTTTTAATTCAGTTTGTATTAATTATATTTTGGATGTATTTACTTTTTACACTTTGAACTGGGTTACTACTTCTCTTACCTTTCTATACTATGCTGTAATGTGGATATTTTATTATACTATTTCCTGCTTCCACCACTTTGATTCATATTGATGTATGTTCACAGTCTCAGGTGACAAGTCCTTGGCTTAGGGCAGGTTGGGTCCTATCTGACCTTACTTAAGTTGGGGGTTTGCCATAGTTGGAGTACCGTACTCCTCATGTTTATGCTAATATCAGTATTAGCATGGCCACGAAGGGTACGGGGCCCCACATCTCATGACTTATCAACTTTTAGACTTTGCGAGATATTGGTGTGACATCACTAGTAGGAAGATCGAGAAGAAGGGAAAGAGGAAGAGTCGTGCTGTAATGTTTGAGGACTTCTGTATCACATTCTGTTATGAGTACATTAAATAACACTAGTGCTAGTTTAATTAGTGTGATTGTGATGTTTTACCATCTTGTGATTTTAGTAAATATATGAATTTCCCATTTTCTTTCATCATATGTAAATCTTCATTCCTAAGTAATGAAATTTTGTGGTTGTCAATGAAACATCAAACTTAATCTTATTTCCTTAATTTAGTTCTAAAATCAGGATTTGTCTTATTAAATCAGGATGAATCTCGGATCAGCCCCAATAATTACACCTATTAATTCTGCTATAGCTTCTATCAGCTCTACTGATGAAGTAACCCATCTTTGAGGAATGGTAATAGAGATGCTGGAAAACCAAACCTAACAAGCTTTAGCTATCCAAAAGCTAATTGCCATTCGCCCCTCACCAACAACAAATAACAATCAAGTACCAGCTATTCTTGCCTAACATACATCTCTTTCCTCCCATCATTTTGCTGCCGATCTTCTCCATAGTTTCTAGAGGCTAAGTAAGACCTTCTACTATTAGTGGAAATCTATCCCCTATGGATACAACTAGTTGGTTGAAGATGGTTGAAAAGAACATAGTTTTGAAGTTTCCAAACTCTGAAGCAATCCATCTCACTGCATATCTGTTCCATAAGGAAGTGAGTACTGGTGGGACAACATTTGGAACACCCGATTCATCGACTACAACATTGAGGATACTCCATGGGATGAGTTCATGGATGCCTTCAAATCTTAGTTTATCCCTCCGTCTGCATAGAATATTATTGAAGATTAGATTTTGCAGCTGAAACAACGAAGTCGTTTTGTTTTAGACTACGAGTTAGAGTTCTGAAAGCTGACTTGTTTTACCCCAGAACTTGTTCTATCTAAATTTGCAAGCTGCCATCGATTCTAAAGTGGACTGTGTGATTCACTCAAGGATCACATTGTTCCACTTCACCTTACTAGTTTCTACGAGCTTGTGGAAACATCAAGAGTGGTGGAGCACCACCAATCAGAAAGGTATCTTAAGCGTAAGATTCATGCAGTTTCAAACCATCACGAAGCCTTTAAGAGGTATAGACCTCAATCCGCTAAGGTCTCTTAACTTGAAGCTGCACTTCTTGCTGAACCTATTCAAGGCTATAATCAGTCTCATCCCTATGGCAAGTGTTATCACTTTGGCCATAATCGTTACACTTGTGGTTATCTAGGCGATCTGTTTAATAACTACACGCACACAGAAATAGTGGATGGTGTCCATATAAACCATTTGCAAAGAAACCAAGTCTTTAGAGCAACACAATTGAACAAGAGAGATCTAGGATTGATAATAATGCCAGCATTTGCTTATGAACTAGCATGGGAGCAACCTACCACTCCAAAGTTCCATAACAATTTCAAAAAATAGGTGAATAATCATCTTGCTATTCCTGCACTAGTATATGCTTTAACACCTCTTGAAGCTATAGAGGATAACAATGTGGTTTCAGGTACACCTTTTTAAGTCTCTCTAAATTCAATTTCATGCACTTTAAATATTATAATTAGTTAATATAATTTGTATGAATAATTTTTAGGAATGCTTTAATTTAAAGACTAACCTTGCAATGTATTATTCGACACTGGGGTTAGTCATTTGTTCATCTCTGAGTGTTTTGTCAATCTTCTTAATCTTCCTACCTATAAACTAGCTAAGTCAAAAAATGTTGGACTTCCATCTGGAGTCCAACTCAGTGCTCATAATATTTGCAACGTCAAGATTCCGTTGAATAATCAGATGTTTGAATCTAAATTAATCATCTTGCCATTTGCAAATTTTGATATCATTCTCTGAATGAATTGGCTTAGTAGTTATAATGCTATGATAAATTGCCTTAAGAAGAAGGTCACTCTTCATTCCCAAAGCAAGCCTATAACTTTTATATGGAAGATTAGTACTCAGCTATCATTAATAAATGCTATCAAAGCCAAAAAAAATTAATCAGTAAGTGATGTGCTACTTTTCTTGTCACTATAATGGGAGAAGTAAGAGATAATATTTCTATCTCCGATTGTAAGTTGGTAAAAGATTTCACTGATGTATTACCTAAAGATTTGCCAGGAGTACCTCTGACTAGAGAAGTAAAGTTTTCCATTTAACTAATTCCCAGTATGCAACCTATATCTAAGGCTCCTTATAGAATGGCACCGAAGGAACTGCAAGAGCTTAATGAACAATTGCAAGAGCTCTTGAGCAAAGGCTTCATCAGGCCTTGCATGTCTCTTTAGGGAGCACCAATTTTATTCGTAAAAAATAAAGATGGATCTATGTGAATGAGTATAGATTATCGTGAGTTGAACAAAGTCATTATTAAGAATAAATATCCTTTACCTAGAATCGATGATCTATTTGACCAGCTATCTGTACCCGTTATGTCCATTTTGAATTTCTTGTGAGGTCTTTTCGACTCACTAATGCGCCATCGATATAGATGAGTTTGATGCAGCGAGTCTTTAATCCATATTTAAGCGAATTTGTTATCATCTTCATTGATGTGATTCTCATTTACTCTCAAACTTAAAGGGATCACGAGGATCATATAAGGATAATATTAGAATCCTTATGGAATCATCAGTTTTATGCCAAGTTTTCCAAATGCAAATTTTGGCTAAAAACTCTTGCATTCTTGGGTCATATAGTCGATGCCCAAGGTATCCGTGTAGATCAAAAGAAGGGAAGTGCAATCCAAGATTGGGATTGGCAAGTTACTACAGAAAGTTTGTCAAAGGCTTCTCTCAGATCACCTTACCTTTAACTAAACTGACTCAGAAAGCTGTACCTTTTGCTTAGAGCCCTGAATGCGAGGAAGCTTTCTAAACCCTAAAAGATGCACTCTCTACCGCTACATTGCTTGTTCTACCGAAAAAAGGTTTGAACTACCAGGTATACACTAATTCCTCTGAAATTGGCTTAGGTTGTGTATTAATGCAAGAGGGTAAGATGATTGCTTATTCCTCTCACCAATTAAAACATCACAAAAAGAATTACCCTATTCATGACCTTGAACTTGCCACAGTAATTTTCTCCTTAATGAACTAGCGTCATTACTTATATGGAGTTCAATGTTCTATTTTCACTGATCATCATAGCTTGAAGTATATCTTCACTAAGCTAGAATTGAACTACCGATAGAGAAGGTGGTTGGAGCTCATCAGCGATTATGATCTAAGTATTCAGTATCACCCAGGTAAGGCAAATGTGGTGGCTGATGCTCTTGCTGTCATGCTACCCTCTTTGCTATGATTGCTTCAAGTTCATTAGGGAAAGAGTTCCGTAAACTCAAAATTTCTCTAGCATGTGGAGATATACTAAGTTCACTTTTGGTTAATATCAATGTGGAACCCACTTTTCACAAAGATGTCTCCATCTTGCAAACTAAAGATGAAGACTATCTGAAGTTCAAAGTCGACATTGAAGAAGGTCACCGTCAGGATTTGCAGATGCGTAGTAATATAATCTATCACGGAAATCATCTGTGCTAAATCCATGCATAGTGAAATTCTAATAGAAGGCCATAATTTTGGATATCACATTGATCCAGGCAGTACTAAAATGTACCATAATTTAAAGTAATCTTTTTGGTGGCCCGGTATGATGAAGAGCGTAGCCAATTTTGTAGCTAAGTGTCATGCTTGTAATATGGTGACGGTCGAGCACCAAAAGCCTAGTGGCCTTCTACATCCTTTGAAAATCCCTAAATGGAAATGGCTTGATATTTCAATGGATTTAGTTATGGGATTGCCTCGCAAGAAATTTGGTGTCGATGCAATTTGGGTTATCGTCGATCGATTAACTAAATCAGCGCATTTCAGTCCTATCCGTCAGACTGACTCTTTCAAGAAGCTCGCAAAGCCTTATATTAAAGAGATTGTCAGGCTGCACGGTATCCCTGAGTCGATAGTATCCAATAGAGACATCAAGTTTACTTTTAAGTTCTAGCAAACAGTGCACCAAGATCTGGGGAATACCCTAGCTATGAGTACAGCTTTTCATCCTCAAATGAATGGTTGACTAAAAGATTTAATCAAGCTCTTAAAGATTTGCTTAGGCTATGCATTCTAGATTTCACTGGTTCCTAGGAAGATCATATCTCATTAGTGGAGTTTGCATACAACAATAGTTTTCCAGCCAGTATTAAAATGGCTTCCTATGAAGCCTTATATGTCAAAAAGTGTAGTACTCCTTTGGCATGGTCAAAAATAAGAAGCATTCAGCTTTATGGATCTAAATTGGTTGAGGAAACTAATAAAAAGATTCATCTGATTCAACAAAGAATCTGTTCTGCCTAAGATCGTCAGAGCAAATACCATGATGCTCATCATCGTCTCTTAGAATTTAGCATCGGAGATTCTGCTTATTTGAAAGTAAGTTCGATGAAGGGTGTCTACGGATTTGAGATAGCAGGGAAATTCAGTCCCTGCTATATTAGACCTTTTGAGATACTAGCCAAGGTGGGATCACCAGCATATAGGTTAAATCTTCTTGATGACTTTGCATTTGTTCACAATGTGTTCCATGTGTTGTCATTAAGAAGATGTCTGAGAGACCCTTCTCATCTTGTTCAACTTTCAGCAATAGAAATTCAATCTGATCTTTCTTATTGCCAAAGAACCAGATAAAATCTTAGCTCACGATCAAAAGCAGTTAAGGAATCATTCAATTCCAAAGGTTAGATTCAGTGGGAGAATCAATCATTTGAAGAATTGTAGCACCTTGCCCTCTCACCGTGCACAAAATATAGGTATAATCAAATCGGCGGCGGAGCGGCGCGCCACTCAGGGAGGAATATCCCGTCTTCCCAAATAACTGAAACAAAATCCCTCTGAAGGGCTGCTGACTCAATCTCAAGGAGGGCTAAGAACTAATACGTAAGATAAGAGTAGTATCCTTATCCTAAGTTTTATACTAATACATACATTGAATTTGAAACACACATAAGGAATCTAATGTATGCATAAGATATCAGCATTTCTATTATACTAATCATATCACAATATTAAGTATAAGTAAAATATAACAGAGTGTGGAAGCTAAGCAAACATCCAGAAACATTCATCACAGAAGATGTATGAAAATGTTCATCTCAAAAAAGAAAAGAAGATACATCTAGATATATTACAACATTTTACTAAAATAGACATAAAAGCTAGTACTGAACTGAACTAAGCAAAAGGTAAAGCTAAAGAAGAGTCCACTAGTGCTCCACTGGCTCCTCCTAAATCTCCTGTGTGTCCTCCTGACCTGGCTCAATATACTGCTCAAGATCTAGCAAATTATCGGATCCTAAAAGTACCTCATGTTAGACAATAAGTCTAACACATCGAGACTAATTTAAACAGTTCTAGTTATTCATCTAATATTTATATAACGTAATTAAATCTATAGTAATACTGTAAAGATAGCTAAAACTATAAAATTAAATAAAATTATATAAATTGAATCCAAGTAAGGTAAAACTGAACTGTAAATTGAATACTAAAAGTAGACCAAAAATAGTAATGGATCTAAAAATAGAGTAATGATCTGTAATACTATGCTGTATGTCACTAAAATTGTGCATCTGAATATGCCACAACACTGTATGCTACTGATATGCAACCAAAATATCACAAAACTGCTATGAGTAGTACGGTCCAATATATACATACATCCAGTTAGAAATACCATTTACTGTAATGCTGATGCATATTAAAATTCTCCAGTCAATGTATGCAACATTTTGTAACTCATAAATCATCACTGATAGTCGTACATCATTCTAATACTCACACATCATGCTTATGCTCATGCTCATACTTCTAAATTACATGAGGTAAATAAAAAAAAATTGAAAAAATTCTTTGAAATCCGATAATGAATTAAATTTCTCCATTGTGCAGAATCCTGCTAAAAGGATTCTGACTCCTAGGTTCTAGTTTGATAATTTGTTAAAGTTTAGAGCTTAATTAAAATCATTAGTTGGAAAGGTTGTATACACATGGTTGTATGTTTCAAAGAGAGGTGGATTTAGCCCTTAGCTAGTTTAAAACTGCACTTATCAAAGGGCACTATGATAGGAGGCAAAACCCGGTCACAGTTTATATATCAAGCTAAGCCGTTAAATGACCTAATTACAAGCACACTTAGTGGTCTACGCAAAGTGACTTAAGATACTTTGTTTGCTTAAACTGCACTTATCGAAGCACACTACGATAGGAGGCAGAACCCAGTCGCAATTTATATCTCAAACTAAGGATCTTGTTCACTAATTGTAACACTCTTAATCTTGGAAGATTTACTCTAACGGGACTATATTCATCTAATCCCTCAGGATAGCACTTGGTCATAAGTCAACATTGGAGTGAATCAACTAATCCAAAATATTATTGAAATAATCTAATATTATGGGTATACTCTACTATACCAACAAATAACTTGGGTTCAAACAATTCTATTTAATCAATAAGGATTTATCAAGACTATTAATTCTTATGCTAAATAGGTACGTCCTATATAAGACTCCAAGAAGAGGGTGATCAAGGATCACTAAATATGGGTTCTACCACAAGAAAAAATGTCATTCTAATATTTTAAGTAATTCTTACCACGATGGGATAAGATCGACTTCTAGGGTTAAGGGATCATCTAAGCTTCTACCTCAATGAGCTATACAAGATTCCACTACCTCAATGTATATTTAAATTTAGGTCTTTAAATTATTTTACAGGCCATCATATGCTGAGATACTTAAGATCTCATACCCTTAATTCTAAAGCTAATATATTAGGTTCCATTTAATAATAAGGCTTAGAGTGATCAGATCAGATGGTTATGTCATCTGATTATATCCTATTCTAAGATCATGGGATCTAAATCAAGGATATTATTAGAGTCAGATCAATTATTAAATCAATTTAGTTCTATTATCTTTTTATGCTAGTAGTCTTATTTAAGAGAAAATCAAGGATCTAAAGCTTAGATTCAGATTAATCAATTATATAGATTTATTAATAATCTTAATATGTATAATTCAAATGTTTGAGATCAATACCAAATCAGATGCATTATTAGAATAATGTTAATTTCCTTATCTTGTAATCAAATCAATTTAATTAAGGATTTAAGATTTTGGATCTTAATCAACTAAATTAGGGTTTGACCCCTTACTCATGTCCAATTAAGATCAAATGTTTATTTATAAATAAAATATCAAATCAGTGAATTTGGGATGTATTATTGGTGGCAATCTTAGACCTAGATCAAGTCTTAATAGCTTGATCAAAGTCTTAAAACTTCTTAAGTTAATTATGATGATTAAGTTCTCTATTTTTGATTTATTTAATTTCAATACATCTCCTTTACTATTAAGAATCATATTAATAAAAAAGTTTCAGGAACTAGAAAGTAATTAGTGTTAATCAAACCCTAAATCAATCCAAAAGGATTAGCACATAACTACAAATCTGACCATCAGAAATTCATACAATTTAACTCATAAGTTCTATTTTCTCATACAATTAATTAGAGACTAAGTTTGCTAAAATCTAATGATTACAAACTCTAATTTTCACTAATTATGGTTTAGCAAGATTAAGACATAAATTAAAATTTAGAGATCAAAAAACTAAATCACTTAGCACATTCATTCTACTCTGCATAAGAAAATTAATGGCATCCTAATCATGCAATTTGGATAAGAAATGAGTCCTATGGGTCCACACTAAGGTTTTTGACCTAAGGAGATTTTTAGTAAATTACACCTAATGAAATATAAATTTTTATGCAGTTTACTATTAGTTGTTGTTTAAGGATTCTATAGAGTCCAAGAACACTAAATTTTGAAGTGTAATGAATTAGTTATAGCCATTTCAATTTCCAAGGGCAATTTAGTAATTTTTTAAGCTAAGGGGTAAAAAATCTAACTTTTTTATTTGATGTCCAAATTCAGCAAACTTAGTGGCTATAGCTTCTCTATATTACACTGAGTACTTTAACTATGAGTAGACCCAAATCAGACTTCAGTTGGTCAAGTTATGACCTACTTAAGATTAGGGGGTATTTTGGTCATTTTTTAAGTTTTCTAGAGCTTAGAACCTAAGTATTATTTTAGATTATTGTTGGCACTACAATTCTAAGCTATCTTGCATTTTTAATTCTTGGATTTGGAGTATAAATGACTAAGATATGGTCAAATGAATTTTCTGGACGCTACGGCGCGCTGTAGCGCCCGGCGGTGATTTTGCCTGTGCGAAAACCGTGAATGGTCACATTTAGAGCTCAAATACTTTCGATCTAAAGTATTACATGAGCAGTTCCATATATCAATGGAAAGGTTTTTCTGATACCTTTCTATTAACACCAAAATTGGCATGAATGGATCATCCTAGCTTTATGAACAATGGTGATAAACACAAAGGTATGCAGAAAGGATGAAAAACAAAGCATGAGGTATATTACTTTAAAGAACTATAATTGCTTCCATACTTAATCATGAATGTCTAAATATGTGAACAAGAATAATAGAGGAATGAAATGACCAATGAAGAAGAATAAATGGGTACAAGGAAAGTAAACAAAAGGGTACATTAGCCTTTGGGAGAGGAAGAAGAAACCTTTGTTTTCCTGAAGACCTTTGAGGGAGGGAAGCTCCTTTGTCAGCACCAAGCTCAATAATGGGGGAAATAGAGAGGAAGCTCTTAGCTTGGCAGCAAACAAAATAAGGAGGGCTGAGGTTTCTCTTTAAAGAAGAAGAAGGAAGGGGAAGGCCATGAGGTAAGGGGAGGGGGATGGCCTTAGCCATCAAGCATTACAATTAAGAAGGGGGAGGAGAGGGATGTCCTCAACTTTCAATGTGCAATAGGGAGGTAAGGGGTCAATCAAATGAAGGGGGATGGCCAGCTGAAATTTAGGAGAGATAAGGAAAGAGAAAAAATTCAGATTAAATAAACGTATTCTGAAAAATCCCAAAACTTTACCCTTAGCTAATTTGGGGGTGAGGAATTCAACGGCAAAGTCGAAATTTGATTTCGATGATTATTTAATTATTTCATTTTCCGGTGCATTTAATTATATTCAAATATTCGTGAAAAACTGACGACTTCCAAATGCGTCCAACACATCACTCCTAGCTAATTTTGGGGTGACGATCGCAACGACGAAGCCGGATTATGATTTTGATGCCAAAATAAATGCCTCAATTTTCTATTTAATTAAATATTAAAATAATCCAAAATATTTAATTTATCTCCGAATCGCAGAAACTCTTCGGTGATTGGGTCTAGCGACTAGATGAACTTAATTAAGATACGGTTAAGCTAAGATTTAGTTGGGTAACAACCTTGGGTTGTTACAGACTCGCCCACTTAAAAATAATGTCGTCCTCGATATCATTATTAAGAAGGGAAAGAAAATTCAAATAATTAAGAATGAAAATTTAGAATTTTAGCATTACCTAGATTTTCAAAGAGACTTGGATATCTCTGTTACATATCGGCCTCTTTTTCCCAAGTGGATTTGTCAAAAGAATGATTCTTCCACTGGATCCTTACTATAGGGATAGATTAGTTATTGAGCTACTTTTGATCCTTACCCAGGATTTTGACAGGCTTAACAATGATTGATAAACTTGATTGAATTTCTACCGAGGATGATGGAGATTAATTGATGAGGCTCTCTTAAGCAATTCCTGAACGAGGAAATGCATAGCACATTGTGTATTGTAGAGAATTCATTAGACCGCCATAGATGTAGGCTAATGATCTAGATTTTGGACCAAATCCAGAAAGGCCCACAAAGCTTAGACTGAGCCTTATAACCATGCCAGGGCAGCAGATTTCTTTCTTTGGTTTTAATTTTAGGTAGACGAGATCATATTCTTCGAAGTTAAAAGGAAGATAATGAGGGTTCTGATATTATGCCTATTGAAAATGACTACTTTGGAAATACATAACATCATGGTAATTTTTCTTAATATAGAGTTTGGTCAGCTTCATCATGAAAATTGGCTTAACTAATTGGAATGAGAAGTGTCGGCTAGGTCAGTCAATTGACTACAACCCAGATTGAGTCGACACCGGATCTTGACTTATGATGAGACTCATGGGAAAAACAAACCATACTCATTTTGGGAATTAGCATAAGATGGAGAGAATTTACAGGCTTTTGATGCCTGCATCGACTAGGCTAAAATAATGGTACTTGGCAGCAAATTCAGCAATGCATTCCTTAGTAAATTGCATTGCATTTGGATTTTCAGGTTGATTTGGTAGCCACTCATTATAACCGCCATAAACCTAAGAACTGATTCACAATATAGGATTTTAGATTACTCAAAGGAACTCAAGGCTTTTAGGGTAATTGAAAGTTCAAAGATTCTAAATTTAGAATCGAACATCAAACTTAAGGTGTAAGTCTAGACCTTCATAACCCTACTTTATAGGCTACATTTTTAGAATTTTAACCGAGGTTCTAAGCTTAAGGGCTAAATAAATTAAGTGATAACCATCGCCCCATAAGGAAGGAAACAAGAGAAAGAAACACTAACATCCAACCAAGTTGAATGTAATATTAAGGGATTAAATGTTAACTCCTAAATCATAACACATGACTTAGCATTATAGGGTAAGACTACTACTTAGCAAGGGACATCACATATTAAGCACATGATAAATTAAGGATCAAAGATCCTAAAGGTTCTACACTTAAGTAATATTCATCACTTAAGAAAACTTTAGGCTACTAGTTAAGTCACTATAAGACTTAACCAAGACTAAGGGATACTAACAATTTTGATTTAGTGAATTAGAGTACAAAAGGCTTGGCATCAAAGAATTAGAGTTCTTTCACTACTTACTCTATTAGAATTTAAGTTTTAAAACTAGCTAAAGAACTATTATTAGACTAAGTCCAATAACAAAGCCAAGTGATTGGCTGCTAAGCTCTGCTTAAAGGATAAGATTATGATGAACTAATTATATGAATTAATCCATCCTAGATTTGATCTAACAACAAGATATTCACCTCTTACTAATGGATTTTACTAAGGCATAAAGGATCAATATCCAGCTTGAGACATTAAGTCACACAAGATGACTTTAACACCAAAAATTTAAGATGTTACACAAAGACTACTAACACAAGTCATAAGTTATGTCTTGAATGTGGCAAGGAACTCACTTACCTATAAGGATAAGTGTTAGGAAGCTTAATAAGGCTAAGAATGCAATCATAGGACATAATTTATGACTTATTCCAGAGGTTCTGGAACTAGGTGCTAAAATATAACTCACAAGGTGCTGCTTAAACCACTATTGATTTATAGGCTAAATTTATCTTAGCTGGAAGGAGGACTTATTCCAAGGGAATGACCAATTAATGCTTAAGTCATATCATGACCTATGCACATTTTCTTGGGTCAAACTTAAAATGCTTGGGAAAGGAGATTTTCTTATTAAAAAGCAAATAAGATCCTCTACAACTAGGCTATTACACTTTAAGTGACATCCATCACTTAATGCAGATTATACTAAAGAAAAAGGGAATTACTATCCAATTAAGACGGACAAGGAAAAGTACAAGGTTATTATTAAGTCCCCGCAAGTGACTTAACCAAAAGGATTCTTGAGGATAACTATAAATCATAATCCAAGAATTAGAATTCAAAGACTTTACAACTTAAACAAAGGCTTAATATCAAAGAGCAAAGATCCTTTGACTTAGAATTGGTCATAGATCAAAGAGCTAGATGAAACACCATCACTAGACCAAGCCTACTAATGGGATAAGGTTTGTTATATGCTACACTTACGATCTTACATACAAAGGTTAGAACGATCTAACCAGAATGTAACCTTACACTAAAGAGGGCGAATACCCAATTTGGATACTCAATCTCACAGAAGAGGAAGGTCTAATACATCAAGTCACATAATGTGACTCAATACCTTAAAGTTCTAAAGGTCAACAAAATTGATCAAGGCAGGAGATCACTTTATCCATCTAGGATAAGATATTAGAAAACAGATCATAAGACTACTACTCGAAGTCACCAATTTTGAATTAATTAACTAAGGTTCAATGATTATATCTACACATTCCAAAGGATATGGGAACACACATTCCAACAGAGTGATGTGATCTAAATCTAAAGAATAAGCTAGGCTAAAAATTCAAGTCACAAAGGTGACTTATCCAATAATACCTTCAGGGCTTCAACAAATTAATTAACTAAGGGGGATATGAAGTTACTCATCCAATTTGATAAGACACTCTATAAGGAAAGAACTACTACTATAAGTCACAAGAGTGTGACTTGACCCAAGAAGAATCTAAGGCTTGACAGTCCGAACTATGGAAGGTTTGGTTTCATAACTAGAGAAGAACGCCCTAAAAATAAGATCACGTTTACTACTTGAGCGATTAGACTCAAATTACTGGATAACCCAAATTAGGGATTTATCGTACCCAGCTCTGGTAAAGTTATCTGCACAACACATCCAATTCGAGTTAGGTCCAGTTGAGATAGCAAGATAGCAAGACTTAAAGTCCAAACCATTGGGATTAGCCTGATCTAATCTCAAAGGTGAAAATGTCATTTTTGAGGCCTGAAACTATCTTTGATTAACATGGTTCAAAATCTAAAAGTTATACACTATTCATGATTTAGCCTATTTAGGTAATATTTAACAAAGCCATTTACAAAGTCCTTAAATTTTTCAGTTTCTACAAGTCCTCTTGAGCTTGCTAAGAATTACCATTGCCGGGTTCTCCTGAAGGTGAGACAGTGTTCTTAATTGGGGTTTAAATGGGAGGAGATCTTGGATTCATGACTGTAACTTCCAAGGATATAATTTTAGGGAATAGAACAAAATCACTATTTCTTACTTTTCAAAGAGAAGTTGTAGGGATATACATAAATGATAAATTGATGTGAAAGTGAGATACAAGAGATAATTAAAGGAGATTAATTACAATATTCTACCCTAAAGGCAGTACAACATTCATTGTACGAGACTTCTAGATGCTTTCTTGCTAATCTTTTATAGGTCTAGAACTACCATCTATCTGTTGATCCTTTGAGTAAAGTTCCCAAAATCTCAAGACGATAGCTATCAAAACATGCTGCCTCTAAAATGGCAGTGGTCACACAATCCAACCATTCCTAAAATAGTATTCGATTACTAGTCCTGATTTTACATTTGTTTTTGTTGATAACTAATTTACTTGCATATCTTACTTCTTTAAAGTTAGTACAAATCCTAGGATGTCCAATTTATGCTTTATCATTCACTGTTTTAACTGTGTTATTATGTTCGTTCAATTTCTAGGATGTCCTCATTCTATACATTTTCAATTTTTGTTTTTGAGATAAACTTGATGAACTTTAGATGCTACTTTTTTTACACTTAGTAATTGTGATCATATCCGCTGCAGAGAATGAATCATAAAATAGATAGAAATATTTCCTTATCTAACACCTTATGATACTTCTCTGATACTAACTGTAGCGCTCCGCCCCGTCGCCACGCGTAAAAGATAGGTAAAATCAGATCGGCGGCAGAGAGGTGCGCCACACGGGGAGGAATATCCCATCTCCCCAACTAGCTGAAATAAAACCTCTCTGAAAGACTGCTGACTAAACCTCAAGGAGGGTTGAGAGCTAGTACTTAAGATAAGAGTAGTATCCTTATCCTAAGTATTAGACCGATACATATATTAGATTTGAAACACACATAAGGAATCTAATGTATGCATAAGATATCAACATTTTTAGTATACTGATCACATCACAATACTAAATATAAGTAGTATATAACAGAGTGCAGAAGCTAAGCAAGCATCCAAAAACATTCATCACAGAAGATGTATGAAAATGTTTGTCTCAGAAAAGAAAAGAAAAGAAGATAGATCCAGAATTATTACAACATTTTACTAAAATAAACATAAAAGCTAGTACTAAACTGAACTAAGCAAATTGTAAAGCTGAAGAAGAGTCCACTAGTGCTCCACTGTCTCCTCCTGAATCTCTTGGGTGTCCTCCTGACCTAGCTCAATATACTACTTAAGATCCAGCAAATTGCTAGATCCCAAAAGTACCCTGTGTTAGACAATAAGTCTAACATGTTGAGACTAATCTAAATAGTTCTAATTATTCATTTAATATTTACATAATATAATTAAATCTATAATAATACTGTAAAAATAGCTAAAACTATAAAACTAAATAAAATTGTATAAATTGAAGCAAAGTAAAGTAAAATTGAACTGTAAATTGAATACTAAAGGTACACCAAAAATAGTAATGGATCTGAAAACTGAGTAATGATCTGTAAAACTATATTGTATGTCACTGAAATTGTGCATTTGAATATGCCACAACATTGTATGCTACTGATATAAAACTAAAATATCACTGAACTGCTATGAGTAGTATGTTCCAATGTATACATACATCCAGTTGGAAATACTATTTACTGTGATGCTGATGCATCTTGAAATTCCCCAATCAATGTATGTAACATTATGTAGCTCATAAATCATCACTAATACTCATGCATTATTTTGATACCCACACATCATGCTTATGCTCATGATCATACTTCTAAACTACATGAGGTAAATCCAAAATAAAATCCAAAAAATACTTTAAAATTTGATAATGAATTCAATGTCTCAAATATGCAGAATCCTACTAAAAGGATTCTAACTCTAAGTTCTAGTTTGATAATTTGTTAAAGTTGAGAGTTTACTTAGAATCATTAGTTGGAAAGGTTGTGTGCACATGGTTGTATGTTTCCAAGAGGTCAACTTAACCCTTAGCAAGTTTAAAACTGTACTTATCAAAGCGCACTATGATAGGAGGCAGAACCTGGTCACAGTTTATATATCAAGCTAAGCTGTTAAATGACCTAATTACAAGCATACTTAGTGGTCTACGCAAAGTGACTTAAGATACTTTGTTTACTTAAACTGCACTTATCAAACTGCACTACGATAGGAGGTAGAACCCGATCGCAATTTTCATCTCAAACTAAGGATCTTATTCACTAATTCTACACTCTTAGTCATAGAAGATTTACTCTAACATGACTATATTCATCTAATCCCTCGGAATAGCACCTTGTCATAAGTCCACATTAGAGTGAATCAACAAATCCTGAATATTACTGAAATAATCCATTACTATGTGTATACTCTACTACACCAACCAATAACTTGGGTTCAAACAATTCTATTTAATCAACAAGGATTTAACAAGACTATTAATTCTTATGCTAAATGGGTAAGCCCTATATAGACTCCAAGAAGAGGGTGATCAAGGATCACAAAATAAGGGTTCTACCATGAGAAAAAGTGTCATTCTAATATCTTAAGTGATTCCTACCACGAGGGGATAATATCAACTTCTAGGGTTAAGGGATCATCTAAGCTTCTACCTCAATGAGCTATACAAAATTCCCCTACCTCAATGTATATTTAAATTTAGGTCTTTAAAATATTTTAAAGGCCATCATATGCTGAGATACTTAAGATCTCATACCCTTAATTCTAAATCTAACATATTAGGTTCCATTTAATAGTAAGGCTTAGAGTGATCAGATCAGATGATCAAGTCATCTGATTATATCCTATTCAAGATTATGGGATTTAAATCAAGGATGTTATTAGAGTTAGATCAATTATTAAATCAATTTAGTTCTATTATCTTCTTATGCTAGTAGTCTTATTTAGGAGAAAATTAAGGATCAAAAGTTTAGATTCAGATTAATCATTCACATAGATTTATCAATAATCTTAACATGTCTAATTCAAATGTTTAAGATCAATACCAAATCAGATGTATTATTGGAATAATGTCAACTTCCTTATCTTGTAATCAAATCAATTTAATTAAGGATTTAAGAGTTTGAATATTAATTAGCTAGATTAGTGTTTGATTGCTTACTCATGTCCAATTAAGATCAAATGTTTATTTATAAATCAAATATCAAATCCGTGAGTTTGGGATGTATTATTGGTGGCAATCTTAGACCTAGATCAAGTCTTAATAGCTTGATCAAAATCTTTAAACTTCTTAAGTTAATTATGATGATTAAGTTCTCCATTTTTGATTTATTCAATTTATACATCCTAAATTTGCATACATAATTTCAATACATCTCCCTTACTATTATGAATCATATTAACAAAAAAATTTCAGAAACTAGAAAGTAATTAATGTTAATCAAACCCTATATCAGTCCAAAAGGATTAGCACATAACTACAAATCTGACCATCAGAAATTTATACAATTTGGTTCATAAGTTATCTTATCATACAATTAATCAAAGACTAAGTTTGCCAAAATCCAATGATTACAAATCCTAATTTTTGTTAATCATGTTTTAATAAGATTAGGGCATTATTTGAAATACAGAGATCAGAAAAATAAATCACTTAGCACATTCATTCTACTTTTCACAAGAAAACTAATGTCACCATAATCATGTAATTTGGATAAGAAATGAGTCCTATAGGTCCAAACTAAAGTTCTTAATCTAAGGGGCATTTTAGTAAATTACACCTAATGAAATCTAAATTTTTATGCAGTTTACTATTGGTTGCTATTCAAAGATTCTATTGAGTCTAAGAATACTAAATTCTAAAGTCTAATAAATTAAGTATAGCCATTTCAATTTTCAAGGGCAATTTGGTAATTTTCTAAGCTAAGGGGGGTCAAAAAGCTAACTTTTTCATTTGATGTCCTAATTCAGCAAACTTAGTGGCTATAGCTTCCCTATATCACACTGAGTATTTTAACTGGGAGTAAACCCAAATTGGACTTCAATTGGTCAAGTTATGACCTACTTAAGGTTAGGGGGTATTTTGGTCATTTTTTAATTTTTCTAGTGTTGAAAACCTTAATATTATCTTAGATTATTATTGGTACTAAAATTCTAAGCTATCCAGCACTTTAAAGTCTTGGATTTGGTGTATAAATGACTAAGATATGGTCAAATGAATTTTCTAGACGCTACGGCGCGCTATAGCGCCCGACGGTGATTTCGCCTGTGCGAAAATCGTGAATGGTTTCATTTCAAGCTCAAATAATTTCAATCCAAAGCATTCCATGAGCAGTTCCATGTATCAATGGAAAAGTTTCTCCGATACCTTTCCATTAGCACCAAAATCGGCAGAAACAGATCATCCTAGCTATATGAACGATGGTGATAAAGGCAGGGGTATGCAGAATGGACGAAAAATAAAGCATGAGGTATATTACTTTGAAGAACTATAATGGCTTCCATACTTAATCATGGATGTCTAAGTATGCAAATAAGAATAATAAAGGAATGAAATGACTAAGGAAGAAGAACAAATGGGTACAAGGAGAGTAAACAAAATGGTACCTTAGCCTTTGGGAGAGGAAGAAGAAACCTTTATTTTCCTCAAGACCTTTGAGGGAGGGAAGCTCCTTCATCAGCACCAAGCTCAATAATGGGGGAAATAGAGAGGAAGCTTTTAGCTTAGCAGCAAACAAAATAAGGAGGGCTGAGGTTTCTCTTTAAAGAAGAAGAAGGGGAAGTTCATGAGCTAGGGAGTTATGAGGTAAGGGGAGGGGGGTGGCCTTAGCCATCAAGCATTGCAATTAAGAAGGGGGAGGAGAGGGATGGCCTCAGATTTCAATGTGCAATAGGGAGGTAACGGGTTAGCTGAATGAAGGGGGATGGCCGGCTAAAATTTAGGAGAGATAAGGAAAGAGAAAAAGCAAATTAAGGAATAGTTAATTATTATTCCTAATTTTTAAGTTATTAAAAATTCAGATTAAATAAACATGTTCCGAAACATCCCAAAACTTCACCCCTAGCTAATTTGGGGCTGAGGAATTGAATGACGAAGTCGAAATTTGATTTCAACGATTATTTAATTATTCCATTTTCTGGTGCATTTAATTATATTAAAATATTTGTGAAAATCTGATGACTTCCAAATGCGTCCAAAACATCACCCCTATTTATTTTGGAGGTGATAATCACAACAGCAAAGTCAGATTTTGATTTCTATATCAAAATAAATACCCCAATTTTTTAATTAATTAAATATTAAAATAATCCAAAATATTTAATTTATCTCTGAATCGCACAAACTCTTCAGTGATTGGGTCTAGCAACTGGATGGACTTAAGTAAGGTACGGTTAAGCTAAAATTTAGCTGGGTAACAACCTTGGATTGTTACAAGAGTCTACTTGAAATAAAGACGTGGATATGCGCCATAAATATCTGCAACTCTTTGCAAGTTCAGGTACTTTTCCTATTCCCTTCTTTTCTGTTGATATACAATATTTCATTTTTGTAGTACTTTCTTCACTTGAGTGATGTCGGGGACAACATTATTCTTAAGTGGCGTAGTCTGTAATAACTCTAGTTGTTACCCTAGCTAATATAAGCTAATTTAAGCTAAACCAAGCTTTGATTTTCATTCTATTAAACTCAATGGGTCATTTAAACCTAACCTTAAAAGTTTGAAATCCATCAAAGCTCATTTAAGCATTTTGGCTATTTTTGCCTATTTTTGAACCTGAATATTAGCAAAAATAATTTGATCTTTAAATTAAAATCTGATTTCAATTTTGAACTCATCATGCCGTAATTAGCTAAGGGTGAATTTTTAAGAATTTTTGGAGCTCATTATCCTAATTTGGATTTAAAATTTATTAGGGTTATTATTTAATTCATTAAAAGAATTAAATTATTTCAATTAAATATATATTAATTTATATATACATGAGATTTGTTGTGAGGACCGCGGTGGATCCACTGCGGGGTCCTGACAACGGTGCATTGATCCTTTCCATTGAATGCGCTAGCATGAATCCTAGCTTGTTAACCCAATGGCAGATTTACCCTGTCCTGAGATCTGATCCCAGCCAATGTATTGTCCCTTAGCATCTGATGTCGAATCTTTAATCCTTGTAAGCAAATATCTTGAGGTAGTATAGGGATACCCTGATCTTCCCCTTCTACCCTCTAGTTCAACAGTTTGTTAGATGCCATCTTCCTGAATTGCCCTCGGCTCTTAGAACCACATCTCTCCCTTGGCCCAAGACTAAAACATGGCTCCAAGCTATGACAATGATCCTTAGACCTTCCCACTACCTATAAATACCCCTGGGACATCACAGTTAGTCCCTTTGTTCACTAAGATCCCTCAATTTCCCCAGTTAAATCCCCGGGATCACTCGGCACTCTCAGCGACCCCTGCTACTATGAACCACTAATAGAGGGCTATGTCTGGTGTTTAGACTCCCTGTGCTTCTCCTCGAGTTGCTTAGAAGCTTCAGCTCACTTCAATTCCTCCTTAAACATCTCTGTCATCGCCATTTTCATGTACTAGCCTAAACCCGTCGAGTCGTGTGAACTTAACATTTAATTAAGCAGCTAGGAGAGCCTCTAGATGTCGTCTAGCTTCCCTTAGAATCCTAAGAAGTCCATGCTAGTGATTGGGATCATTTGAGCTCATTCTAGACAATGGTTGCTCACTGTCTGGTGGCATTAGTGCTCAGTAAGGTCAGAGTCACCTCATTGAACACTAAGGCCCAATTCCACTCAATTCTATCTGAAACCTTCTTCTCTAGGTCAGTTAAACTAATTATGAATGATGCCAGGATTTGAGCTAGCTCAGTGTGATCATATCAATCGATTGAACTAGCGGCCGAACCAGGAACTGAGTCCGAGTAAGGACCTAGCTTTCGGCTGCACCCCAGGTAGCGTAAACTTGGGGGTTCAACGTGCCTCACCACACTGATGGTGTAGGGATTGAACCCTATTCGTTTGGTGGTGTAACAATACTAGAGTTGTTACTCATTAATTAGTGACCTAATTGATTCCAAACCTCTTCAATTACTCTTATAATAATACTAGAAGTCTCCATCTCAAATTTTATGTGATTTGGAGATTGTTTGATAATTTTCAGTATTTACTGGTTTTCTGATAATTCTGAAAACACCTAATTTATTTAGATCTCATAATCAAAAATATAGTCTGCAATTGGACTCACCATACCCAAATTAACTATGGGTGGAATTTTGAAAGTGTTTAGGAGTTGTCGAATTTTTGCCAATATTTTAATAATATTTTAATATTTAGAAAATTAGGAAAATTAAAAATACCCCCGATCAAAAATCTGATTGTATTTTTGAGATCCTCACCCCTCAATAAGGCATGTGTGAAATTATGGAAATTTTATGATCGCGTTTAGACATTTAAAAATTAAGTAAATAACTAAGTAAAATAAATAATTTAATAAAATATATAAATTAATATATACTGAATTTTTTTCTTTCTAATTAATTCCAACGGTAATATTGATGAAAAGCGTTGATCTGCTGTAAGCATAGAATGCAAAATAGCGTATCCATGAAATATGATCCATTAATTAAATACCAACATGATCCAACGACTCGCTTGAGATCAGATCGATCCAACTATTGGATCCTTAAGTTTGATGGATGTAGCCCAGATGGGGGTTCCTTGTCCAATCGATGCGTATTGTGTCCCTGAGGGTGTAGCCATTGAGATCAGGTCACCGCATGGCTTGTGCTTGGAGAATTGCATGTCGAAAGCAAACCCTAGGAGGCCTGGTATCAGGCAGGCGATGCGGGGACGACACACAGTAGCGGGCTAGGCCAAACCCCGACCCGTGCAGTTTCGATCTCGAGCTGCCAATTATTTCTGGATTTAGGGAATTATATTCCTTCTATTAAATGATAGATTAATAAATATAAATGATTTCCATATGATCTCAATTTAAATAAAAATACATAATAAATTATTTAAATAACTTTGGCTATACTTATCCTAATGGTATGATCCAATATACTATTTTAATCAGAAAAATGCAAGAAACAATAATAGAAAATAAAATAAAAAATCTAATGGTTAGATTTAAAATAATTGCCTAATCTTTCTCTATTTTTATTTAAATCATAATAAATTCATTTAATGTCCATAAATATTGATTTTGGTCTCTGATTGCTCATAAGACTATGGAGAACCTATTCAAGCTATTAAAAATAATTAAAGACCATTAGAATTGCTAATCACCTCAGAATTACCCTAAAATGAGATTAGTGAGTTAAGCCTTAGATTAACCTCTGATTTTGGTGAATCTAATTCCTAATGCCTTATTAAGTATACTAAAGCCTATAAATGTGTTTGGATCATTCTAGTAAATCACCTAAATTGGCCTTAAATTATGATTAGTGATAAGTAAGCTAATTAAGATATCAAAATCCTAAGATAAGTGTTTGTTCCACTTCATTTATTAATATGAAATGTATTAGGTTAGACTTGAATCAATTTAGATGATTAAATCTTAAAATCCCATTTTTAGCCTTAAGAGGGCTATTTTGGTCATTTTGACCAAAATAGGTTTAAGCACCCCTTAGGCCTTGAAATTTTAGTAAAGTATCTCTAGTTAATACAATTAACACCTCTCTGAAATCTTATGTTAGTAATATAGAGTTAAGTGAAGAACTCTTAGAAAGATCTATATAAGTTCTTAAGATCTTAATAGTACTCAAAGCCACTTCCTTAAGGGAGCAAACTGAATAGCTTTAATGCTAAATCTTTAGTCTAATTACTTAATTAAGTTGATTCATAAGCTAAAAATATTAAGTAAATACTCTTTTAAAAGTATAAGTTTAGTTTTAACTTGGATCTCAAGTGATCAAACCTTAGATCTAAGATATTAAATCTTAGATTTTAGCTCATCTAATTGAATTGAATCATCTTCTTTGGAATTCCTTAAGTGATTAATTATTTAATCCTTTTGAAATCTCCTTATGGGTGTAGGATTTATTCAATCTATAGAATAATGTAATTATCCTAAAGATTGAATATATATCTTAGGTTCTTAGTTCTTAAATGATTATTTTATCTTATAATCTTAGCATAACCTTTCATTAAGATCTTAACTTCTAAATCCTTTAGCTTATATGATTTTGCACCTCTAAACTATATTTGAGTATGAACCCTAGATCCTCATTAGGATATTACCTTGGATTCAGGAAATTAAACCCCATATGTGGAGTTTGGATCCAGAATCCTTATTCTTGATTTACTTAATCAAGATTTGGGTTAAGTGAGTATGATAATAATAATTAGGCCATTGATTTATTTACTTTATTCCTTTATAGTTGTCACTTGAATTTGAATTAGAACTTGTTAAGTTCTAATATTAACAAAAAGGTTATGAATCTGAGATTAGACTTGATAGCTGGATGAGATCCTAAACGTATATCTTCTCAGAATAGTTAGATTTGGATAAATTAGACAACAATATATATAACATAAGTCTAGTTGAGTCTCTTGCTTACTTTGACTTTGATTGCTCTACACACCTTGAATATTGAGCCTTATTCCTTGAGCATAATAGGAGAACTTAGGATATGAAAGATACATCCTAAGTTAGTATTTACAAAGCATAACATTCACTCAGTTCTTTCAGTGCATTCTATCCAGTAGGGTTAGTTTGCCTCATCAGTTCTAGCTTTATTGTAGAATAGACTTGGAACTAGCCCAGTGCTTGGCTAGGATGGATATATGTCTGATTCTATGAGTTTAACTCATACCTAGCTCTGATGATGCCTAGGATGGACACATGCTAAACTTTCTGTTCAGAGGCCCAATAAGGCCTGTTTCTAATATGACAGTACTATATTTTAAGCTTACTTTTACTTTTGTTTAGTTTTAGTACTTTGTTTTGTTTTATCACATGCTTCTGTAGGCTTACTTTTAGTGCTTTTTTGGCTTTTCCACATATCTCAGTGGCATTATTTTTTTTTAGCATTTATGCTGTTAGCTTGTTTTTGCCACATGCTTTAGTGGCATTTTATATATTGAATCTGCATGCTTGTATATTTGTTCTTATTGAGTAATTATCAAATATTGGCATGTTTAGGATGCTAGTTTTGTATGTTTATTTCAGCACCTTTCAGTATAGTTTACTTTTATAAAATTAGCGTGACGTTATGTGATCATAAGCATGTTAGGATCAGTTTATTTTGATTCTTGCAGTTATTTTTGCTCTTTAACCTCACCTTGCTTAGTTTCATATTTTTATACATACTTGTTGCTCAGTTATAAATGAATAGTTATAGCTATCATTCTCTTTGTAGCTTGATGCACCTTATAATGCCTGCATGCTTAAAGTAATTAAGTGTGATATCTTTAAATATTCAGTTCACTTAAATAGCTTAAAATGTGCTTAGATAATTTGTCTAACTGTAACATTTTTTTTTATTGGCTAGGGCCTTGGCATTTGTGATACTGACAAATTTCAGATTATGAGTTTTTTGTTGGTGGTTCTGCAGAAGAGGAGCCAGTGCAGGAGGAGGATCTTCCTACCGTCGCTTAGTAAGATTTTCTTTTCTTTTTCTGTAGTGAGTTTGAGAGATATTTTCTTTCAGTTAATTCAGTCTGTAAAAATTAAATTATGAATGTATTTACTTTCTGCACTTAAGCTAAGTTACTATTTCTCTTACTCTTTTATACTATACTGTGATGTGAATGTTATACTATATTGTTTCTTGCTTCCACTACTTTGGTATATTTATGTATGTTTGTAGTTCCAGGTGACAAGTCCTTGGCTTAAGGCGGGTTGAGTCTTACCTGACTCTACTTGAGCTGGGGATTTGCCACAGTTGGAGCACCGCACTCCTCGTGTTTATGTTAATATCAGTATTAGCATGGCCGCGGAGGGTACGGGCCCCCACATTAGATCAAATATACCATTATGATCAGAAAATCCTAAGAAACAATATGCAATAAAATTCTAAATCTAATGGTTAGATTTTTTGATTTAGTCTAATATTTTTCTAATCTTAATTGGTGAATAAATAATTTATTAAATGTCCAAAATCCATGATTAAGGCCTCTGATTCTTCATAAGACAGAGGAGAACTTAATTATGCCTTTAAAAATAATTTAAGAGTTTTAAATTTGTTAATCATCTCTTAATCACCCTAAATCTTGATTAGTTATTAATGACCTAATTAAACCTTTGATTTTGGTAAACCAAGTTCCTATTACCTTCTTAAGTGTATTAAAACTTGCCTATATGCTTAGATTTTCATTTTAAAACCTAATTTTCTTAATCAATTTTCTTAACCTTAAAAAGTGATTAGTGCTAATTAATCTAATCTTATATTAAAACTTAAATTTAAGTGCATCATTTCTCTTATTAGTTAATACTAAGCCTATTGGAACTAATTAGAATCAATTTGGATGCTTAAATCTTTAAATCCCAATTTTTAGCCTAAAGAAAGTTATTTTGGTCATTTTGACCAAAAGTTTGTTTAAGAACCCTTAAACCCTAAAAATATTATTAATATGCTTTTAATCAGTAATATAATGTATTAAGATCATTCATTTAGCCTTCAGAACTAATTGATTAATCTAAATGGCTTAAGTTTAATTCTTCTTAAAATTCTCTTAAATAAATTATAAAGATCTTAAAGTGATCTTGGACCCTTCCCTTAATCTTGAATAATGAAATTTAATCTTATGAAACAAGTATTAAGTGCCTTATCAAAACTAATCATAATAATTACTCTTAAGAAAGTGTCTAAATGAAAACCTTAATTCTAAATTTAATCTGAAATCTTAAGTGATTAAGATTAAAATTTAGATTTTAGATCCTTAGTGATTATCCATAGTAATCCATTTGAATTGTGATATCTTATTCTTAAAGTTCTTATTTGATTTATTCATTTTTGTATCATTCTTGTGGGTTTAGGTTGATTCAACCTATAGAATAATATGATTATTCTATATATTGAACTTTGATCTCTGATTCTTATGTTCTTATTTGATTATTTTGTCTTATAATTATAGATTTAGTCTTTCTTTGAGATCATAGTTTCCTAATCTATTCGCTTATAAGATTCTCTACCATTAGAAAAAGAGTGGGTGTGAACCCTTAGATCCTTAGAAGATTAGTACCTTAGATACAGGAGTAAGCCCCAAATTATAGTTTAAGCCCAGAATCCATAATCTTGATTAGCAAAATCAAAATTAGCTTTAAGTTATTAAAATATATTAAATCAAGTAGTTGATTTAGTTACCTAACCTTTCTAGTCATCACTTCTGATTATGAATTAGAACGGTTAAGTTCTAATGTTAACTTTAAAGTCGTAAATCTGTGATTTTATAGGATAGTTGGATTTTGAAAATCATAAGCATGTACTAGCTCAGAATAAATAGAATAAATTAAATTAGACAATAATAGATATCACATATGTTTAATTGAGTCTCTTGCTTACTTGAACTATTGTAGCTTTGCACAACTTGTGTTTGAGCCTTTTTCCTTGGACATATTAGTTGGACATATGATACTTGATAAGTATCCCATATTAGATTTGAAATCGCAAAAATATGATTTAACTTCATTCAGTTCATTCAGTTCTCAGTATATCAAAGTGTGTTCTAACTTAGTCTGCCTCTTCAGTTTAGTTCTTTGGATATAGAATAGACTCGGACCCCCTAATTTACTTAAGGATAATCCAAATCCTTAAGAACCTAACTCAAGCAACTTGTTTGTAAGACTATGAACTTGACATTTTCCAATAATGCATTTGATTTATTATTGATTCTAAACATTTGAATTAGACAAACTAAGGTTAATAACAATCCTTTGAGATTTCACCATCTGAATCAAACCTTAAGATCCCTGATTTTCTCTTAAGTGATAAATCTGCATAAAAAGATTATTAATATTATATTGATTAAACAAGTGATCTAATCCTTAACAATATGTTTGATTCAAATCCCATGATCTTAGATTGAGTGGTGATCATATGATTTAGCCATCTGATCTAATCATCCTAAACCTAACTAAGAAGTAGAACCTAAGAGTCAAATGTTAGAATTAGAATGGAGAGCTTGAGTATCTTCTTCATAAGATCGCCTTGAAATATTAAAAGACCTAAATTCACCTTACCTTGAGGTAGCCTGGCTATGGGGATACATGTTTGATTCTATAAGTTCAACTTTGACTGAGCTCTGAGGATGCCTAGGGAGATACATGTTAAACTTTCTTAATAGTGGCCTTGTTTTGGCCCATTTCTATTATGGCAGTACTACTTTAGGCATACTACTACTTTTCAGTTCAATTCCAGTTTAGTGGCTTGTTTAGCCATAGTTTTTCTTGCATTTTTACTATTTTCTGGATGCTTTTGTCATTCATTTTAGTTCAATACTCTTAGTTTAGTATTTGCATATCTAGGATGCTAGTCTTATTTTAGTTTTCTTTTGCTTCAGTTTAGATTCCTTTATATAAAAATCAGCACATATTCATATGATCATAAGCGTGTTATGTTGAGTTTACTTTCAGTATTGTTTTTCAATTATTTATATATTTACTGCCTAACCATATTACAGCTTCTGTTTGAGGTATGTTAATTTACCTAATTTTCTTTGTTTAGTTATAAATGTTAGTTTAAAACTATCTTATTTCTTGTGGTTTGTTGCTCCCCTTTGGTTGCTTAAATGTTCTTTAAGTATGATATCTTAAATGTTCAGTTTTATTTAAATTAGCCTAAATTATGCTTGAGCAATTTGTCTAACTATAAGTTTTTCTTTTCTTGGCTGGGGTTCTGACATTGTGGTACCAACAATGTCAGATTCTGAACTATTTATTGATGTTGCTTCTGGAGTGGAGTTTGGCCATGAAGAGGACCTTTTAGCTACTTAAGCTTAGTTAGATTTATTTCTTAGCTATAAGGACGAGTGTTCCTTCTTACTATTAAATTCAGTCTGTAATATTTTCATATTCTGGATGTATTAAGTTTTCTACATTTTTCATATTGAGCTGAGTTGTTGTTTCTATTTTCTTTACTATGTTGTGATGTGGATGTTATACTCTTTCTTACTTCTGTTATTTTGATATTATTAATATGCTTTTAATCAGTAATATAATGTATTAAGATCATTCATTTAGCCTTTAAACCTAATTGATTAATCTAAATGGCTTAAGTTTAATTCTTCTTAAAATTCTCTTAAGTAAATCATAAAGATCTTAAAGTGATCTTGGACCCTTCCCTTAATCTTGAATAATGAAATTTAATCTTATGAAACAAGTATTAAGTGCCTTATCAAAACTAATCATAATAATTATTCTTAAGAAAGTGTCTAAATGAAAAACCTAATTCTAAATTTAATCTGAAGTCTTAAGTGATTAAGCTTAAAATTTAGATTTTAGATCCTTAGTGATTATCCATAGTAATCCATTTGAATTGTGATGTCTTATTCTTAAAATTCTTATTTGATTTAATCTATTTTGTATCATTCTTGTGGGTTTAGGTTGATTTAACCTATAGAATAATATGATTATTCTATATATTGAACTTTGATCTCTGATTCTTATGTTCTTATTTGATTATTTTGT
Source organism: Gastrodia elata (assembly GCA_016760335.1). Taxonomy (NCBI): domain Eukaryota; kingdom Viridiplantae; phylum Streptophyta; class Magnoliopsida; order Asparagales; family Orchidaceae; genus Gastrodia; species Gastrodia elata. The sequence goes on along the minus strand of CM028676.1, from coordinate 20,787,742 downwards.
CTTATAATTATAGATTCAGTCTTTCTTTGAGATCATAGTTTCCTAATCTCTTAGCTTATAAGATTCTCTACCATTAGAATAAGAGTGGGTGTGAACCCTTAGATCCTTAGAAGATTAGTACCTTAGATTCAGGAGTAAGCCCCAAATTAGAGTTTAAGCCCAGAATCCATAATCTTGATTAGCATAATCAAAATTAGGTTTGAGTTATTAAAATATATTAAATCAAGTAGTTGATTTAGTTACTTAACCTTTCTAGTCATCACTTTGGATTCTGAATTAGAATGGTTAAGTTTTAATGTTAACTTTAAGGTCGTAAATTTGTGATTTTATAGGATAGTTGGATATTGAAGATCATAAGCATGTACTAGCTCAGAATAGATATAATAAATTGAATTAGATAACAATAGATATCACATATGTTTAGTTGAGTCTCTTTCTTACTTGAACTATTGTAGCTTCGCACAACTTGTGTTTGAACCTTTTTCCTTGGACGTATTAGTTGGACATATGATACTTGATAAGTATCCCATATTAGATTTGAAATTGCAAAAATATGATTTAAATTCATTCAGTTCATTCAATTCTCAGTATATCAAAGTGTGTTCTAACTTAGTCTGCCTCTTCAGTTTAGTTCTTTTGATATAGAATAGACTTGGACCTTGCTCTGTGCTTGGCTAGGGAGAAACATGTTTGATTCTATAAGTTCAACTTTGACCGGGCTCTGAGGATGCCTAGGGGGATACATGTTAAACTTTCTTAACAGTGGCCTTGTTTTGGCCCATTTCTATTATGATAGTACTCATTTAGGCATACTACTACTTTTCAGTTCAATTCCAGTTCAATGGCTTGTTTAGCCATATTTTTTCTTACATTTTTACTATTTTCTGTATGCTTTTGTCATTCATTTTAGTTCAATACTTTTAGTTCAGTATTTGCATATTTAGGATGCTAGTCTTATTTTAGTTTTCTTTTGCTTCAGTTCAGATTCCTATATATAAAAATTAGCACATATTCATATGATCATAAGTGTGTTAGGTTGAATTTACTTTCAGTATTGTTTTTTAAATATTTATATATTTACTGCCTAACCTTGTTATAGCTTTTATTTGAGGTATGTTAATTTACCTACTTTGCTTTATTTAGTTTTAAATGTTAGTTTAAAACTATTTTATTTCTTATGGCTTGTTGCTCCCCTTTGGTTGCTTAAATGTTCTTTAAGTATGATATTTTAAATGTTCGATTTCATTTAAATTAGCCTAAATTGTGCTTAACCAATTTGTCTAACTATAAGTTTTTTTTTTCTTGGCTGGGGTTCTAATATTGTGATACCAACAATGTCAGATTCAGAACTATTTATTGAGGTTGCTTCTGGAGTGGAGTTTGGCCATGAAGAGAACCTTTCAGCTACTTTAGCTTAGTTAGATTTATTTCTTAGCTATAAGGACGAGTGTTCCTTCTTACTATTAAATTCAGTTTGTAATATTTTCATATTCTGGATGTATTAACTTTCTACATTTTTTATATTGAGCTGAGTTAATGTTTCTACTTTCTTTACTATGTTGTGATGTGGATGTTATACTATTTCTTACTTCTGCTATTTTGATATTTTGATGCATGATCTTCAATTATAGGTGACAAGTCTTCTAATTAAGGCGAGTTAGGTTTATACCTGACTATATTTTAGTTGGGAGGTTTTCCACAGTTGGAGACCATATTCATCGTAATTATGCTAATCTTATTATTAGCACGACCACGGAGGGCACGAGGCCCCACATGCCTTGTTTCGTCGATGCACACAAAAGAGGTAATTTAAGGAATAATAGACTAATGAATCCACACTCCATTATGGTGAATCCTTATACAAGGGTTATAAGAGTGTGACATAAAAGTTTCCCTATCTAAGATACTACCATAGAAACTATCTAAGATACTGCCACAAGGTGATAATCTCAGTCTAAATCTTTAGCTTATTCTACCATATAATTCTAAGATCAAATATCTAAACCTGAGAAGGTGCATTTAAGTTCCTACCTCAAAAATTAAATAATAAGCTCTTCCAACCTCAATAATTTATCCATTAATTAAGGTTAAGCAATTATTGATTTAAAACACTAGAACACAACCTAAAAGATCTAAGCACTAAAATATACATTTATAACCTAAATTGTAAGATTCATATTAAGTTTATAATTCTTAGTACATTAAACTGGATTATACAAATGAGATGGATAAACCCATCTGATCTCAATTTATACTACAATTATAGAAAATAACCACATAGTTTATTAAGAATTGATCATTTTACAAATCATTATTATCTTACTATCCAATTCATCCTAATTGTCTTCCTTATGAGAAACTCAATATAATGACCCTAATAATTAGATAGGTGATTAATCCAAATATTGGGATGTTACTTTAGCACCAATACTCGATTAGAAGAAAACTAATCAAGTATAGATGCTAAGTGGCCAAGTCACTTTATGAGTAGTTGTTAAGTTAAAATAAGATTACAAAATAATGTAATAGAAGATACTATTAAGGAGATACATGAAAACATTAAAAGTATTGATAATACAAGCAATTAATATAAACCACTCATTCATCCCAAGAAATTACAAAATAGTTGATTACAACATAGAAACATAAGAGTAGGTAAGAATAACTCGAGTAAACACAAATAATTTATAATTTAATTATTACAAGCCTTTTAAAAGTAAGAGTAAAAGAAAGTATGTAAGTCACTCTCTCACTTGTAATAAAATGCAAGTAAACATTTTTAATTAAGCAGAAGCAAAAATTTCTTATAAGCTCTTCAAGCACTTGGACCTGCATTACCTAAATCAAGGAGCTCTTAATCTATGATATTTTGGTATTTAAATATGATAAGGCAAAGCCAATAAAAGTAAAAGTGTAGTTAGACTAAATGATCTAAGCACATTTTAAGATTGGCTATATTTTAAGTTAATAGGATATCACAAGCATTAATTTACAATTTAAATCAAGCAGCAAAGCTATAAAAGCTGTCAAACAAGAGAAAAAAATAAGTAAACATAACTGTAAAGAATACAGTATGAAAAAGCTGAGTAAAAATACTCACTTGTATAAACGTTCTAGCCTACATCCAAAAATGGTAAGGGAAAAGCATTATAATAGGCTAGAACTACTATGTGCATTTAAAATAAATGAAATAAAAGTAATACATGTTCAATGAAATTTATGCTAAGTAAGCAATGAAATATAGTGAAGCATTAAATGAAATTAAGCAGCATAAATTGTATTTTAAGTGAACTATAAGTAAATAATACACAATATTGGAAACAGAGAGTGTAAAACACAGAAAGTAAAAAGGTATCTTAGACTCTTGGTCTAAGATAAATATAGCCTATGACTATGAAAAGTAAGCATAACTAAATAGTTATGAAAAGATCTTACAATCAACATGATTGTAAGTGCACTCTTATATTATTAATTGAATTTATATTTAGGAGTTATCTCACTCTACGGGAGCATTCAACAGAATGGGACGATGAGTTAAGCACGTCTGCCTAACTAGATACAGTGGGGGGTCAAACTTTCACATTTACCTCTCTAAAATGTGAAGTCCTATTATAAGCGCTATCTTTCTTGTTCAATTTTACCATAAGGCATTCCCCATAAAATCTTATGAAAGTCACATTTATGCACAAAGAATCTTGTATGAATGTTCAAGGAAAAAGGCTCAAAGCTAAGCAAGTATTCAATAAATTTCAATAATTGTAAACTAGGTGATATCCTTTTGTTATCTAAATTTTAGTGATCTACTTAATAATTAAAACTAATTGAGCTTCTAATTGACTTATAGATATTGATCTTTAAATCAATTATAATTAATAATAGAAGGAAGATAAGTTTCAAAAATAGTATTTTCAAGTAATTGAAGTTTATCCTTTACTAATCTTAAACTAATCAAATCAAATAGATTAATGATTAAAGTTTAAAGAAACTAGTAAGGAATCATAAGATTCATAGTTTTCTAGGCAAATGGAATTATAGGCTAAGAAAAATTTTATTAGCTTCATTCAATTAATTTTACAAGTTAGAAAGTATCAAATCAATACAATCATAAAGTTATCTAAGATTAATTGATGTTGATTGTTTAAAAGTAAGAAAATAAAGTATATTATATTCTACAAATAATAATTCATTTATAGTTATAGGAAGTTTGAAATCTATAGCTTATATAAAGCATGAAAAAGAACTATTGTTCTCTAGTTTTAATCAATTGAGAACTAAATTTGGAATGTTAAAGACTATTGAAATATGTGCTAATTATCTAAGTGATTGCTTAAGCACTAGTCTTATTATGAGTTCTTTTAAAGAACTAGCTTAGTAATTGAAAGTGTTGAGCTAATTTGAATACAAAAGAGTTTAAAAGATTCTAAATTAAATATTACATGCAACTAAAGAAGAAGTAAAACATGTAGAGCATAAAAATTAAATTCCAATTCTAAAAATTTTGGCATGAACTCTATTGTATTCGCTCAAAAGAAACGCATAAAACAAAACATGCAAGTCTTCCATTCATTTGGAAAATTAATTGAAATGATCAATAGTATAAGACTAACATTAAGTCAATCTATTACATAGGATTATTTATTTTGAATTCCAATAATTATATGTAAGAAAACCATATGAAACAATTTACTAACCTAGGATTCACACATCCTAAATCAAACATTTATGAAAAATAAAGAAGGATGGCAGTAAACCAGACTAGCAATATAAAGAGCAGCATCATGTGACTTAATATGCAAAGAATAATAGCATTTGGTTCAACAAATAAAAAGGGACAGCAATAACTTAATTCGACAATGCATCAGTGTCGAATAACACATTGCAGGGCTGGTAATTAAAATATAGTGTGCCAAATTTGTTTATATGAATCACATTAATAGCTTGCAATAATAAAGATATAGAAAATGCAATTTAAAAAAAGAAGAAGTTCAGAAATGTGTACCTGAAACCACATTATTGTTTTCTATAGCTTCTAGGGGTGTTAAAGCATACACTCGCACAAGACCACAGGACAATTGTTTACCTGCTTCCTAGGATTGTTTTGGGACTTAAGAGCTGAGGGTTGCTCTCGAGCAACTTCAGATGCAGGGGCTGGCATTATTGCCAAACTTGGTTCCCTCCTATTCAGCAGAGTTGCTCTAAATACTTGGTTCTTCTGTGATGGTTTAATTTGGACTCTATCCACTGTCTCTGTGTATGTGCAATGATTAAACATGTGGCCTGGACACCCACAAGTCTAGCACTTATGGTCAATGTTGTAAAACTTACCATAAATATGAGGCCTATTACAGCCTTAAATTGGTTCAGTAGTGGGTGTCACTTCGATTTGATAGACCTTTACAGAGTGAGGTCTATGATTTTTGAAGGCTTCATGCCTATGGGGAGTTGATTGCATCTTTCGCTTGAGATCTCTTTTTGAGTGATGATGCTCAAGCACCTTTGCTATCCCTACTAGCTCAAAGAAGATAGTCAGACGGAGCGGAACAATCAGACCTTTCAGTGAATCTTGTAGTCTGCTTAGAAAGCGATGGCACTTAGCCGATTCAAATTGGATCATTTCTGGGGCAAACAAATCAACCTACGAAACTCTCTTTCGTAGTCAGCGATGGAATGGCTTCCTTGTGTCAGCCTCAGAATTGTGTCTATTATGATGTTCTGTGTAGACGGGGGAATGAATTCAGCCTTGAATGCCTCTACGAATTCATCCCAAAGGATGTCTTCAAGTTCATAATCAACGAATCAGGTATTTCAAACCTCATCCTACTAGTATTCTGCCTCATCATGGAACAGATGAGTAGTGAGACGAACAGCTTCTGAATTTGGGATTTTTAGACTGATTAGATCATTTTCGATAGTTTTTCAGCCAGTCGGCTATGTCCATTAGAAATAAATTTCTATTGAAGGTGAAAGGCCTTAATCTTAAGAATTTATAAAGAAGACCATCCATAAAATGATGGGAAGGAAAAGGATGTTGTTGAACAGGAATAGTAGGAGCAGTTGCAACAGCTGGTACGGGACGATCGGACATCATCTTTTGCATTGCCAGTGCTTGTTGAGCCTGATTCTCCAATAATGTTGCCACCATTGTTCGAAGATGAGCTACTTCATCAGAAGAACTGCTTGAAGCGACATCAGTTTTTATAGGGGTAGCAATAGGAGGTGATCCAAAATTCATTTTAATTGAGTAATACAAAGCTAGATTTTAGAATCAACCTAGGAAAGAGAATAATTAAATCTCCAATAGATGCTAAGAATTTTCATTACTTTTGAAATGAAGATTTACATAATATTTAGAAAATGCCAAAATTCACAATACTGCTAGAATCATTTAAGCAACAAGAAATGACAGTTGCTCTAACTAACACTCAAACATCCTTAATGTACTTTGACCCTAAACACAAAATAGAAATCCTCAAAGGTCACTTCCTGATGCTTTCTCTTGTGTTTTCGTTCAAGTTTCCTAATGGTGTCAAACCACCAAACTCCTGCATAGTCTAGCATCTGATCCATCGATATGTCAACCAAGAGGGACTTTGGACACTCTATGTGCCTCAGGATTGACTCCACTCGCCTCAACCACTCCTGTGCGTAGATAAGAAAGTCAATCCCTCGGTATGTTGATTGATGTAGAAGCTTATCCAAGACTAAGGTTCCTCTTACTGAGACTCCTTCAATCTGCCATTTGTTCTCTTGTCTCCACTTGAAGCTATAGCTCCAAGCCAACTTGAAGGCATGCAGATAATAGTCCAAGTCAGACTCTCCATGATCCATTTGATCCTAATAGCAGAATGTATTTGTTTTTTGTCAATTAGAGGTGACTAGATTTTTAGGATATAAGTATTTTCATTCTACATTTTTCAGAGAGTTACCAATAGTACTATGTTATGAATATTATATCTTGATGTTTGTATTTTAGAAGAGCAGTCCATTATGTAAAAAGGAATCACAAATCCCATTCTGACACCTTATGGTGTTCTCTAATACCAACTGTGGGGCCTCATACCCTCTGCGGCCATGCTAATACTGATATTAGCATAATCACGAGGAGTGCAGTGCTCCAATTGTGGAAAATCCCCAACTTAAGTAGAGTCAGGTAAGACCCAACCCACCTTAAGCCAAGGACTTATCACTTGGAACTGTAAACATACATCAATATATCATAGTAGCGAAAGCAGAAAATAGTATAACATAACATCCACATCACAGCATAGTATACAAGAGTAAAGAAAATAGTAACTCAGCTCAATGTGCAGAAAATAAATACATCCAAAAATGTTTAATTATTATAGACTGAATTAACGAAAGAAAAGATCTCTCAATCTCACAACAAAAAAGGAAAATCTATCTAAGCTGCCACAAGAAGATCCTCCTCCTGTACTGGCTCCTCTCCTACGGAACCACCCACAAATAGTTCCAAATCTGACATTTGCTGGTATCGCAAATGCCAGGGCCCCAGCCAAAAAAAGAAAAAGGTTATGGTTAGACAATTGTCTAAGTACATTTTAGGCTATTTAAGTGAACTGAACATTTTCATATATAACATTAACTAATTTAAACATGTAAGTAATATAAGGTGCATCAAGCTACAAAGAAAAGGATAGCTATAAATTATTCATTAGTAGAGATGCTATATAGTAACTATTTTCCCCAGCGTTCTTTTTATCTTCTCTTTTACTGCTTTAAACTCACCTCTTTCATCTTTGTTACTCTAATCATTCTTTTTGCTATAGCCGACCTCCTTAGGAACTCATTGGAATATTATTTTGGTGGCTAGGTGTAGCGTCCCATCCCATTGTCGTGCGCAAAAGACAGGTAGTAAATCAGATTGGCGATGGAGCAGTGCGCTACTCGGGACGATGAGAACAAGCAAAATTCATCTTTCTGAATAGGCTAGAAGACCGAGCCATACTGAAGGCTGCTGACTCAAACCTAAGAGTAGGATCGAGATCCAATACTTAAGATGAGAGTATAATACTTATCTTAAGTATTAGGCTAATACGTATATTGGATTTAAAGAAACAAGTAAGGATCCAATATACGTTGTCAGTATATCAGCATTTCCAATATACTTATTGAGTTATACAAGGTTCTCTTACCTCAAGTATATTTAATTTAGGTCTTTTAAATATTTCAAGATAATCTTATAAAGAGATGCTTAAGATCTCCCATTCTAAATTCTGATATTAGCATTTTAGGTTTTATTTCATAATTAGGTTTAGAATGATCTGATCAGATGATTAAGTCATCTGATCACAACTTAATCTAAGATTATGGGATTTAAATCAAGAATGTTATTAAAGTTTTAGATCACTTGTTCAATCAATATGATTTTATTAATTTTCTTATGCTAATGGTCTTATTTAGAAGAAAATATAGGATCTAAAGATTTGATTCAGATTAAGCAATCATATGGCTTTATTAATAACATTATCATGTCTAATTTAAATATTTAAGGTCAATATAAAATCAGATGTATCATTGGAGAAATGTCAAGTTAATTATCTTATAATCAAATCACTTTAGTTAAGGTTTTTAAGGATTTGGACCTTAATTAAGTAGATTAGGGTTTTACTCCTATTCTTATCCAATTAAGATCATATGTTTGATTAATGATCAATGTCAAATCAATGAGTTAAGAGTGTGTTATTGGTGGCAATCTCAGACCCAGATCAAAGTCTTAAGACCTCTTAAGTTAATTAAAGAAGTTAAGATCTCCAATTTTTAGTTTATTCAAGTTATGCATTATGGATCAATATGTATGGTTTCTAATACATTTAACCTACTGTTATGAAGCATAATAATAGAAAAGTTCATAAAAATAGAAACTAATTAGTGATAATCAAACCCTAAATCTATTCAAATGGATTAGCACTTAATTACAAATATAGCCATCAAAATTGTTTGCAATTTTGCACACATGTCTTACTTAATAATACAATTAATCAGGGCCTAAGTTTGCTAAGATCTAATATGTATAAACCCTAATTTTTACTAATTATGGTTTAACAAGATTATGGTATAATTTGAAATATATAACTCAGAAAAATAGTTCACCTAGCACATACATTCTACTCATCATAAGTAAACTAATGGCACCCTAAACATATAATTTGGTTAAGTATAATTACTAAATCACCCTAATTAAGTTCAGCTGTAATTAGGCAATAATAAAAATTATAATCATCAAATGTGAAATTTTATTTTATATTTAAATCCCTGATAATTTTCTGATCATTTTCATATATGATACTATAGGGTTTGGACCAGTGAATTTAAAGTTATTCAAATAATACATTCTGTATTTTTCTGATTTAATTTTCTTATGATTGGATTAATTGAATTATTTTCCTTAAGGAAAATAATTCCAATTAATAGGATTTAATACAAATGGGCTTGGCCCATTGGCCGAACCGCGCTGGTCGACGGAGCCCGAATACCAGGGACTGTCGCACCGCGTGGGTCATGGGTTGGCCCGACCCGTACGGCGCTTCGTCCCCGCCCTTCGTCCCGACGGAGTCGCCTGATTAGGGAAACCCTAATCGGCCAATTCCAGTGCATCTGGACCACAGCACGACCGGCGATCAATCGCTACATGATCACCATGGTCAGACGCACCAAATGGGACCTGAAGCCCCTGTGAGACGGTCCGAATTGGCCGAACCTTACTCACCCAAGAGCTCCTCCAATGGAGCTACTGTGGGGAGGCAATTCTTCCCACAGAGGCTAATCCATACCCTGGACTCGATCCCTACACCATCAGGGAGGTGAGGCGGATTGATGCCCTCTAGTCTGGGAGTCTAGGATAGTCTCGATTGTCGAGTCCTTACTCGACCGAGGCTATCCTTACGGGACTCAGCCCGATCAATCATATCGATCGATTGGGGCTAGCTTAGGTCTTAGCTATGATCACATTAGGTTCAAAATGATAATACACAAGCATACGAATCAAATGGAAGAAGGTTTGAGCTTCATTAGCTCGAAACCAGCAAGCTAGGGTACCTGGTTTGACGGGGAAGCTCAGGACGGTCGACTGGGACTTCGGTTGGCCTTGGCTAAGCTTCCAGACACTACAAAAGGGTCCTGAAGACCAGGAGAGCCTACTATCAGCGGTTCGGGAGCTCCTGGATTGCCTACGCAAGCTCTGGTATACGACAATGGCGAAAGAATGCAGAGACTTCAATTGATCAGCAAGGGTCAATTGAAGTGAGGCTAGGGCTATTTATAGCCTTAGCAGAGGAGTGGGAAGCTTCTAGAGGGGAGAATTGGGCTGCTGAGGCTTGGATGGATCAGACCATGGCCGAGCTTTCGAAATTCCATTTCGATCTCGGCCGGGCCATGGGGCCCAATTGGGTTACCTTACCATTATGGGAGGATCAGCAACGACTTGCTGAGCTAGAGGCGTGAGTTGGGGACAAGGTCGGCAGCTGGCAGTATGGGGGATTCTCCCTATCGGGTGCGCGAGCGAGAGGAAGACGAAGGTCCACAGTAGCCGAACTTTCGGATGCCATCTGATCTATCGATCAGATGGCAGAACGGCTCGGATCGCCCGAATCCTAACGGCCGATCACGGGAGTGATCCGGGCCATAGGATCGGTCGGGTAGATCCAATGGTCGATCAGCGGTTCCGCGGGATTACATCTCGACCGTTGAATGAAAAGGCGCGATGACTAGATTTGCGGGATACCGCTGTCGCGCGACCCGGGATCCACAGCGGATCACCCGCGGTCCGCACAACAGATCCTGACAGTTTAATTGCAAAATCAATTTGTTAGAAATTATTTTATGCAATTAGACCATTTTAATTAAATGTGAATTATGGCCTAAATGATGTCCAAATTACACTAAATTTTCACCCTTAACTAATTTGGGGGTGAGGAATTCAAAAATACTATCAGATTTAAATTTTGAGATCAAAATATTTTGGGTCTAGACTAGGACATCTAGACTGATCAAAATATTAATTTGGACTTAGAGAAGTCCTATGGCTTCAAATTTTTAGGATAGTAGTCATTTGATGCTCTAAAAGCAATGGGATTAAAATAAATGATTACTCAGACTATATATTAGCAGGGTAACAACCTAGAGTTGTTACACTAGGGTTCTTTCCTTTTCGAGGGATCCAAGAGATCCTTCTTATTCTTTACATGTTCTCGTAAACACTATTCTTCTTTCTTTAGCTAAAGGGCTGATCTAGCCTTAATTCCTCTTTTCATTTATTTGATTTTTCTCTTAATAACTCTTGAAATATGGAGTTCTTAATTTCAAATCCATGAATATTCTCTTTTAATTATACCTTAGAAGTTTGAATGAGTTATTTTCTCTTAAAATAGCCTTAGGAGTTAAAGTGATTAATAAATTAAGTCCCTTAAACTCCCAACCCTTCACATTTTCTGAGAATTCTAGACAATGAGCACTACAACAAACTGTGGCGCTAGGGCATTGGATTCTCATTTAATGCACAAAGTCTTCATAATAATTAAGTTGTCATCATGTGCTGTAACTAGCCGCTTGCGGTGCTCGGGCGCTTTGGCATGTTGCGTTAGTCATGCATCAATTAATGCCTTGGATAATTTTTTCATTAATCCCCACTGCAGTGCTCTATAGTGTCGCACTCTCGATGCTTAGGCGCTACGGCGCCTGTAGCGTATATTTTGAATTAATATTTTAATAATTATTTTCATGAATTCCACAGCAATGCGCTATAGCGGGTCACTCTCAATGCTCCGGCGTGATAGCGTGCTGGGTTGGCCGTTTTGCATTTATCTGTAGCTGCGGCGAGATGTAGCATTTCACACTCGAAACTTAGGCGCTGAAGAGCGCTGTGGCGTTCTGGTTTTCCTAAATTCCCTTTTTGAGTGCAAAATTGATCTAGAACTGAAAAGTCATAAGTCAAATCAAAATAAACAGAAATAACAAATAATTCTACTAAAATAATTAATTATACTATAAAAATATATATATAATTGGGGCGCATTACCTATATTAATCTATACGATCCAATAGACTGTTGCTAAACCTTTAAACATTTCAAATCATGTTATCAAGACTCTCAATTCACAATAGGTGTGACATTTCCAATAAAAAGAAAGCAGTGTTTGATTCATCTTTTTCAAGGACGAGCAAGAACATAAGTGTGGGGATATGTTCGTGCCAAAATTTATATCATTTTAACCCTAATTTTATGTTTGTTTTAGTATAAATTATGTGCTATTCGAGTGTATTCTTGTATTGTTTTATGTTTGTGCAGGTATTCAGAGTGATTATATTAATTACAAGGAGTTTTGATAAGGAAAACAAGAGCCACTGGCACTCTGGCGCGTGACACCCCGGGACCAAGTTATTTCTGTCTACCCAAAAAATAGCATATTTCATATTCTTAGTGCATTTAATGTCAAATTCAACCTTGAGCCATATGTAATTTTCCTTATATTGAGTGCTCTTTTAGAATAAGAAGGATTAAAAATTATAAGTGCATGGCATAGGAAGTTCTATATTCTGAATTTAAGTAAACCTCAACCTACTTATTAATGGAAGGAGTTTAGATAAATCAAATTAATTTCAAGAAAAAATCTTACTCATAAAGCCTACCCAAGGTTGAGAAAGTATCTTGCACTTTCTGAACAATCAAATTAAAAGATAGACAATAATTCTACATGCCTCATAAACACAATACTAGCAATATAAAATTAGTGTAGGTAGTTTTTTAAAAAAATTTGAAGTCTGTATTGAAATAACAACAATTTGATTTTCAATTCATCTATATTGCAAAATCTATAACTTTATGTCAACAACAATAAGGGACCATAAATAAATGTACATAACCAGCTTCCGAATATGCTGCTATAAGAAAGTGATTTTGAAAAAAAAATTCACTTGCATGTGTTGCCTTTGTGCTATAATATTTGAAAAAATATTGTTATTTTAGCTTTAATTTCTTCATCATTATTATTTTACTCTTCCATATTTGTTGAGATTGTTACACTAAGAAGGGATCCGTTTTTGATAAATTTCATCATTTTTTGTAATTTGTATTGAAAAAATTATTATTTTTCTAAAATAAATTCTATAAACATAACGGGTTTAATATTTTATTTCAAATTTATGTTTGGTTAGAAAATAGTCAAGATAACAATGGCTCTCTTTTGTTGGGTACTAAAATTTCTTATGCTATATTTTTTTGTCTATTATGAAATTTATCAATTTAACATGTTCTCTTTCTCAAAATTTCAAGAAAAAAGTGATCAACAATTTAGGCATAAGTTGCAATGAAACATAAAAAAAAAAAACACTACTACAAGCAATAGAAAAACATTAAATGTTTCGGTAGTTGTCATTATTTTCATATGAAGTTTCTCATACTTGTATTTCATCATATTTCAATTAGTTCTGTAGGTTTGAATGGTGCAAGCTTGTACAAAAAATTGCAGTATATTTTTTTATTCTGTTTAATGAAAGGTTAGGGATGAACAAAAAAAAACTTATTAAATAATTAATATGGTTTACTAATGCACGTATTTTCATATGATACTATGATTTTCCATCCTTTCAAGTTAACTTAAGATTTTGTAGTCAAGTTTGAGAATTTTTTGACTCATTTATTTTATTAAATATTGTAAAGAGCTTTGATGTGTTTTTTTTGTAACTATTGGATGTTAATATTATTATTATTAGTGAAATGTATATTTTAATCAATGGATGTCATATCTCTAACTAGATTTTATTATTTGCTCTCTAAGAGACAAGTTCTTCCAGTTGTTTCACATCTTCTTGACATTATTCAGGTTATACTCTACAGATATTTCTTTTGTGATCATTTTTCACTGAATATTGTTTCATACGTTTCATAATTTACAGTTTAGTAATAGAAATGCTCATGAAATAAAGTAAGCTTAGCATATGTAAAATTATATAAATTTCCTAGGTTGTACATAACATCATATTTTGTTGTCTCTAAGTGATAGCTATTCTACTTCTATTCAAGAAGCTTTTCTATATTTTCTAGCTTTTCATGAATTCAACTTGACAAACTAATCACAGCCCTATGTCATTACATGCAATTATTGTCCCTCAAAATGATGTATTTTTTGTTCTTGTCCTCAAAATGGTGTATCTTAAAGAAATCATTATTTTATTATATAGATTAAATCGATGCTCTGATTTTAAACCGCTAATTTTGAAATTCAAATTGACTCTCAATGTAAGTATTATATATTTTGTGAAAACATAAGTAGTATATATTTTGAACGGCTTAATATTGAAATCATATGGTTATTCTAATAATATTTTCTAAATATGAACAATCATGCCCTCTTTTTAATTGTAGCTAAGAGCAAAAGTACGACTCAAGCCCCTTTCTCATGCAGCCACGTTTTCTTGACATAAGAAATATGTATTAAATATACTAGTAAGCATAATGAGAATGAGTTCATTTTCTTAAATTCATTTTTTCTAATAATCTAAAATTGGTCATTTTAGATATTTTTGATAGCTAGTTTTTGATATTTTTGATATTTTTGATATTTAAAATTTGATAGAATAATTGAGATATCATAAGCTTAACACCATAATATCAAATTATTCATTTCAATTATTTTTACACCTCAACTACAACAAATAAAATAATCTTTCTTAACTAAATCATTTTTAAAAATTTTCTTACCCAATTTTATTGTTCTTATACAAATAAATTCTTTCAATTTGATTCATCAAAATGGAAAAATTTCATCTGCATATTATGTATCATATATCAATTTAGTGGAGTTGTATTTCTTAAAAAATTATATATTTTGTTAATGATATTTTAGCTAAGTAATCAAGATTCTTGAATTTAAATCTCATTAATGGTATTATTATATCCTCAAAAGATACTTTTAAAATTTGAATAAATTACCGTTGGTATTCCAAAAAAAAAATTTTCACTCGGACGTTGCTGGTAGAGCTTTGGCTTGTTCCTCTCGCTGTTCTTCTCTTCTTTTCTGGTATACCATAAATTTTTCGTGACCAACTGGGGCGTTTATTCTCTTATTTTCCCATCTCTTTCGGCTTCACTGCACAACGTAGCGCGAACTCATTTAAAACCCTAGAAATGGGATTTTAAGGGCTAGAAAGTACTTTTGATTGATTTGATGCATGATAACTTTTGCTTATGGCAGTAAGCTGTGGGCGTGCCTTCTTCAAAGATGAAGTTGGTAATCAGGGAAAGCGAGAAGTTAGAGCTTCATAACGCAGGATTTCTTGCCCAGAAACGCCTTGCTCGTGGGCTACGACTCAATTACACGGAGGCTGTTGCGCTGATTGCGACTCAGATGCTGATTAAGCCTTAAAAAGTTTCTTGCATTTTGTTGTTAATTCTCTGCCGTTTTGACGTATTTCTTTGTTCATTGCTGCATTGTATTTTTAAATAGGAATGTCAAAAGAGAATTTTGTAGTGACCTGTAGGCTGTCGCCGTTATTAAGTAATAATCATGAAAAGAAGGCAGTCGATACTCATTCCTGTTTTTTTTTTTAATGGTTAGGGCTGGAATGATGTGCTCTTTTATTGCATTGTTTAATGTTTTGCTAGATATTTAATTTAACGCTAACTGCTTGACCCTTGTTGCATCGCTTATGCTCAGGAATAATTGATATGAATTTTTAGTAAAGTTATTGCTTTGACCTTTTTTTGTTAAAAGAATGTAGGTGGCTTATTCACGATGCTGTTATGTTCCTTTTTTTTTTTCTTGTTTGTTCGGAGCATCTAAATTTCATTTCTATTTTGAATGTATCACTCAACGTTTTGAAACAATGGGAGGTCTTTTGGTTTTGTATATCACTTAGTAAAAGTTAAATTCCGCCTATCATTCTTAAGTAAGATCTTCTTAACTTCTTAGATCTTTATTAATGTGCTGTATGCTGCTGGTTGGTTCACAGACATCTCAATGGTATGCAATGTTACTGGGACATTAGGGGTATATGGTTCATGGTAATGTTATTTTACTACATAGAAAAATTGTTAGTATGCTAACCTTGTGGTGTTATCTGATATCGATAAAAATTTATGAATACCACTTGCTTCTTCTGAAACGACCTTTAATGTGATTGCTGAGGGTATGTTCTGCTTGGCTAAAGGCGTGATTTATTGTAGCAGGAATTATGTTGGAATGCTATGTGGGGTGCAGCACAAACTTCTACATTACAATGTAATCCACTATGACAAATATGGCCTAGAAGGCTTTGGATTGTGACTGGTCCCTATATATTGCAACATGATCAATGGGAAAATTTCCTTGACTTTGACACATAAACAAAACATGTGATTTGAAGCATTTTCTGACTTTCCACATCGCACACATGATCTTAGTGCTGCAACCCTCTCCTCTTTGAAAATCACTACTCTAACTACCTTTTCCTCATCCCCTCTCTTCACCTTCTTTCACTCTTTTTCTTAAAAAATAGGTCTATTTGCAAAATTTATGAGAAACTTAAGTGAGGATGTCTCTGTTGATATGAAGTTTTCTCACAGTTCTTTGACTTCGGTGCATTTTAATTTGTGGATTATGTGTACACATTCAATCCCCCATCAAATGGTCTTTTATTTTTGCTTAGACTATTCCCTTTGATTTTGTATAGGAGTTTATGCTTGGCTTCAATAATTAGTAGATCTAATTTTTTTTTTAATTCTTTATGCTATCTTGAATTACTTATGAAGCTTAGTTATTTAGTCAGTGCCAATTTAATTAAAATTGAAGTTTGCATAATTAACATCTTTTTGGAACACTTAATTATTGGTAATTCAATAAATTAAACTATATATTTATCAAATAAATTTAAATCTATTAAATATGAATTTGTTAAGTTAATCATTTGTTAAATTTATCACCTTGATAAATTTGATATTGTAAATTTTATGCTTGTTTACTCTAAAAATTATAAGGTCTTCATCTATTAAATTTGATTTTTATTATATGCGCATTTAATAAATCTATATTTGTTAAGCTGGTTTGCATCTATTATATATGCATTTATTTATATGATAATTCATTTAATGCTTATTTGACATTTGATAATTTGCATATGCAAAATCTTCATCTGATATTTTATCAGCTAGCAATTAAAGTAATAATTTGAAGTTTTTAAATGCTGCATGTTCATTTAAAATTTATAAATGCTTGCATATGATTTGATTTACTTTATCATTTGTTCGCATATTTGCTTGTTCTGTTTGATTTGCACTATTCTTAAATTTATCTTATTTGTCTAATTTGACATTCAATCTTGGATGGATCATTTGTTAAGTGTTTAGAAAAATGAGGTGATTTATCTTGGCTTGCAATTGATTTATTATAGAAAGTTCATTCATTTATTCTCTTTAATTGCTTCGTCGTTAACTCAGTTAACTAGAAAAGTCGTTCTGTTCATCTGGAGCACAGCCTATGAAGAATCTTTTCAGAAGTTGAAATAGTTATTATCTTCTGCTCCTGTTCTAGTACTACCTCGTGAGGAGGGTAAAGAATTTCAGGTTTATACTGATGCCTCTAAGGTAGGACTTGGTTGTGTTCTGATGCAAGATCGTCGTGTTATAGCCTATGCCTCTAGACAGCTTAAGCCTAACGAGAAGAATTATCCTGTACACGATCTTGAACTTGCAGGAGTAGTTTTTGCTCTAAAAATTTGGAGATACTACCTGTATGGAGTAAAGTGTGAGATGTTTACTGATCACCAAAGTTTAAAGTATATCTTCACCCAGAAGGAACTTAATTGCCGTCAGCATAGGTAGCTGGAGTTACTTTGCGACTATGATTTGGAAATCCAATACCATCCGGGTAAAGCTAATGTTGTAACTGATGCTGTAAATCGTAAAGCGACTTTATCTTCTCTTTGTTGCAACAAATCTTTGATCAAAGATTTTGTCAGGATGAATCTTGAGCCTATCAGTTCAACTGATTTAGGCACTTTATTATTTTTTATTTAGTCAGATGATTCCCTAAGATTTAAGATTATTAAAGCTCAGAAGGAAGATTCGAGTTATTCTGCGTTAGTTTCTGAAATCATTTACGGCAAGAGATCTGAATTACGTCTTGATGACAAGGTGTTGTATTTCAGAAGTCCAGATTATAGATTCCAAAAAGCTTGCAGTTACAGATTTTGTCTGAAGCTCATAACTCAGGCTATGCAGTGCACCCTGGTAGTTGTAAGATGTATCAAGATCTCAAGCAATCATTTTGGTGGTCCGGCATGAAGCGGGATATAGCTATTTTCGTTTCCAAGTGCCATTCATGTTCCTTAGTCAAGGCCGAACATCAGAAGTATGATGAACTTCTTAAACCCTTAGACATTCCTGAATGAAAGTGATCCAAAATCTCCATGGACTTCATTGTAGGTTTGCCTAAGAGTAGATTTGGTTTTGATTTTATTTGGGTGATAGTCGATAGACTCACAAAGTCAGCTCATTTTCAAGCTATTCGCCAAACAGATCCAGTCGAGAAGTTAGCTAAGCTTTATCTTAAGGAGATTTTCCGTTTGCATGGTACACAATTGTATAGTTTCTGACAGAGACAGTAGATTCACTTCCAGATTTTGGTCAACTGTTCAACAAAACTTGGGGACGAGTTTAGCATTGAGTACTGCTTTCCACCCCTTGACAGATGGTCGGACTGAGCGTGTTAATCAGATCTTTGAAGATCTCTTGCGTCTTTGTGTTCTAGATTTCGGTGGATCATGGGAAGATCATTTAGCGTTAGTTGAGTTCGCCTACAATAATAGTTATCAATCCAGTATTGGTATAGCTCCTTATGAAGTTCTTTATGGAAGGAGGTGTACAACCCCAGTTGCTTGGATTGAAGTAGGAGACTCTCAACTTTATGGTTTCGAGTTAGTAGAAGAAATTACTTATAAAGTTCAACTGATCAAGCGTAATATGACTGCAACTCAGGATAGACAGAAGAAAAATCATGATGCTCGTCATCGTCAGTTGGAGTTCCAAGTAGGCAATAGAGCTTATCTTAAAGTTAGTCTGATGCATAGTGTGCAGAGATTCAGTGTGTTTGGAAAGCTGAGTCCAATGTATTTAGGACCCTTTGAAGTATTTGAGAGAATTGGAACATCTGCTTACATATTAAAGTTCCTAGAAAACTTCTTGACTGTACATAATGTGTTTCACATTTCATCACTAAGAAGGTGTTTGCTAGATCTAAGTCAACAAGCTCAGATACCTGAAATGGAACTGCAACCTAATCTGACTTTTGTCGTTAAACCTGTCGCGATTCTGGGGCTGGATCTTAGGCAGTTAAGAAATTGCAGCATTCATATGATCAAAGTCCACTAGAAGAATCACCCAACTGGTGAAGCCACGTGGGAGAAAGAAGAGGATATCTAAAGAAGTTCCCATAATTCTTTTCTTAATCAGGTAAATTTAGTTCTTTTATTTTTGTTGTCATTTGTTTAGACTTCTTTTATATTTTCAATTTCCTTATTTTTATTTGTTGTGTGTCGTGGGCGACACTCTTTTTAAGGAGGGGAGTCTGCAATAATCATAGTATTATTACCCATCAATTAGTGACCTAATTAACTATAATCCTTTTCCATTAGTCTTATAATAGTATTAGAAGTCTCAATTTCAAATTTTGTGTGATTTAGAGATTATTTGACAATTTCCAATATTTTCTAGTTTTTTGATAATTCTAAGAATGTCTAATTTATTTAGACTTCAGAATCGAAAACAGAGTCCACCATTGGACTCACCACGCCCGAATTAGCTAGGGGTGGTATTTTGGAAGTGTTTAGAAGTCGTCGAATTTTCCCCGAATATTTTAATAATATTTTAAATACCCAGAAAATTAAGATAATTAAATTAACATCTGATCAAAAATTCAATTGCATTTTTGAGTTCCCATATCTCAATTAGGTAAGGGTGAATTTTTGAGATTTTTCGGAGTGTATTTAGTTATTTATATTTGAGTAATAAAATGTGTATAAATTAATATTTAAATAAAATATTTAATTTAATTAATATAAATATTAATTAAGAATTTTATATCGGTTATTATTTTCAAAACGCGTGGATCCCGTGTGTGAGACCAGCACACGGGACAGCGTTCCGACGTAATCGTGACCGTTGCGCTTTCTTTAGACCAGATCTAACGATCTTTATTTAATCTGGATTAAGTAATAGATCTGGCCGTTCGATCGACAGATCAAACGAACGGTCCAGATCTGTTTCCTGTACGCCTTCGTCCTCTTGCCCGATCGTGCGCCTGCGGAATGCCAGAGAAGTGTACGAAGGAGTTCGTTTTTTCCTCTATTGCCGCTAAGTGTTTAGGACTTATCCAAATTTTTCCTCTCCTGAGATTCTTATCCTCCCCATCAAGCTACGTACCGGGTGTGCTGCGAGGAGCTATCGAGTTCGCCTTCCATCGAGTCCTGAGAAAGAGTGGCAAACACATTCTTCTTAGACGATAAGGTACCATCCCTAATTCGATCCCAATTAGATTGTTTTCATATGAGTATTCCTTCTTATTACTTATAGAGTTTGGATTAGAGATTAAATCAAGCTCAGTTGAGCCATTTAATCGCCCCTGTCTTCGATAACTTCTTAACCCTAACCCTAACTAAAGTAGCCCACCTATGGCATCATCAGGTGGCGGCCACGGTCGTCATCTGGCAAGAATCTTAGGTTTAGGGCTTCTGATGTGGTTAGGGCTAGAAGTTACTAGGCGGGCCGGAGGCCGGAACTGCTAGATCAGTCAATGAGGCCGAACCCTAATTTGGTGCCTCCGAGCTTGCAACGGGGACGATAAGGTTGAACCGGGGCCTAAGGCACGGTTCAATAAATTGAATCGAATCAGTCCGGTTCGGGTTCCTCTAAGCCGCGCCGTCATCCCCGAATCAAGGGCGACGCATGTCGGCATTAGAAGGTGCCATGTCAGTTGTGGAGTTGTGTGCGCCACTGAATCTGGAGCCGTCCAGAAATCCGTACCTCTTCATTATTACTTGTTGATTATCAAAAAAAAATTCTGAGTTGCTGTCTTATCCTATATTTTTGTGCCATGTATTAAAATTTGTATTAATGATTAGTTGATTAATTAAATGATTAGCCATTAATTTTAAATGATTAATTACTTGATCTGCATTTGATTATAACTTTAAAAATACAACTCCAAATAATATAAAATTATATATCATTTTGATCACAAAAATGAGTAGATTAATAATATATAATTTAATTTTAGTTTTGATAATTATTTTTAATTAGTTAGTATTTAAGATTAATTAATTAATTATAAATTAATTTCATCATTTCATGTGACCTAATTTGATCATTAAAATCTAAAATAAATGATCAAATAGTCCATTTCACTCACAAAAATGTGAGGAACAATAATATGAAATCAAATTTAATATTTGAATTATAATTTTCTTAATCACTTTTTTAACCCTAATTAGAAGTCATTAAAACCCTAATTTTCTAAAGTTGTCTAAAATTGACATAGTATCATTCTTCTCCTTATAATATAAGGATTTCAATTATATATAAATAATTTCCGTTGGATAACAATTTATGATTTAAGATTTTTGACTCTTACTTAGTATTATTGTGGTTATTCTAAATTTCTAGATAGCATGTTTTAGATTTTATAAAATTCTAGGATAGCTAACGTGTCGTATTTATTATCTCCCTTATTAAATTAGATTACAATTATATGAGCTTAGTTCTCAATTTTCTAACTATGTGAATTAATTGTCAATTGCTTAATTCACCTTTCAACCCTAAGGTAGAAACCTTAGGATTGAATTATAATTTGATCTATAGTTGATCCCTAGATCTATTAGTTATACCTATTAAGAATAGTTAGTCTTAATATCCTTTGTAATTATAAATTATTGAATCAACTAGATCTAACTTAATGACTAGATTATAACTTAGTTCATTCACACTAACCCTTAAATTCTTCAATTGATTTCATTAAGAGCTAGTATTAAAAACCTTAAGTCACTTAGATTAGTTAAGAATCCTATTGAATTCCTTAAATATCAATTATTAGAATATTTAGAACTTATAGTTCTTAAGTCCTATCAATTACTTATCTTAAATCTTTCATCTACTTATAACTAAACTAGATTAATACTTGATTGATTAGATTCTTCAAACTATAACCTAGCTAGTGAACTCTAGTAAACTTTAGAGAACTTACATAAACTTCTAGATTTTTAAGTTAAATATTTTCCTTATCTTAATCTCTTTCTATTAGACACCTAAACTTTGATTTAATTATATAATTGTATCTTATAGTTTAGGATATGATTAAGAGCTAGTTCCTAATTGTATCAATTATACTTATAAATTATTTTGTCATATCATATTAATTGAATTGAATCTACTATTTTCAAAATCTCAACTACTACTATACTTATAATTAACCTGAGATCAATATATCAAAGTTAATTGGGAGCTCAATTAGCTCCAATCATTAAGCAGATCATTAAAAATTAGATAAATTTGGATATCGCTTAGTTGCAATTATTGAATTTCTCTTGAATGCTTGCTTAGCTTTGAGCCTTACTCACTTGAATCATTCATAAAGTATATTGTGTATGAATAAAACTTTCACATTAAAATTACTAGGGGTTTATATGGTGGATTAGTCTAGGGCAGGCTGAAAATGGAGTAATAAAGAAATATCGCATTCTCATAGGGTGAATGTGAGTGTTTTAGGATTTAACCCCACTTTTCTTTAATTGTTAAACAAATGTGTTTAACTCCTCATTTTATTTTGAATATGCCCACAGAATGAGCACAGATTAAATTAACTTTAATAAATAAACATGTGGGATCTTTTTCAATCTTATAAATTGTTAAGACTCACTATAGTTTTTAGCTATGTTACTTTTCATAATTCTAGACTATGTGAATCTTAGACTAATAGTCTAAGATCTTCATACAATTTTCTTACTATATATTTTCTATGATTTAGAACTGTACTTTACTTATTTACAGTTTACTTAAATTACAGTAAATGTTGTAAAATTACATTTAAATGCTTCACTATTTTTTTTCCTTACTTAGCATAAGTTCATTTGAATATATACATGCTCTACTTCATTTACTTTCATACGCATATGTGAAGGCCCGATGCCGGTTCGACAGAAACTGTTCTAGCATCGGGTGACTACTCACCGCAGGATTATATCGAGCAATTTGAGAGAAAAAGAATACGCATATAAAAGTAAAAGATATTTTTCATTTATCAAAAACTCTTATTACAGGATCCTTCATCGTACAAAATAAAGAAACAAAATAACAATTCAGCGTCGTCATTGATCCATTTGAAAATTAGGGTTCTTGTTTAAACTCTTCCAGGAGCACCTGACCTGGTATTGTACAGAAAATAATACCGGGATTGGAATTCCCAGTAATTAGAGAATACTTTAAGTACAGCAGTACACAACAACAAATTACTTTATAAAGGTGTGATTAGCGGAAGTAATGTGAAAATAACATGCAGGATAGGTAAGACAACTGCACAAAATAAGCAAGCAAATTCCTGCAACAAGTAGTTATCACAAAATAACGGTTACTGATGTCATTTTTCAGTAACTAACCCCGAATGTTACTGATGTCATTTTTCTAGTAACAACCCCGAATGTTATTGATGTCATTTTCCAATAACAACCCCGAATGTTGCTGATGTCATTTTCCCAACAACAATCCCGAATGTTACTGATATCATTTTCCAGTAACAACCTCGAATGATACTGATGTTATTTTCCAGTAACAACCCCGACTGATATTACGTTGGTTTCGGACAACCAACCAAGCTTCAAATGGATTTAGCTTAAAGCAAATAAGTGAAGCATATCAATGATAGAAAAATGCAAGATGTAATGCAAGTAATATACTGGGTGCCTTTAGTCTTTAAGTCAGAAGTTCAATAGCTCGAATGAGTGACAGTTCGCTAAATCTGCATTTGGGTTTGGATATTTTTAAGTTAACTTTTTAATCAAATGATTTAGGAGCTTAATTTTTCATTTTGTTCTTCTTCCGCTTTTGAAGTTCAATTTATTTAAGCTGCTATTAAGCAGTTAAAATTATTAAAGTGTCTTAATATTATGATCATAATAATGTATGATGAAAAGTCAGAATAAAGATGACGGAATTGGTAATTTAGAAAATAATAGTCATTTATAACGATTGAATTGTTCTCATCATTAATTAATGAGAATAATTCTATTGTGAATGACTAATTATAAACTTGATAGTTATAAAAAGAGTAACAAGATTTAGAAAAAACAAATGTGTTCTTCCAAATTCCTCCTCTTATTTTAGAATTAGGATCGCCGGAACACGAAGAGAAGCTGGAACGGGTTGGCCGAAGGATGGCCGAGGTGGCAACAGCAAGAGGCTGGCTGGCAGCGGCTACTGAGTGGTTTGGTTGCTTAATAGCTGGCTGTCGGGAGCTGCCGGGAGGAGGGGGCTGGCTGTTTGTTAGCCGTCGGAGCTGCCGGAGGCTGCTGCTGGCTGGAAGGCTTGCTGGAGGGAGCTGTTGCTGGCTGCCGGAGATTGGTAGGGCTGAGGAGGAGCTGGCCAGCTGCTGGAAGGAGATGGAGGCTGCTGTCGTTGGCTGTCGGAAGCTGCTGGAAGGAGGGGAAGGCTGTGAGGGAGAAGATGCTGTTGTGGGTGAAGAAGGAGAGGGCAGAGGTATTTGTAGGAGGTGATGGGCGTAGGAGGCGTGTGCCGTTTAGCACCATAATGGCGCCTAGCATTTGCCAAAAAAACCCTAGCGCGAAAGCTTCTATGCTTGGAGGCGGACGGAAGGGGTGGTCGGCCAATAAGGCTGACCAACCTGCGCCAAAATCGGTACAGGTAGGTGTTAGGTTTCCGCCTGGTGCGGAAGCTTCTTCCGCCATTTGGCGGAAGAAAAAAAAAATGCAAGTTGCGATTAGGGGGGCGTAGGGGAAAAACAGAGATAAAGATAAAAAATGGAAAAAAAAATTTTAATTTAAAATTTTCTCAAATTTTCATCGTTCGACATCCGAATACAATGAAACTTGACACCGATGTGTGTTACAACATGACGAACACCCTCGAGCCAAAAAATTTCGATTCGGAGCAAAATTTTTATTTTATTTTAATTTTGAGGTTTAAAACTTTGAAAATTTGTCACAATCAAATCGGCGCTCAGAATTTGATGAAACTTCTTGAGCATCTTTTAATTAATATACTTAACACAATGACACTGAAAACGATGGATTTGGACACGCATTTCAATTTTTTGACTTTTAGAATTTAGAAATTTCAGAAAATAGATCGAAAGTTTTTGTCTTTCGAATTTTTTTCCGAATTAGGGCACTTTGATCTAAAATTTGCTTCTATCTATTGGTAATTTTGTTTGCCATAAATTGAAATTTTTCGGGATCCTGATTCCTAAGGCAAAATTCTGACCTAATTTGCAAAATAACAACTTTGGGTCGTTACAAACTCCCCTACTTAAAAACGATGTCGTCCTCGACATCAAAAGAACAAAAAGAAGACCTAAGGGAAGTTCTGGATTACCTCAACTAGAAAATAACTCTGGATATTTTCTTCACATAACATCCTCTTTTTCCCACGTAGCTTCTTTTACAGTATGATTGTGCCACTGTAATTTAACCATCGGGATCGTTCTGCATCTTAATTTTCAGTGGTCTTTTTCAATGATTTGAAGTGGCTTTTCGACATAAGTTAGATCAGGTTAAATTTTAACTATGAAATCAGAAATTTGTTGAGAGGGTTCCTGGAGGCATTTGCAAAGAGCAAAAATATGAAAAACGTAGTGTATGGCAGAAAATCTTTTAGGAAGTTTAAGTCTGTAAGCCGAGCTTCCAATTCTTGCGGTTATTTCGAATGGTCCAACATATCTGGGGCTCAACTTACCTGTAACTCCAAAGCGATGAATACCTTTCATTAGGCTAACCGTTAGATAGGCACGATCACCAATGTAAAATTCTAGCATCCGATGCCTAGCGCCGTGATACTTCTTTTGTCTGTCCTAGGCTGCTGTAATTTGACTCTTGATTTGCTTTATCTTTTCATTTGTTTCTTCAATCAATTCCGAACCGTAGATTTGAACGTCTCCAACTTGTGTCCAGGCTAAAGGAGTGCTGCACTTTCTTCCTTATTAGGCTTCATAAGGGGTCATCCCAATACTTACTTGTGGCTATTTTATACGTGAATTCGATTAATGGTATGTACTTTTCCCAACTACCACCAAAATCAAGAATACTCAACCGCAGTAGATCTTCGAGTATTTGATTAACTCTTTCGGTTTGCCCGTCTGTCTAAGGGTGGAAGGCGGTGCCTAGAGCTAAAACGATTCCTAGATCGCGATGTATCGCTTGCCAAAATCGGGATGTAAATCTGCTATCTCGATCCGAGACTATGACTTTTGGAATCCCGTGGAGCCTGATTATTTCCTTAATGTAGAGTTTGGCTAATCATTCAATGGTGTTAGTTTGCTTGATAGGAATAAAATGTGCTGATTTGGTCAATCGGTCTACTATTACCCAAATTATATCTGCTCCTGAACGACTTTTAGGTAATCCCATGACAAAATCCATAGAAATGTCTGACCATTTCTATTCCGGAATTTCTAAAGGTCGCAAGACTCTACCTGGCTTTTGATGCTCAGCTTTTACTAAGCAGCATACATGACATTTAGCAATAAACTCAGCCACACTTCTTTTAAGTCCTGGCCACCAGAATACTCCTTTTAAATCTTGATACATTTTATTATTTCTGGGATGAATTGAATATCCTGAGTTGTGAGCTTCACTTAGTATCTAGCTTCGAATGGAAGCGATATTAGGGACCCACACTCTTTTTTCGTGGTAAATATAATTTCCTTGCTGAAGTTGCAAGTCTAATCGACGTCCATTTTCTATGTCCCTTTTTAGCTTTGAATACATCAGGTCTTGATCTTGAGTAATAAATATTTGTTGTAGGAGCGTAGGTTCGGTGGTACATATCTGAAGTAGATTGTTTAATTGCTTGCTGGAAGTGGGAATTATCTCAAGCTTCCGAAATTCTTTCATCAAGGGACTTTCTATGATTAATTCGTTTAGAGATACCTTCCTGCTGAGGGCGTCAACAACAAAGTTTTCTTTACCGGGGTGATAAAGATACTAAGATCATAATCACAAATTAATTCAAGCCATTTTCTTTGCCTACAGTTTAGTTGTTTCTGGGTAAAAATATACTTTAGGCTTTGGTGGTCAGTAAAGATTTTGCATTTTACCCCATACAAGTAGTGTCTCCAAATTTTTAAGGCAAAAATGACTAATGCTAACTCTATATCGTGAACTGGGTAATTTTTTTCATGCTTCTTTAATTGCCTTGAGGCATAGGCAATCACTTTTCTTTCTTGCATTAGGACGCATCCTAAGCAACGTTGGACGCATCAGTAAATACTTGAAAAGTAATCCCTTCTTGAGGTAAGATCAGGATTGGTGCGGCGGTCAACAATTTCTTCAACTTCTGGAATGCCTGCTCGCAATCTTGACTCCACACAAAAGGTACCACCTTTTGAGTTAACCTTGAAAGATGTGAGGCTAATAGCAAAAACCCCTTAACAAATTTTCGATAATAGCCTGCTAGACCCGAAAAGCTACGAATCTCATTCACCGAAGAGGGTTGCGGCCAATTCTGTATGGCGCTTATCTTATTTTGATCAACTTGTATCCCTTCAGCATTGATCACGTGGCCAAGAAAGGCAATAGATTTAAGCTAAAATTCACATTTTGTGTATTTTGCAAACAATTGATGCTCCCTTAATGTGCCTAACACAAGTCTTAAGTGATTTTTATGATCTTCTTCACTTTTCGAGAAAATAAGAATGTCGTCGATAAATATGATCACAAATTTGTCCAGGAATGGTCTGAAAACTCGTTGCATTAGGTCTATGAAAACTAAGGGAGCATTGGTTAATCCAAACGACATTACCAAAAACTCGAAATGCCTGTAACGAGTTCTGAATGCAGTTTTTGGAATATCTTCCTCTCGTATTCGAATTTGATGATAACCTGATCGCAAGTCTATTTTTGAGAAGACTTTTGCCCCGGCGAGTTGATCGAATAGGTTGTTGATTCGAGGCAACGGATACTTATTTTTTATGGTTAGTTTCTTCAATTCCCGGTAGTTGATGCACATCCTCATTGATCCATCCTTTTTCTTTACAAAAAGAACTGGAGCTCCCCACGGTGATGTGCTGGGCTTAATAAGACCTTTTTCAATTAAGTCTTGCAATTGCTCGTGAAGTTCTTACAGTTCTTTTGGGGCTAGACGGTAAGATGCTTTAGACAGAGGCTATACCCAGGTACTAATTCAATAGGAAAGGGAGTTCATTTGGAAAGACATCAGGAAAATCTCTTGCTACATTAGTTTCTGATAGATGTCTTCTTCTGGCTTATTTATCAAAGAGACTAGGTAGGCCTTGCATCCCTTGTGGATTAACTTCTCGGCCTTAAGTGCGCTGATTAGAGAAGCGTTAACACTTATTCTGCCCATAAATACTTTCAGTTTCCTTTCTTTCTTAAAAGTAATTTTCTTCTTCTGACAGTCAATGACTGCTTCATGCATACTTAACCAATCAATCCCCAAAATAATATCGAAATTCTTTATAGGGAGGACTTGTAGAGTAGCCTCATAAACTACATTATTGATAGGAATGTTGCAAATACAAAATTGTTGAGCACTCATGGTGGCACCGGAAGGCAACCCAATATTGAGGGTGCTGGTTAGATTGCAACACGGAATATTTAGGGCCTTAACGCAATTTTCTGAAATAAAGGAGTGGCTTGCTCCCGTATCGAACAAAATGCTAAAATGTTCACTATTAATTTGTATGGTGCCTAATTAAAAGGAAATAACTATCACATAAAGTTTAAACAAGCGTGATGACGAAATAATAAAAAAATAGTGTACCTAGCACCACTTTATTGTTGTCAGGTGCTATGAAAGGGGTAAGAGTGTATATCCTTGCTAGAACGGTGGCTCGAGGGGCCTGACCATTCCTTTGGGTAGGTGTTGCTGTCGAAGCGACTTGCCTGGGAGCAGTTCCCCTTCGACGATTGTTGGCGGGAGAGGCTGTTGGTGCTGAGTTCTGGCTCGAGGCAGATCTTGCCCCAGGGATAGTATCACCATCTACCGTCTTTTTGGCTATACAAAAATGGTAACCATGGCCAGTGCATCTGCAAATAAAGCAGCAGTTTTGCCCGTGGTAGCATCTCCCACCAGGGTGAGGTCGATCACATGCTCCGCCTTCGATGCTCTTGGGAGCTTCTACAGACATTTGGTATGCCCTTGCTGGTGGAGGGTAACGAGGATGTTTGAAAGTCTCCTGGTTCATATTAGAGGTGATTGGTCTTTTCCCTTGACATTCTGCGATCACCTGCTCATTGTGCTCCAGCATTGTTGCATAGTCCAAAAGATCAGCAAATTTTGTATGCTTCAGAGAAATCAGGTTCATACGAATGCTGTCTCTTAGACCTTCCAAAAATCTACTACACCTCGAAGCTTCACAGTCCACAGGCTTTGGTGCATAACGAGAGAGTTTCGTGAACTTCATCTCGTAGGCTGCCACAGATCGATCACCCCGAGCTACCCTTATAAATTGGCTCTCAAGTATCCTCTTGGCGGAATGGGGAATATAGCGACTTTTGAAAGCGGTTGTGAACTCTGCCCACGATACGTCCTTTAGACTGAAGCCCTTAAAGGTTGTCTCGAACGTGATCCTCCACCATCTCTTGGCTTCACCCTCTAGTAAATATTTCACTAGCCTAACTTCCTCACTTGAAGGACACTTTAAATTGTCCAACTTGCTCTCCACAGCTTGGATCCAGTCTTCGGCCTCCATGGGTCTGGCCGATTTGTTAAAAGTAGGACGGTTGAGTTTGAGGAAGGCTTGTAGGGCATTATCTACCCGCACTCTTTGCTCTTGAGGGGCTTCTGCTGAGAGCAGGAAGGTGGAGGCCTTCCCTTGGTTTGAAAGGGCTTACAAAATAGCTTCTAGTAAATGGTCTGTCCTATTGTCCGTTGCGGATGAGGAGATCATGGTTTTAACTGGGGTTTCGGCGGGTTCTGCGAGGAAGCCTTCATCGGAATCCATCTATTTGGAGTGATAAAGTTTGAGATTTAGAGGCAGTTTGAAACTTGCCGAATACACAAACAATTAATCATGATATATAAGATTTCATCTTTTAGTTTCAAACAAAACTTCATCTAATAAAAGATTTATACATAAAGGAGATTGCATTAATAGTAAGACTTATTCCTTAATGCATTAAAAAGAAAAAAAATCTAACTACTATTCTAATTCCTACTAACTGGAGGATTCAGAACTACACTTCCTCCTATTTGAAGAGTCCTCGAAGTCCTTGGCTATCCCCTTTCCTCTTGAGGTGGAGGCAATCATGTTGCCAACCTTCATGAGCTCCCTAACATGCTGAAGTTCATCCTGCAGTCGGATGATTTGACGATTCTTCACATCATCTTTCTCTGCACTTCCCACTCAAGAGCGGTCATCCTCCCGTGCAGCATTCCTCTTAACTCCTGTAATTCTATTTCTTGGTTCCTTATTCTGTGCCTAGATACTGATATCCACCAGGCCAAAGTACTTTCTACCTCACTCAGCTTCTCCGTCAGAACATCAACTTTGGATTCTTCGGCGGGAGTGCTCATGTTCATGCTGAGATTAGTTACCCGTCGAATTTGAGGAGTCATTCTCACTTTCCCCCTCCTCGAAGTACTCAATCATATCATCATGAGGATCCATCTAAAAGATTAACACATACATGATGCTTTAGTATTTTCATAATCAGATTGTAATGATGTAAGAAGGTTATATATCTTCTAATTTGCTTAATAAATATACCTTTACTTATGTATGTATATTTGTTCCCCTCAGATGTGCTCAATCCTGTTCTGATACCAACTATGAAGACCCGATGCCGGTTCAGCAGAAACTGTTCTGGCTTTGGGTGACTACTCACCGCAGGATCATATCGAGCAATTTGAGAAAAAAAGAATACCCATATAAAAGTAAAAGATATTTTTCATTTATCAAAAATTCTTATTACAGGATCCTTCATCGTACAAAACAAAGAAACAAAATAAGCAATTCAATGCCGCCGTTGATCCATTTGAAAATTAGGGTTCTTGTTTAACCTCTTCTAGGAGCACCCGACCTGATATTGTATAGAAAATAATACCGATATTAGAATTTCCAGTAATTAGAGAATACTCTAAGTATAGCAGTACACAACAACAAATTACTTTATAAATGTGCGATTAGCGGAAGTAAGGTGAAAATAACATGCAGGATAGGTAAGGCAACTGCGCAAAATAAGCAAGCAAATTCCTGCAACAAGTAGTTATCACAAAATAACGGTTACTGATGTCATTTTCCAGTAACTAACCCCGAATATTACTGATGTCATTTTTCCAGTAACAACCCCGAATATTATTGTTGTCATTTTCCAATAACAACCCCGAATATTGTTAATGTCATTTTTTCAGCAACAACCCTGAATGTTACTGATGTCATTTTCCAGTAACAACCCCGAATAATACTGATGTCATTTTTCGGTAACAACCCCGCCGAATGATATTACGTTGGTTCCGGACAACCAACCAAGCTTCAAATGGATTCGGCTCAAAGCAAATAAGTGAAGCATAACAGTAATAGAAAAATGCAAGATGTAATACAAGTAATATACTGGATATCTTTAGTCTTTAAGTCAAAACTTCAACAGTTCGGATGAGTGACAGTTCGCTGAATCTGCGTTTGGGTTTGGATATTCTTAAGTTAGCTTTTTAATCAAATGATTCAGGAGCTTAATTTTTATTTTATTTTAATTGTGAGGTTTAAAACTTTGAAAATTTGCCACAATCAAATCGGCGCTCAGAATTTGATGAAACTTCTTGAGCAGCTTTTAATTAATATACTTAACACAATGACACTGAAAATGATGGATTCGGACACTCATTTCAATGTTTTGATTTTTAGTATTTAAAAATTTCAGAAAATAGATCGGAAGCTTTTGTCTTTCGAATTTTTTTCCAAATTAGGGCACTTTGATCTAAAATTTGCTTCTATCTGTTGGTAATTTTATTTGCCCTAAATTGAAATTCCTCGGGATCTAGATTCCTAAGGCAGGATTCTGACCTAATTTGCAAAATAATGACTTTGGGTTGTTACAGCATATTAGTTTATTTTTAGCCTATTTAGGATATTTTTACTCTTGTTTTATTTGTAGGCTAAGATGTATACTTAAGTGAGTATTCTAACTCACTTTGTTTTTCTTACTAACTTTTTCTCACTTGTATGCTTACTAGATTGCACCCAAGCTTATGCTTATTTTATAATTAGTACGTAATATCCAATTATAATAATAACATGTTTAGCCAATCTAAAATCATACTTAGACTGTTTAGTCTAATCAAATTTTCTATTTTTGACTTTGCCCTATCATATTTAAATACCAAAATGTGATAGATCAGGTGTATTTTGAGGCTAGTAGAGCTGGACCATGCGCTAAAATTTAATTGCTTCTGCCTATCATATACTAAAC
This sequence comes from Gastrodia elata, assembly GCA_016760335.1. Classification (NCBI taxonomy): domain Eukaryota; kingdom Viridiplantae; phylum Streptophyta; class Magnoliopsida; order Asparagales; family Orchidaceae; genus Gastrodia; species Gastrodia elata. The sequence goes on along the minus strand of CM028676.1, from coordinate 20,755,105 downwards.
TATATAGCTTATTATAAATTTCAAGTGAGCTTTAAATTTCTTTATTTCCTTTAAGTTTACTGTTGGTTGTAATAAATATTATTTACTTTACTTTTACTGTACTTTGTTGGAGCTTAATTTATAAATAAATACTTGTGATGAATGAATGGATGAATAGTTATAAATGTATAAAAATGAATATTAATTAAGTCTTTAGTTGCATATCTACTTAGTATATTAATTGGAATTAGTTGTATGTTCCATTATTTATAGAATTGGAAACTAGTTTCTCATCTAAGTATAAATCTTTTCATATATACATGTGAGTATTGAATGTTGTAATGAAGCAAACCTTAAGGTAGATAATTGTTACACATGTGATTTTCTCCTTTTAAACTTTTAAAATTGTAAATGAGCAATCTTATATAATGGATTGAACTCTATTTTAGAATTGGAAATAAGTAATCCTATGAAATTAATTGAACTCTATTTTAGAATTAGAAATGAACAATCCTATGAAATGGATTGAACTCTATTTTAGAATTAGAAATGAGCAATCATATATAATGGATTGAACTCTATACTAGAATTGGAGCTAAAATGGATTGATTACATATTAGTTTAGGTTGCTTTCCTTTCAAATTATAACTTCTATTGGAATGAAAGTCTTGCATATCTACTTTACAGGTGTTTCCTTAGCCATTTACAAATGAGATTTTGCTGAAATTTTTAAGAATTTTAAGACTTGGAAATTTTGTTAAAAAATGTAGACTTACAACTCACATGTCAAATATTCAATAAATATCTAGAATTTCATATCTAAGATTGAATGTATTTATTTCAATTATTTTAAAATTACAATCTCATATTTCCTTACATATATCACATGCTTAATTGTATTTCATTCTCACTTATAAATCCATGTACCGTATCTTTATCTATAAATTTCTTAATATTATTCACAATTTTTCTTTTCATCTTAACTTAAGACTTCTTCTAAATCCTTAGCCAAACTTAATATCTAATAATTTGAATTAGTTTTCTTTTAATCTAGTATATGTATTATGGTGACGTATCAATATTGAGTTAAGTGATTTCCAATATTGGGGTCGTCACACCTCTCCTGAGTAACCAACTTTCTGTCGGGATAGCATCTCTGAGCAGTCTCCACAGGAAACATGCCTCCCAGGGGCCCAAAGCCATCTCCAACATGGCTACGTACTGCCAAGGTTGACCTCCTCTCTCTATACGGTAAATCTGATTGGTTAGACTCTCAATAAAGTCATCAACCAATCACCGCAAACTCCCCTACTCTAGCTGAGTGCCACTATCTCTAGACGACTGGCCAACATTTTAATATTTTTTAATATTCAAAATAAAAAAAGTACAAATTATTTAATTAAAAAGTTATTGATTCAAATAGTCCATTTATATTTTTCAAAATGGCCAATTTAGGCTGCCTTTGTAGTAGTTTTCTAGTTGCTACACTTTATATAAAGCTCTTTTTAATTTTTTTTCTATCCTTTGGGGTTTATGTCCATTCCTTTATGAACCAGTACTTAAAGTGCTACTTGATTACTATATGCTATTTATTATATGAAAACCACTGATATTCAACTCTTATTTTGAGAAAGGCAGTCGTAGCCTAAGCATAAATATGTAAAAGCATTCATACATCATCAACTGGGATTAAACTCCATGGTGTTCTCAACGAGGAGGTCTAAGAACCTCCCGAGGAGCGCATCTCCCATAACTAAAAAAAAATTGTTGTGTTGGGATAACATAGAACAAAAGTCCTCCGTACGATTTGCATCGCGCGAACGACGAACAAAAATCACACGAGAAAAGTCCAACAAGAAAGCAACAGATTCCACGTGTGACGTTGGAGCCTCCGGATCGTTCCAAGATAGTCTCCCTCAATGATGACTCCCTCAATGTTAGCATCTCTGTGCAGGAGTGTCTGTCGCAAAATAGTAACCACCTGCATCTCAGCCTAGAGAGGAGACAAGGCCTGTAAACGGGCTCCAGCAGCAGCGAGCAAGTGGCCTCCTGAGTCACGGACCACAACTCCACCAAAAGCAGCAGACTGCTCGTGTCTATAGGAAGCATCAATGTTGGCCTTCAGCCAATGAGTCAGGGGGAGGGGGGCACCATCTCATGGAGGTGGAGGGGCCCTGGTGAACTGTGAACCCCTGGAATCATACCTGTCATAAAGACCAGCATTGACCATCGTCAAGAGAATCAATCCCACACAAACTAGTGGAGTCAGGTACGGACTACCATGAGAATGCTTAGTCCTACTCCGCCAAGCCTGGTAGAGGGAGTAGCCCACAACTTGATAGCTGAACGATGATGGTGAGATGCGGTAGCAATCGAATACAAAGCAGTAAACTTGTCCCAAGAGGTCAAAGAGGCCGACATCAAGCCTAACGCACAAAAGTCTCTATAATGGCACTCGTGTAATTGCAGTGGGCCATGAAGTGCGCCCTATCCTCATTAGTATCACAACCCTAGACATAAGCCGTTGACTGAGTGAGTCCCATCCTGAACATCCAACACCCTGTCAAGATGTCTTCACTAGTAATGGCCACATGAAACAAGCTTTCCTGGGGCCCAACAAGCTTTCCTGGGGCCCAAAGCCATCCCTCACATAGCCACAAACTGCCAAGGCCGGTCGCCCACCTCTGCTCTGTAAATTTGGCTAGCCAGGCTCCCTTTGAAAGCGTCAACCTGTCACTGCAAACTCTCCTCTACTAATCGAGTGTGGCGCTTGACGATCGGCCACCCATACCCCAGTATCCCCCAAACTGTAGAATCATAAAGTGGAACACTAAAGTACTCACCCCGATGGCGGTAGCGGAACTCCATGGCTCTCACCCATAAGAGATCCTCCCTGTTGACGTAGCTGAAAGTGTGGCGGGCTACAAGAACAGTCCTCCACGACATCAAGTCTCTGATCCCAAGACCACCAATCTGAAGCAGTCGACACACCTTCCACCTCACGTAATGCAGACTACTACCCTTCGCTACTTCCCAAAGAAACTTACGGAGAATAGCCTCAATGTTTGAGAGGCGGGAGTCCAGAATCGAGGCAACCAGCATTAGATAGCTGAGGATCATGGTGATCACAGATCCGATCAAGCACAACTTGCTAGCTAGATAAAAGTGGCTACTACTCCATGAGCCCATCCTAGCTCAAACTTGCTCAATAACTGCTGCAAAATCTGCTCTCTGTGGAGGTTAGCCAGTGATCATGACTCCCAAGTATCGCAGTGAAAACCCTCTCTGGAAACCCAGACGAATCCCAATCCTACGTCGGTGATAGGCTGGGCTCTCTCGACTAAAAATAACTTGTGATTTGCACGAATTCACAGATTGTCCAGTCCAGCTATCATAATCTGCCAAAATCTGCTGCACCTCTCTTCCTGCCCCCTCAGAAGATAGGGTAAACAATATCAGATCATCTGCTTACTTGAGGTGGGAGAAGCTAGGACTGCCCCAATCGAGACTCATACTAATTGGGCGCCTGACTAGGAGGGAAAAGTGTAATGACCCAATGTCATTACTTAGCAAATTAGGTCAAATTTTACCTCAGAAATTAGGATTCCGGGAAACTACAAATTAGGGCAAACCAAAATACCTTTAGATAGAAATAATTTTTAGATCAAGGTGCCCTAATTTGGGAGAATTCAGATAACATAAACTCCAACTTTATTTTTCTAAATTATTTAAATCTAATAAATTGAGAAAATTAAATACGCCTCTGAATTCTTCGATTTTTGTATCATTATGTTAAGTATAATATTTAAAGGCTGCTTGAAAAGTTTCATCAATTTTTGAGTGCCGGTTCGGCCCCAATTAATTTTTGAAGTTTTAAACTTCAGAAGTTAATATAAACTAAAATATTTATTTGAATCGAAAATTTTTGACGTAAGGGTGTTCGTTACATGATAACACACATCGGTGTCAAGTTTCGTTATTTTTGGACGTCAAACGGCGGAAAAATGCGAAAAATATAATTTTAAATAATTATTTAAAAAAATTTCCTTCTTTCCTTCTCCCTCTCTCTGTTTTCTCAATCCCCCCCCCCCCCGATCGAGCAGCAAGTGCGGAAGCTTCCGCGCTAGGAAAGAGCTGCCTGCGCCATTTTTGGCGCAGGTTGGTCGGCCCACATGGCCGACCACACCCCTCCTCCTCCTCATCTATATATACCCCTCCCCTCCCTTCCTTCTTCCCCACATCCCCTCTCCTCCCTCAAACTCTAGCCAACCAACCTAAGCCCCTCTCCTCCCTCTGCCAGCCAGCCTTCGACCACCGCCCCTTTGCCTCGGCCACCCCACTTCCGGCCTCCCTTCGTTTCCCGGCAACACTAACTTAGGTGCGATGAGAAGGAAAAGAGGAGGGAAAATGAGAAAAAATTTTGCTATCTTTTTTATTATTTTTTTTATATATACTTAATAATCATTATTATGAAAATAATAATGATAAAAATATATCATTAACATTATTATTGTTCTCATTAATTAATAATGAAAGTAGTATAAATGTTATAAAATGACTACTATTTTAATTCTGTCAAATTCAGACATTTTTATTTTTACATCTTATAATTATTATTTCATTATGCACATTTTTAGTCATTTTCATTCTATTTTTATTTCATATAAATATTATTATTATCATTGAATAATGATATTAATAATATTATATTAAATATAATTGCTACCCACACTTACTTAAAAATGTTATCTTCTATCAAGAGAAAGAATGGATGAAAGAAGGAATGAAAAAGAAGAAAGTAAAAATTCCTAAAAATATCATATCACTTTCATGTTAGCTAAATCTAATTTAAAATATTAAAAATCTAAATGCAAATTCAATCAAACTATTGTACTTTTAAACTTATAGAACAAGGTATCAGATGCCTTTTATTCCTCTTGTTTTAATATACTTTTTCAGCTCAGCTTTGCATAAATTGATAAAAATGCTTTTAAAAGTCACATAAAATAATATATGAACAAGTTTGGATAACTGAGTAGCAATTATTTCATGTTAATATATTTTTTGTTTGATCAGACAACTACTAGGACAGGGCTATCCGACATTGGGAGTCACAAGGAGCCTATACTGATCAGTCTTTGAAGGGGTAGGTATAAAGGGAAGTTGAGATATATAACACAAAAGATGAACCCCCTTTTCCTCGATTTTGTATTTGCTCAACAAAATCATATTTTGCGCCAATAACAAACATTAAAATTTTATATTTATTTTTATGACTGCAATTATTTTTATGCTAAGTTTCAAGTGCAATTGAAACAGGTTTGCAAGGATAAATTCGTACAGCTTTTCTTTCCTGTCAAATTTATAAGTACTTAGTTTTATAACTAACTGGTATTCAAATGCATGCACTTTTGAAACGTGCCCAAATCTGGAGTTCATCTTATAAAAAAGGTGCTAAGAACCAAGCAGTGCTGATACTGCTACCTGCTGATCCACCACTTTCTTTTTTTACTCTATTTTTAAAAGTTGTAACTTTTCTTTTATTTTAATCTTTATATCTAAAACTTGTGAGTTAATGAATAAATGAGTTACATCTGATGTTTACATATTTTATCTTATAAATCACTCAATATGATCCTGCGACTAGGGGACTTGCATACAATAGAATCGGTGCTAGATCAACTCCAGCTAACCCGGCACCGGGTCCCCACAAAAAGAGCTCCGAACATAAGATGAATAAGTGAGGGGATATGGGGCATCCCTACCAAAAAAACCTCTCCTCTCTACTATCCAGGGAAGCTTGTGATCACCGACTAGGATCGAGAATTTGGGGGATTTCACGCACTGCATGGTCCAGTTCATCCACCTCTACGGGAAGCAAAATCTATCTAGAACCAAGTGTAGACATCTCCACTCTATCCGGTTGTAAGCATGTTCCATATCCACCTTGATGGCCATGTGACCATCCTTCATGATAGAATATGAGAGCCGTGTGAGGATCTCTAGGAATGTGAGGCAATTCTCACTGATGTCTCTCCCGAGAACAAAGGTACCATGTTCTCAGGAAATCAACAGGGGCAGCAATGTCTTAAGGCGCATGATAAAGATCTTGGCCACCACCTTATTGACAGTCTTGCATAAACTGATTGGGCGGAACTGTCATGGGGTGGCGACCCTCTCTTCCTTCGGAATGAGAACTATTAAACAGTCATGCCAGCGCTGCGGCATCCGCTCACCATCAAAGAAATGATGAACAATGACCAAGGTGTCAGCCTGGGTGACCCTCCAATATCCCGTAAGGAAAGAGGGGGTGATACCATCAATCCCAGGGGAACGATTGGGGCTGAGGTCCCGTAGGTCTGTCCAGATTTCTGCGTCCGTGACCGTACCTTGGAGAGAGGCAGATTCTGTGTTGCCAAGGGTGTGGTCTAGAATCAGATCTTCTGGCAATCCCTTATAGGACTAGAGGTGCCCCATTTGCCCTGGAAGAAATTAAAAAATACCCGGTGAATTCGCTCAGGGTCAGACGAGAACTTCTTGAACTCCTCCTGAAGCACAAGCATGGTGTTCAACTTTCGAGACTGCATTGCAAGTCGTTTGAACACCGTGGTGCAGCGATCACCTTGAGAGAGCCACCACACCTTGGCACGCTGCTGCCACTAGCTCCCCATCCTCGCCTCCACCCGAGAGAGCTCCCACATGATGGCCTAGAGCTGCTGAACAAGCTCAGGGTCGTCGCCTCGGTCCGTCTCCATATCCTAAGCCTGGAGCTGCATTAGAGTCGAAATGAGCTCCGCCTCCCTCTTAGTGCATGCCTACTTGTAGTTGAGGATTGACGATGGCGAGTTGCGAGACGGCCGCCCCAAGTCCTCTCGAACATAGAGAAAGCCTCCATGAACTATAGCGAAGTGTCCTCGCACTTGTACCGCACTTCGCTACTCTGGAACCCGAGACAGGCGTCTGTCAAAAAAATCGGACAGTGATCGGACAGTGATCGGAAGCTGCTTGGGGGGAGGTGGCGCACGACTGCACCCGGCAGAAGGTCCATCACCTCCGTACTGAGAAGAAACCGGTCTAAGCGCTCCCAAATACGCCGAGCTCCCTTCCTGTTGTTGTTCCACGTGAAAGGTGGACCATCAAAGCCTGGGTCGTGAAGATGGCATGTATCGAGGACATTCCAGAAGTTCATCTGAGCAGTCGTCATTTTGAACGCCTTCCCGACGCGCTACTCTGCATGAGAGAGAACGCAGTTGAAGTCTCCACCAAGAACCAGTGTGCACCCCTCCACTAGAACTGCTATGATTGTTTGCCAAAGCTCTCTAGCTATTATTAATGACCACAAGCTTGATGTTTGTCTACCTATTTGCCACTATTTCATCCGCCTCCGCCATTCACTGCTGATGTCACCCACAATAGCTTGATGATAGAACATTTAAACTGCAATGGCAATAGCTTCTTCAGCAGTAGCTTTTGCTGCAGCTTTCTTTACAATATCTTTTTTTCTTGAAATACTACCGTAGCCTATGCATATACGTATTAGCTATAAATCAATGATACAAATTTTTAATCGGGATCAAACTCCACGGTATCCTCTGCTAGGAGGTCCAGAAGCCTCCTAAGGAGCACATCGCTTATAACAAAAGTAAAAGCACCCTAATGGACACACAAAAATTTGCAACCCGATTCGCATCGCACAATTGATGAGAAAAGAAGATACGATGGAAAGCCACCAGGAAATCCAGCTGGTCTGCATGAAACTCACCGCCTCGTGCACAGTGTCCTCTCCCAAAGGTGTCAGAGCCTACGCATCGCCCTAAGCAGTCGCCCTCAATAACAACACCATTGGCCTCCACCTCAGTAGTTATGAGGGCTTACCACAGAATAGTCACTGCCTATATCTCTGCCTGGAGAGGGGACTGAGTTTGTAAACTGTCTCCCACAACAACCGGTAACTATCCATTAGGGTCATGGACGACGGGTGCCCCAAATGCAGTTAGGCTCACCGTAACAGTAGGAAGCGTCTATGCCTTCAGCTAACAGGTCAGGGGGGCACCATATGTAGAGGGTGGAGGGGCCCTATCAGGCCGTGGAACCCCCGGAATCTAACTCGTTGTGCAGTCCAGCACTAATCATGGCAGACTGGATCGAGCTCACGCACACCAGTGGCATGGGGTACGGATGGTCATGCAAGCACTCTGTCCTGCTCCTCCAGGACTGGCAAAGAGAGTATGCCACAAGCTGGGAGCTAAAATGGTGGCGGCGGGATGTAGAGGCAGTCAAGAACAGCGCGGTAAACTAGTCCCAAGAAGTAAGTGTGGCCGGGAGAAGGCCCAATGAACAAAAATCTCCATAATGGCCCTCATGTAGCTGCAATGCACAACAAAGTGCTCCTTATCCTCCTCCAAGGCATAGCCCCAAACACAGGCTGTTATCTGAGTGAGCCTCCGTCAATATAACCAGCACCCTATCGGGATGCCATCTCTAAGAAGTTACCACATGAAACAAGCCTCTATGGGGACTATGGCCATCTCCCACATGGCCGCAAACTGCCATGCCCGCCCATCTCCCTCTAGCCGATATAGCTGATTGGCTCTGCTCACAGAAAATTCATCCATCTGCCACTGAAGTGTCCCATCTTCAAGCTAGTTATGCCTCTGTACAACTGGCCAATCGTAGCCCAGAAGTCTCCAAACTGTTGAGTCTGCTCTCTGCATCGTAAAATCCTCACATCTAATGCGATATCGAAACTCCATGGCTCTCACCCATAGAGATCCCCTCTGTTGACAAAATTGAGAGTATGCTGGGCCGCTAAGATAATCCTCCACAGACGAAGGTCTCGAATCCCAAGTCCTCCATACTAAAGTGGCGACAGACCTCTTGCCACCTCATGTAGTGCAGATTGCGACCCCCGCTCCTTCCCATAGGAACTTATGGAGGATAGCCTCGATGTCTAAGAGGCAGGAATCCGAAATTGGTGTCACTAGCATCTGATAGCTTGGGATCATCGCTAGTACAGACCTGATCATGCAAAGACTACCTGCAAGTGAGAGGTGACAACTGCTCCAAGTTCACAACCTGCTGCGGACCTGCTTGGTGATGGCTATAAAATTTGCTCTCCTTGGGGGTCTGCCAGTGACCGTGACCCAAAGGTATCTGATGGCACCACTCCTCTGGTAGCCCAGCGGAATAGATATCCCGTGCTGCCGGAAAGCGGGCGTCTGTCGGCTAAAGACAATCTGTGACTTGCGCGAGTTCACAGACTATCCAGTTCAACTCCCGTATTGAGCCGGAATCTGCTGTACCTCATAACCAACTGCCATGGTGGTTAGGGCGAACAAAATCAGATCATCTGCAAACATCAGGTGGGAGAAAGAAGGCCCACCTCTATCTAATTGGATCCCGATCGGTTGTCCAATCTGCTGCTATCATCTAACTAGTAGGGAGAAGAGCTTTGAACACAAAATGAATAAGTAGGGGGAAATGGGGCATCCTTGCTTGAAGCCTCTCCGTCCCACTATCCATGGAAGACGGTGCTCCCGTACCAAGACTGCAAACCTGGGGACTCGACACACTGCTTCGCCCAATCCGTCCACCGCTACGAAAAGCCAAATCTTTGCAGAACTAAGCTCAAGAACCCCCACTCCATACGGTCATAAGCCTACTCCATATCCACCTTGATGGCCATGTGTCTAGCTGTCGAGGTGGAATATGAGAGAAGTGAGGATCTCCTGGACCGCGAGGCAGTTCTTGCTATTGTCTCTCCCGGGAACAAATGTGTCTTATTCTTGTGAGATTAAAGAGGGCAACACTGTCTTAAGACGCATAACCAAGATCTTGGCCACCTACTTATAGACAGTGTTGCACAGGCTAATGGGGTGAAACTGCCTTGGAGTGGAGGCCCCCTCTTCCTTAGGAAGGAGGACTACCAGAGTATCACGCCAGCGCTGTGGCATCGGCCCACCATCAAAGAAATCGTAAACGACTGCCAAAGTATCATCCTGGGTGATCTTCCAGTAGCCTATAAAGAAAGAGGGGGTAATCCCATCAATCCTAGGGGAACGATTAGAGCCAAGGTCCCTCAGAGCTGCCTAGATTTCTGCATCTGTGACCACACATTGGAGAGAGACAGAATCTGCGTCACCAATATTGCAATCCAAAATCAGATAATCTGGGCAATCCTATACGGGACAAGAGGTTCCCCATTTCCCCTTAAAAAACTCAAAGAATACCTGGCGAATCCGCAAGGGATCTGAAGTGAACTCCATGGACTCCTCCTGTAGCGTGAATATGGTGTTCGACTTACGACGCTGAGTCACAAGCCACATGAAAATTGTCATACACCGGTCACCCTAAGAGAGCCATCGTGCCTTGGCTCGCTGCTGCCACAAGCTCGCCAACCTCAGCTCCACCTGAGAGAGCTCCTGAGTGGTGATCCGGAGCAGCTGAACAAGCTCCAAGTTACTGCCCCTATTAGTGGCCATGTCCTCCGCCTGAAGCTGCATCAAGACCGAGGTGAGCTCCATCTCCCTCCTCCTCAGGTCCGGGAGCGTGTCACGTCCCCATTTCCACAGTGCCCGAAGGGTGCGATCTATCTTGCGGTTGAGAACTGAGGACGGTGAGTCGCGAGACGGCCGCCCCCAAATCCTCTCCACCATATAGTAGGCCTTTGAGTACTATAGCCAGGCGTTCTCAAACTTGTACTGAGCGCCAGTACTCTGGAACCTGAGACAAGCATCCGTCAAAAAAATCGGGCAGTGATCCAAAGCTACCCGGGGGAGGTGGTGCATTATTGCACCCGGCAAGAGGTCCATCGCCTCCATGCTAAGAAGGTACCAATCCAAGTGCTCCCATATGCTCCTCACTCTCTTCCAATTGTTAGTCCACGTGTAGGGTGGACCTACAAAACCTTAATCGTGAAGGTGGCAGACATCCAGGACCTCATGGAAGTCCGTCTGAGCAGCGGTAACTCTGAACGGCTTCCCACCGTGTTTCTCTTGCTAGGAGAGAACGCAATTGAAGTCTCCTCCAAGTAATAGCAGGCAACCCTCGACCCGCACATCTAAGATCATCCGCACAACTCCCTCCGTGTGTTCAGGTCAGTCGACGCGTAGGAGGCGCCAAACTGAAAACAGGTCCCCGAGCACAGCGTGATGTTGGCGAGGACCAACTGGCTGCCGGAGTGATGAAGCTCGCACTGTAGAAAATCATCAAGCATTTTTAAGCTTGAATGGTATACTTTGATTGGTTTCTCATTGATTTCAAGAAAAAAAGAGGAGCTGAGTTAAATCTGGGCAAAACAAAAATTCTAGAAGAAAACCGCCACAGCACGCCCAAGCGTGCCACGGCGCCCAAGCGTGCCATAGCGCGCTCAAGCGGGTACAAGCCCGAGAGCTCGGCGCTACCGCGCACCGCAGCGGGTACAAACCCGAGAGCTCGGCACTACCGCGCGCCGCAGCGGAACTCACCAAGCTCAGATTCAGCAAGCATTTAAGGAAGACCGCCACGGCGTGCCATAGCGCGCTCAAGCGGGTATAAACTCGAGAGCTCGGCACTACCGCGCGCCGCAGCGGTACAAACCTGAGAGCTCGGTGCTACCGCGCACCGCAGCGGGTCTAGCATCGAGAGCTCGGCGCTACCACGTGCCGCAGCGGGTACAGACCCGAGAACTCGGCGCTACCGCACGCTGCAGCGTGTACAAACTCGAGAGCTCGGCGCTACCGCGCGCTGCAGCGGACAGTCACTTAACATATATTCTGAAGCAAAACTGTCGCAGCGCGCCACAACGCTCGTCGAATTCCAGCCACGAATAAGCAATTAATTCAGTATAGGGAATGCCACAAATTCAAATATTTCTACCTTCCCACAGTTGCTTTAACTCCAAATACAATTAATATTTTCATTCTCAAGAGGAATAACAAAATAATTTAAGAAGTAGCCATTAAAGAGAGGGAGTTAAAAGGGTTTGACATATTTAATTTCAAAGGGGCTGAAGGCTGCACTATAAAAGCTAGAGAGAAAAATTTAGAGAGGGTTCCTCTCTTTGATATTTCAAGATCTAAAAGCAAAGCTTGCTGTGAGAAAGGAAAGGAGACCTCCACCAAGGAAGGAAAAGAGAACCATTCAAGGAGAGAAAAGACAAACATCTCAAGGAGCTAGAAGGGAAGATGTTGGAGAGCAAGGAAAGATCTAGAGAACGCCAAGAGTTGTTCATAGTATTCTTCTCATAACTCTTCTCTTGATTTTCTTTCAGTAGAACTATGCAAAGATTCATGATCTTGTATGTTATTTAATGTATTTCTTTTATAATGGAAGGCTAAACTCTCCTTGGGGAGAGTTGGGCCGACATCATGTAATGAGTAAAAGGGACTTATGGTGTTTGTATGAATCTTCTTCAATAAATAAAAATCTGTTTCATTTTGATTTAAAGTGTTTGCATGCCTGTGAAATGAATGCTTATTTATTTTTTTAATAGTTTATAACAAAAATAATATCGAACCAACTCTAGATTTCAAGCTCAAGAGAATACACATAAAGGTCCTCACCACGAACACATGTTCGCTGTGTGATGATTCTCGATGTAAATACCTTGAGATTAAAATGAAATGTTGATTCGGTAACTTTAATCTCTTTGAGCTCTATAGCTCACCAATTGGCATAAAGCTAGGGATATGTGTGTTAGTGCTTAGAGCTCAGTGACCAGCTATTGAGCCTAACCGCACTATTCTTTGAGCTCAGTCGAGAGGTCGATGCATGTGAGCTAAGAGCCACAAATCAAGCTTCGTAGCTCAGCATACGTTAAAGGAGTGAGATGAATTATTGAGCACTTATAGATGATCGTGACATAATTCATGTAGCCCGATAATTCACTTCCTTAGCTAAACTGCACACGTAGCACGTGATGCTTATGTGATCGCTGATTTAAAATGATTATTTTGATAACTTAGATGTAAGTAATCTTAATTAACTCAAATCGATCACATGAGAATCTATTTGCCAAGATCGAACACTTGTATGTTCATCTTGTGCACTAGATATGAAATAATTATAAATAGAGGACCAATCTAAGGAATATTATTTTCACTTGATTAAATTAGCATGAAAACTAGTTTCATTAAAAGTTGAATGATAAGTACCGACACCAGTCTCATAACAATTTGTATGGTGAAAACCCAACTCTCCCTTTTACTCAAACAGTAAATTCAGACTAAGATCTTTGAATTGTTAATTAAGAGCAAACCAAAAAACCTCAAAATATCAATAGTGTAAACATTATTAAAACCTTAGTAACAAAACACTCCGTCCCTGTGGACGATAAATATCGAAATTCAATTTTCAATTATTACTACAGATCGCGTACACTTGCGCACAAACGCAAACATGTATTTATAGTCTGTCACAAACCATGGGCCATTAGCGAGCACTTGGTTTGCCTCCTCTGTTTCCTCAAACTTGACTAAAAGATAATTAGGTTTTAGAAGGTGGATTACGAAAGCTCCAAATTTTTTCCAACGCAGTCAAAGTTTGCTATCAAGGACTGGGAATGGGATGCACCGACCAAAAAGGCGTACAATTAGGGCGCCTTCAAACTTGTTACTCACTGATCGCAGCTCTTCGATGTCCATAACAACTGCCATCTGGTACGGTGAAGGAGGCAATATTTCACACATCCGGACACTCGAACATTTTCTTCAGCTCCCATGCTTTTTTTTTTAAATTCTGTGAGTTCTTTGATGCCAAATCTCAAACAGTTGGCATACAATTTTGGGAAGAATTTTGCAAGGTTTTATCTTGGGTGGGTTGAGCGCTGTCCGGGAGCAACCTCTCTTCAATCATATACATTTCCATAGCATTTGAAGTATTGGCTTCAATGGGTTTAGAGATCGCAGCTTGCAAACCTGAATTTATGAGCAGCTCAGCACTTTTTTTTTATTTTTCCATGGCTGTTTTCCTTGCCTTGATTCCTACAGCTTTAATGGAGGCCAGGCTTCCATAAATGAGAGGAGGTCGCTGGAATATCTAGATATCTCCAAAGGGGCAGCTAAGCCGGTTACCATCGCCACTCCTTTAGGTGCCGCCGATGCACCAGAGTCAACTTGAATGGCTGAGCACAAAATGGGCCGCCGGAACTCGAAGTCGCTGGAGGAGGAGAAGACGACCCCGCAGCCCGTGCGAGGTCTCGATTCAGCGAAGCCAGGTCGGCCGGCCGCAGCGCCGCCGAGTCTGCCGTGCCTACCGTCGATGGAGGAGACTCCTCCAAATCCACCAGCTCAGGAGGTGCGGCCGGACGAGAGCCGGTGTGAGCCGCCGGGATCGAGACCCCCGATTCGCCGCGCGAGGGGCCAGCTGAGGCCCAGCCATCCGCCGAGTACGCTGGTCCTCCTTGTCGATCCGAGCACCGATCCAAACTAGCCGCAGGTTCGAGAGCAGCTGGGGCCGACTCCCCATCCATGGCCGACGCCCCCCCTAGGGCTTGAGGGGCTGCTCTCTCCCTCCCTCATCTTTTTCTTTTCCTTTCCTTCTCATGCCGTAAACATAGCTTAGGCAAAGAATAAATTACTTAGTAAATGACAGGGAACTACCTCTAAGCTATCGTTGGGTATGTGACCCCAAGCGTGCAAAGAATTGTTATGTGGAAACATTCATAATTGAAGCAAATAGTTTGACGTTGAAAAACTTTATTTGTAAAAATATTCTTAATTATGAAGATGCTTCAAGAAAGTGAGGTGCTATTCTAATATTTATGAACAAAGTTAATAAAATGAACAATGTTTACCTCTTTCACTTTTTTATTTTCTTTCTTTGATATCATTTATGCCATTTTCCTATTTGTTAGTTTCCTATTACCTGCGCTATACATATTATTGTTTTTGTGTTGCTGCATAGAATTATGGTACGCTTCCAAATCTGTTGGAAAACTATACATAGGTACACTATTGTAGGTCAGCTAAATATATGAGGACTAATGGAGCAAAAGGTTAAAATGGACAATAATGGCTACCTATAGAGTGATGCTCCGGTTATTACTTTTTTATTGTTTTTATTATTTAGTTGTAGAATGTTTTTCCAGTAGTGATGATAGCTGTATAAATTAACTTGAATAAATTTTGTAAACTCTTTTATTTTGCATTTTTGAAAACAATCAAGATTTTGGTGGCTATTTTCATGCTTATTGGCTAAATTATATAAATTCTTTTATTTTACATTTTTGAAAACAATCGGGATTTTGGTGGCTATTTTCATGTTTATTAGCTATTGTGTTTGGAATGAGAAATTTAAAATAAAATCTTTCGATTTGACCTTATTTTCCAAACTAGTTTGGTCAAGCTATGAATTATTTAGCATAAGATGGGCTTCTTGTTATAGTCCATTAATTAAATACTTTCCATATAGGTTGCCACATTGAAAGGTTAATTGTTTCTTGCTTCCTGCATATGGTATGACTGTTGATTCGTGAATTTTTGTCTTTAAAATGAAACAGATTCACAAAAATGAAGACTAAATGTTTCAATTTGTTCTACTTCTATTTATATTTATATATATATATATATACATATATATATATATATATATATATATATATTATTTGGAGCCTTTTTTATTTCTATTTTATATTTTTATATTTCTTTAATAATTTTTTCTTAACTTATAAATATATATATATATATATATATATATATATATATATATATATATATATATATTTATATATCTCCATTCAAGTAACTTTTTTTTAAATTATAGATATTCCTAACTTGTTCAATTATGAACCAATAAACCTCTTGAAAGTATATATAAATTAGGCTAAATGGAAGTTTTTGATACTTCTAAAATATTTCTTGATCTAAGTTTATTTAAATGTTTTAAGAAATTATTTGGAGTGTATGAAAAAATATCCTTGAATTTGATTCTTATTTTCTTGAATTTCAGCACAAAATTTAAGAGTGTCTCTCTAATTAAATGTTATTAATCACTAATTTTTTCATTGAAAGAGGATGTGGAAGAAAGGGGTGTTCTTTCTTCTCTAAAAAAACTTCAGAAATCATTAATAAAAATTTTCGCAACTCAGTGATTGAAGAAATTATATTTTTAGGGTTAGGAATAACCTATATACTTGTTGAGGTTAGCTAGGCTGTTTAGCCATCTGCAACAAATAAAATATTGATGTTGCTCTCTGTTAGTGTGATCTATTCCTTCTTCATAGCCCCATGAACCTTTTTGCTCGCACAACCTAATTATGCATCCTCATTCCAAGAGCTGATTCTTGCTGCTTGTTCTCGACTCTCCATGCGCTTCCTCTATTATTTTAACTTCCCTTTTAGATGTTCCACTGCACACGCTATGCTATGCATTCCTACAAGGTCAGGATTAGTGAAGTATAGCATTTTTTTAACTTATTTGTGCAATAGTGGATCATCATTGAATATAGTGATCCATTGCCTACCTAACAATTGAACGTCAATTTCAACTTTATTAAGTAGCTATTTTTTGACCGACATTGCTGTTGTTTTAACGATGATGCTAAATTATGGCTTGCTTTAGCTAGATTTAGCTAGGTATAGCTAGTTCTTGAACAGTTGTGTTTACAAAATGGTGACATAGTTTCATTTATTTGGGAAGAGTTCTCTTTCTTAGCTTAATACTAGACCCTTTAGCGAAGCTTGGCCTTTTTTGTATGTATTCTCGTGAACTTTGGGTGCTAGGGAGTGAAAAACTTGGAATTTAAACTATTTACATATATGTTATTCTGATTTTGAACTTATCTCAACAGCTGAGAGTATTCATTGATGATGTTTGTTTATATTCTTCAATTCCTTCATTTGACATATTTGTTGGGAATGGGAGTGCAACATTACCTGGTGAACTTTTTTGTGGGTCTGGAAATATTGCACTCAACACTGGAAGAGGATCTGTTGTACTGAAAGTTGTAAATATGGAAGACTGACCTATACAGGTAAATAACTTTATGTATGTATTTTTTTCTATGCTTTATTAGTTTAATGGGCAATTATGTAGAATTTGTTTTATCCCTTCTTGCAATCCATTGAAACTTTATACCTCTTGGCTAGTTTAGACATGGTCATGATGTTTTGGGATGAAATAATTAATATTGCCTTGCATGGTGGCTTTCATTGTTGAAAAATTCCCTTATCACTTTCTTTGTTGAGCATACTCTCAGCCTTTTTGTTTAACGCATTGCTGATGTTTTGCTCTTGAATTGGTTTAATGTAAAACATATTTCTGTCGATCTCTCCTTGGTGCCACCTATACTTGGGGACCATTAAAAATTTAAGGCTGCTCTAGCCATTGTTGAAGCTATAACTCAATTGTGTTACTTAAAGCAATGTGTGAAGCCCATCGCTTCACAATCCTTTTTTACACTTGACATATTTGGTTACTTGACGTTTGAGAATGTTGCATTGTTTTATATATAAGCTATTGTTTAAACTAACTTGATGCCTCCTCCACCCATTGCATCTTGTGAATTTATATTGACATTCTATTAGTAAAATGGGCAAGGTGCTGTCACATCGTGTCGGGTTCGATTATAAATCTATTAAGAGATTTTCAATATAGGTAAAGAGGCTTGACTATAGGATTTTTTCGTTAACATACTAGAGTACCATAGACTAACGAAAAATAATTTAAAGCACAAAGAGTCACTAAAATCATCAATAATTTATTTTATTATCATATCTTCCTCAATTAAATATTAAAGATTGCATCATGCAAATTAAAAAAAAAAATAAGATAATATTGATTTCGGGTCACATGTGGAATTTGCAAGTCGGGCCAACTTTTTTATCCACTTATAGTTTTGTTCTATATTATTAATAACAACTTTATATAAAATATATTAGAGCAGATATGTGGTGCCCCGTCCCTTAATCCACAAGATTAAGCTAAGGGGTGGTGTGTCACTTTGGCAAATCTCTCACTTATCATTAGATTAAGGTGTAATTCCTCAATCCACTAATAAGGGAAGGATGTGCCCTGGATAATACAGCGAAATTATTCATTAAGTATATATATTCATCAGAGTGCGAAAGCAAAGACAGTAAAATATGTTACATCCAATCACCACAATGCAAGTAAGAAGTAAACATACAGCTCGGAATAAAACAGTACAGTAAAAGAATATACATAAATATCTGAATTATTACAAACATTAAATTAAGTCTTAATTAAAATGATAAAGCTCTCATCCTCACAAAAATAAAAGAGTAGCTAAGCTAAGGATCTCCAGCGGCAGCACACTCCTGAATTTGACCTTCAGAAGGCTTGACTACCTCGAATAGCTTAGAATCTACCATTATCGGTTTCACAATGATAGGGCCCCATCCAAAGAAAAGAAAAATTTGATTAGACATATTGTATAAGTACAATTTAAGTTATTTTAAGTTCATGAGTTTTATGATATCACCATTTTACTTAAATTATAAAATAAACAAAACGTAAGGGGGCAACAAGCATACAAAGAAAGGAATAAGCTATAAACAACGGTATTTATAACTAAGCAACATGTGAGGTAAAAGAACATACCTCAACTCCAAAGTTGTAACAAGGTTAGGCATATAAGTATAAGTAAAAAAAATACTGAAGGAAAAGACTCACCTTAAACATACTTATGATCACTTAACATATGCAGGTTAAAAATAAATAATATAACGGTGATATGTAAAGTAAGCAGTAACAGAAAGTAGCATCCTATAAGTAAGTAAGCTGGTAAAGTAAAGCTGATTGAACTAAGGTACAACTGTAAACAGTAAAAAGTAAATGGTAAATAGTGAACAGTAAATTGTAAACAAGTATGTAATGACTGTCATATCAGAAGAGGGCTAATCTAGCCTGCTGATAACAAAAGGATTCTTAGCATCAATGCGGAGGCTAAGGCGACAAAATATTTATAGCATCATCTGAGGCTAGGCCAGAATAACAGAACATAAACTGAACTGAAGAGATAGTAATCACAGATGCAATAATGTCTTAGTTAATTTACTTTACTCCTATGGACATATCTAGAAGTAGTTGAGGAGTTAAGCACGTCTGCAATACTATACGGGTTCCAAACTTAGCACAACACTTCTCAATAAGTAATATCAAGTACTCCTTATTTCTTCTTACCTCTATCCATTAGGGTAAAATACGCAAGATCAACAAGTAACTGAACTCAATGCAAATGTTATCCTAATATTTTATATTTTCATTTCACGTAACAATATTTTTATATGCATGTTCAAGGTAAGGGCACAAAGTACAAGGAATGCGAAAGCATAAGTAAAATAATAATTAGCAAGGGACTCTACTACACATGATGACATCTGTTGTTATCTATTAAACTATTCTAATTATTCCAAGTTACACAAGTTCAAGATCTCTAATTCCTACTATCGAGTGTACTTAGAAGCACGACCTTATAAGTTAAAAGCAAATAGAATTGATCATGTTCTAATTTAATTCAATCAATAATGACTATAAGTTAAATTAGAAATCATTATGTCATAATTAATGAATTTAGACATTTTAAATTAAGATCTGATCAAGGTCTACTAAAACTAAGAATTATGCATTAAACACTACGAATTAGAGTTAATCATATAATCCAAAGGGTAAAGCTTAAGGACTAAGGCTTGAGTCCAAATGTGAACTAATAATTAAGACAAATTCTATTAAGCATAATCAAGCTTAATAGAATGATTCTCCTAATCTTAATTAAAAGTTGAAAAATAAAATAATCAAAATTAAAGTATGAAAATATAGAAATTAATAAAACTAAGATTCTATTTATTGAATAACCCACATATTCAATGAATGAAATCAAACCTAGCATCTATTCCTAATCTTAAGGAAAAGATCATAAGCTGAAGTGCAGATCCTAAGAAGCTTCTGATATTCGACTTAGGAAATTTTAGGATTTGATGGAATTTATTATAATTTACCTTCATTTGCTAATTTTGTTCATTTAAAGGAGTTAAGGAGGAATTTTAACTAAGCTAAGGTATAATGAATTTTACTTAGGAATTTTACAAATCTTAAATTGAATTTTCAACAAGTCACTTAATTTATGAGTTTAAGAGTCTAATTTGATTCTAAATCAATTTTATTACTGATTTTAATGATTTAAAAGATATTTTAAGGGTTAAGAATATTAACCTAAATTTTGGGCAAAATGATCATTTTGTCATTACTTAAGAGTCTAAAAGTTACTTTTTGATTTAGGGCTCTAATTTAGATTTTTCTACTGCCAAATGATTTCTTACTGTCTAACATAAAGATAGATAGTAAGTACACCAAATTTGGACAAGAGATGGGTCTTATAGGTCCAAACAAAAAAATTTGGCCAAAGGGATGATTTAGTAATTTTCTCATGATGGAATCTAAAAATTTGTGCATTTTATTATTGGTTTTTGTTCAAAGATTTCATAAAGTCCAAGAACATTAAATTCTGAGGTCTATTGGAATAGTTATGAGTGTTCTAAGTTTAAGGGTAAATGTGTCATTTTTAAGGTTAAGAGGTGTCAAAAACCTAATTTTTCCATTTGAGATCTAAATTCGGCAAATTTAGTGGATATAGACTCAAATTGGACTTCATTTGGCCAAGTAATAACCTAATTAGGGTTATGGGTATTTTGGTCAACCTAGGATTTTTAGTGGTTAAAACTCAAATTTTATTTCAGTTTACTATTGGCACTGAATTTCTAATATAGTTAAAATCTTAAATTTCTTAATTTGGAGTTCAAATGATCAAGTTATGGTCACTTCAATGTTAAGGTTTTCTTTTCTTGAAAAGGGTCAAAACCTAATCTTTTCAATAATTAAAATTCACATACAATTTTATACAGTGCTCAATTTTACTAAAACTAGGTTCAAATTTGATATAATTCGGCTCCACTAGGGTCCTAAGGTCTTTAAAATGCAAAAAATGTGAAGTTTCAGGCATTTCAGTCGGTTCTGGACCAATCAGTATAGTTCTGGGCGCTACAGCGCGCTATAGCACCTTTTGGCCGAAAGCCAGGCGCTGTGGTGCGCTACGGTGCACTATAGCGCGCTGCAGTGGATTTCGGTGCTATGGCACGCTGCAGCGGGTTTTGGCGCTGTGGCACACTGCAGCGGCTTATGGCGGACTCAACTCAAAGATCGGGCGCTGCGGCGCGCCGTAGCCTCAGAGCGCACTACGGCGGACCCGATTTTGAAACTTCAACATTGCGGCGCGCTGCAGCGCCTGACGGTGATTTTGCTTGTGCGAAAAATGTAATGAGTTATCTTTCGGGCTCAAATACTCTCAACCTAGAGCACTTCAAGTGCGGTGCTATATATCGATGGAAAGGTATTTTCTAGACCTTTCCATTGATACCAAAATCGGCACGAAAAGATTATCCTAACTATGCAAACAATGGAGTTAAAGGTCAGGGTATGCAGAAAAGAGGAAAAACAGAGCAGATTCATCTTCCTAAAATCACAAATCTAATGAGCTCTAATGAACTCCATATCCAAATTACAAATTTCTAATGATACAAACTAAGCATAAGAGCGAAATAAAGTAGCCATTGAATCCATTCAATAGGAAAAGGGATGTACCTTGGCTTTCAAATGGAAGAAGATGGAGGAAGAAGCTTTGTTTTCTGCAGGAACTTGGGAGCTTGAGGGCTTTCAGCAGCACATCAATAGAGGAAGGAGGAAAGGAGGGGAGCTCAGCTTGGCAGCAAGAGAAGAAAGGAGGGTTGAGCTCCATTTTATAGAAGAGGAGAGGATGGCTCTTGGATGGGATGAGCTTGACTCATCCCATCACAAGTATGGGAAGAATGGGTAGCAATGGAGAGGAGTGGAGGCTGACTTGCATGCATAGGGGAAGGAGGGAAGGGGGAGGTGTTGATTTTAGCAGGCGCGGGTCCCAGTCAGAGAAAATGAGAAGGAAAGAATTAAGGAAATGGATTTAATTTGATTTGATTAATTAATTAATCTCTAAAAAATTCAATTTTATAAACGAGCTCCAAAAAATTCCAAAAATTTACCCATAGCTTATTTGAGGGTGAGGAACGCAACAGCGAAGTCGGATTTTGATTCCGACGATTATGTAATTATCCTATTTTTTAGGGTATTTAATTACATTAAAATATTCGATAAAATCCGACGACTTCCAATCGCGTCCAAAATATCTCCTCAAGCTAATTTGGGGGTGATGATCGCAATGGCGAAGTCGGATTTTAATTTCGAGGTCAAATTAAATATCTTAATTTTCCATTAATTAAATATTATTAAAATATTTGATGAAATTTTGACGGCTTCTAATTGCCACCAAAACATCACCTTATCTAATTTGAGGGCAATGAGCCCAATGGCGAAGTCCAATTTTTGATCTGATATCAAAATAATTAGGTCAAATTCCAGGGTTTCTAAAATTTTTAAAATCAGAATTTGATCTATTTGACCTCTGATTTGAGCTAGGTCTTAGTGGGGAACTACTAATAACTTAATTAGTGCACTAAGATCAAAATTAAGACTTAGATTAGTCCTAATAGGCTAGGGTAATAACTTGGATTGTTACAGGATAAATTTGATTTTATGAAATACTTTTGTAACTAAAAACAATATGTATGTTCAAAAATTATAGTTACAAGATCAAAAGTAATTCACAAGTAAGAATCTATTATGTAAAAACTAGTAGCTAAATAAATAATTGAAATTTAATAGAATGAAAATGATATAAAATTTAAAGCTGAAAGTCTAACAATTGTTAGTTGTTTTATTTTGTTGTTATCATTTTGTTTTCACTTAATCTCTTTGTAATGTCTTTTTGAAACTTTGATTGAATTTACTATTAAAGGACTTGTGGGACAAACCCCTTTTGATGCTATTGAGGATCTTATATCTATAGTTACCTCGAAAGTTATATTTGCATGTCTCTAATATGTACTTATATCATATAGAATTTAGGTATTCATATTTTTGTACTGATTATTAAAATGTTAAATCAATTTAATTATTGTTTTTGATAAGATGATATCCTTATATTTGGAAAGTAGTATGTGTATTATTATGTATTATATCTTTCATTGTTAAATTTTTAATTTTTGAAGTTCAAATATTAATTAACTCTCTTAATTCTTATAATATCAACATTCAGAGATAATGATATCGAATTTTTTGACATTGTTGTCATTGGGCATGTTAGTTCTTAGTATTTAAATTTCTTCCATTGGTTTCTAACTTTAATTCATGTGTTATGATGTTACAGCATTAACTACTATATTAATTAAATAATAGAAATAAAAATATAATTATGTAGGGGCTATTTGGTTTGATGCTGAAGTAAAATAAAGCTAGGGGCTGCTTGGTTAGTTGCATTTTGAGTGTAAAATCATAATTTTGATGTTTGGTTTTGTGCATTTTAAATGCAAAATAAAATTTGGCTACACCACTTGCAAAATTATTTTATCAAAAAGGAATTTTTGATGTAAGAGATATGTGGTGGCATTGTCAACTCCTTACATGCACTCTTATTGATTTAATTATTAACTCCTTGCATGCACTCTTATTGATTTAATTTATAGGAGAAAATCTCAACTTTGAAGTTTCGAGGCCCTCACATCTTGGATTTACTTTTTTAGTTTTGCCAAATGTTCATATACTTTTTGTCAGACTAACTCTTGCTAAAACAAAATTCCAATCTCAATTTTTGTAGGGTTGTGCTTGGAATCATTCGAACTCTAAGCCTATCTTGAGCTGCTTTTAATCTTTTTATTAATTAGTTTAATCTATTTAGTAGCTTTATTCACATGTTTTGATCCAAGAATACACTTTTCACATGAGTCAACCCAACGTAGAGAGCACTACACTTTAATTTATATAAATATCATAAAGAGTGTTGAGATGCTTGACTAAATCAAATTGGATATGTATTTCTCTAATTTATGAAAGTCGAACACATAAGTAGAGCATATCTCTTAATGTTAGGATTTTCTCCTTAGATTGTTCATCTGTTTGAAAATAAAGAATTGCACTAAATGTCATTATGGTACTAAGGATATTTTGAATGCTTTTTCACAATATCAAAGTTAATATGCAATCTCTATCTGATTTGATGGATTTTGACATTTCATATAATGGTACAATTTATTGATGGATGACCTAGTTAGTTTCTCCACTAAATTGGTCTCTAATTAGTAAAAAATGTGCAATTTTGTTAATATGCTTATGATTATTGATATTACATCTTGACTTTGCTATGATTTAGGCAATTCGACTATGAAGTCCATTACAAAATCATTTTATTAATATTTTTTGAGAAATATTTTCTTTAGTTCATAAAGTTTCAATTAAGTCTCAAATTAGTTCATAATGTTTTTGAAGATTTTTTATTTTTCTAGATGGTTTCTTGCTATGTAAATTCATAATCTCTTTTATGTGATTGATTAAATTCGGTAGACAATTCATTATTGTTAACTATAAGAAGTAGTTAACCTTCTAGCTCGTGGTAATTATCTAATGACAATTTTGTTTTTAAAAAACTAAGTATTCATTGTTTTAATGTGCAATATAGTTATTTTGTGGGTTCCATTTTAGTTATTTTCTTCGAACTTGAATAGGGCAAGCTTCTT
The DNA here is from genome assembly GCA_016760335.1 of Gastrodia elata. NCBI lineage: Eukaryota > Viridiplantae > Streptophyta > Magnoliopsida > Asparagales > Orchidaceae > Gastrodia > Gastrodia elata. The sequence goes on along the minus strand of CM028676.1, from coordinate 20,730,530 downwards.
AGTGTTTTTGTATATTTTTCTAGGGCGCGATGATGGAGTTTTATTCACTATTTTGACTATAACTGACCACCACTACTGTTTGAAATGTGTATTGCTTTTCTGCTCAGAGAACTCCATGCAATGATGTTGATAACTCAAATTTCTTTCTCAAAATGAAATTTTAAAACCAAGCAAGATATTCTTAAACTAGTAGATGTATGAGAAGCTTGAGTCTACTATTTTTCTTTCAACTTTTATTATTCCTTTACTTTAAAATGTGCAGGTTGGGAGCCATTATCATTTCATTGAAGTGAATCCTTACTTATTTTTTGATAGAAGAAAAGCTTATGGGATGAGATAAAATATACCAGCAGGAACAGCTGTTCGATTTGAGGTGAGCGTTATTACCACTTACTCTAGCATATACTAAATAATTGAATTCCTATGATAATTTTTTTCTTAGCGTGTTGTACCTTTTATATAATTGCTTTTTTATTCATTTCCCTTTTATAGGAATTGTAGTATTTAATAGTCAAAATTGTTGCTAGCCTTTTCTTCATTTATGAAAATGAAACTTTGTCTTTCAAAAGTTAATGTGTTTATTCCTTTGAAATATTGACAGAAATTTGCATGCATCCTATGGCTAACTAGAAGCAAGTTCATCTATCTAAAATTCTATGTTATCTAGATATACATTTGTAGCTTGGTTGAAGTTTTCCCCAATACTGATATATGCTAGTTCACCTTTCAAAATTAAGTTTGTAAATATCAAACTTAAATTCATAGACATTCCTAATGATTTGATTTATCAATTGATGTGTAACCAATTCACATAACTTGCCTTAAGCAGTCTTCCAACTCAAGAAGCTTGCAAAATGAAGATGAGACCAATGGATGAAGGCCCCTTCTTAACTCCTGTCTTCATATAGTTGGCAACAAGATAGCAAGGTCTTGTTTTAGTTCAAGAGAGAGTAGTCAGCAAAGAATCCAAAGGGGGTCAATTGTTGTGCACATTTAGATAAGTGATGGTGCACTATGGCAGAGATTTGCGGTAAGTTAACATTGATCAACAATGCTTTGTTGAATGTTGACAGAAGAAATCATGAGAAGTGGTGGATGATACATTAAGGATTCATAAAGAGCTAATCTAAAGAAATAATAAGAAAAGTGGCGAGAGGTGAAAAAATACTAGAGAGCTAAGAGAAAATAGAGAAAATTATCTAAATGGTCTCTTTGATACTTGCAAAATATTCAAAATAAGTGTTTGCTCTTGTAAATATTTTTTGGTCTTCAATTTTTGTCTAAGTATTTTTTTTTGTCCCTGTTGTTAACTCCCTTATCAATTTCGTTAAATTTGCGTATTTCAGCTTGAATAAGGGCCCGATTCTAGTTGCAAGCGACTGATCCCTGCAGTTGAAATCGGTCGCTTGCAGCGGGAATTGGCCGTTGAATTCCAGCAGACGAATCCAATAGCCGATCCTGGTTATTGGGATCGACCGCTGTTGGAATCCAACGACCAATTTTAGCTGCAGATTCCGGCTGCAAGCAGCTAATTCAGCAACCGAAATCAGTTGCCTGCAACTAAAATAGGGTGTTGGATTCCAGTGGCCGATTCCAACTGAAAGATGCAAATTTAAAGGAATGGACAGGAGATTTAACGACAGTGACAAAAAAATACTTAAACAAAATATAATGAATAAAAAAAATGCTTACAAGAGTTAATGATTATTTTAAATATTTTGCAAGAATCAAGAGATCATTTTGATAATTTTCTTAGAAAAAAATATATGCTTGTTTTATTGTCTACACTAGGCATATAAATGTGATATTCATACGAGGCAAAAGAGCTTTATTATGCAAAATCATATAATACTTGGTAGACATATATATATATTGGGGAAACGTTTGCTGGTTTTTATGCTGATAAATAAAAGGAATACAACAGATGTGTTGGTAGCCTCCAACAAAAATAAAATCAAAAGAAAAAAAAAAACAACTAAAAGAAAAAGAAAGAAATTTAAAACATCCACCAAGCCCCCTTGAACATCTCACCTAGGAGATTTTAGTACAAGTGCTAAAAATATAAACAAAGAGATATCAATCCTTTCTTTGATTTTTTTTTTATTTTTTTCTTTTTCTTCAACATGATATCTTCAATTCCACCAATATCATAATTCGACACTGAAGAACCCCCTCTTCGACTGAGCTAGAAACCTTCTTGGAGCTAGATCTTCCCTTTTTATATAAAGGAGCGAATTCCTCAGTGAAAGGGTTGAAGTTCGAGTTCTCCTTATTCAAAAAGGCTCAGTTCCTCAAAACATCCGATTATTGGTTGTTACCTCCATTAACATCAAATCCAATTTAATGACCCGTTCATCAATCCACGAATGTAAGACCAAGTTTTCATTTGAGGCATCTTTCATTTCATCTTGCATCTTAAGGACATCTTGAATAACATTAAGCTTGATTTTAAGATAACCTGAAGAGAAGTGATAATATACCGCCTCCGACTCATCTTCCCATACAATAGTGCGGTGGTTCAGATGGTCAGCAATCAATGCTTCCATCATTAGCACAGAAGGTGGATCACCCATCACTTGTCTCAAGAGACTAATCCCTGCGTCATCCTACTTGAAATACATTCATCACACGCGTCAATTGATCCAGCAATTAAAGTATCCCGCGCAACAGACATTGGCACATTGGCCTCTTGCAGCATTGAACTCGCGGCCATTTCATCCATCTTTGGAAGATCAACAACTTCATCATTTGATTCAGCCTTAACAATAACCATTATATGGCGACTATCTTCAGTAATTTCTTCCACTAGAAGTTCTACAATCCCATCAAACGTCCGCCTCTAAAGACTCGATAGGCAGCCTCCCGCTCATAGTGTCGGGGTCCAGTCCTTCGCAATTAGTTTGGGACATACACCATGCATTTACTAGGAAATCTTCTTGAAGTAAGTATAGCATTTACAAGCAGCGCAGAGTAGCGATCTAGCTGGGTTTCCAGAGAGGAGTGTCCCTCGGATACCTTTGGGTTACAGTTATTGGCAGACCCCCGTGGAGAGCAGATTTTTCAACGATCACAGAGCGGGTTCATGGCAGGTTGAGCTCCTAGAGCAGTCATCACCTCTCCCTTTATGGCAGATTGTGCTTGAACAGGTCAGTACTTGCTATGATTCCCATCTACCAAATGCTGGTGGCACCGATATCGGACTCCTGCCTCTCCGACATTGAGGCTATCCGTCGTAAGTTCCTTTAGGAAGGAGTGGTGGGTAACAGTCTACACTATGTGAGGTGGCACAAGGTTTGTCGACCGCTCGAGTCTAATGGACTCGGGATCAGAGACCTGCAGCTTTGGAAGACTGTCCTAGTTGCCCGCCACACCTTCAATTTTGTCAGCAAAGTCGACCTCTTTTGGGTGAGAGCCATGGAGTTTCGCTACCGCCACAGGGCTGTGGATTTTGTAGTGCAGTGGGCTGACTCTGCAGTCTGGAGACTATTGGGTTACAGTTGGCTAGTGTGGCGACCCTCACCCTTAACCCTCAATAGGTTTAGATTAAGGGTGGAGTGTCACTCTGGTTAACCCCTCACTTAGCATTGGATTAGGATAAACTCCACAATCCACCTGATTAGAGAAAGGTTAACTCAGAATCAATCAAGCAGTCACTATATAAGTAAAAATACAGAGTGCGGAAGCGATAAATAAATGACATCCAAGCATCATAATATATATAAGAAGAGAAATATAACTCAGAAAAGTAGCATAGTGAAATCTGAACACACAGTCACAGGTACCTGTATTATTACATTAATTAAAATTTAACAAAATAAATGTTCAAAATCCACTCATCCTCACAAGTAGTAAATGACTAGATATCTTCTGGCCCCAACTGCTGCACCTCCTCTAAGTAAGGCTCCTCCTCGGGTGCAGGCTCCTCAAACTGCTATAAGCCTGACATTGTCGGTTTCACAATGTAGGGCCCCAGCCAAAAAAAGAAAATCTGGTTAGACAATTGTCTAAGTACATTTTAAGCTGAATTTTTAATAAAATTATATAATATCATCATTTTACCATTTACTTCTAAGCATGATGTGTAAATACAGGAGCAGTAAGCAACACAAGTAAAAAGGCAAACTATAGACTATGCTCTATAGTATAAACAAGGCAAAGAAATGAGGCTGAAGCATGCCTCGCATAACAAGTAATCAAGGAAAGGCATATAAGTGTAAATATAATTGAATAAATGTTGGAAGAAAAATTCTACATCCTAAACATGCTGGTGATCAATAAAAATAACATGCTAATTAAAAATGAATAACTCAGCAGTGATATATACATATAGCAGCAATATTCTACATCTTAGATATATATAAAGCAGTACAAGGAAATAGCTGACTGAAAAAGAATATACTGAAACAACCACAACTGCATATAAAACTATAATACATCAATTGTCATACAGAAAAGAGCTACACTAGCTCGCCAAAAGAAACTAAAGATCCTAGCACGATACGGCTAGGGCTACTCCTAGCTCGATACGACTAAGCCAACAACAGTCACATATATGGCCCTAACACGATACGACTAGGGCTACTCCTAGCTCGATACGGTTAGGTCACCAACTATCATACCGAAATATCCTAGCATAGTACGGCTAGGGCAACTCCTAGCACGATACGGCTAGGGCAATATTCGGTATGATCAAAAGAATACTGAGAGGCAGCTCAATCACATCAATTCATTATCATTTCACTTATTTACTTTAATATTTTCATAAGGAATCTAAGGAGTCTCCATAATTTCCTAACATTTTATTTATGCATCAAATATCTTATATGGTATGTTCAAAGAAAATATAAGGCACAAAATTACAAGGTATGCGTAGCAACAAATAACAAGTAAGCAAGAGACTCGACTACACATGGTGATATCATTTGTTTTCTACTTAACCAGCTAACTATTCCAAGTTACACAAGTTCAGGATCACCGTTTTCCTACTATCGAGTGTAACTCAGAAATTTGTCCTTATAAGTTAAAAAGGATTGGAACTGATCAAGTTCCAATCTAGTTCAATCAGATAGACGACTACGAATTAAACGAATAAATCATACGTCCTAATTTTTGTGAATTTAGATGTTCTAACTAAGATCTGATCAAGATCTTCTACAACTATAGATTATGGATTAAACACTACGAGATTTTAGGTTTAATCACATAATCCCAACTGGATAAGACCTAAGTTCTAGGTTTTATACTATAAGTGATCTACTAGTTAAGGCAGATCCTATTAAGTAATCAAACTTAATAGGATGAATCTCCTATCTTAAATCTAAAGTTAAAAGATAAACTAATCAGAATGGGTTGTAAAACAAAATAATATTTAGAAACTACTAAAACTAAGGTTTCACCCATAGGATAACCCAATTTACCCAATGAATGAACACTAACCTATGATCTAGTCCTACTCTCAGGAAAGGTCCTTAAGGTGGGATGCTTAAGACTTAGGAAAAAAAATTATTGGAATTCAATTTAATGACTTGTTTTATTTACTTACATGGTACTAATATAATTACATTATTAAACCTAGTATTCTAAGATTTTAATTAAGGGCTAAAGTTGCGCATTTCCAATTTTAAGGTTAAATGACTATTTTGCCCCTACTTTATGGGTCAATCAACTTTTGATTTAGGGGGGTCCAAACTGAGTTTTATCTTCTCCAACTAATTCCTTACTGTCTAACTTGAAGATAGACAGTAAGTACGTCCAATTTGGACGAGAAACGACCGAGTTATGGCTAAAATAAGGCTAGGGGTATTTTGGTCATTTCCCTAAATTTTAGGGTTCAAATCCTAAATATTATTTCTGTGAAAATGATGACATTGAAATTCTAAACTAGGTAGCTTCTTGAATTTTTGAATTTGGAGTTAAATTGACCAAGTTATGGCCATTTGAAGTCCAAGGGCATTTTGGTCATTTTTCACTACAGTCAACTCTAAATTTTAGAGTTGACTTTTTGTCCTGATGTCCAAATTGGAAAACTAATACTACCACGGTAATGGGGCCGCTCTCCTGAGCATTTTAAGACCTATATTGACTATGTTTCGATAATCAGGTAAAAAGTTATGGGGTCTTAAAGAGGCTCTAAAATGCTACCTCGTTATGCGTACCCTGAAACGAAATTTTACATTACGCCATTTGATCCTAAATATTTTTCTGAGTATTTTAAGACCCATATTGGTTATGTTTGGATCATCCTACAAAAAGTTATTAAACTTTTAAGATTTACTATTCAAAAATACAATTTGAATTAATTTACTATTCATTTATTCAAATTGAATGATTTTACTGTTCATTCCTAAAGTTTTTATTTAATTAATCACTGTTTAATTATTAATTAATTAATTAATTAATTTTACTATAGTAAAATAATTAGTGCTAATTATTGTTTAATTAATCTTAATTAATCTCTAATTATATTTATTTATTTAAATTTACTGTTCATTCATAAAGTTTTTATTTAATTAATCACTCTTTAATATTAATTAATTAATTAAATAATTTTACTGTAATAAAGTAATTAGTGATAATTACTGTTTAATTAATATTAATTAATCTCTAATTATATTTAATTATTTAAATTTACTGTTCATTCCTAAAGTTTTTATTTAATTAATCACTATTTAATTATTAATTAATTAATTAAATAATTTTACTGTTCAAAAGTAATTAATTATCCTAATTACTGTTTAAGATTTAATTAACAGTTAATTAATCCTTAATTAATCTTTAATTATAATTATTTAATTAAAATTACTGTTTAAAAGTAATTAGTACTAACCCTAACTTAATTAACCACTAATAGTAATTAATTAGGGCTAAACAGTAATTAATTAACACTAACATTAATTTAATTAATTTCTAATTAACTGACAGTGGGCCCCACTGACACGTGGCACTTCCAGAGGCTGCCACGTGGCACAGTGGTCCCACGGGCTGCTGACTCAGCCCGGCTGACTGGACAGTGGGCCCACCTGACACGTGGCACTGCCGGAGGCTGCCACGTGGTACTGTGGGTCCCACGGCTGCTGACTCAGCCTGGCTGACGGGGCTGTGGGCCCACTTGACACGTGGCGGGCCCGTAGACGGCCACGTGGCCGGGGGGCCCCACCCGCGCTGACGCGGACCCGACCCGGTCTGGTCGGGCTCGGGTCGGCCCGGCCCGACCCGAAGGCGTGACCCTTCGCCTTCCGGGGGTTCGGCGGACCGAACCCAGTCCACTTCGGGGACCTGGTGCGCCCGATCGGGTGGGTTTTAGCCCGATCGGAACGGTGGATGTGAAGAGGACATGTTGATCTACCTATCCTACAATTTTTGCAACGATCGAACGGTAAACGAGGGAGATCAGGGTACCTGAAGTTCGGATCGGCGAAGGATTCGGCGGAAAAAAAAAGGCTGACTTCCGGGCTTGATTCCGGCTCGATCCGGGCTCCGATCGGTGAAAACTCGGAGCCTAGGGGTAGGTCGAGGTCTTATAGACCGGATGGAGACCTCGCCGAGGCCTGGATGCGGCCGAATTGGCCAGAAATGGCGACGGGCCGCCGCGTGTCACGCGGGCGGAGCCGTCGAGGAAGACGACTCCGCAGCCGTTGGATCTGGGCCGATCCAACGGCTGAGATGGCGCCGTCCAGATTGACGGCACCGTCAACTACAGTGACGGGTCCGTTAAGTACTTCACGGCACGCCGTTAGCTACAGTAAAAAATATTTTTTTTTTTTTTTTTTTGAAAAAATTTCAGAAAATTTTGAACATGTTTTTCCTAGCTAATTTGGCGTCAAGGAATTCAATGGGGCAGTCGGATTTTCGATCCGACGAGTATTTTGACACCTCGATTTCCGTGATATTTTTATTATTATAATATTCGTCGAAATTTCGACGACTTCCGATTGACACGAAAACTTCACCCCAAGCTAATTTGGGGTCAAGGAATTCAATGGCGCAGTCGGATTTTTGATCCGATGAGTATTTTGATACCTCGATTTCCGTGATATTTTTATTATTAAAATATTCGTTGAAATTTCGACGACTTCCGATTGACACGAAAACTTCACCCCAAGCTAATTTGGGGTCAAGGAACGCAATGGCGGTGTCCATTTTTTGATCGGAGGTCAATTTAAATAGGTCTTTCTAGGGTTTTCTAGATTTCTAAAAATCAGGATTCAATCCAATTGACTCCTGATTTGTGCTAGGTTTAAGAGGTTGATTCCATTGACCTAATTAGCACATCTAATTATGTTTAAGACTTAGGATTAACCCTAATTATCTAAAGTAACAACTCGGGTTGTTACAGCTAGTCATCCAGAGACACACTCAGCTAGAGGTTGATGACTTTACTAAGAGCCGAGCCAGGCATATTTACCGTATGGAGAGAGGACCGCCTTGGCAGTACATGGCCATGTGGGAGATGGCTTTGGGCCCCAGGAAGGCCTGTTTCCTGTGGAGACTACTCAGAGATGCTACCCCGACAAGCTGTTGGTTATTCAAGAGAGGGCTCGCTCAGTTTGCAGCCAGTGTTTGGGGATGTGACTCGAAGGAGAACAGAGAGCACTCGATGATTCATTGCAGATACATGAGGGACGTCATGGAGACCTTTGTGCGTTGGTGCTTGCTTCCAGCCACACTTACCTCCTGGGACCAATTTACTGTATTGTTCTCGACTTCTTTTGCGTCTTGTCGCCGCCACTTTAGCTGCCAGATTGTTGCATACTCGCTTTACTAGTCTTGGAGGAGCAGCTGAGTGTTCTCATGGTCGCTCGAACCCTACTCCGCGGGTCTACGTGGGCTCAATTTTCCTTGCCATGGTCAGTGTTGGACTGCACAACGGGTCTTATTACTGGGGTTCCATGGCCTACCAGGGCCCTTCAACTTACTACAGATGGTGCCCCCACGACCTGTTGGCTGAAGGCCAACATTGATTCTTCCTATAGCTACAGAGAGCCTATTGTCTTTGGGGTTCTTGTGGTTTGATACTCAGACGAACAATTATTAATTACCTTAGGAGTTAGCTTACAGGCCCAGTTTCCTCTCTATTTTGAGATTCAGGCAGTGACTATAGTGCGACAAGCCTTGTGGTAGGTGGATACGAATGGCGTCATCATTGTGGGTGACTGCTTGAGAGTAGTTCAAAGACTTAAGCGTCTCTGAGAGAGGACTCTCCATTCTCGAGGCGGAGAGCGGCATGCCGATCCGATCACCTTGCCTTTTTGCTTGTTTTTCGTGTTATATTTTCCCACCGATTGCGCGATGCGAATCGAGTGACGGACTTTTGCGCTTTGTATGCTCGTCAGGGTGATTTTTCTTTTGCTATGGGAGATGTGCTCCCCTGGAGGCTTTTGAACCTCTTTGCGCAAGATACTGTGGAGTTTGATCCCCGCTGAGTTTTTGTCTATTGATATTATTTATATATACATAGGCTACGACCGTATTTGATTAGATGATAGTGAAGTTTAAAACAGTTCGTAGCTTCATGACCGATGATGTCACAATTCATACAAAAGAAGATATGTTTTCGAAGCTTACTTCTTGATAATAACCATTAGACTCATCTCCAATCCAAATAACATTGTCAAATTATTCAGACAGTCTCAATAGATATTCAATTGCAAAGACTATCTTGAGCGACTTGCCAAAGTATGTTCCCAAGGAGAAAATAATAGCTTGATTTATAAAATGCGCTTTGAGTAAAGGGAAGTTTTCCAAACATGGACAATATGGATTTCACATCTTGTGTCAAAAGTAGTGGTCAATTCAAGATTTTTTTATTAAAATTGAGGATGAATTGGACTACTTTGCGGAATGCCTTGTGTAATCCTGCTCACTCAATTTTATTAGGATATGCCGATGATCAATCAAGCCAATGCTATAGGAAGTCGATAGTCCTAAATCACTAAAACCTTTCGAATTGCCATCATAGGAGGCTTGCCATTGTAATATTTTCCTTCTAATGTGAATTCAAATGACTTAGCTAACATCTCCACTTCTTCCATAGATAGAATAAGAACCAGTTTACCTCTTAATATCAAGATAGGTTTGATGCCCACCGGATGTGAAGAGTTTATCTACACATCAAGAAATGAATTGAAGAAGAAGTTGAAAATGAAGAAGGTTTGACATGAAGGTTAGGTAAGATTTCCAAGTTGTGTTTACAGGATGGTTCCCCCGAGTTTGACGATCACGCCATTGGAATCAGCGGTCCTTACGTAGACGCTAACGTGAGATGAGGGAGCCCCACCCAAGGTATACGGGTAGGGTCCCGATCTATGGCAACGTTGCCCAAAACCCTAGGGCACCATTACATGAGCACGGTCCTTATGTATATATGTATATATGTATATATATATATATATATATATATATATATATATATATATATATATATATATATGTTTTTTTTTCTTAGGTGTAGCCGGTCGGATTTGAGCCCATGACGTGGGATAACAAATCCTGAGCCTCAATCACTGGACTATAATATCATTCAAACACACACACACACACATATATGTTGCCTCTCTCAGCTCTCCGTATGGGCGGCATTTCTCGAAAATAGAGACAGAGGTTACCCGATAGGAAATCTTGTGAATCTTCTACGGGTAGGGTTTAGAGAGGTGGCAGCGCATCCCAAAACCTTGAAGCACCATACACAAGAATGGTTCCTACGCAAGCATTATATATATATTGGCTCTCTCTGCTCTTCGCATTCACGATTTCTATCGTGAATTGAGGTAAAGGCTACCCGAAAGGAAATCTTGCGAATCTCCAGTCCTTTCCCAACAATTTCTTTCAATTTTTGGTTTGTTCATACCATTCTTGCCTAGATCTATGCTTTGGTTTAGATATTTGCTCAAGATCTGAGGAATTTTGAATTGTGTAGTTTGATCGATTTTTAGGGCATCATCATGATTTCACTTGTTCGAGACCCTCCAATTGATGTGCATTGAAAGTGTCCCATACTATCTTCTTCTATGCTTTTATTTTTGCAAGTGTTTTGTTGGGTGTCGTCTTTCTTCTATGTCGCAAACTTAATGGCTAATGGTGGAGTGGCAATCACTCTCCACAATCTCCATTTTGCATCTTGTCCCCAGTGCACCCAAAACTTTTCTTGATGCACTCAAGAACAACCCCTCTTCAAAATCATTGATCGGTATTAAGGCCATCACCTTATGTAGAGGTAAATTGTCTTGACTCTATCCTAATGATGAAAAATCAAATCTTGACAAAGTCATTTGAATATGCTTTAGTGGTTATATTTGCTATTGGTAACCTCCAATGCAAACAATGTGTAAATCTTTTAGTGATTGGTTCTATCAGGAGCTTATTCCCTTGGCTTAATAGACCATCGCCATATTCTTGTTAAGCTGTCAATGGAGGTAGATTATACCTACTTATTATCTCGTGGCTCCTACTTTGTTGACAAATTTTATTTAAAAATTGTGAAGTGGGCAATGGAATTTGATACCAAATATGAGCCTCCTATAGTCTCTATGGATTAACTTCTCGCTGTTGAAGGCTCACTTCATCACCAACTCAATCCTCTTTTAATGGTCTTATTTCAGGAAGCCTTTAAAGGTTGATATAACTACGGCCTACCTCTTGAGGCAATCAGTGGCAAGAGTTTTAGTGAAAGTTTATTTAGTAGAAATCTTTGATCATGAAATATGGATTGGTGAGGAAGACGATGATTATCTTCAAGGAGTAATTTTTGAAAATCTACCTAAAATTTGCAAGCATTGCAGTATTTTGGGTCATGATATTGATACATGTTTGAAACTCCACCCAGAGCATCAAAATAAGGTGGCTAATACGAAAGTGCTTGTACGGACTACTGATAAGAGTAATGGGTTAAACTTGCGACAGAGGTTACGCGACGCGGAATCACGTGATGCGGAACCCTTGCAACCGGCAAAAACCTTGCCACGCAGAATCACAGGACGCGAAACCCCCTCGCCGAACCTTGCTAACCGGCTAAGGAAGTACGTCGTCAGAAGTGTACGAGGGGGCGTCGTTGCGCTTGATGCATTGAAAGCTCTTAATGCCCCTCACATACACTATGAGAAGGAGGAAGGCAAAGGATGGAACGGAGGAAGATGAGCCCCCACTCCTTAAGGGGGGCTCGGTCAAAGTGTTGGTGGGGGCGTCGGCTCCCCGGGCTGCGACCGATGCAGCGCTTGACCATTTGGCCGATCAGGGTCACGCTTTCGCGGGTCCACGCCGGGACCCGCAAGGAAACTTAGTGGTGGCGGCGGCTGCGCAGGCGATGTGCTGGTAGTTGCCGATGTCTCGGGATCGGGACCAGCCTCAAAGGAGACAGAGGCCTTGGCCCAATCGCCCAAGCGAGCAACTCCCTTGGTCGCAGCTGCGAGATTTACGCCAACATCTTCTCCGAGAACCTCAGAGACGTTGAGCAGCTCTTCTAGGTTGGCAATGGGGCTACCGGCCATTACACAAGGCGGGGATCTCCTAAGGTTTACGGCTGCATCTTCCTCCATGGAGACGACAGAATTTTTGCAACACAAAAAAAAATTCTGAGTTCGGTTACCCAAGGCTTGAATTTCATAATTTTTGAATCTAATGCAAGTGATGCTATGAATGTTGTGAATTTAGATGTGCTTGAGAACGAGTTGCCACCTGATAGCTATTCGCCCATACAAGAAGGAACCAGGGCAATTTCTCAGGAAGAACGCCCGCAAGGTGTTCAACGAAATGCTTCGACTAGGCCGGAGCCGCATGTTGCGGACAAAAATGTTTGGACAAAAATGCTTCACAGTTCAGCCTTCTTCTGGATGCTCGGGAGGTATTAATCTGGCCTGGCATGCTGTTTTTTTGCAATGTGAGGTCACTTCTCCTGCAGCCAAGTGATCTTCACCACCATCACCTTGCGCTCGGGGACCCACTCAGGGACCTGCTTCCAGTTTGGCGTCGTCTATGCGTCCACTGATCTGTACACAAGGAGGGAGTTGAGGCAGATGATCCTTGTTGTGTGGGTGGAGGGGTGTTTGCTTGTACTTGGTGGAGACTTTAACTACATTCTCTCTGAGGAGGAGAAGCATGGTGGGAAGTCGTTCAGAGTCACCACTGCTCAGACTAACTTCTTGGAGGTACTAGATGTGTGCTACCTTCATGACCCTGGCTTTGCTAGTTCACCTTACATGTGGAACAACAATAGGGAAGTTGTGTGTCGCATTTTGGAGCGTCTGGACCTGTTCCTTCTTAGCACGGAGGCGATGGACCTTCTGCCGGGTGCAGTCGTGCATCACCTTCCCCAGGTAGCTTCTGATCACTGGCCAATTTTCTTGATGGATGTTTGTCTCAGGTTCCAAAGTACCAGTGCGCAGTACAAGTTTGAGGACACATGACTACAGTACCCGGAGGCCTTTTTTGTGCTGGAGAGGACTTGGGGGCGGCCGTCTTGCGGCTCGCCGTCCTTAGTTCTCAACCACAAATTGGCTCGCACTCTCCGAGCGTTGTGGAGATGGGAACAGGAGACACTCCCCGACTTGAGGAGGGAGATGGAGCTCGCGGCAACTCTAACGCAGCTCGAGACTGTGGAAGACTGTGTTAGCAGCCCGTCATGCCTACAGCTTTGTCAGCAAAGATGACCCCTTTTGGTGAGAGCCATGGAGTTTCGCTACCACCGCAGAGGTGAGGACTTTACAATGCAACGGGCAAACTTCGTTGTTTGGAGACTTTTTGGGCTACGACTGACCAGTCATTCAGAGACACACCCAGCTTGAGGAGGGGACCCTACAGTGGCAGGTGGATGATTTTACTGAGAGCAGAGCCATCCAGATCTAACAATTGGAGAGAGGAGGTCAGTCTTGGCAGTTTGTGGCCAAGTGGGAGATGGTCTTGGGGGGAGGCCTGTTATTTTTGGAGACTGCTCAGTGATGCTATACCGACGAGGTATTGGTTACTCAGACAAGGGCTCACTCAGTCAACAACATGTGCTTGGGGCTGTCACTCGGAGGAGGACAGGGAGCACTTGTGGTTCATTGCAGCTACACGAGGGATCATGGAGATCTTTGTTCATTGGGGCTTGCTCCCGGCCACACTCACCTCCTGGGACCAGTTCACTGCATTGTTCTCGACAACTTCACCTTCTCAACGCTGTTGCTTTTGCTGTCGGCTTGTTACGTACTCGCTCTATCAGTGTTGAAGGAGCATGACTGAGCACTCTCACGGTCGCCCGCACCCTACATCGATGGTTTGCATGGACTTGATGCTTTCTCCATGGTTAGTGCTGGACTGCACAACGGGTTTGACTCCTGGGGTCCCATAGCTCATCAGGGCCCCTCCACCTACAGATGGTGCCCTCTCGACATGTTTGCTGAAGGACAACATTGACGCGTTCTACAGCTACGGAGTGTATACATCTTTTGGGGTAGCTGTCGTCCGCGACTCTGATGGGCAGTTACTGGTTGCTGCGGGAGATAGCTTACAGGCACAGTCTCCTCTTCAAGCAGAGATACAAGCAGTGACCATTCTGCGGCAGGCCCTCCTGGTTACAGAGGTGGATACTGATGGAGTCATCATAGTGGGTGACTGCTTTGGAGCGGTTCGGAGGCTCTGTCGCCTTTGGGAGATTTTGTTCATGAGGCAAAGAGCATCATGCAGATCACCTCGCTTCCTTGCTTGACTTTTCTTGTATTATATTTTCCCACTGATCGCGCAGCGCGAATCGGGTGCCACATTTTTGTGCTATGTATGCTCGTCAGGGTGCTTTTTCTTTTGTTAGGAGGAATGTGGCAGAGCTCCATCATCATCAGTTCTTCAAAGCCACTTCCTATTGCAGCCCATAACCTTATCTATAATGTCCGTAATAGCGTTGACTAGTTCAAGCACTAGATAGGCTGGGATGTCAACTCTTTTTCTTTTATGGAACGTAGGTGTTTTTGAAGTTGAATGCATTCCTTGCCTTTGTTCCTCATCTTTATTGTCTTCATGCTCCCAGTGAATCCCTAAGCCTTGAATATTGATCATTGACTCAGGTAAATTGACATCATTCTCATTAAAACAAATAAGTTTTGAATATAGTGGGATTTTGTTGTTTGAGTATTATAACAGTAGGTAATAATAATTTTTTAAATTAAGTGCAAAATACATAAGACATGCATACATATAATTTTTATCTAATAAAAAAATATATTGTAATGTAATTAATTTTATGGGGATATGAGGAAGAATTAAACAAAAAATTGATAGAATAGGAGATTAACGGTACGCACGCTTATTGCCTATAAGAATGAACGAAGCTCGAGGATTAACGGTACACGCGCCTCTCTTTTTAACGAAACAACTTGCGGAGTGTCTGCTTTCACTTTCCAGTGCGACGGATGGGACACGCGATGTTGGATATGAGATACAGAGAGGATGGAAGGGTGCGGCGCAGCACATACGGCGCGAGAGCGAAGGGCATGAAGAAGAAGGCTCGGAAACTCTCCATCCTCTGCGGCATCAACGTCCTCTTCGCCGCCTACTCGCTGGAGCTCAACCAGTTCCACTCTTGGCCAGAGCAGGATTCTTCCAATTTTCAGAGGATCGGCTGACATTTTCTCAGCTTGCCTCAGATCTCTGCTGCCTCAGAGTATCTGCCAACGCAGCAAGAGGACGAGCTGGAGGCCCCAGACTTGAAGCTCAAGGAGTTCAAAGAGAGGTTATGTTTGCTTCAGAACCCTCCTGTTGCTGCTTCAGGTAAGGAACATATTGTCTCGGAGGATCAGCCTTCTCCGATTGATTTCAATGCATTCTCGCCCGACTCGGTTCTCCCATACTAGTTGTCTGCAGAAATGTCCGTGCCGCCGCCGACTGCCTGCTCTTCTCATCTTTCTTCTAACATCCCCGAAAATGCTCCGATTTCATCTCCTCCTCGCCACCATCTTCTTCATCACCAGCCTTCTCATCTGCATGATTTCAATAACTAAGAAATGCCTGTGCTCTAGAATGGTTGCTCTTTTCCCAGTTGCTCCCCTGCTTCTTCGGTTCTTCTGGATTCCTCCGTAGAAATGCCTATGCTTCCATCTTCCACTGTCGGAAATCATGTTCTTCAAGTCTCTCATGCTGATGATGATCCTCTTGAATGTGGCTCCATGTCCCATCTTCTGTTCCTTTTCGGCATGCCTATGTGGAGCCCCATGAAAATTTGAAATGATTTCAGTGACCTTTCTTACTATAGCTGAGCAATGATGCATTGCCCATTCAAATTATTTCTACAAATTTAGAGCCTTATGCACATACTTTTTTGTATTCATGTTATGTGCGTAAGCAAATTGCTGTATACGCATATTTGATCATGTATGATAAATAAAAAAGTTTATAGTGGTTATTGTATTCTTATTCTAAATTTGTCTAACAAAATAGTTTAATGTTAAATTTTATGCTCCCTTTTATGAAAAATATATCAAACATTAAGTGTGATCCGGATGCTATTTTCAATATTGCATGAGTTTCATATTTGAAAACATCAATATTTAATAGTTTCAAAAAAATAGAATTTCAATAATTTACTCACAAAATACTTATAATCTAATTTAAACTTTTGAATTTATATCACAATTTCTAAATGTAGTATTTATCCTATGAACACAAGTTATCAAAAATTCTTTTTCAAAATGTGAATATATATGTAAATATCACACTTAACTAAATGAATGCTCTATTCTTCATAAAAAATTTTATTCTCATTTTTGTTCTATCTTGTGCTTGTTATACCATTATACCATATTAAGAGAATGCACTCGCTAATGAAACTTTTAATATCATCGACATCAATTCTCAATCACATTTTTTCTTTCATTTTCAAGGTAACTTGAACATTGGATGCCATGGTTGTAGCACAAATATTTAATGGTTAAGAGGTTGAGGAAGAAATAAATTTTATAATTTTTACTGTTTAATTAAGAAATGAGGGCATGAACGTGATCATTTAATTGGTTTAATTGTGCAATGATGGAAATCACTATAGCTCTCATTTTATATAAGTATTTCTAGATTAATGATACAAATATTTAAGAAATTATATTGGTTTTCAATTTAAAAATTTCAATGTAGAATTTGCTAACAAGCACATTTATTTTGGAAGGGAGAGAGAAAGGTAAGAAAAAAAACAATGCACATTTCATTATTTTAATCCATTTCAAGCAAATATTTACTCGTATATCATACCGTTGTACAAGTATGATAGAGAAAAATACAATAATAGATAATATTTTGTTTTGTTAGAATAGTAAATAACAGAATTTTTCAAAATATTATAATTTGCCTAATTTAGCTTTGACTTAAAGTTTATAAGATAGTCAGCTTTGGATGGAAATGTTAGCTTATTTTCTTATAAAAATCAAGTTTGTAACATCAAATGCTTTACTAGCGAATAAATCATTAATTATAAAATTCAAATATTGACTAATGAGTAATACCTTAAAAGCTTGCTTTTCATGAAAGAGATTAAAATATTCATAATTTCATTCAAAGGTAATGGAAGGACTAAGGTATTGTTTAAATGTAAGCAAGCAACCAAATGGTATATGTGCACTTTACTATCATTTTTTTTAGATTCATAGTGCGAATAATATGCCTATTATGCTCCAATGTATAAGGACCTTTTAACTTTTGGGGAGATGTGCTCCCCGGGAGGCTTTTGAACATCTTGACAAAGGACACCATGGAATTTGATCCCAGTTGAGTTGTTGTACTATTAATTTATATTAAATATATATATGCACAGGTTACAGCCATTTTTCATGATAAGAGTAATGGGTTGGTTGTTGGATACTTACCCAACAAGTTTGTTTATGTGCCAAAAAAAAGCACTTTGGTGGTTGAGTGTTGTGAACCCTCTTGTAATGGATCTGAATAATAGGTTCAAAGGAGAAGCACAAAAGCATCAAATAAAGCCTTTAAATGCAAAAGTGATATCTATGCTTTTATTGTGGTCTACAATTCTAATTCATTTATAACTTTTCTGTTTTAAATGTCATTTTTATCTTCTAGAAAAATTTTCCATCAACGATCATTTCTTCATTAATTTGCAAATATCAATCCTATGCATTTAGACTTCACAATTTAGATATTAAATGATTTGCATGTGCTATATTTCAGATCAACTAAATACTGACACGGATCAAGATGGGTGTTGCAAGAAACTAGAATAAGTTGAACATAACTATACCCACTTGAAAGCTCAATTTGATATTCTTATAATCAGAGCATGTTTGATCTGACTTTTAGTTCAGGTTCAATTAGTCAGCCATCTAACCTTTATAATTTACTGTACCTCTTAATTGTCATGATTAATGCAACATTTGATTACAATGAGATTGGGGAACCAGTCGGGGATATCAGCAAACTGAATTTCATGGTTGTTGAAGATGCTAATGGTTGCAACAGTTCCTATTCCCAAATTTCAATTAAATGATTTTGGAATGTTGTCAATTTCAGATCCCTGTGTGATAAATTCGCTTTGGAGAATAGAATGAGATCTATTCTATAATAGATCTAATCTAAGTTTCTATAATACAACATAATGAACCAACTCCAGATAATAAGATGATTTTTTCTTGATTACCTTGATTATAAAAATTAGATTCTATTTATCCACCTCAGTGAGGCTAAAAAGTACAGCATTCAAGGTTATTATTTTTCTCTTTTAGTGAGTTCAGAACAGCTGTTACTCCTTGGTGGAATGTAATTAAGTTCAGATCAGCTTCTTCTTTTTTTTACAGAAGTTAAGTTTCTGAAATTTAACAGGAATCTGAATAAGGATTTCAATCTTTATGGATTTGTTCTACTGAATTAACAGATTTGTCCATTCCACCTCACTAAATGTAAAAGAAACAAATCTCATTTGCAATCTAAACAAAATCTGCAATTTAAAGCTGGGTTCAAATGCTAACTTGTTTTAGAGTTCATCCAAATCACTGATTTTAATGAACAAATCCTTGCATTTAAAGAGTTACAAGGATCCATAGATTTCAAAACCTGTGGTCTTTAGATCAAAATTACAGATTCCTTTTTATTCTAAGAACAATCACTTCAGGTAGTAGTTTCCCTTTAGTGCAAAATTCCAGCTCAATTATTGCAGGCTAGTTCTGAATTAGCATACACTTATTGGTATTCAAACAGGTAACAATATGAACTTTGAGTGCAACCAACCAATGGACATTTAGTGAAGCTGTATGAATCCTAAACTACAACCTCCACTGTTTTTAACAACAGCAGGTTTTCTGATTTTAACTGCAGTACTTCCACTTCATTAATTCTATTTTCATAGATATTCCATTTTGATTTTAGGCTTGATTAATCTGTTAAAAGGAATGGATATCACGGTTCCGATTTCAAATATTAATTATGAACAATGGCTGTAAGTCATTCTACCGATATTCCTGAATTCTTTTCAGAACAAGTTCACCAAATATTAAAGGGTAAGTATATATCAGTTCTGCCTACACGAGGTTCCATGATTCATTCTAAAATCAGTTTTAGCCTTAAATTACTTTGACTAAAACAACTGATGGAGTATCACATAACAGTTCAATTAAACAAAAATTGGATAATTGCTTTTAGTTTCATAATCCTGAATGTCTGTTTGATATAGAAATGAGAATATGCAGATTCTAATTTATACGTAGGTATTTTACATTATAGATGCATTCACTTGGCGCATGAGGATGTTAATAGTCTAATTAAAACAACCATATGACTTCACATAAGGGACAAAATGCTGATTAGAAATTTAAGAGTTTCATATTGAAGAGCGGAGTTTCAGCTAGAAATTCACAATTACTTAATTTATAAAATCAGGAACCTTAATATTGACACAGAAGACTCCATTGGAAACTTCAATTCAGATTCTTATTTAAATGCTGATGAAAGCTAATGGAATTATTTAATTGTTGCAGCAGAGTTTGGTGATGACAACTAAAACATACTTTAGTAGATCCCAGCATTGGATAAGTGATTTGGACTAAGCTCTTTCATCTTGATCAATAAGTTTTAGCCGTTCAATATTATGTTGACAGTTTTATATACAAAGATCTCGAATGACTTGAATGCTGAAGTACAGCAGCATAAAATTTCATTGAATTTAGGAATTGCGGGAAAGCTGTAATCAGAATGCAATAAAAACTTATCAGCCACAATTGAAAACCAGAAATTTAGATATTCAGATTTCAGATTTTAATGTAAACCTCGACAGAGGTAGCACATTGGAATACAACAGGGACATATAATCAAACCTAAGATCAGATAATTCTCTTTTTGATTTTCTTTTACTGAAAAATTGTATAGTAATAAGGTATAGAAGAATCTTTAGTATTTGGTAATCACATTACAAATAAGTCTGAAATTCTGATCATATGTATACATATATAAACGACTTAGAAGAGAATTGAAAGTACCTTAAACTTCTGGTTAGAATTCTTCAAGTGCAATAGTTCATTCTTTTAATCCATTTCATCCAATTACTATAAATTTTTCAAGTTAATTCAGTGAAATATCTGCAGTCTATATTTATTTCAGTATTAAATTATTTGGAATGTAGGTTTTAACAGGCTTCCAGATTATCAAACACTATATATTCTACAATACAATTGGATGTGATAGAACTCTACGCATGAATGCTCATAATAATATTGAATTAACATATAAGCAACTAATTGAATAGGTCCTATGTTCTACTGTCCAAATCCTTTACCGATGGTTTTACTTCAACGGTTAGTGATGCTAATTTCTCTTAATTGAACTTAATCACGAACAATGTTTCAGATTTATGAATGTGTTTTGGACCTTATATTTAAACCTGTAATTAAAGATTCATAAAACAATGTATGCTAACACAAGAGTTTAAATCTTTTAATATTCCTGATAAGGTACACTAAGTTCTTTTGCATAAGTTTTCAATAGAGATAGCTCAAATACAAAGATCCCTAGAACTAGAATGTCATACTGTTTTAACTAAAGCTCAATTGATACAACTAGTTTAAGCATGTTATACTTGTCTTAGTATAACTTATACCCACCTCATCTGCACTTCTTGGGTTTTATAATTAAATATATGTTTCAAAATGTTTTGTTAAATCATGTCTTTGGGAATATCAAGTACATGTACAAATTTCAGAGTTTAAATCTTGAAACTGTTAAATTCTTCTCAAAATTGATTGGAAAAGTAGGATGATAGATTATCTTTGTATCAATTAGTATAATTTTTCTATCAGATCTAATAATGTTTAATCATTTCCAAATGCATAATGTGCATTCTCATATCTAATTAATTATAGTTTTTCATTATTGCAAATCATGAAATTGCAGTAATGAAATTTTGGCGTTCTAATACAAAGTAAAATGCACAAGAGTGTATCAAGACGGGGCACATGGCCTTCGTGAGGATCTCTTTCTTATAGACGTACAAAAAGGATCGTTTTCCTCAGTCTCTTAGCACATAAAAATAATTTCTAGGAGATTATCGACACAATAACAACTTACTCTTTGTACGAGTCGAAGGGAGGCCATCCAAAGACCTAAGAAAACATCATGCCAAGTAGCTTTAAGGGCCTTAACTAAACCTGCATTAAGTTAACTTTCTTCAGAAAAACTAACATGAAAACATATCCCATACATCCATAACAATCTTAAATAAGAGTCCACGCCTACCAATTTAAAATCTCTTAAGAGCATAAAATTATAACTATATTAGTTCTCATTATGAGCCAGTAAAATAAAAAACAATGACATGCAATGATGTCAATTCGATCTATTAAGTGCCTCAGTAGTTTGACTCACAAGTCATTACTGATCTCTTGTCCCAGCTCTAATCCATAGAATTCAATTTTTATAACTTTTTCTTTGGGAAGAAGTTGAGCCTCAATGAGGCAAACATGTGTGACTGAACTCTTTATTTGTCATGAATTTAAAGCACAGGGCCCAACTACTTAGCCACAACAGCTGATGAAATATTTGGTAGTAAGCATCTAACAAAAATTATCGTCGAGTGCACATTAAGCTAGTAGCATGTTATTAAAACTACAACGAGCAATTGATTGAGCTCAAAGAGAATGCGAGCAAAACAATGCTCTAACACCACTGCATATGATAGAGGGCCATATTGTAATAACTGGGGAAGCATATTATAAGTTAAAAAGTTCTTATACATAGGAGTATAATAGGCATATTATTAGTACTCTGCATCTAATAAAAGCTGCAGTAAAGTGCACATATATGAATTGGTTGTTTGCTTAAAGATAAACAATACCTTAGTTCTTCCATTACCATTGAATGGAATTATGTATATTTTAATCTCTTTCGTGAAAAGCAAGCTTTTAAGGTAATGAGTAGAAATACTATTGTGATAATGAAATACATATTTATGAAAAATACAATTTATAGCTCAAAATTTAAGTTAAAGATAAAGTTTGAAAGATGCATCGGTCAATATTTGAATTTTATAATTAATGATTTGTAGCTAGTAAAGCATTTGATGTTACAAACTTAATTTTTATAAGAAAATAAGCTAACATTTCCATCCAAAGCTGACTATCTTATTCATATATATAGTCCATCCTCAACTTATCTTTATAAGCCAAACCATTTGGATTCATTATTAGGCTGTTATTCTAAAGATGAATCTCTTCTTATAATTCTCATAGGGTAAGAAATCAAAGAATACTAGTTCTTTGATGCCAAATCCTTTAATTCCCCATTTGTTGAAGAAAAAAAAAACCATTCTTATTCTTTAATCACTATTGAATCTTGTAAAGGCTTAGCTAGTTGCCGAAGCCTTCTTGGATAGTAAATATAAAATTTGGAATATAAATTTTTCTATAAAATGAATTATAATAATCCTTAAACCTTCAAAGTTCCTTTAAGCCTTGCTTATTTGTACAATGATATATTCTTAAACTCATGTCAATTTTGGTGTGCAAACACAAATCAAATAATTATTCTTAGAGACACTTTATCTTCTACTACATGTATTATTGTATTAGTAGTGATGTGTTGTATTTGCAATTTATTTATCATAAGACTGTATATATCTATAAATATCTCATATCTCAAAAGAAAGTAACATAATACTTTCATGATTCTCATCTTTCTGTCTTTTAGTGATAATTTCAAATTAAAAGACTTGTCAAAACCCTAGATAAAGATCAAATTGGTTATTTGATCTAAGTTATAAAGATTAATTTAGAACCCTCATACTCTTCTATTTCCATCAAGCAATTCTATATTTATTTAAACTCATGCAATCAGAGATATTTGACTTCAGTAATTTCAATTTTAAATAATCTGCTCTGTCTATTTTTTCACTTGAGTGATGTCGAGGACGACATCATTCTTAAGTGGGGGAGTTTGTAACAACCCAGGTTGTTACTTTGCTCAATTAAGACTAATCTAAGTCTTAATTAAGGTTCTAAGTCACTAATTAAGTGATTTGAAACTATCTCTAAAACCTAGGTCAAACCAATAAGTCAACAAAGTCAAAACAAGAATTCTAGAAAATCCCAAAACCTGGAAATTTGACTTTTTATCTAGACCTCAGATTGAAAATCTGACTTCACCATTGCGTTCAGAACACTCAAATTAGCTAGGGGTGAAATTTTGGAGGCATTTGGAAGTCGTTGATTTTTCGTCGAATATTTTTAATATTATTTAAATACCCCAAATAATCAAATAATTAAATACTCATCGGATCAAAAATCCGAGTGCGCCGTTGCGCTCCTCACCCCTCAATTAGCTAGGGGTGATTTATTAAAAATTTTCGGAATTCATTTGGTCAACTATTTTAATAAAAGAAGAATCATTTTAAGAATTATTTTAAATAATATATATATATATATATATATGTTTATATAAATTAATATATATTATTAAGGTGGGGCCCACTTGAGAATTTCGATCTGCTTCACTCCTTTGGACCGGATTTCCAGTCCAGCTTGAACCAGTCGGGCCGGTTCAATCGAGCCACTCGTCGCCTCCCTCACTCGCGATTAGGGCACGCGTCTATCGCTTAGGGCACGCGGCGAGCGCACCTCTGCGCATGGCTTCCTTTGCCGTGAGACCTCCTTTAATGGGCAGGCTGATATCTTAAGCAGAGGAGGTTGAATCTTCATCCCTGATACGAATCAAACCTTCCCCAGCCTCCATTCGCGTGAGCAGCCGTCAGGTACCCCGTTCCCAATCTTTTCTATTTCAATATGTACTTCTGATTCTTTCAGATCTAATGTATATTATGCATTATGACAATTCGATTGCTTAATTTAGATTCATATTGCTTGGTATGATTGAGTGTTTAGTGATATGGACCGGTTAAATTAGAGGGTGCGATCGGGTATATAGCTGCGTATCTCGGCACCGTCATCCTAGATTTAGGGTTTGCTTGTGTCGACGGTATAAGCTGCATCTATTGATGACCGTGATGCCGATAGGAAGATCTCATCTCCCTCAATCTGGTTCTTTTTATTCTGAACTCGTCGACGCCGGGAGGTGGCCGCGATCTCGTGCCCTAGAGTTTTCGGGCTCGGGTTGCCTGCGATTTCTGCAAAGAAGGTGGCTGGCCCGTCTCAGATCGGGTCGAGTCAAGGCCCGATCCGCATGCCTCTGGACCGTATGCGTCACACAGAAGTGTCTGTGGGCCCCGCCTTTTGCAGACGAATGAAGTAGTGTGGGTCCCGCCGCTGACTCCTTGTCATGCGTAATGCCGACACGTGTCTCGCGGGCCCCGCCAGATTGATGCCTGCCTGCCATGTCTGAATTTTTGTCGGGCCCACCACCTGCGTAAAACGCAAGAATTAAATATATATATATATATATATATATATATTTAAGAAGAAAACAGATTAGACAAATTAAATTCAATATTATGAAAATTTATTAAATTAATATCTAAACTTCAAATGTTTATATCTTAATAATTATAAGTCCAAACATAACAAATAAATATACCATTTTGATCAATAGAAAATAAGGAATATTATGGAATCACCAAAATTTCATTTAAAGCTATATTTAAGATAGTGATATTTAGGGTATTAATTAAGTATAATTAATGTCACAAAAATTTTCAATAACCCATAACTTTGTGTAGATTGATCCAAATATACCCAATATGGGTCTTAAAGTGATCATAAAACCCTAAGGAACATTTTTGTAGTATTAATTTTGCTGTTTGGATTAGTAATTGCTTAATGACATTTAGGACTTAACCCTAATTACCCTATTTAACCCTAGAACTTCAATTGACCATAACTTGGTCAATTGAGCTCCAAATTGGATGATCCAAATAACAATTTAGATAAGAAAAACCTAATTAACAGTAATCTATAGAAATATTTGGGATCCAATTGTTATATTTGCTAATCTTCCTTAATTACTCTAAATCTTGATTAGTGAATATTAGCAAATCTAGTAACCCAAATTGAGAGATTTAAATTTCAGAGGACTCCTAGAACCATTTAGAATCAATCTATAAGGTTGGATTAGTATTTGAGTGATTAATTTTGTTAATCACTCACTGATCACCCTAAACCCTAATTAGGTCTTAACTTAGGTCCAAATTGAGCCTATCACATATCATTATAATCAGTGAGCTATTTGTAAACCATATTTACTGATTTTGCTTAATTTGGACACTATTTGGCAAAGTTAGAATCTTTGACTTATAATTAACAATTCCTTAATTAACCTTAAAACCCTAAATTTTGTATTGACTATAACTTGGCTAATACTTATCAGATTTCAGCAAATTTAGGTTCTATGGAAAACTTAGGCAGTAAAGATCAATAATCTAAAAGAAAATTTAACTTTCACTTAGTCAAATTACTAATTTGCCCTTATGAGTCAAATTCACTAATTTGATCTCATATGGCTTAATAATTACCCAAAATTAATTTAGTTGCTGTCTAATTTTACATTAGACAGTAAGAAACTCTTTCCAAAAGAAAAATTTTAGAATTAAAGCCTTAGATCAAAAATTTGATCTTTTGAACCCTTGAGTAGGGGCAAAATGGTCATTTTGCTCAAATTTAGGGTTTAGCCTTTTAAAACCCTAAATTCAATTTCTAATCATTAAAATCAGTAAATAGAATGATTTAGAACTGAAAATAATCAAATTTAAGTCTAAATTAGGTTTTGATTAAAATCTCAAATATGCTCTTTAAGAAAATTCTTAAGTAAATTATGAGTATTTATCTTTCCTTAATCATTCTTAGATCCATCCTTAGGTCTTATAACATTAGTTAGGATGTGTGTCTTGAGAGATACTCTTAATAATTAAGAGCCTTATTTCCTAAGATTAGGAATAGATCTTAAGTTAGAATTCATCTATTGAGTAAATTGGGTTACTCAATTAGGTGAAACCTTGAGTTTTCTTGTTTATAGATTTTCTTAGTTTATTAAATGATTATTTGATCTTTAAACTTTAAAACTAAGAATATAGATCCATCCTAATGAAATTGATTTATCATTAGAATTTGCCTTAACCTAGTCTATGAGTTTTGGGTTCTAAACTTTAGACCCTTAGATTATACCTTTAGATTAAGTGATTAGACCCCATCATCTGGAGTCTAATTCTTAATCTTTTCATCTTGATTTGGCTAATCAAGATGAGTTTGGGATGAATTAATTTACAAAACTAGGTCGAAGATTTATTCATTTTTAACCAAATAGTCGTCTTTTGATTAAGTCATAATTAGGACTTGGCCAGTCCTAATTATCTTCAACAAGTAGGATTCGTGATTCTAAGTTACAGAATGTGTAAGAATTGATAATTTTGAAACCTATGTAACTTAGAGTAGATAGAACGAATAAAGTAGATAACAACAGATATCACCTGTGTTTTAGATAGAGTTTCTTGCACTTTGATTTTGATGCTTCGCATTCCTTAATTTTGAGCCTTATACCTTGAACATATATTATGTACTTAAGATATTTGATAAATATCTTATGTCAATTTTGAACATTCATAAATAGCATTATGTTTTTGTTTCACAAGTGGTTTGTAAAGTGTAGCTTGATTAGTATACCTCTTCGATCAACTCGTTCGGGGTCAGCTTCTTGTAGGGGGTTTCAGTCCGATAGTCTATACCATGCCTAGTCCATGGAATAGGATGGATAGACTCTTGCCCTACTGATTATATAGTCAGGATTTTGATATGGTTATACTAATTCAAGTACACTTACATTCAGAGTTTCCTAGCTCATCAGGCTAAGATTTATTGAGTTCGTATAGTTGCTGTAGTTTCAATTTGTAGTTACTGTTTTACTAGCATATTCTGCATTTCAGCACTATTTTACTGTCAGTTTTTCTGCACATGTTATATATAGGATGCTAGTTCTACTTGCATGTTTTCATATGCTCACATAGGATGTTAGTGTTTTCAGTTTTATACTATTTAAATTTTGTACTTCACTTAGCATAATCTGTTTGATCATGAGCATATTTAGGTTATACTTTTCTTACATTTCTTTTATTTTTCTTTTACTTACCTGTCCTTGTTGCAATTACTTGGAGGAGGTATGTTTTACTTCCTATTTGTTTAGTTATAAACTGTGGTTTATAACTTATTACTGTTCTTTTGTACGCTTTTCTGCACCTATTATGCTTAGTTCTGTTTATATGGTGATATCTACTTAATTTAATAAAATTGTTTGCCCTAAAATATACTTAGACATTTTGTCTAACCAGTTTTTCTTTTGTTGGCTGGGGCCCTACCATTATGAAACTGATAATAGTAGGTTCTGAGTTTGTTGGTTTAGCAGATCCAGTGGAGAGTTTGCCATTAAAGGAGGAGCCCGTTCTTGAAGATCTGTAGCCTAGTTTTCTATTTTCAGTGAGATTGAGAGTTTCCTTTCAGTTCATTTAAACTCATTAAATGTTATAATAATACAGGTTTATAATTCTCTTTCAGTACTTTACTTATTCTGTATTGTTGTATTTATACTGTATTGGATGGATGTTATGTTTTATGCTTCCGCACTCTGAGTTATTGTATGATCATTTAGTGATAGTATTTCTGGATTGAATGACAAAGTCCTTATTTAAATTGGATTAGAATGTGTGTCAAATCCAATCTTAAGTGGGGACCTTGTCATTTGGTGACCCCTCCACCGTAATCATGTTAACTCAAGGGGTTAACAGGACCACGGCAGGGCAGGGCTGCCACAGGGCCCCACGCTTCGAACGCGACTGGGTCGGGCTCGGGTCGACCCGGCCCGACCTGAGGGTTTCCTCAACCCTGCGCCAGTGCACCTAGGGCACGACCTCAGGCGGCCTTCTCGTCGACGGCAATGACCGACTCGCATGGATTTGGCTTGGCCGTGGCGAGGGCTTCACACCGGCGGCCAGATCACCGAGCGGGGGTAGAGGGGATCGAGTGCTAGACCGAACCCTAGCCGCTCGGGTTCGGCGAAGGAGAAGGCTAACGGTATTCACTATAGATCACCCGCAAAATTGGCTCGATCGATCGAGCCTTCCGACGATCGGACTCGCTCGATCGATCATCAACATTGAGGAATAACCATTGAGATCAATCAAGAAGCAATTTACGTTTAGATAGTAGGAGTTGGAAGGTACCTTACAATCAACGGCGAGACGGGGATAGGGTTCGGCCGGAATGCTCAGAGCTCCAAATCGCGCAGGAGGGTTTTCGCACGAAGAGCTCGAAGTCCTGAGCTAGCCGGGGCTTAATCGAGGCCCGGCGGAGGCCTCGAGGGCGGGCCGGTCGCGTTGGCGAAGGCGGGCGCGCCAGGCGCACGCCTAGGGCTGGCGAGTGGGGACGGTGACGCCAGGATCGCCCGATCGCGGATCTGACGGTCCAGATGGACCGTCAGATCGGATGGCAAGGCTAACGGCGTGCGGTTATTCATGCCGACGGCGTTAATTTATTAATGGATGGGATAATTAAATATTAAATTCAACATTTCAATTATAATATTAATATTTAATTCTAATTAATTAATCAACTTCCAAAAAAAAATTTTCCAAATATTCACCCCTAACTAATTGAGTGGTGAGAAACGCAATGGCGAGGTCGTATTTTTGATCCGACGAGTATTTTAATTTCCCAATTTTTGAGGTATTAAATATTATTAAAATATTCGTTGAGATTTCGACGACTTCCGATCGACACGAAAACGTCACCCCTAGCTAATTTGGGGTCAACGAACGCAATGGCGATGTCCATTTTTTGATCAGAGGTCAATTTAGATAGGTCAAATTCTAGGATTTCTGGATTTTCCAGAAATCAGGGTTCGATCCATTTGACTTCCAATTTGGACTAGGTCTCAGAGGTTGACTCCATTGACCTAATTAGCACTTATGATAAATCTTTAGACTAAGATTAATCCTAATTAATCAAGGTAACAACCTGGGTTATCACAGACTCCCCTACTTAAGAACGATATCATCCTCGACATCACTCAAACAGAATTAAAGACAAGAGTTAAATGTGACTAAGAATTTGAAATGGAATTACCTGGGTCCTCGAAGAGTCTGGGATATTTAGATCGCATGTCAGATTCATTCTCCCAAGTGGCTTCATTGCAGGAATGATTCTTCCACTGGACTTTGATCATGTCGATAGCACGACTTCTGAGCTGCTTGCGATCACGAGCTAGGATTCGAATTGGCTCCTCAGCATATGACAGATCGGGCTGGATCTGAACTTCTGGGAGTTACACGAGGTGAGACGGGTCCCGGAGACACTTCCTTAGGGATGATACGTGAAAGACGTTGTGTACTGTGGAGAAATCCATTAGCAATTCTAGCTGGTAGGCAGCTAACCCAATCTTCTTCAGAGTTTTGAATGTTCCCACATACCTTGGGCAGAGCTTACCAGCAACCCCGAAATGATAGACTCCCTTCATAGGACTGACTTTTAGGTATACAAAGCCTCCTTCTTGAAACCCCAAGGGGCGACAATGAGGTCATGATACTTGCTCTACCTATCCTGGGCTGTCCTGATCCTTTGATGTATAAGCTTTATCTTCTTGTTTGTCTCCTCTATTAGTTCAGAGCCATACAGTTGAACATCTCCTATTTCTGCCCAAGCTAGAGGCGTAGAGCACTTCCTACCATAAAGTGCTGCATACGGAGCCATCTTGATACTAGCCTGGAAGCTGTTGTTATATACAAATCCTACCAAGGGAAGGTGATCTTCCCAAGATCCTGCAAAGTCTAAAATGCAGAGGCGGAGTAAGTTTTCTAAAACTTAATTTACTCTCTCTGTTTGACCGTCTGTTTGAGGATGGAATGCTGTACTCATGGCTAGCATGGTGCCTAGGTCCTGATGGACGGCCTGCCAAAATTTTGATGTGAATCGGCTATCTCTGTCTGACACAATAGTTTTTGGGATACCATGAAGCCGAACTATTTCCTTGATATAGATTTTGGCAAGTCTCTCAACTGAGTCTGTTTGTCAGATTGGAATGAAGTGTGCAGACTTGGTCAACCGATCAACTATGACCCAAATTGCATCTGCCCCAAACCATGCACGAGGCAATCCCATAATGAAATCCATTGATATATCTGACCATTTCCATTCTAGAATTTCTAGTGGGTGTAGCAAACTGCCTGGTTTTTGATGTTCTGCCTTTACTAGGCAACATGCATGGCATTTAGCCACAAAGTTTGCTATGCTCTTCTTCATCCCTGGCCACCAGAACGATAACTTCAGGTCCTGATATATTTTTGTACTTCCTAGGTGCACCTGATATCCTAAATTGTGACCCTCAACTAGTATTTCACGTTGCATAGGTTTAGGGATCTACAAACGATCTCCTAGATAGATAACACCCTTCTAAAATCGAAGATCAGTGCGGCGACCGCTTTCCTTGCTTGAAGCCCAAGTATTCCTCATCCTTGGTTTGTGACACAGATACGTCCCTTTGAAAGGTGGGCTCCACATTGATGTTTGCCAGTGTTAAGCTGAGTCTATCCCCGCTAATAGGCTTGATACCCATTTTACAGAATTCTTCGATTAACGGTTCCTCCGATATTATGGCATTTAGTGAGGCCTGACGACTTAAAGCGTCGGCTACAATGTTGGCTTTCCCGGGATGGTATTGAATGTCCAGGTCGTAATCACTGATCAGCTCCAGCCACCTTCTCTGTCTATAGTTTAGTTCTCATTGGGTGAATATATATTTCAGACTTTGGTGATCGGTAAATATCGAGCATTGAACTCCGTAGAGATAGTGTCGCCAAATCTTTAGAGCAAACACTACTGCGGCCAGCTCAAGGTCGTGGACTGCATAATTTTTCTCGTTGACCTTTAGTTATCACGAGGCGTAAGCGATGACTTTTCTTTCTTGCATCAATACAGCCCCTAGGCCTATGCCTGAGGCGTCCGTATATACCTGGAAGTTCACCCCTTCTTTTGGAAGGACTAGTACAGGGGCAGAGGTAAGCGCATCCTTAAGTGATTGGAAGGCCTTTTCGCATGCGGGAGACCATTCAAATAGTGCTGTTTTTTGAGTGAGCTTGGTAATAGGAGAGGCGATTTGGGAAAATCCCTTCACAAACTTCCTATAATAGCCTGCTAATCCCAAAAAACTTTTGACCTCTGTCACTGTTTTAGGCTGAGCCCATTCTTGGATTGCATGAATCTTATTTTGATCCACCCTGATCCCGTGAGCATCCACAACATGGCCTAGGAAGGCGACAGATTCCAGCCATAATTTGCACTTCAAATACTTGGCGTATAGCTGGTGGTTCCTTAGTTCCTCCAATACAATCCGGAGGTGTTCCTCGTGCTCGTTCTTGGACTTAGAGTATATCAGGATGTCATCTATGAATACGATGATGAACCTATCCAGGTATGATTTCAAGATTCACTGCATCAGGTCCATAAAGATGGACGACGCATTCGTGAATTCAAATGACATCACCAGGAATTCGTAGTGACCGTATCTAGTCCGAAAGGCAGTTTTCACAATATCGGAGTCTTTCACCTATAGTTGGTGGTATCCAGATCGCAGGTCAATTTTTGAGAATACCTTGACTCCTGCCAATTGATCGAACAGGTCGTCTATGCACGGCAAAGGATATTTATTTTTGATTGTGACTTTATTCAATTCGTGGTAGTCGACACACATCCTCATAGAACCATCCTTCTTCTTCACGAACAATACTGGTGCTCCCCATGGTGACGAGCTTGGCCTTATGAGACCTTTTTCTAGGAGTTCTTGTAACTCTTTGTTCAACTCCTGCAATTCCTTAGACGCCATTATATATGGGGCTTTAGAAATGGGTTGTGTTCCTGGAATAACATCAATTGCGAATTCGACTTCCCGTATAGAAGGAAGACCAGGTAAGTCTTCTGGGAAGACGTCTGTGAATTTGCAAACAACAGAGTTCTCAGCTAATGGGACTTCTTCTTTCTTCTCTCCTAGTATTGTTACTAGGAAGGCTTCGCATCCTTTCTGAACCAATCTTTTTTGCTTCTATTGCATTGATGAGTGAGGCGCGAGTACTAAGGTTGCCAACAAAGGATATGGCTTCGCTCCCACTACCCAAGGTAATCTTTTTCTTGGTACAGTTGATAGTGGCATTGTGTTGGCTTAGCCAGTTCATGCCTAGTATTATATCAAAGTTGTCTATAGAAAGAACTACTAGCTTAGCCTCGTACTCCCTGGTTGAAATTAGAATCTACATCTGGCAAAATTAGCGAGCTAGCAATTGGGCTCCAGAAGGTATCCAAACCTTAAGGGGATTGGCTAAGCGATACATGTTAAGGTTTAGTGACTTTGTCCATCCCTCAGATACAAAAGAGTGGCTAGCCCCAGTGTCAAATAAGATGTTACAGAGTTTACCATTTATACAGATTGAACCTAATCATGTAATAAATGAATCACTTAATGGTGCATAGTAAGTAATGACAGTAAAGATAAGTAGGTTCAAGATAATGTACATGATACCACGTGGTTGTCTTTTGTAGCCTCAACGAGTGTGAGAGTGTACACATGTGCAGGTCCAGCTGGTCGGTTGTTATAATTTTGCCTTGGAGGTGGTCGAGGTGCATTTGGGTGAGGGGCATTGGTTGCCTCACGCCTTACAACTGAAGTAAAAGAGGGGGCTGGACGGGCAGCTGTTGGCTTCTGGTACAGGTCGAAGACTTGACGACGTTTGGTATGATCAATCACATCACCATCCACCGTTTCTGTGGCAGCACAGTTGAGGAATCTATGTCCTGGCCGTCCGCAGGTATAGACAAGACTCCCATGGTAGCACCGCCCATAAAGGGTGTGGTTTGGTGCAATCATTAAATGGATCTGTTGCTGGAGTCTCAGCCTCGAGTTGGTATACCCTAGCTCGCTTGAAAAGCTACCGCTGGGATGAAGTGGACCCTATACTCCTTCTGGATCCTTCCCTGGCCTGATCCTGTTCCACTACCTTGGCTGTCTCAAGTAATTCTGAGAAATCGGTTATGCGCAAAAGAATCACTTGACTCTGGATTGAAGGTCGCAGGCCATCCTGGAATCAGAAACATCGGTCTGTCTCCGTAGGGATCAGTCTTGTGGAAAATCTGGCAAGGCGGCGGAATTCAGCCTCATATGCTGACACGGATCGATCTCCTTACTGCAATTTTAGTAGCATTTCTCCCAAGCGATGCTTAGCGGATGGGGGAATGAATCGAGCTTGGAACACTTCGACGAACTCATCCCACGTTATCTCGGCTAACAAAACTCCAGAGAATGTGGTGCTGCGGATGGTATCCCACCAATATTCAGCTTCATTCTGCAAGAGGTGGGTAGTGAGGCGAACTATGGCCGATTCTAGGCATTGGATGCTCGTTAGATTCTTTTCGACCATCTTTATCCATGCGGTCGTATCGATTGCCGAGAGGGTTCCATCAAACGTAGGAGGCTTCAATCGAAGAAAGTTGTGGAGTATCCCTTATGTTGACTGATTCTGCTGTTGGGTTTGGGGTGCTAGGGGACTTTCCGTGGTGGTACGGCTCTAGTTTATTTGAGATACCAGAAGCTGTTCCATCCGTTCGGCTTGTTTAGCTTGGGCCCTTACTGCCTTTTTAGCTTGCTTCTGGCTAAATTTAATCTGTCGTTGGTGGGAGTCCACCATCAGTTTCATAGCTTCTAGTAACACGTTTACCTCATTAGAGGAGGTGCTGGAGGGAACGGAAGGGGGGCTTGATCCTAGGTTCATGATTACCAACACCTGAATTAAGAACAATGCATTTTTTAGAACTCAATAAATAGGAGATCAAAACATTCTATTTCCTTTATTAACTAGATACAATGCATCATTTAAAGTAGTACGTGAAAGATATCAATAGTGAGAACACAGAGTATATCCTATGTACTCTCTTGTGATAGCTCGCATAAAGAATGCATATGTCAGCTCTCGACGACGGCGGGCATGTCATTGTTCGAACCTTCATACCTCTTGAGCCCACCACTCCTCCGCATAATCTTGGAGGAGGATCTCAAGGATGTCAAGTCGAGCATCATCCGGACACTCCAGTTATGGGGCCCCCCGTACTGACAATAAGGAAGTACGGTGCTCCAACTGTGGCAAATCCCCAACTTAAGTAAAGTTAGGCGAACCCAACTTGCCTTAAGGCAAGGACTTGTCACCAAGTGCTATAACATTCATCAATATAAATATCAAAGTGGCAGAAGCAATATAAAATAGAGTAACATCCACAAGCATACATAGTAAGAAAAGAAAATACAATATAGGAACTCATCACAAAGCAGAAAGTAAAGTACATCCAGAAAGTTTAATTATTATAAATTGAAATGAATAACTGAAAATGAAAGACTCTCGTCCTCACTGGAATCAACAAGACAAAACTAACTAGACAGCAGCTGGAAGGTCCTCCTCCTGAACTGGCTCCTCCTCAGCGACACTGCCCACGAACACGTCTGATTCTGACATTTGTCGGTATCACAAATGCCAGGGCCCCAGCCAACAAAATAAAAAGGTTACAGTTAGAAAATTGTCTAAATATATTTTAGGCTATTTAAATGAATGGAATATTAAAAGACATCACATTTAATTTAACTACACATGCAAGCAGTAAAGAAGCAACAAGCTATGAAAGAAATGGAATACCATAAACTACCTATTTATAGCATGCAACATATATGTGAAGTAACATACAAAATACTAAATAAGCAAGACAAGGCTAAAAGCAAAATAATTGCAACTACTGAAATAAACATGATTAAAATCAAAGTAAAACATGCTGAGTATAAAAGAACACAAGTATGGAATACGATAAAATTCTAGCATCCTAAACACGCCATTCATACATATATCTAGGCCATAAAAGTATACATACAACATGCAGATTAATATTAAAAGAATGGCCACTGAGACATGTGGCAAAAATAAAGCAATGTATAACATGTAAAGCCATTGAGACATGTGGCAAAGCGAGCAAATACAGAGGATAAGTCCTTTGAGGCATGTGGCAAAGCAAACCAGAAAACAATGCAATACAGCTGAAGTAGTAAAAAACCTAAGTTATAGTACTGCCATATCAGCCAATAGGCCATACATGGCCTCCAATATCAATCAATCAATCCCCAGCCTATCCATCCAAATATGCTAGGTCTGAGTTCAGTCTATACAATACTACTACTGAAGAGGCAGACTAAGATATGTCATATTCTACTAACTGCAAGCAAAATAAAACTGAATGATATGAAATTTCAATACTAGCTTAGGATGCATCATCCTAAGTTTTTCCTATTATGCTCATGGGCTAAAGCTCAAAATCCAAGGTATGAAAAGCAATCTAGTCAAAGTAAGCAAGAGACTCAATCTAGACTTATGTGATATATGTTGTTGTCTAATTACCAAATCTAACTACTCTGAGAAGGTACAAGCTTAGGATCTCCAATATCCAGCTATCGAGTAGAATCTCAGATTTACGTTCTTAAAGTCAAATATTAGAACTTAACGAGTTCTAATCCAAAAATCATGTGATGACTATATAGTTTAATTAAGCAAATCAATGACCTAATTTTATCAATATTTTACTCTCTTACCCAAAATCTTGATCAAATAAATCAAGATTTAAGAATTTAGAACTTAAACCCTATATTGAGTTCAAATTCCAAATCCAAGGTGATATTCTAAATAGGATCTAGGTTTCTCACTTAAACCCAATTTAAAGGTAAAGAATCCTATAAGTTGAAAGATTTAGGAACTAAGATCTTAGTGAAAGACTGTTCTACTAATTATAAGATAAAATAATCAATTAAGAACTTGAGAATCTAAGATCTATATTCAATCTTTAAGATAATTTCATTATCTTATTGATGGAATCATCCTATACCCACATGGAAGGTTTCAAAAGATTAAACAATCAATCATTAAAGAATTTCAATTGGAGGTGGTTTGATTCAAATTGAAGATCTAAGTCTAAGATCTAAGATCTAAAGATCTAAAGTTTGATCACTTTAGATTTCTAATTAGAGTTTTGACTTAAAAGTTTCCATTTGTGATTTTCTTTAGAATCTAATTTCATGATTAACTATAAGGAGCTTATTTCAAGCATTAGATTAACTTTGAACCCATTTTGACCTTCTTAGGTCACTTAAGATCTAAGAGTCTGAGTTTTGATCACTTTAGACCTTAAGCTAAGATTTTACTTAGACATTTCCAATTACTTTTCTTTTAGCACTTAATTCTTAAGTTATCTTAACTAAATTTATTAGTGAGATAATTGACCTTTTCAATTACTAGATTTTAAGGTTTTATGCCATATGATCTTTATAAGTAAAACTTAAGATTTAAGTATCTTTATTAAGGACAAATGAAGATTTCATGGATTGGTGATTATTATTATTCTAGGATTTCAGAGAAACATTTCCACCCTACATTGTAGTGATTTACTGAAATTTTCAATCCTTAAGGAACATTCAATCATACTTTGGTCAAAATGACCAAAATGCCCTTCTTAAGGCTAAAATTGGGGTTTTAGGGTTTAATTATCCAAATTTATTCCAGACTATTCTAATGTGTTTCATATTACTTTATAAAGTGGGAAACACCTTTAATTTAGGTTTTGATGACCTAAAGATCTTAATTAGCACTAATCACTTAATTAAGCCACTTAGGGTGATTAGTAAAATTAGGGCACTTTAGGGCAATCAAACATTATACTTAGGTTATAGTAGGTCTAATATGATATTAGGAACCATCTCCACCCAAAATCAGAGGCTTAATTAGGGTTTAATTTACTAATCCTTGATTAAGATGATTAAGGAGTGATTAAGAAAATTAATTATCCAAAATTAATTTTAAGGGTATGGAATTATTCCTTAAAGTACAAGGAGCAATCAGAGCCCTTAATCTCATAAATTGGATAATTAGATGATTTTATATGATTTATTTAAGAACAGAGAAGATTTGGCAAATATTTTTAAATCCAACCATTGGATTTGAGATTATATTTTATATTCAGATTCCTTGAATTTTTTTGATTCAAATGGTATATTGGATCATATCATTTGGATTTATATAACTAAAGTTATTTAATTAATTTAATCTGTATTTTTATTTAAATCAAAACTTTAGGTTTTAATTAAATTAAATCACAACCATTAAAAATACATTCCAATATTCATTTAATTAACCGCGGCCCAAATTCCAAACTGCGCGGGTCGGGGCTCGGCCCAGCCGAAAATCGCCGTCTTCTTCTTCCCGCGAGTGCTCGCAGCCCGAACCCTAGGGTTACCTTCCGTCGCCTAATTCGCCGCGCACAGGCCACGCCAGGCCCTGATCTCGATGGCTACACGTCCCTTGGCCTTAGACGCGTCGATCAAACCACGAAGCCCTAACTGGGAATCTCCTGATCGTGGGATGCCTATTCGACCGAAACCCCTCAGCTGGCGCACCTGTGAGGAGATAATTCTCCTCGCAGAGTCCACGAGCCACCGATATCTCGATCCCTACACGTTTAGGGATCAAAGAGGGAGCGATAGAGTGTAACGAGAGATCCTGAGGTGGTCTAGATCGTTGGGGTGCTACTCGGCGTTTTCTGCCGTTTCAACCTGCTACTAGTGCAGTCGATTCCAGTCGAATCGATCGAACTGGTCAGGCTCATCCCGCGATACAAGCTCGCAATTATTGTCCAGACGTGCCTAGGGCCGAATGGACAATCAATTCCAACTGGAACGCCAATTCTTTTGGCGAACCAGGAATCTCATCTGGCGGTGCGCACAGACGACGAATTCGTCATCTGGGTCACTGCCAGGCCACATCTTTCGACTCGATTGCTCACGGGGAGCTCAGGTACGATCCTACTCAGCACCTAAGGCTTGCGAATAAGCGGATTGAGCTGAATCCAGCTCAATAGAGAGGAGGGAAGAAGGCTATACCTCAGCTCGAATACTCGCGGAGGAGGCAATGCAGGCCGTCTTGAAGGCACTTAGAGGTTCCAGAAGCTCTGCAAGGGGGTCTGGACTCCAGACCTCACCCTCTATCAGCAGCTGCAGCAGGTCCCGCCATCTGGTTTGCCAAGAGTTCCAGAACTTCAGGCGTCTAGCGCGAGGATCACAGTGAGCAAAGGAGCTCACTGTGATTCTTGGGAGGTACTTAAAGGCAGGGAAAGATCCTAGGAATGGATTCAGAAGCTGGGCCAAAGCCTCGGGCTCGGACCAGAGGCTCCTCCAGCCAGCCCAAAATGGGGGTGATCCCACCCTCTGGATTACCTCGACAGGCTCGGCCATAAATGGGAGGGTGCTAACGGCTTTGGATGACCTGGCGGGAGAGTGGCAGACAACGTCGATGTGGCGAATTTCTGCTGTCGGCCGAATCTCTGCGAAGACGAAGGTGAACAGCGACCGGGAGATCGGGAGCCGTCTGATGCGCGAAGTCGTTGGGGATGGATGGCCTGATGAAGATCCCAGGTAACGGCCGCGCGGATTAAATTCGAGGCGTTGGATCCCAGATGCCGATCGTGCGTCTGAGATTTGATCACGGGACGGAGCGATGCGAGCCCTTGGATCCGGCGCTGAGATGCGTGCTAGCGCATCGGGTGACTCGTTGCTATGCGCCGCTGTTGGGACCCTGCAGCGGATCTGCCGCGGTCCCGACAGCACATCCCACTGAAATATTTTTATTAAAATAATTTAATTTAATAAATTAAAATCATTTGAATAATATTTAAATTATTCAATTTCAATTTAGGGCCAAATGAGCTTCAAAAATTCCCAAAAATTCACCCTTAGCTAATTTGGGTGTGAGGAATTCAAAAATGAAATCAGATTTCAATTTGGAGATCAAAATAATTTAGGTATTTTTCAGAGCTTAAAAATAGCCAAAAATACCAAATTCTCCAATTTAGCTCCAATTGATTTCAAACTTCTAGGTTTAGGTTTAAATGACCTATTGAATCCAATGGAATCAAAATCAAACTTTGGTTTTGCTTAATTAATCTAGTTTTAGATATGGTAACAACCTAGGGTTGTTACACCAGTTCATCGAACACTTTGGTTACTCTACACAACCATTCCCTAGCTAGGATGGGGAAGTCCAGTCCCCTGAACACTGCGTCTTCCAGCATCCTCTTAAGAATACTAGCTCATGCTGGGGAGACCCCTTGAACTTCTCTCCCATATCTCTTTGCTAAGAGCACATCGTATGCCTGCCTATCCTTAAAATGGGTGAAAAGTTCGCATCCTGTCATGCTCGCACGGTATCCTAGACATCCAGATCAAGTGAAGTAAAGAAAATAGTTTTTAAATTTTAAAAAAATCAGGTTACGATAATACATAAAGGAATACAGATAGCATATAAAATAAAACTAAGGCTTCTATCTGATGTATCGGGCTGTAAAGGCACGACTGAAGTCTTCGTAGATGACATCCCGCAGTAACCCTTCGTGTCGATAGGTGAGTGCTCTAAGGGTGACGTGCCACCAGTCTCTAGCTCTATCCTGCAGGAGGCGTGTCACGAGGGCAATCTTGGCGTTGTCCGTAATGTTCATCGCCCCCATTATATCATCCGTCCTCATTAGCCATCTCTTGGCCAATGCGGGGAGATCATACCCTATTAATGTACTTTCTTGGAGCAATTGGGTCAACAACCTGACTTCCAAATTTGATCTTCCTTCTACATACATGTCGTGTCATTGATGAAATTGGATAATACTTTCCCAGCTTTCATTGAATCGTCGGTGATGCCTTTCAACCGTCATTCTAGTGTATCTAACTATATTAACATTTAGAATCTTGTTCGATACCACGGCTTGTGTATTTTGATTATCAACTTCTTATTCTGAGTGTGACGTTGTGATCCCTTGGATGTGACTCTAATGTATTCTGACATAGTGACTGATTGGCAGAAGAATCATCCATTAGGTAGATAAGAATGCAAATTCTCATCTAACACCTTATGGAATTCACTGATACCAACTATTGCGACCCGCACTCTTAATCCACCAAAGGATTGGGCTAAGGGTGGAGTGTCACTCTGGCTAAACCCTCACTTACCATTGGATTAGGATAAAATCCATAATCCATCTGATTAGGGAAGAATTAACACATAAATCAATCTAACAGTCACTATATAAGTAAACGTACAGAGTGCGGAAGCAATAAATGTCATCCAAGCATCATAATATAAGATAAGTGCAAAATATGGCCCAGAATATAAGCATATAAATCCAAATACACAGTTAAGAGTACCTGTATTATTATAACATTTAAAATTTAAATGAAAAAGAAAATACAAATGCACTCATCCTCACATATAAATCTAAGGACTATATATGCTCTGGCCCGAGCTGATGCTCTTCCTCTATGTATAGCTCCTCCTCAGGTACTGGTCCTCTATCTGCTCTATGCCTGCCATTGTCGGTTTCACAATGTAGGGCCCCAGCCAAAAAAAGAGAAAATTTGGTTAGATAATTTATCTAAATACATTTTAGGTTGATATATTTTTATATGTTTTATAATATCACCACTTTACACAAATTTTCTAAGCAATAATATATAAAGGAGCGACTAGCAATACAATAAGAAAGAGGAAAAGCTATAAATAATATTTATAACTTAAGCAAAAAGGAGGCTAAGACATGCCTCAAAAGTGAGGTAAACAAGGTAAGGCATATAACATAAGTAATTAAACATGTGCTGAAAGGAAATACTACATCCTAATACATGATGGTGATCAAATGAACTATGCAAATTACAATAATAAATCTCAGCATTGATACATATAAATAGCAACAAAATCTAACATCCTAATGTATATAAGCTGTACAAAGAAATAGTTAACTGAATAAGCAATGCTAAATCATAACCAAATATTAAAACTGCACATCAAACTCTGTATACTAAT
This sequence comes from Gastrodia elata, assembly GCA_016760335.1. Lineage (NCBI taxonomy): Eukaryota > Viridiplantae > Streptophyta > Magnoliopsida > Asparagales > Orchidaceae > Gastrodia > Gastrodia elata. The sequence continues at coordinate 20,689,186 of CM028676.1, read as the reverse complement.
TGCCATATCAGAAGACTTGGCCAAATTGGCCCACATATATATACATCTCAATCTGTAAACATACTGAACATACTGCATGACTGAAGAGGCAGACAATACTTATGCAACATATTTTAGTTGTTTTACTTTTATTTATATGGACAACTGTTAGAAACAACTGAGGAGTCAATCACGTCTACAAGACTATACGGGTCCCAAGCCAAACACACTCTCCTCAATGAGAGTGTTAAGCATCCTGATCTCACCTTACCCCTGTCCATCGGGGCAAATGTGCACCATAATCTCCACAAATCGGACCCAAAGGCAACTGTTATCTTATTATTCTAAGTTCTCATTTTCATGCACAAAGTTATCTTATATAAAATGTTCAAGGAAGTAAGCTCATTATACAAGGAATGCGTAGCACAAAGTATCAAAAGCAAGAGACTCTTTTAATATGGTGATACCATCTGTTTTCTATTATCCATTCTAACTATTCCAAGTTACACAAGTTCAGGATCACTGTTTTCCTACTATCGAGTGTAACTTAGAAATTTGTCCTTATAAGTTACAAAATATCAGGACTAGCTAGGTCCTAATATACTGAATCAAAGTCGACTATAAGGGTTAAGTAATAAATCATCACGACCTAATTAATAATTTTAAACATTCTAACTTAAAACTTCTAAACTATAGATTATGGATTAAACACCACGAGATTGGGCTTAATCACATAATCTGAAAAGGATAAGACCTAAGATTTAAGTTTCATTCTAAAAGTGATCTAATAATTTAGGCCAACCATATTAAGTAATCAAACTTAATAGGATAAATCTCCTGTCTTAATCAAAAATAAGTTGAAAAATTCTAGAAATTACTAAAACCAATGATTCATTCATTGAAAAATCCTATTTTTCAATGAATAAAATCAATCTTATGATCTAGTCCTAGTCTCAAGAAGGTCCTTAAGGTATAGTGTTAAAGACTTAGAAAAAATTCTGAAATATGTCATAACTATTGATTTTACTTACTTAAATGTCATTAATATGGTCCAATGTTAGTTTTAGTGTTTTAAGAGACTAATTAAGGGTTAAGGGTGTTTATCCTAAATTTTGGGCAAAATGACCATTTTGCCCCTACTTAAGGGTCCGAAAAGTTGACTTTTGATTTTAATGCTCAAATTGAAGTTTCTCTTTTCTATATTATTTCTTACTGTCTAACTTAAAGATGGACAGTAAGTATGTTCAATTTGGACGAGAAACGGGTCATACAGGTTCAAACTAAGGTTTTTGACTTAAGGGCATTTAAGTAAATTTCACTCTATTGAAAACTAAGTTTTTATGTAGTTTATTGTAGGTTACTATTCAAGGATTCCATAAAGTCCAAGAACACTACATTCTTAGGTCAATTGCCTAAGTTATGGACGTTTTAAGTTTGAAGGGCAATTTTATAAATTCGAGTCAGTCAACGGGTGACTAAAACTGAAATTTTTCGTTTGAAGTGCAATTTTAACAAACTCAGTTCCTATAGCTTCTCTATAACGCACTGAGTATGTTGGTAGGGGGTAGACCCAATTTGGACATCAAATGGTCAAGTTATGACCTAGCTAAGGTTGAGAGTATTTTGGTCATTTTCTAAATTTCTAGGGTTCAGGACCTAAATGTTATTTCAATTTATTGGTGACATTAAAATTCTAAACTAGTTAGCATCTTGAATTTTTGAATTTGGAGTTGATTTGACCAAGTTATGGCCATTTGAAATCTATGGACAATTTGGTCATTTTTCACTAAAGTCAACTCTGAATTCTAGGGTTGACTTTTTATTCTGATGTCCAAATGGAAAAACTAATACTACTAAAGTGATGGGGCCACTCTCCTGAGCATTTTAAGACCCATATTGACTATATTCTGGTCAAAAATTATGGGGTTCTAAAGAGATCCTACAATGCTACCTCGTTATGCGTACATCGAAACTAAATTTTGCATTACGTCATTTGATTCCTTTTATTTTTCTGAATATTTTGAGACCTATATTAGTTATGTTTGGATCATCCTACAAAAATTATTAAACTTTTAAGTTTTACTATTTAAAAATATAATTTGTATTATTTCACTATTAATTTATTTTATTTGTATTAATTATTCTTAACTTGTATTTAATTATTATTATTATTAATTAAGGACTAATCTATTATTTAACTATGAAGAATATAATAATATTATTTTTACTATTTAATTAGGATTAAATTAGTTATCGCTTAAGTCCTAATTAGTAAATTAATTATCTGTTTATTAAGATTATGATTTAATTAATAATTAATTTACTATTTTATTAAATTATCATTATTACTGCTCATTAGTACTAGTACTAATTAAGTATCTATCAATTAATCATTTACCTGTATATTTATTCTAATGTTTATTTAATTAACACTAATTAATTTATTCCTAACTAACTAACCAATTACTGTTGTGTTACTGTGTAATAATCCTAATTAGATTAATTGAACATAATAAACTATAATGAAAGTTATATACATATTAACTATAATTTATTCAATTAGGTAACATAATATGTATTAGTATATATAATATATATTTATAAATGTTTATGTAATTTTTTTAATATTTCTGTTTTTATACATATATATTTTATAACCTAAAGTTCTGTTTCCTATACATTTATATACATATATAATTATCCTAAAGTTTCTGCTTTTATATATATATACTAAAACTAAGTTTCCGATTCGTTAATATACATATATATATATATATATATATATATATATATATATATATATATACTTATATAGATACGTTTATATAAGTATAATATTATTAGGAATTAGTAATCATTATGGCTCACTAACTACCATTTTTTTTTAATTCCTGCAGACAATTAATGTGGCGGGCTTCACGAGGACAGCTGGCGTCCTCTTATTGGCCGCGGGTCACTGCGGTGGGACCCGCAGAGCCAGCCGACTCGACAGCCCGGGCCCGCCAGCACACGTGGCAGAGAACCAACGGCACCGAATCACGGGGCGGACCCCACGCTCTGTGTTCGACAGAGCAGAGGCGTCACGAGGCGGGCCCCACGCTTCGAACGTGACTGGGTCGGGCTCGGGTCGACCCGGCCCGACCCTAGGGTTTCCTCAACCCTGCGCCAGTGCACCTAGGGCACGACCTCAGGCGGCCTTCCCGTCGACGGCAGTGACCGACTCGCATGGATTTGGCTTGGCCGTGGCGACGGCTTCACACCGGCGGCCAGATCACGGGACGGGGGTAGAGGAGATCGAGTGCTAGACCGAACCCTAGCCGCTCGGGTTCGGCGAAGGACTCGCTAGATCGATCATCAACATTGAGGAATAACCATTGAAATCAATCAAGAAGCAATTTGCGTTAAGAAAGTAGGAGTTGGAAGGTACCTTACAATCAACGGCGAGACGGGGATAGGGTTCGGCCGGAATGCTCGGAGCTCCAAATCGCGCAGGAGGGCTTTCGCACGAAGAGCTCGAAGTCCTGAGCTAGCCAGGGCTTAATCGCCTCAAGGGCGGGCCGGTCGCACTGGCGAAGGCGGGCGCGCAACGCGCACGCCTAGGGCTGGCGAGAGGGGACGGTGACGCCAGGACCGCCCGATCACGGATCGGACGGTCCAGATGGACCGTCAGATCGGATGGCAAGGCTAACGACGTGCGGTTCTTCATGCCGACGGCGTTAATTTATTAATGTATGGGATAATTAAATATTAAATTCAACATTTCAATTATAATATTAATATTTAATTCTAATTAATTAATCAACTTCCAAAAAAAAATTCCCGAATATTCACCCCTAGCTAATTGAGAGGTGAGGAACGCAATGGCGAGGTCAGATTTCTGATTCGACGAGTTTTTTAATTTCCCAATTTTGAGGTATTAAATATTATTAAAATATTCATCGAAATTTCGACGACTTCCGATCAACACGAAAATATCACCCCTAGCTAATTTGGGGTCAACGAACGCAATGACGATGTCCGTTTTTTGATCAGAGGTCAATTTAGATTGGTCAAATTCTAGGGTTTCTGGATTTTCTAGAAATCAAGGTTCGATCCATTTGACTTCCGATTTGGACTAGATTTTAGAGGTTGACTCCAATCGACTTAATTAGCACTTATGATAAATCTTTAGACTAAGATTAGTCCTAATTGATTAAGGTAACTATGGCGACCGTCCCTTCTTAATCATGGGGCTTACGGAGTGGTCGTCACTAAGCACATCTTTTACTTAACATTAGGTTAGGATTTAAGACTCCAATCCAATCTTAAGAAAAAGATGTACTTTTCATAATAAAGTAAAGATTAACAATCACTTAATGAGTATTAGAGTGCGGAAGAAAAGTATCAACTGAAGTAATCATCCATACTATAAAGTAAAGGCATCCAGTTCAGAATATATACAATGTAGGAAAGTAAAGCACAAATTAATCCTGTTTTATTACAAACATTTAAAGTTTAAAGAACTATACTGTAAAATGCTCTCACCTCACAGAGTAAAAGTAAAGTAAATTAGTAAGTAGACTAAGGTCCCTCAGTAGTCTGAACCTCCTCCTGGATCTGCTCCTCTGTTAGCTCGATCTCCTCAAAAAGCTCAGAATCTATCATTATCGGTTTCATAATGGTAGGGCCCTAGCCAACAAAAGAAAAATCTTGTTAGACAAAATGTCTAAGTACATTTTAAGGTAATGAATTTTAATGTATTTTAATGATATCACAACTAGAATTAAGCATAGTATAGCAGTAAAGCGACAAGAAAGGAAGAACAATATATGAGGTAGAAACATACCTCAACTCGGGCTGTAATGCTAGGTAAGTAAAGTACAAGTGCAAATCTACTAAGTACAAAGAAAAGTCATAAAGAATATGATCAAACTAACATGCCAGCTATAGTATAAGTAAAAGTACTGTACTGAAAATATAAAGACTAGCATCCTAACATGCTATCAAGTAAGTGAAATGGCTGACATACAGAAAGTTCTGAAATGTAAAGCAACTGCAGAAAATGAAAAAAGATATGAAAGAAAGAAAAATATATTGAAATGGTAAAGTAAAGTAAGTCTGAAGTGTAAAGAAAATATGTAAAGTAACTGTACAGATGACTGAAAAGTAAATGTAAGTAATGTAGATTAAAGTACTGTATGTGTGAGATACTCTTACTTAGTCTGCCAAAAAGTAAAGTCTATCTGACAATCTAGGAAAAACATCCCAGATTAAAGTAATGTCTACCAAAGAGGCATCTAGGAGAAACATCCCAGATCCTAAAGTAAAATTCACAAAGTATCTAAAGAGCATATAGGAGAAATATCCCAATGCCAAAGTAACATACCATAGAGGAAATTCCCTAGGCAAAAGCTATCCTAAAGTAAAGTCATACTAAGTGGCAGGCTAAGTAAAACATAAACCACAAGTATAATGTTGTTTATTAATATTTATTTTAAAATTATGCATATGATATGTGAATGAAATTCAAAGTATATTATAGAGTATGTATCAAGTATTTAAGTATGTCCAAAGGTGTAAAAGGCTTAAATAATACAGAAAGCATAGCAATTCAAATCAAGGAAAATAAATAGCACTACACAAACTTTGTGATATCACCTATTTTTCTAATTTACACGTTCTAACTACTCTAAGTTACATAAGATTCAGAATCAACAATTCCTACACTGTCTGTAACTTAGAATCACGAACCTATAAGTTGAACATAATTAGGATTAGCTACGTCCTAATTATAAGTGAATCAATGTCGCTTTTAAAAGGTTAAATAAGTAAAATCAATCATCCTAAGTTATAATTTTATAAATCCCAAACTAAATCTTGATTAGCCAAATCAAGATTGAAAGGATTAAGAATCAAACTTCAAAGAATGAAGTCCAATTACTTAATCATAGGGTCATCTTAAGGACTAAGGTTTAATCCCATCTTACTGATTAAAGGTTAAGGCAAATCCTATTAAGTCAAATCCTATTAAGTCAAATTCAATAGGATAGATCTCTAATCCTAATTCTAAAATTAAAAGCTCAAATAATCATTAAATAAATTATGAAAAATCTAATAAACTAGTAAGATCAAGGTTTCACCTTGATGAGTAACTCACTTTACTCATTAGATGAATTCTAACCTAAGATCTATTCCTAATCTTTAGGAATTAAAGCTCTTAAGTACTAGGAGTATCACTCAGACACACATCCTAACTAAAGTTATGTGGCGCTCCATCCCTTAATCCACAAGAATTAAGTTAAGGGGTGGCGTGTCACTCTAGCTAACCCTTCACTTATAATTGGATTACGATGAAATCCACAATCCACCTAATAAGGGAAAGAGTAGCATAGAATCAACATACAGTCACTATCTAAGTAAATATCAGAGTGCGGAAGCGATTTTCAATATAAATCATCCAAGCATCACAACATAAATATAAAAAAAAATATCTCAGAATATAAGTATAAAATCTAAATACGCAATCACTAGTACCTGTATTATTACATCATTTAATAGTTTTAATAAAAGAAAGTGCAAATACACTCATCCTCACATATAAAATAAAAGAAGGCTAAACGGCAACTTCTTCCACATGCTCCTCCTCTGGGTATGGCTCAACTTCTAACTCCTGCTCATCTAACTGAAGAGGGTCTGCCATTGTCGATTTCACAATGTAGGGCCCCAGCCAAAGAAAGAGAAAAATCTGGTTAGACAATTGTCTAAGAATATTTTAAGCTGATAAATTATTATATGTGTTAAGTAATATCACCATTCTACAACATCTAAGCAATATATATATATATATAAAGGAGCAGCAAGCAATACAAGGGGAAAGGAAAAGCTATAAATCATCATTTATAACTTAAACAAAAGGAGAGGCTAAGACAAGCCTCACATGCGAGCTAAACAAGGTAAGGCATAGGAATATAATTAACTAAATAAGTACTAGAAAAGAAATACTACCTCCTAAACATGTTGGTGATCAAAAGAAAATATGCCAATTAAAATAAAATAACTCAGTAGTGGTACTTATAAATAGCAACAAGATTCTAGCATCCTAAGTATATATAAAAGTAGTACAAGGAAATAGCTAACTGAATAAGAATACTGAAAAGTAAACAAAACAACATGACTATATATAAATATCCGTGCATCGACTGCCATACAGAAAAGAGCTAATCTATCCCATCGAATATCTAAGGAGCTTAGAACCATCACGGTTAAGTCATAAAACAGTGTACCCCTAGCGATATAAGGAGACTAGTAAACTAGGCACACAATAACAAGCAGAGATTCTTAGCACCAGTACTGCTAAGGCACCAACTGTATGCCCCCAGTGACATAAAGAGGCTAGTAAACTAAGTATACAGAGTAACCTTAACACCAGTACGACTAAGGCACCAACGGTGTACCCCTAGCGACATAAGGAGGATAGTAAACTAGGCACACAATAAAAACAGATCCTTCCCCTAGCGACATAAGGAGGCTAGGCAATAAGGACATAACTGAGAGGCAGCTCATAAAACCATTATCTTTTCATAAATCACTTTAATATTTTCACAAGGAATCTAAAGAGTCTCCATATTTTCCTAATATTTTATTTATGCATCAAAAATATTGTATGATATGCTTAAGAAAATATGGCACAAAAATCAAGGAATGCGTAAGCAACAATCATCAAAGTAAGCAAGGGACTCTACTAAATATGGTGATATCATTTGTTTTCTACTTAACCATTCTAACTATTCTAAATTACACAAGTTCAGGATCACCATTTTCCTACTATCGAGTGTAACTCAGAAACTCATCCTTATAAGTTAAAAAAAGGATTAGAACTGATTATGTTCTAATCTAGTTCAATCAGATAGATGACTACGAGTTAAATCAATAAATCATACATCATAATTTTGTGGATTTAGACATTCTATCTAAGATCTGATCAAGATCTTCTAACCCTATAGATTATGGATTAAATACTACAAGATTTAGGTTTAATTACATAATCCAAAGAGGATAAGACATAGGTTTTAGGTTTTATTATATAAGTGATCTATTAGTAAGGCAAATCCTATTAAGTAATTAAACTTAATAGGATGAATCTCCTATCCTAAATCTAAAGTTAAAAGACAAAATAATCAGAAGAAGTTGTAAAATAAAAGAAAGTTTAATAACTAATAAAACTAAGGTTTCACCCATTGGGTAACCCAATTTACCAAATGAATGAACTCTAACCTATGATCTAGTCCTAATCTCAAGAAAGGTCCTTAAGGTGTAGTGTTAAAGACTTAGAAGAATCCTGAGATCTGATCTAAGGGTTGATTTCACTCACTTAAGTGTCGCTAAGATGATTATAACATTAGTTTTAGTATTTTGGAATGTTAATTAAAGGGTAGATGTAGTTAATCCAATCTTAGGGTAAAATGACTATTTTACCCCTACTTTAAGGGTCAAAAAGTCAACTTTTGACTTATGGGTCAGAATTGAATTTTCTTAGTTCCCACTGATTTCTTACTGTCTAACTTGAAGATAGGCAGTAAGTACGCCTAAATTGGACGAGAAACGATCAAGTTATGACCAAAATGAGGCCAGAGATAATTTGATCATTTACCTAAATTTCTAGGGTTAAAATCCTAAATATTATTTCAGTTTATTGATGACATTGAAATTCTAGGCTATTTAACATCTTGAATTTTTAAATTTAGAGTTGATTTGACTAAGTTATGGTTATTTAAAATCTAAGAGCATTTTGGTCATTTTTTACTAAGAATTCTAGTGTTGACTTTTTGTCCTGATATCCAAATAAAAAAACTAATACTGCTACAATGATGGGGTCGCTCTCCTGAGCATTTTAAGACCCATATTGACTATATTCTGATAACGGGATAAAAAGTTATGCGGCTCTAAAGAGGTCATAAAATGTTACCTCGTTATGTATACCCAAAATAAATTTTTATATTACGTATTTGATTCCTTACATTTTTCTGAGTATTTTGAGATCTATATTGGCTATGTTAGGATTATCCTATAAAAAGTTATTAAACTTTTAAGATTACTATTCAAAAAATATAATTTGAATTAATTTACTATTCATTTATTCAATTTAAATGATTTTACTGTTCATTCATAAAGTTTATTTATATGATTTCTAAATTCATTAATTTTCAATTAATCTGTAATTAATCAGACTTATATAGTAATTAACATTAATTAATTAATTAATTAAATTATATTTAATATTATTTTACTATTGCAAAGTAATTAGCACTAATTACTGTTTAATTAACCTTAATTACCTATTAATACCTATTTAAGAATAATTAATAATATTTTACTGTTCAATAATAATTAATTATCCTAATTATTGTTTAAGGTTAAATTAATATTAATTAACCTTAATTAATCTCTTAATTAGCTAATTAATTATGGAATTTACTGTTCAAAAGTAATTAACATTAACCATAATTTAATTAACCACTAATTACATTTAATTAAGTTAACAGTAATTAACTAATTTTTAATTAACAGCCAGTGGGCCCCCACTGGACTCGTGGCATCGCCAGAGGCTGCCACGTGGCATTATGGGCCCCACAGGGAGCCTGAGTCACTCGGATGACTGGTCAGTGGGCCCACGACCAGAGGCTGCCACATGGCACTGTGAGCCCCACAGAGAGGCGAAACGGCTCGGGTGACCGGGCAGTGGGTCCCACTTGACACGTGGCAGGCCTAGAGGCTGCCACATGGTACTGTGGGCCCCACAAGGACAGCGAAGAGCCGCGCGGGCTCGGGCTGTGGGCTCGACGTGACACGTGGCGTGCCGGCTGGCTGCCACGTGGCGCCGTGGGCCCCACAGGGGAGCCGAAGAGCCGTGCGGGCTCGGGCTGTGGGCCCCACATGCCACGTGGCGTGCCCAGTGGCTGCCATGTGGCCTGGTGGGCCCCACGGCCGAAGCCGAGGGGTCGCGGGCTTGACGTGTGGGCCCCACGTGACACGTGGCTGGCCCGGAGGCTGCCACGTGACGTAGTGGGCCCCACCCGCGGCTTACGCGGACCCGACGCGGTCGGGTCGGGCTCGGGTCGACCCGTCCCGACCCACACTTCGTCTCCCTCGCGGAGACACCCGAGGGCGCCGGGCTAGGGCACGGCTTTTGCCGGCCTTCTCGGTGCCGGACCACCTCGGCCCGCACGGCCGACGGTAGCCCTCGACGAGGGCTACACGCCGGTGGGCGGACCTTCGCCGGAGGTGGCCGGGATCGCTGGCAAAGTGGAACCCTAGGTCCTAGGGTTACGGGGTTCAGAAACCTAACGGTTTCTACTGTGGACTCGGTCCTAAATCCCGACGATCCGATTGGGCTAGCCCCGATTAGAGCCGGTCGATCTCTAATCCTAAGCATGCAATAATGTTGCGAATTTGAATGGAAGCAATTGGATGAAAATCGGGGGAGATCCAGTACCTGGAAAATCGACGGCTCGCGGACGGTCGGCTCGGGTTCGCTCGATCTGGGCTCGGATTTCGCAAACTCGGAGCCCAGAGATGGCCGGAGGTCTTATAAGGGGGTCGGTGACCTCGCCGAGGCCGGGGAGGGCGCCGATTGGGCGCGGGAGGCGGCGGGGCGCGCCGCGTGGCGACGGGGCGACGGGGCCGAGGGAGACAGTCCCGTAGCCATTGGATCTGGATCAAATCCAACGGCTGCGATGGCGCCGTCTAATCTAACGGCGCCGTTAGCTACAGTTGACGATAATGTTAAATACTTAACGGCGGCCGTTAAGTAATTAATTAAATATATATATGTAATCTTTTATGTAACATTTTAAAATATCATAAAGGTGCAATGGGATGGAGTATTGTGAACTTGAAAGGGGTTAGCCCAACTCTGTGTATGCATCGTATCCTATTGGAGGACAACTCTAAGCCTTCAATTAAACCTCAGCGATGGTTAAACCCTAACATCAAGGAAGTAGTTCACAAGGAAATCATCAAGCTCTTAGATGCTGGGATATATATATATATATATATATATATATATATTTTATTTATTTTTTTTTTTTTTCTTTTTATTCCAAAGAAAATTTTGAACATATTTTTCCTAGCTAATTTGGGGTCAAGGAATGCAATGGAGAGGTCAGATTTTCGATCAGATGAGTATTTCGATATCTCAATTTCCTAGGTATTTTTATTATTAAAATATTCGTCGAAATTTCGACGACTTCCGATTGACACGAAAACTTCACCCCAAGCTAATTTGGGGTCAAGGAACGCAATGGCGGTGTCCATTTTTCGATCCGAGGGCAATTTGGATAGGTCAAATTTAGAGTTTTCGGATTTCCAGAAATCAGGATTCGATCCATTTGGCTCCTGATTTGGACTAGGTCTTAGAGGTTGACTCCAATTGACCTAATTAACACTTATAATTATATTTAAGACTTAAAATTAGCCCTAATTAACTATAGTAATAACTCGGGTTGTTACAAGTTATAAGACCTAAAGGATGATCTAAGAAGTTCAACGGAAATGAAAGACCTCTATTTTACTTAAGATTTTTGCTTAAGACTAAATTTAGGATTTTCATCAAATTTCTAATTTGAGTCTTAGAATTATCTAAATCAAGGCCTAAATCATTTTAATTATTATATATTATGATTTAGAAGTGAAATCAGGTCTTAAATTCATTAAACCCTAATTTTAGGTAAAAAGACTGTTTTGCCCCTTACTTAAAGGTCTAAATCTCATCTTTGTGAATTAGGGCTATATTCTGGATTTTAATATAGTAGAATAATTTCTTACTATCTAATATGGACTTAGACAGTAAGTTCACTAATTTTGGTTAAGTATTAAGCCTTATAGGGTCAAATTAAGGAATTTGACCTATAAGGGCAATTTAGTAATTTTACCTTAATGACACCTAAATTTTATGTTAGTTTACTGTAGGTTTGCCCTAAGATTTCCATAAAACCTAGAATTATTGAATTCTAATGTGTATTGGCTAAGTTATAGCCAATACAAGTTCTAGAGTTTAAAGGGATTAAGGATTCTTAATTAAGGGTCAAAAATTCTAACTTTGTCATTTGATGTCCAAATTAAATAATTTTAGTGGATGTATATCACAATTGATCCACTGATTATAATGACTAGCAGTAGGCTCAATTTGGACTCCATTTGACTAAGTTATGATCTAATTAAGGTTTAGGGTGATTAGTGAGTGATTAGTGAAATTAATCACCAATTTACTAATCCAACCCTACAGTTAGGTTTTAATAGGTTCTAGGGGTCCTTTGAAGCTTAAATTGTGAATTTGGATCATTATATTTACTAATATTCATTAATCAATTTTTAGGATAATTAAGGGCAATTAGCAAATCTAACTGTTGGATCCTAAATATTTTTGTAGATTACTGTAAATTAGGTTTTTCTGATCTAAATTAGTATTTGGATCACCTAATTTGGAGCTAAATTGACTATCTTATGGTCAGTTAAAGTTCTATGTCTAGTTAGGCTAATTAGGGTTAGGTCCTAAAAGTGATTAGGCTCAAACTAATCCAAACATCAAAGATTAACTCTACTAAAATATTTCTTAGGATTTTTTGAGTATTTTGAGACCCCTATTGGGTATGTTTGGACTAAGGGCTAAAAAATTACGGCTTAAATGAAAATTTGTAACAATAATTTGAATTATTAAAATGTATGATAATATTTCTGTTTAATTAAACTTTAATAAACTTAATAATCTATTTGATAAATTTATTGATTCTGTCATTAATATATACAGGTTTTTATATTTCTGATTTTTATGAATTCACTATATATGTATGTAATATATATGTATATATATATATATATATATAGTGTACTTTTATTGAATTTAAATTATGCTATAAGTTTTATATTATATACTTATAAGTAATGATTTAAATAAAATATATATATTTATTTATTTAATATTGATTTTTCTGTCTATACGTTGCAGGTGGGCCCCACAAAGCAAACCAGATCAAGCGGCTGCAGATCCCGAGACCATGTGGCGCTTACCTATTGGACGGTGCGAGACCTGCGGGCCCCACTTGCTTGCGCGGCAACTGCTTGCAACAGAGGTGGACCCCACTCTATGATAACATGCCGACGTGACATGCTAAACTGGTTCGACCGGTTCGAGAACCAATGGACCGGTGAAACCGGTCCAAGATGCCGATCCCGATAAGAAAACGAACGGATCAAAATTGTCGAACAGATCCAACGGTTAAATTCATGAATTTCTTTAATTAATCTTAACTTAGGTTAACTATAAAGGAAATTTAATTATCTGAGATTTAAACTAATGAAGATCGGATGGTTAGAATTAGACTTTAGGATCGACGATCTGATGCTTTTCGGCGCTTCGACTTCCCTTCCCGATGCGTCGTCCTCTTACGATTAGGGTTAGGGTTTCGTCGCATCGCAACAACATCGAGCGATTAAGAATTTGGTTATGAGGAAACGAAACTTACATACACGATTAAGATGAAGACTCAAAATAAGGATATCATTATGTACTACAAACAATCAGAAAATGGGAGTTAGGTTTCGGGAAGTACTTAATATGGACGGCTCGAAAGGCTGGTTCTCGATCGACAGCGCCCCGACTCCCCTTCAAGTTTGGTTCGTGAAAACCGAGTCTAGGTGAAGATTAGAGGTCTTAAACTACTCCTTAGGCGGTTGAGAGCGGTTGGCAAGTGTGGCGACCCTCACCCTTAACCCTCAATAGGTTTAGATTAATGGTGGAGTGTCACTCTAGTTAACCCCTCACTTAGCATTGGATTATGATAAACTCCACAATCCACCTGATTAGAGAAAGGGTAACTCATAATCAATCAAGCAGTCACTATATAAGTAAAAATACAGAGTGCGGAAGCGATAAATAAATGACATCCAAGCATCATAATGTATATAAGAAGAGAAATATAACTCAGAAAAGTAGCATAATGAAATCTGAACACACAGTCACAGGTACATGTATTATTACATTAATTAAAATTTAACAAAATAAATGTTCAAAATCCACTCATAGAAAATGATTTAAATTTAGTAGAGAAAGTCTTTTAAAATCATATTCTAAATTTAGTAGCTACAATCATCAAATCCTTCTAATTAAGCTCGTTCTCTTTATTAGATGATGGGTCCTAACTTAAGTAGGCTATTGGATATTCTAATTCTATTTTCATCTTAAGAGGTTGTTATGGTTCAAGTCTATCTAGCTTCTACAAGTTTGGACACTCTTTCCCTACAAGCACTTACTTAGGGATCTAAGGAGAGATGACCTATTAAGCAAATGCTACTAAGTTCTTTGTCCTCTTAATTATATATTCTATTAGAAGGTTAATGATTGATTAACCTAAATAAAATCTAAGTGTTTTAACACTCAATAACTCTCACTCAATCATTCTTCTAATGCTATCTCATAACATGATATTGATTTAAGGGAAACGAATCATTTATTTCTTAAATTCATTTAAGCTCTTAAGGTTTCTAAAGTGAATATCTAACTAGGCAGCCTACAAATTATATGCTAATGATCATAAGTCCGAACTCACTAGTCAATACTAATCACCAATTTTATATGTAAATTCTCTCTCTTTACCAAATAATGTTGCACTACAATCCTAACATCTTCTCTCTTCTAAAGAGTTAGATTCCATACTTAAATTGGACTATGATTGACTAGATAAAGCTTAATTTAGGTATTTTCCTACCTATACTCTACCCTGATGATTAGTCCTATCATTGCATAATTCATTCTAAATTTATCTAGGGATTAAGGAAATTAATTGATAAAATTTCCAAATTTGATTAAAATATTAATTTTCTAAGTCTTAAAGGTGATAATTTTACTTAGGTGTCAAATTAATGTAAATATAGTAAATTATTGATCCTTATAAAATAAGGATTCCAATGACTATAAATTTGTAGAATTTGGAGCTCTATAGGCTCAATTATGAGCTAATCACCCTTATGATGATTAGTAAAGTCTTTACTAAAATTAATTGTATAAACATAAATTTAGTGTTATAAAATCTTCTACTCATTTTTCTAATATATTTATCAAATTATTTCATTAATTTAATCTGCATTAAATACGTATAGTTTGAATTATTAAAATCGGCATGCTCATGCGAATATTCCCATTGCAACGGCGGCAACGAAGGCAGATCAGTAGGGTTCGCGGGCCTATGGGCCGAGAATATTTGGGGAATATTCGAAGATTATTTGCAAAATATTCTCGCATAGTGCCACGTAGGTCACGGGCTGACCCGCCCGACACAGTTCTCCATCGTCGCAGTGGCAAGTACAACTTCTTATGGTAGAGCAAATCCTTGATTTGCATCTTCCAAAATGCAAAACTCGTTCCGCTGAACATATCGATCTTGCATCTTATTTCATCTGTCATTGCTCTCCCACTTAAACGACAAACCCGAAAACCTCTCTCTAATACCACTTGTTAGAATTATTACGATGGGTCTGAGTTGAGATTACTAAAGCAAAACACACCAATTTACACAAGAACACAGAATCACTGTACAAGCCACAAACATCCAAACATAAGGATTTATGTGGACAATTCAAAACCTGGGAAAAAATTACAGAGCCACACTATCACAAAAAATTCACTATATGAAGAATATAAAATTACAGTGTATAAACTAAGACTTGAACTTTTGGAGGAACAAAAAGATGATAAACTCTGCCTTGGAACACACCAAGCCTTGTCTCTCTTCAACACCCTTTCAAACTCTCTAGCAATTCTTCTCTCTAAGGGCTCTCTGTTAATTTCAAGATGCACTCATACCAATATTTACAAATAAGGGCTTCCAACAGACTTTAAAACAAGCTCAACATCGTCTGAATCTGCCAACAAATGACGACGAGATGCCTGTTTTCATGTTTGACCGACCATGGATGCCTGGGCGACAAAGTTGTTGTTCCATGGGTATCTGGGCGTGCAAAGGCGCCCATGCTTTTGTTTGGAAGGTGCCTGTGTGAATGGCCTTCGGATCCAGGGGCTGCAGGGAGCGCATGGGCAATCTAAACAAAATCTCATTTGCAATCTAAACAAAATCTGTAATTTAAAATTGGGTTCAAATGCTAACTTGTTTTAGAGTTCATCCAAATCACTGATTTTATTGAACAAATCCATACATTTAAAGAGTTATAAGGATCCATAGATTTCAAAACCTGTGGGTTCATCCTTAGATCAAAATTACAGATTCCTTTTTTTTCTAATATCAGTCACTTTAGGTAGCAATTTGCCCTTAGTGCAAAATTCCAGCTCAACTACTACGATTTAGTTCTGATTTAGCATACACTTATTGGTATTCAGACAGGTAAGAATATGAACTTTGAGTGAAACCAACCAATGGACATTTAGTGAAGCTGTATGAATCCTAAACTACTACCTCCACTGTTTTTCACAACAGCAGGTCTTCTGATTTTAACTGCAATACTTCCACTACAATAATTCTATTTTCGTAGATATTCCATTTGGATTTTAAGCTTGATTAATCTGTTAAGAGGAATGGTGTATCACTGTTCCGATTTCAAATGTTAATTATGAACAATGGCTGTAAGTCATTGTGATTTAATGGAGTAGACCTTTGAATTTTTTTTAACTGTTGTTTGAGGATTATTTCAAAAATATAACTAACTTCAATTTATGCAAATTAAGCTAGTTTAATTGGGCTTAACAACCTATGGTTGTTACACTCAAAACCATGGTTATAACAATAATGAATAAATCTAGCTAAATGTCTCCAAAACATTCATTAAAGATGGATAGTTATGGGAGTTCATCTTTAAACAATGAGAGCTCGCTCGAGAAGCACCATAATAATTATACTTGGCAAAATAAAGAGAAGAAGAACCATCATAATGCAACAATGCATTCCCTATTCTTGTGGTCACCTTGGATATTAATATGGTGACAAAAGGCACTTACGATGATCCAAGCTCAACCATCGAAGTTAACTCTAATGCTAACCAAAACCATGTTGTTTCGAAAACTCAAAGCCCAAAGATCGACGCCCCCAAAGTATGAAGAGATTGCAATACATAATAATCTTATCCATGACTACCATGACCAATATCTTACACCGAAGATGGCTTGCCTACCTTTAGCAATTCATTCATGATGTGATAATGGTCCAAGCTATCTTGGAAATGATAAGGGTGTCCTGACTACTAATTAGAATTAGAAGTAGTGTCAACATCATAGGCCTCTAAGTCATTGAATAGCTCAAGTTCCCCATGCAAAGTTTACTTTTGTGACATGTAAGCTGTTCATTAAGTTGCAAAACTTGTACCCCAGTTGACAAGATCCATTTTTGGGTCACCTAAGATACAAATAAGGATTGCAAAATTTAGTAGCAAGAATTTATCATGATTCAAGTGTTTACCACAAGCTATAATGGCATTGATAGTTACTCGATGCTAAATGATTTTCAAGCTATCATAGATATAAAGTTTCTTGTTAACGGAGTCATTATAGCCATCATAGAATATCCAAAGATCTTGAATGACATGAATGTTGAAGTACAGCAGCATAAAATCTCACTAAATTTAGGAATTGCTGGAAAGCTGTAATCATAATGCAATAAAAACCTAACAGCCACAATTGAAAAATAAAAATTTAGATCTCCAGATTTCAGATTTTAATGTAAACCTCAACAGAAGTAGCACATTGGAATACAGCAGGGACATATAATCAAACCTAAGATCAGATAATTCTCTTTTATTGAAAAAATGTATAGTAATAAGGTACAGAAGAATCATTGGTATCTGGTAATCACATTACAAGTAAATCTGAAATTCATATCATGTGTACATATATAAAAGACTTAGAAGAGAATTTAAAGTACCTTGAACTTCTGGCCAAAATACTTCAAGTGCAATAGTTCATTCTTTTAATCCATTTCTTTGAATTATTATAATGTTTTCAAGTTAATTCAGTACAATATCTGGAGTTTATATTTGTTTCAGTATTAAATGATTTGAATGCAGATTTTAACAGGCTTCTAGATCATCAGACACTGCACATACTACAATACAATTGGATGTGATAGAACTCTACGCATGATTGCTCATAATAATACTGAATTAACATATAAGCAACTAATTAAATAGGTCCTATGTTCTACCATCCAAATCCTTCATTGATGATTTTACTTCAACAGTTACTGATGCTAATTTCTCTTATTTGAACTTAATCACGAACAATGTTTCAGATTTATGAATGTGTTTTGGACCATTTATTTAAACTCGTAAATAAAGATTTTGAAAACACCGTATGCTAACTCCATAGCTTTCTTATAATATTCCTGACAAGGTACACTAAGTTCTTCTGCATGAGTTTTCAATAGAGATAGCTCAAATACAAAGATCCCTATAATTAGAATGTCATACTAATTTAACTAAAGCTCGGTTGATACAACTAGTTTAAGCATGTTATATTAGTCTTAGTATAACTTATACCCACCCAAAGAGTACTTCTTGGGTTTTATAATTAAGATATGTATTTCATAATGTTGTATTAAATCATGTCTTTGAGAATATCAGGTGCATGTACATATTTCAAAGTTTAAATCTTGAAACTGCTAAATTCTTCTCAAAATTGATTGGAGAAGTAGGATGATCGATTATCTTAGTATCAATTAGGATAATTTTTCTATCAGATCTAAAATGGTTTAACCATTTCCAAATGCAGAATGTGCATTCTAAATTAGGCAAATTATAATATTTGGAAAAATTATGGTATTTACAATTATAACAATACAAAATATTATCCATTATTGCATTTTTCTCTATCATACTTGTACAACAGTATGATAGACGAGTAAATATTTTCTTGAAATGGATTAAAGTAACAAAATGATGCTTTCTTCTTCTTACCTCTCTCTTCCTTTCAAAATAAATGTGCTTGTTAGCAAATTCAACATTGAAATTTATAAATTGAAAACCAATGTAATTTCTTAAATATTTGTATCATTAATCTAAAAATACTTATATAAAATGAGAGCTATAGTCATTGCCATCATTGCACAATTAGACCAATTAAAGGGTCGCGTTCGTGCCCTCATTTCTTAATTAAACAATAAAAGTTATTAAATTTAATTCTTCCTCAACTTCGTAACCATTAAATATTTGTGCTGCAACCATGGCATCCAATGTTGAAGTTACCTTGAAAATGAAAGAAAAAATGTGATTGAAAATTGATGTCGATGATATTAAGAGTTTCATTAGCGAGTGCATTCTCTTACTATGGTCTAACAAGCACAAGATAGAACAAAAATGAGATTAAAAATTTTTATGAAGAATAAAGCATTCATTTACTTAAGTGTGACATTTACATATATTAATATTTTGAATAAGATTTTTTGATAAATTGTGTTCATAGGATAAATACTACATTTTGAAATTGTGATATAAATTCAAAAGTTTAAATTAGATTGTAAGTATTTTGTGAGTAAATTACTGAAATTTTATTTGTTTCAAACTATTAAATTTTAAAGTTTTCAAACATGAAACTTGTGCAATTTATTGAAGATAGCATCCGCATCACATTTAATGTTTGATATATTTTTCATAAAAGGGAGCATAAAACTTAACATTAAACTATTTTGTTAGACAAATTTAGAACAAGAATACAATAACCATTATAAACTTTTTTATTTATCATATACATGATCAAATATACGTATACAACAATTTGCTTACACACATAACATGAATACAAAAAAGTATGTGCATAAGGCTCTAAATTTGTAGAAATAATTCCGAATGGGCAATGCATCATTGCTCAGCTATAGTAAGAAAGGTCACTGAAATCATTCCAAGTTTTCACGGGGATCCACATAGGCATGCTGGAAAAGAACGAAAGATGGGACATGGAGCCACATTCAAGAGGATCATCATCAGCATGAGAGACTTGAAGAACATGATTTCTGACAGTGGAAGACGGAAGCATAGGCATTTCTGCAGAGGAATGCATAAGAACCGAAGAAGCAGGGGAGCAGCAGGGAGAAGAGCAACCATTCCTGAGCACAGGCATTTCGTAGTTATTGAAATCACGCAGAGGAGAAGGCTGGTGATGAAGAAGATGGCGACGAGGAGGAGATGAAATCAAAGCATTTTCAGGGATATTAAAAGGAAGATGAGAAGAGCAGGCAGTCGGCGGCGGCACAGACATTTTTGCGGACAACAAGTATAGGAGAACCGAGTCGGGTGAGAATGCGTTGAAATCATTCGGGGAAGGCTGATCCTCCGAGGCAATATGTTCCTGATCTGAAGCAGCAGCAGGAGGAGGAGGGTGAAGCAAACAAAGCCTCTCTCTGACCTCCTTGAGCTTCAAGTCCAGGGCCTCCAGCTCGTCTTCTTGCTACGTTGGCAGATCCTCTGAGGCAGCAGAGATCTGAGGCAAACTGAGAAAACGTCAGCTGATCCTTTGAAAATTGGAAGAATCCTGCTCCGGCCAAGACTGGAACTGATTGAGCTCCAGCGAGGAGGTGGCGAAGAGACGTCCACGCAGCAGAGGACGAAGAGTTCCCGAGCCTTCTTCGTCATACCCTGCGCTCTCACGCTGTATGTGCTGTGCCACGCCCTTCCATCCTCTCTGTATCTCATATCCAACTTTGCGCGCCCCATTCGTCGCACCTGAAAGTGAAAGCAGACACACCGCAAGCTGTTTCGTTCAAAAGAGAGGCGCGCGTACCGTTAATCCCGGAGCTTCGTTCGTTCTTATATGCAATCTTCTGTTTTATTTTTCCTAATATCTCCATAAAATTAATTACATTTCAATATATTTTTTCATTTAAGAAAAATTATATGTATGCATATCCTATCTATTATGCACTTAATTTAATAAATTATTATTACCTACTTTCATAATACTCGAACAACAAAATCCCACTATAGTCAAAACTTATTTTTCTTAATGAGAATGATGTCAATTTACCCGAGTCAATGGTCAATATACAAAGCTCAACGATTCACTAGGAGCATGAAGACAATAAAGATGAGGAACAAAAGCAAGGAATGCATTCAACTTCAAAAACATTTACGTTCCATAACAGAAAAAGAGTTGGCACCCCAACCTATCCAGTGCTTGAACTAGTCAGCGCTATTACGGACAATGTGGATAAGGTTATGGCTGCAATAGGAAGTGGGTTTTGAAGAACTGATGATAGAGCTCTGCCACATTCTTGAATTCACAAACGATGATTATGGCCGCATTTATGACAAGCTCTAACAAAGTATGACAATGATTCACTCATTTATGGCAAAGCCAATGGAGCTCAAAATATGTTGAATGCATCATGTACTTGAGAGCAATGTTTAAATTTTATTTATCTTATATCTTAACTACATACGAATGGAACAATTATTGCATTGGTTGGTTGAACTAATTGGCTTGTTTGAGCTATTTGTTTTCCTTGTCAATATTTTACTTTTATGCATAACATTCTTTATGGTGTAGTGTTGTAGTTAATAGAATTTTATGAATTTTGTCTAGCTAGGACTTTATTACATAGCTGAATATGTGATGATACTATTTGGGTATTAGCTTACTAAACGTACTACTATGTAACTGTCAAAATCAAATTTCTCTAAAATTCTGTTCATTAACAATATTCTTTGAGGTGCAGTTTTGTTGCCAAAATAATTTATAAAATTTTGTTTTGCTCGGATTTTATTACACAATTGAATATGGTTTGTTGTTGTTTCGGTATTAACATAGAAATTGCACTCCTATTTAACTATCAAATTAAAGTATGTAAACACTCGAGCTCATTTTTCCTTTTATTCCAATAGTTGCAGTTCTTTAAAATTTTGTCCATTACCGACATGCTTTGAGATTCAGTGTTGTTATTATTAAAATTTAAAAATTATTGTTCTGCTGGGACTTTATTACACAGATGAATCTATGATGATAATGTTTGGATATTCTCTTACAAATTGTAATATTATGTAACTGTCGAATCCAAGTATATAAATACTAGATCCCACGTTTCCTTTTATTCCAATAGCTACAGTTCTCTAAAATTTTGTTCATTAATAACATGCTTTATTGTGTCGAGATTTAGTCAATAGAATTTTAGAGCCTAATTTGCTCAACCTTGGGTACACAAGTGAATATGTGGTGCTGTTGTGTGTGTATTATATTTCAAATTGTATTGTTATATAAATATCAAATTCAAGTATGTAAATAGTCCAAGTCATATTTTTTTTATTATAGCAGGTGCAGTTCTCTATAAGTTTCTTTGTAACGACATGCTTTGAGGTATACTGTAGTGCCCCGCCCCGTCGCCGCGCGCAAAAGCTTACAAGTAGTAAAATCAGCGACGGAGCGGTGCGCTACTCGAGAGGACAAGAACAAGCAAAACTCAACTTCCCAAATAGGCTAAAAGATTGAGCCATACTGAAGGCTGCTGACTCAAACCTAAGAGTAGGATCGATAGTCAATACTTAAGATAAGAGTTGAATACTTATCTTAAGTATTAGGCTAATACATATATTGGGTTTAAAGAAACAAGTAAGGATCCGATATACGTTGTCAATATATTAGTATTTCCAGTATACTGATGTAACAACCCAAGTTATTATCGTAGTTAATTAGGACTAATCTGAGTCTTAAGACTAATCATAAGTGCTAATTAGGTCAATTAAAGTCAACCTCTAAGACTTAGTCCAAATCAGGAGTCAAATAGATCGAAGAATCTTGATTTCTGGGAAATCCAGAAACCCTAAAATTTGACCTATCTAAATTGACCTCGGATTGGAAAACGGACACCGCCATTGCGTTCATTGACCCCAAATTAGCTTGGGGTGAAGTTTTCGTGTCAATCGGAAGTCGTTGAAATTTTGACGAATATTTTAATAATAAAAATGCCCCAGAAATCGATGAATCAAAATACTCGTCGGATCGAAAATCCGACCTTGCCATTGCGTTCCTCACCCCTCAATTAGCTAGGAAAAATATGTTCAAATTTTTTGTAAAAAAAAAATATTATTTAATTAATTACTTAACGACGTCGTTACCCTAACAGTAACTACCGTTATGATCCTTAATGGTGACGACTGATCATACGGCATCCATCCGACCGTTGGATCCAATCGATCCAACGGCTCGGAGTCGTCAAAGACGACGACTCCGCTCGCTCGCCACGCGGCACTCCCCGCCGCCCCACCTGGCCAACCGGCGGCCTCCCCGGCCTCGTTGAGGTCGCCGGCACCTCCTATAAGACCACGGCCACCCTCTGGGCTCCGGGTTTGCAAAACCGGAGCCCGAATCGACCGTCGACCGTGCCGAGCCCGCCCCACGTTCGCGAGCCGTCGATCCCGGTACCCCCCCGATCTCCCTCCTTCGTTTGCATTTCGTCGTCGCATTACCTTAGGATTGTAGATTAGGATGTGGATCGACGATCAACTGGACCCGATCGACCTCGATCAGGTCCGGTTGACTCAGACTGAGGCTTGAAGCCTCGGGCCGAAACCCCGTGCGTACCACCCCGTAACCCTAGACCTAGGGTTGCCCCTAGCCGCCACCTCCGGCGAAGGTCCACCCACCGACGTGTAGGCCCCGACGAGTGCTACCGTCGGCCGTGCGGGCCGAGGCAGTCCGGCACCGGGAAGGCCGACAAAAGCCGTGCCTTAGCCGGCGCCCTCGGGATCCCTCCGCGGAGAAGGCGAAGTTCGAGCCTGGCCGGGTCGACCCGAGCCCGGCCCGGTCGCGTCCGGGTCCGCGTAAGCCAGGTGGGGCCCGCAGCGCCACCTGGCAGCCTCCAAGCTTGCCACGTGTCACGTGGGAACCACTAATCGCACCACGTCTCTTCGGCTTTGGCTGTGGGCCCCACTATGCCACGTGGCAGCCAGCCGGCACGCCACGTGTCACGTGGGGCCCACAGCCCTAGCCTGCTCGGCGCTTCAGCTTCCTCGTGGGCCCACAGTGCCACGTGGCAGCCTCTGGGCCCGCCACGTGTCAAGTGGGACCCACTGCCCGGTCACCCGTGACCTTTCGGCTCTCCCTGTGGGGCCCACAGTTCCACGTGGCAGCCTCTGGCAGTGCCACGTGTTAGTTGGGACCCACTACCCGGTCACCCGAGCCTATTCGGCTTCCCTGTGGGCCCACAGTACCACATGTCTAGTGGGGCCCACTGTCTGTTAATTAAAATAAATTAATTACTGTTAGCCTAATTAATTACAGTTAGTAATTAATTAAATTAGGAGTAGTGTTAATGACTTTTGAACAGTAATTATATAATTAATTAACTGTAATTAATAATTAAGAGATTAATTAGGATTATTTTAATACTAATTAAACTTTAAATAGTAATTAGAATAATTAATGATTATTAAACAGTAATTATAATTAATTAGTTTTAATTAGGTAATTAGTGTATAATTAAGACTAAGCAAATAGTGATTAATAGTTAATCACTTTGCTACAGTAAAAAAATAATAAATATAATTTAATTAATTAATTAATAGATTAATTATTATTAATTAATAATTAAGCCTAATTAATCACAGATTAATTAAAGATTAATAAATTCAAAAGCTATATAAATAACTTTAGGAATGAACAGTAAATTAATTTAATTTAAATAAATGAATAGTAAATTAATACAAATTATATTTTTGAATAGTAAATCTTTAAAGTTTAATAAATTTTTGTAGGATGATCCAAACATAGCCAATATAGGTCTCAAAATATTCAGAAAAATGTAGGCGTACTTACTCGTCCAATTTAGGCGTACTTACTGTCTGTCTATCTTCAAGTTAGACAGTAAGGAATCTGTTGAAACTAAAAGAATTCTATTCCGACCCATAAGTCAAAAGTTGACTTTTTGATCCTTAAAATAGGGGCAAAATGGTCATTTTGCCCTAAGATTGGACTAAGTACCCCTAACCTTTAGTTAACATTTAAAAACTCATAAACTAATGTTATAATCGTGTTAGTGACATTTAAGTGAGTGAAATCAACCATTAGGTTAGATTACAGAAATCTCTCTAAGTTTTAAACACTACACTTTAAGGACTTTTCCTGAGACTAGGACTAGATCATACGTTAGAGTTCATTCATTGGGTAAAATGAGTTACTCAATGGGTAAAACCTTGGTTTTAGTAGTTTCTAGACTTTTTTTTTATTTTACAACTTATTCTGATTATTTTGTCTTTTAACTTTAGATTTAAGATAGGAGATTCATCCTATTAAGCTTGATTATTTAATAGGATTGGCTTTAACTAGTAGATCATTTATAGAATAAAACCTATAACTTAGGTCTTATCCTTTTTGGATTATGTGATTAAACCTAAATCTCGTAGTATTTAATCCATAATCTATAGGCTTAGAAGATCCTGATCAGATCTTAGATAGAACATCTAAATTCACAAAATTAGGACGTATGATTTATTGATTTAACTCATAGTCATCTATCTGATTGAACTAGATTAGAAACTGATCAGTTCTAATCATTTTTAACTTATAAGGACGAGTTTCTAAGTTACACTCGATAGTAGAAAAACGGTGATCCTGAAATTGTGTAACTTGGAATAGTTAGAATGGTTAAGTAAAAAACAAATGATATCACCATGTTTAGTAGAGTCCCTTACTTCTATTTGATATTTTGTTGCTACGCATTCCTTGTACTTTTGTGCCATATTTTCTTGAGCATATCATATAAGATTTTTGATGCATGAATAAATGTTAGGAAAATATGGAGACTCCTTAGATTTCTTATGAAAATATTAAAGTGATTAATGAAAAGATGATAGTTATATAAGCTGCCTCTCAGATATGTCCTTATTGCCTAACCTCCTTATGTCACTAGGGGAAGGACCTGTTTTGTTGTGTGCCTTGTTGCCTAGCCTCCTTATATCGCTAGGGGTACACCGTTGGTGCATTAGTCGTACTGGTGTTAAGGTTACTATGTGTGCTTAGTTTACTAGCATCCTTATGTCGCTAGGGGCACACAGTTAGTGCCTTAGCTGTACTGGTGCTAAGATCCTTCTATTGCTTTTGTGTGCTTAGTTGCCTAGCCTCCTTATGTCGCTAGGGGTACATAGTTTTATGACTTAGCCATGATGGTGCTAAGCTCCTTTGATATTTAATGTGCTAGATTAGCTCTTTTCTGTATGGCAGTTGATGCACGGATGTTTATTTATATACAACTATGTTGTTTTGTTTACTTTTCAGCATTTTTATTCAGTCAGCTACTTTCTTGTACTGCTTATATATTTTAGGATGTTAGAACCTTGTTGCTATTTATATGTATCACTGCTGAGTTACTTTATCTTAATTGGCATGTTTCTTTTGATCACCAGCATATTTAGGATGTAGTATTTTTCGTACAGTACTTGTTTGAATATCTACATTTATGCCCTACCTTGTTTAGCTTACATTTGAGGCATGCCTTAGCTTCTCTTTTTGCTTAAGCTGTGAATGATGGTTTATAGCTTTTCCTTCATTTTGTATTGCTTGCTGCTCCCTTATACATTTGTTGCTTAGAAGTTATAAAATGGTGATATTGCATAACACATATAAAACTTATCAGCTTAAAATGTACTTAGATAATTTTCTAACTAGATTTTTTTTTTTTGACTGGGGCCCTACATTGTGAAACCGACAATGGCAGATCCTCTTCAGTTGGACGATCAGGATCTTGGAGTGGAGCCATATCCGGAGGAGGAGCCTGTGGAAGAACCAGTTCTTTAGCCCTCTATTTTAAGTGAGGATGAGTGCATTTTTAATTCTATTATTTGAAACTTAAACTGATGTAATAATACAGGTACTGATGACTGCGTATTTGGATGATATACTTATGTTTTGAGATATATCTCTTTATACTCATGTTGTGATGCTTGGATGTTATATATATTAAAAATCGCTTCCGTACTCTGTATATTTACTTAGATAGTGACTGAATATTTGATTCTATGCTTACTTCTTCCCTTATTAGGTGGATTATAGATTTCATCCTAATCCAATTATAAGTGAAGGGTTAGCTAGAGTGACACACCACCCCTTAACTTAATTCTTGTGGATTAAGGGGTGGGGTGCCACAACTGATCACATCACAATTTAGGTATAGTAGTATAACAGAGTGCGGAAGCTAAAATCATATCATCCATAATACATTCACCACAGAGCAGTATGTAAACATTTGTCTCATAAAATAAAAGAAAAATACATCCAGAGTTATTACAAAATATTTTAACATATGAAAAATAAAGTCTACTGAAATAAAGCAAAATGTAAAAGGAGGCATTCGGATTCTCTATGGCTCCACTTACACCTCCTAGATCTCCTGCAAGTCCTCCTGTCCTCTCTCCACAAGCTGCTCGGGATCTAGCAAATTACCAGATCCCAAAAGTACCCTGTGTTAGACAAGAAGTCTAACACACCGCAACTAACTATGTAGCAGGATAGTAAATGCAGTAGATAGTAAAGTAAAGAAAACTAAAGAAAGGTTAAAAAAAATGCTAAGTAACTGCGACTGTAAACTAAACAGAATAAAACTGTATCAAAAGCTAAATACTAAAAGTAAATGAAAACGTTAAATACTCAAAAATCAATGTGAAAGGAATGTCAAATGATGTACTATATGTCACTATAAAGATGTACCAAATATGCCAGAGTATGGTAAATCATGGATATGTAACAGAACTATCACTGAAAGGTTATGAGTAGTACGGTCCAATGTACACATACACTCAGTTGGGAAGATAGTACGGTGACGCAGATGCACCCTGAAATTTCTCAGTCTGTGTATGTAACATTTCGTAACCCATAATTGGTCACTGATACTCATGTGTCATTGCTGAGATGATGCTTCAAGCTCATGCTTATGCTTATGCCCATGCTTCTATGCTATATGGGTAAAAATACAGAAATCCATAAGAACTTGGAATGCAAATAATGAATTCTAAGTATCCATTGTACAGAATCTTACTAAAAGGATTCTGTCTCCTAGCTTCTAGAACAATAAGTGGTTAAAATTGCAGATTTAATTAAAGATCAATAGATAGAATGATCGTATACATATATTCAATACGTTTACAAGAAAAGTGATTCTTATAACTTACTCACCACCATACTTAGTATCTTAAAGAAGGTGAATCTCATTACTTAGTTTGTTTGAGCCACACCTATTGAAGCGATCTTCGCTAGGAGGCATTGTCCGTCGTTAATTTGTATTTCAATCAAACTAAGGAATGAACACTCATTTAATACACTCTTAGATTTGAATGATTTATTCTAACGGGGCTGTATTCGTCTAATCCCACAGGATAGCACCTGCTCATAAGTCCCCATTAGAGTGAATCAACTAATCCTGAATACTACGGGAGAACTAGTAATATGGGTATACTATACTACACCGTCCAATAATCGGGGTTCAAACAAGTCTACTTAATAAATCAAGGAATGATCAAGACTATAAAGGCTTATGCTAAATAGGTAAGTCTTATATAAGGTTTCACTAAAATGTGATCAAGGACCACTTAACATTGATTATACCATAAGGAGAAGTATCATTCTAAGATCTTAAGTGGTTTCTACCATGAGAGATCAAGATCAATTCTAAGGTTAAGGGATCATATAAGCTACTACCTCAATGAGTCATATAAGTTCTCCTACCTCAAAGCATATGTAATTTAGGTCTTTTAAATATTTCAAGATGATCTTTTGAAGAGATGCATAAGATCTCCTATTCTAAATTCTGATATTAACATTTTAGGTTATATTTCATAGTTATGTTTAGAATGATCAGATCAGATGATTAAGTCATCTGATCATAACTTAATTTAAGATTATGAGATTTAAATCAAGAATGTTTTAAAAGTTTTAGATCACTTGTTCAATCAATATGATTTTATTAATCTTCTTATGCTAATAATCTTATTTAGGAGAAAATCCAGGATCTAAAGATTTGATTCATATTAGGCAATCATATGGCTTTATTAATAACCTTATCATGTCTAATTCAAATGTTTAAGGTCAATATAAAATCAGATGTATCATTGGAGAAATGTTAAGTTAATTATCTTATAATCAAATCACTTTAGTTAAGGTTTTTAAGGGTTTGGACCTTTATTAAGTAGATTAGGATTTGACCCTTATTCTTATTCAATTAAGATCATGTGTTTCATTTAATGATCAATATCAAGTCAGTGAGTTAAGAGTGTGTTATTGGTGGCAATCTCAGATCTAGATTAAGTCTTAAAAGCTTGATCAAAGTCTTAAGATTTCTTAAGATTATTTATGAGGGTTAAGTTCTCCTTTCTTTAATTTGTTCAATCTACACATCATATGTTTGCATAAATGATTTCAATACATCTAACTTACTGTTATGCATCAAATTAATAAGAAATTTTCAGAAAATAGAGAACACTTAGTGTTAATCAAACCCTAATTCAATCCAAAAGGGATTAGCACATAAGTTTAAATCCAACCATCAGAATCTTTCATATAACTTGGCATACAAGTTCTACATTACCATACAATCAATTAGAGACTAAGTTTGCTAAGATCCAGTGATTACAGACCCTAATATTCACTAATCATGGTTTAACAAAATTAGGGCATAATTTGAAATACAGAGATCAGAAAAATAATTCACTTAACACATGCATCCTACTCATTATAAGCAAATGAATGGCACCCTAAACATGCAATTTAGTTAAGTATAAATGCTAATTTACCCTAATTAAGATCTGCAATAATTATGCAACAATTTAAAATCTAACCATAAGATGTGCAATTTTATTTTATATTCAGATTCCTGATTATTTTTTGATCATTTTCATATATAATATCAAAGGATTTGAACCAGTGGATTAAAATTTATTCAAATAATACATTATGTATTTTTCTGATCTAATTTTCCTATGATTGGATTAATTAGATTATTTTCCTTATGGAAAATAATTCCAATTGATTGGATTTAATATAAATGGGCTCGGCCCATTAGCCGAACTGCGCGGGTTGACCTGGGCCCGAAGAACTAGGACTGTCGCATCGCGCGGGTCACGGGCTGACCCGACCTGCATAGGGTCTTCGTCCCCGCCCTTCGTCCCGATAGAATAACCAGATTAAGGAAAACCCTAGTCGGCCAATTCCGACACATCCCATCCATAGCATGTCCAACAATTGATCGCCACACGATCCCTGTGGCCAGGCGCACCGAATGGGACCCGAAGCCCTCTGTGAGACGGTCCAGATCAGCCGAACCTTACTCACCGAGGGCCCCTCTTATGGAGCTACTGTGGGGAGGCAATTCTCCCCACAGAGACCATGCCGGACCCCGGGCTCGATCCCTACACCATCAGGGAGGTGATGTGGACCAAAGCCCTCTAGTTTGAGGGTATGGGATGGTCTGGATTGTCGGGTCCTTACTCGACCGAGGCGGTCCTTATGGGACTTAGCCCGATCTATCGTATCGATCGATCGGTGCTAGCTTAGGTCTTAGCTACGATCACATTAGGTTTGAAATGACAATACGCAAGCATACGAATCAAATGGAAGAAGGTTCGAGCCTCATTAGCTCGAAACCAGCAAGTTGGGTACCTGGTTTTGCCGAGGGACTTGCAGACGTCGCAGGGGGCAATGCCGGGCTGGTTGAGCTTGTCTAAAGTTTCTCTAAGAGTTCCTAAATGCCAGGAGACTCTTCTATCAGCGGTATGCACCCCTGGACACCTAGGGAGCTTGGAAATGGCAGAAGATAACTCGACTCCAATTGATCAGCAAAGGATCATAGGATGGAATACTGAGGCTATTTATAGCCTTAGCATTGAATGGGCAAGCTTCCAGAGCCATTAGCTCGGGCTGGGGAGACCCGAGAGGTCAGGCCATGGCTGAGCTCTCAAAATTCCATTTCGAACTCGGTCGGGCCATGAGGCCCAATTGGGTTACCTAGCCATTATGGGAGGATCAGCAACGACTTGCTGAGCTGGAGGCACGAGTGGGGGACAAGGCCGACAGCTGGCAGTACGGGGGAATCCTCCTGTCGGGCGCGCGAGGGAGTGGGGATAAAGGTCCACAGTGCGGGGACCCTCGGATGCCGTCTGATCTATCGATTAGATGGCGCTACGGCTGGGATCGCTCGGATCCTAAGGGCCGATCGCGGGAGCGATCCTAGCCGTAGGATCAACGGGATGGATCTGACGATGGATCCGCAGTCTAGCAAGATCAAATCCCGACAGTTGGTTGAAAAGGAGCGACGGCTAGATGTGCGGGACTCCGCTGTCGTGTGACTCGGGCTCCGTAGTGGATCGCCCGTGGTCTACACAGCGGATCCCGGTCATTATTAGTTTAGGGATATATTTGCAAAATTGAATTGTTGCAACCCTAAAATGCAACTAGACTATTTTAATTAAATGTGAATTATGGCCTAAATGATTTCCAAATTGCACCAAATTTTCACCCTTAGCTAATTTGGGAGTGAGGAATTCAAAAATGCAATCAAAATTAAATTTTGAGATCAAAATATTTTGGGTCTAGACTAGGGCATCCAGACTAATCAGAATATCATTTTGGACTTAGAGAAGTCCTATGGACTTCAAATTTTCAGGATATGATTCATTTGATGTTCTAAAAGTAATTGAATTAAAATAAATAATTACTCAGACTATAGATTAGCAGGGTAACAACCTAGGGTTGTTACAAACTCCCTCACTTAAGAACGATGTCATCCTCGACATCATCTCAAGGGAGAAGGCAAAAATGAAGAAATTGAAGAATAGAATAAGACTCAAAAAATTAATGGGTACTTGGAGTTTCAAAGAGACTGGGATACTTCCTTCTCATATCTGCCTCTTTCTCTCAAGTAGATTATTTTAAAGAGCGATTCCTCCACTAAACCTTTACCATTGGGATTGAGCGATTTTTCAGTTGCTTTTGATCATGAGCTAAGATCTTAATTGGATCTTCCGCATAAGAAAGATCTGGTTGGAGAGATACCGCCGGAAGTTGGATAAAGTGGGATGGGTTATGAAGACATCTCCGTAAAGATGAAATGTGGAAAACATTATGGACTGCAGAGAAGTCTTCAGGAAGCGATTCCTCCATTCTTTTCTAATATTTCAAATGGTTCGACGTAGCGGGGACTTAGCTTCCCGGCTACACTGAAACGATATACGCCTTTCATCGGACTGACTTTAACATATGCAAAATTTCCAACATCAAATTCCAGAGCATGATGATAAGTATCATGATACTTACTCTGATGATCTTGAGCTATTTTGATTCTTTGTTGGATCAGTTGAATCTTTTGATTTGTCTCTTCCACTAAATCAGAACCACAAAGCTACACACTGCTAGTTTCAGACCATGCTAACGGAGTACTGCATTTCCTGCCATACAGAGCTTCATATGGAGCTATGATTATACTTTCCTAAAAACTGTTGTTGTATGCGAACTCTACGAGAGGAATATGATATTCCCAGAAACCTCCAAAATCCAGTATATAGAGGCGAAGAAGATCTTCTAAGACTTGATTGACTCTTTCTATTTGACTATCGGTCTGAGGATGAAAAGCGGTACTCATGGCTAGAGTAGTTCCCAAGTCCTGGTGCACTGCTTGCCAAAATTTATAAGTGTAGCAGCTATCTCGATCAGACACGATAGATCTTGGAATTCCATGGAGTCTGACAATTTCCCTGATATACGACTTTGCTAATTTCTCCACAGAATCAGTTTGACGCATAGGGATAAAATATGCTGATTTGGTCAGTCGATCGACAATCACCCATATTGAATCGGCACCTGATCTTGCTTTAGGTAAACCCATAACAAAATCCATAGAGATATCAAACCACTTCTATTCGGGAATTGCTAAAGGATGAAGAAGTCCTCCAGGCTTTTAGTGTTCAGCTTTGACTAAGTTACAAGCGTGATATTTTGCTACAAATTCTGCCACACAAATTCATTTTAGGCCACCAGAATAATTTCTTCAGATCTTGGTACATCTTGGTACTGCCAGGATGTCCCTGATAACAAGAATTATGGCCTTCTACTAGAATCTCTTGATGCATGGATTTGGGAATCCATAAATGATCCCCCTGATATATCACACTACCTCAAAGTTGAAGATCGAAGCGACAACCACTTTCGATGTCCACTTTAAACTTCATATAATCTTTATCCTTGGTTTGTGATATAGAGACATCGTGATGAAACGTATGTTCAACTAAACACATGGATATTAGAGGGCTTAGCATAGCACCGTGCACTGGCCTGATTTTGAACTTTCAGAATTCTTCTTCTAACGGGCTTGATAGTACTATAGAAGATAGAGTAGCATGACGCTGAGTGCATCTGCTACGACGTTTGCTTTTCATGGATGATATTGGATGCTTAAGTCATAATCGCTTATTAACTCGAGCCATCTTCGTTGTCGACAGTTCAACTCACGTTGGGTGAAGATGTACTTCAAGCTCGGTGAATATAGAATACTAGACGCCATAAAGATAATAATTCCAGATTTTTAGAGCAAAGACTACTGCTGCTAACTCAAGATCATGGACAGGATAGTTCTTCTCATGAAGTCTTAATTGATGAGATGTATAGGCTATAACTCTCCCTTCCTGCATCAATACACACCTCAAACCTATGCCAAATGTGTCAGTATAGACTTGGTAATTCAGACCTTCTTTAGGTAAGGCAAGAACTAGTGTAGAGGAAAGAGCATCTTTTAATGATTGGAATGCTTTCTCACACTCTGGACTCCAGACAAACGGCACTGCTTTCTGCGTCAACTTTGTGACTGGAGACACTATTTGCGAGAAGCCTTTGACAAATTTCCTATAGTAGCCTGCCAACCATAAGAAACTTCTAATGTCGGTCACAGATTTTGGTTGTGACCAATCTTGGACTGCGCTTACTTTATTTTGATCGACTTTGATTCCCTGGGAATCGACGACATGACCCAGAAAAGCGACTGAGTCAAGCCAAAATTCGTATTTAGAATACTTGGCATATAGTTTATGGCTTCGTAGCTCTTCTAGTACTAATCGCAGATGGTTCTCGTGATCTGTCTCACTTCCTGAATAAATCAGAATATCATCGATGAAGACGATGACGAATTTGTCCATATATGCTTTCAACACATGCTGCATTAAGTCTATAAAGATGGACGACACATTTGTCAGGCCAAAGGACATCACTAAAATTTGTAATACCCATAGCGGGTTCTAAATGCTATTTTCTCAACATCTGAATCTTTAACTCGTAATTGGTGATATCCCGATCGTAAGTCTATCTTTGAGAAGACTTTAGCTCCGGATAACTGATCAAATAGATCATTGATACGAGGCAGAGGGTATGTATTCTTGATAGTTACTTTATTCAATTCTCTGTAATCGATGCACATTCTCATCGATCCATCCTTCTTCTTCACGAACAAAATTGGCGCTCCCCAAGGAAATTAACTTGGACGAATAAGACCTTTCTCCAATAGTTCTTGAAGTTGATTGTTTAACTCTTGAAGTTCTTTTGGTGCCATATGTTACGAAACTTTTGACAATGGTTGAGTTCCGGAAATTAATTCAATTGTGAACTCTACTTCTCTAACTGGAGGAAGACCGAGTAGGTCTTTAGGGAAGACATCATGAAATTCACAAACTATATGATTTTCAAAAATAGGCACAACTTCTTTCTTCTCTCCTAGCATTGTTACGAGATATGCGTCGCATCCCTTCCTCACTAACTTTTTTGCTGTCATTGCATTGATTAGCGACGATTGGGTACTAAATCTTTCGACGAATAATTTTAATTTACTTCCACTGCCCAAAGTTATTTTCTTCTTTTGGCAATTTATGGAAGCTCCATGCTGGCTTTGCCAATTCATGCCTAGGATTACGTCAAAGTTGGTGATTGGCAATATAATTAACTTAGCCTCGTAGTTTTGTTCCCCAATAGGAATATCTAGGTTGCAGAATTGTTGGGACTGCATATGGGCTCTAGAAGACAACCCGATGCTCAAGGAGCTAGTTAATTGATAGGTTGGTAGCTTAAGAGTTTTAGCCCAATCTTCCGATACAAAGGAATGACTTGCCCCCGTATCGAAGATGATATTACAAGATGTGTCGTTTATTGATAAGGTGCCTATGATTATAGTGAGTTAATAAGAATAGCTTCCCAATATTTAAAGTACTAAATGGTAAAGACTGGTTACTGAAATGGCGAGAACTGAATACGAATAAATTTTAAGGCGTACCTGACACCACGTCGTTGTCCTCAGGAGCAGAGGCAGGAGCCAACATATATACCCTAGCATATGCTGAGGGTTGTTTGTTCTGGGGCCTTTGACCCTGATGATCATAATTCGGCTTCTGTGCCGATACAATTGCTTTTGAGTTTAAAGTTGGAGCTGGCATTATGGCAGGAGCAGGCTCTCTGCGGTTCACTAGTTGAGCACGAAAGGCTTGTTTGTGATGGGAGTGGTCGATGGGCACTCCGTCGATTGTGTTCTTTTCCCTGCATTCGAAATTATGGTGGCCCTTACGACCACAAGTAAAACATACACCACCAAAGTGGTAGCATTTTCTGTATATATGTATCTTTTTGCATTCATAATTCAGGGGTTGTGTTGACTCCAAGTTGTAGACCTTTGCTACCTTATGATGGCCAAAGCGTTCCTTACTCGGCTGCATGGCTATTGCTTTCCTCTTCCGGTCCAATTGACCATGGAATCCTTCTTGCAAATGGGCAGTTTCAATTAATCCAGTCAGAGTCCTGATCTGACGAGATACTAAGTGTGCTTTGATAGAGTCTCTCAGACCCTTCAAGAAACGGTGGCACTTTGATGCTTCCATCCTGACTAAATCCGGAACGAAATGCGACAATCTTCGAAATCCTTGTTCGTACTCAAATACTGTATGGTTACCTTGTGTGAGATGGAGAAGTTCATCCTTCAGAATTGCTTGGGCGCACGGGTATGAACGCTTCATGGAACGCCTCCAAGAATAAGTCCCATGGAATGTCCTCTACTTTATAGTCGGCAAACTTATTGTTCCACTCGTTTTCCCACCAATATTCTGCTTCTTCTTGAAATAGATGGGTCACTAAGTGGATGGCTTCAGAGTTAGGGCACTTGATACTGGCCAGATTCTTCTCAGCCATTTTAAGCCAGTTCACAGTGTCCATTGGATTCAGTGCTCCATTGAAAGTAGGAGTTCGGAGACTAAGGAAACTTTGCAGGATTCCATCGCCCGTGTAGTGGGAAGATGATGAAAACCCTGGTTGGGATGCAGATTGCTGTTTAACTGAGAGAATAAGAGCACGTGTCTCTTGTGCCTGTTGCGCATTACTTTCTATCAAGGCCTTCAATAAATTGGCCATAGGATTGGACTCTTCAGGTCCACTCGACGATGAGACCGCATTCTTGATTGGAGTAGGAGCAGAAGGAGAGCCTGGATTCATGACTGGCAATACAAGTGGGAATTCAGAGGCATAAAATTTTACTATAATTTCATTCATTCATTTCTTCCTCAAGATAGAAGATACATGGATCTACAAAACATATCGATGAGATAACAAAATGACATAATAAAATTCTCTAAAATCCTAGTTACAATACTCTACCCAAAAGGCAGCACAGAAGTCATCATATGTGACTATGGGGCTCCTCCGAGCTAGTCTCCTATAAACCCAATACCACCAATGACTCACTAATCCCCTTAGTAAGATCTCTACGATCTCTAAACGATGCTCTTCGGGACAAGCTGTCTCTCGAAGCGCAGTAGTAATATGATCCAGCCATTCTCTGGCGAGTACCAAAAGTATGGTGCCTCCAAAAGATGAATGAACAAGAATCTTGTCTAGTACTTCAACTCCTCGAGGCGATACTCCATCTACGACCCTCCCATAGATCTGGCCGTCTCGAAGGTCGTATATCCAATAGTCATCGAATCCCCTAAAGTAGAATAAGGATGCTGACTACGAATATTCCATACCTAAGATGATTCAACCCATAAGTATGTTTATTATTACTTTGTTATTACTTTCAAAGTTCGTTCAAGTTCTAAGATGTCCATTTTAAAATTTGTGGTTTAAATTAATTTATTATATGCGTTATATTCCTAAGGTGTCAACATTCTCGTTCAAGTTCTTAGATGTCCATTTTAAAATTCGTGGTTTAAATCAATTTATTATATGCATTATATTCCTAAGGTGTCAACATTCTAGACGTAGTCCACCCTTTTCATTTCTGAGACAGCTTGATGAACTTTTGGATGATTGCTTTGCACTACACTTAGTGACTTGCGAGCTTTGCCTGATACAGAGAACATATCATAAAGTAGATAGGAACAAACTCCTTATCTGACACTTTATGATACTTCTCTGATACCAACTGTAGCGCCCCACCCCGTCACCACGTGCAAAAGTTTACAAGAAGTAAAATTAGCGGTGGAGCAGTGCGCTACTTAAGAGGACAAGAACAAGCAAAACTCAACTTCCCAAATAGGTTAAAAGACTGAGCCATACTGAAGGCTGCTGACTCGAACCTAAGAGTAAGATCAAGAGTCAATATTTAAGATAAGAGTAGAATACTTATCTTAAGTATTAGGCTAATACGTATATTAGGTTTAAAGAAACAAGTAAGGATCCAATATACGTTGTCAATAATATCAGCATTTCCAGTATCACATCACAAGGTATTATCCGCT
Source organism: Gastrodia elata (assembly GCA_016760335.1). Taxonomy (NCBI): domain Eukaryota; kingdom Viridiplantae; phylum Streptophyta; class Magnoliopsida; order Asparagales; family Orchidaceae; genus Gastrodia; species Gastrodia elata. Next base: position 20,651,503 of record CM028676.1, on the reverse strand, counting down.
TTAGCCTAAAGGCCTCACGGTTTTGCCCTCAGAAGATAACTTCCCAGTAGGTCACCCATCATGGGAGTGCTCCCACCTGAGCACGCTTAACTTTGGAGTTCTTATCAGGAACTCCACTGTTATCTGAAAAAATTCCTCGATGTTTAAGAGTTTCACTTATTACTACTTAAGTGGGTCATCACAATAGTATAACAGAGTGCGGAAGTTAAAAGCATATCATCAAGAATACATTCACCCAGAGCAGTATGTAAACATTCGTCTCAGAAAAGAAAAGAAAAATACATGCAGAGTTATTACAAAATGATTTAGCATATGAAAAGTAAAGTCTACTGAAATAAAGCAAAAAGTAAAAGGAGATAGTCATATCCTCTATAGCTCCACGTACTCCTCCTGGATCTCCTGCAAGTCCTCCTGTCCTGTCTCCACAAGCTGCTCGAAATCTAGCAAATTGCTGAATTCCAAAAGTACCCCATGTTAGACAAGAAGTCTAACACATCGCAACTAACTATATAGTAGGAAAGTAAATGCAGTAGACAGTAAAGTAAAGAAAACTGAAGAAAGGCTGAGAAAAATGCTAAGTAACTGCAACTGCAAACTAAACAGAGTAAAACTGCATCAAAAGATAAATACTGAAAGTAAATAAAAACGTTAAATACTCAGAAATCGATGTGAAAGAAATGTCAAATGATGTACTATATGTCACTGTAAAGATGTACCAAATATGCCAGAGTATGGTATATCACGGATATATAACAGAACTATCACTGAAAGGTTATGAGTAGTACAGTCCAATGTACACATACACCCAGTTGGGAAGACAGTACGGTGATGCAGATGCACCCTGAAATTCCCCAGTCTGTATATGTAATATTTCGTAACCCATAATTCATCACTAATACTCATGTGTCATTGCTGAGATGATGCTTCAAGCTCATGCTTATGCTTATGCCCATGCTTCTATGCTATATGGGTAAGAATGTAGAAATCTATGAAAACTTGGAATGCAGATAATGAATTATAAATCTCCATTGTGCAGAATCCTGCTAAAAGGTTTCTGTCACCTAGCTTCTAGAACGATAATTGGTTAAAGTTGCAGATTTAATTAAAGATCACTATATGGGATGATCGTATACACATATTCAGCACATTTTCAAGAAAAGTGATTCTTATCACTTACTCACCACCATACTTAGTGTCTTAAAGAAGGTGAATCTCATAACTTAGTTAGTTTGAGCCACACCTATTGAAGCGGTCTTTGCTAGGAGGCATTGCCCGTCATCAATTTGTATTTCAATCAAACTAAGGAATGAACCCCCATTTAATACAGTCTTAGATTTGAATGATTTATTCTAACGGGACTGTATTCGTCTAATCCTGCAGGATAGCACCTGCTCATAAGTCCCCATTAGAGTGAATCAACCAATCCTGAATACTACTGGAGAACCAATAATATGGGTATATTATACTACACCATCCAATAATTGGGGTTCAAACAAGTCTACTTAATAAATCAAGGAATGATCAAGACTATAAAGGCCTATGCTAAATAGGTAAGTCCTATACAAGGTTTCACTAAAATGTGATCAAGGACCACTCAACATGGATTATACCACAAGGAGAAGTATCATTCTAAGGTCTTAAGTAGTTTCTACCATGAGAGATTAAGATCAATTATAAGGTTAAGAGATCATCTAAGCTACTACCTCAATGAGTCATACAAGTTCTCCTACCTCAAAGTATATATAATTTAGGTCTCTTAAATATTTCAAGGCGATCTTATGAAAAGATGCTTAAGATCTCCCATTCTAAATTCTGATATTAATATTTTATGTTCTATTTCACAGTTAGGTTTAGAATGATCAGATCAGATGATTAAGTCATCTGATCACAACTTAATCTAAGATTATGGGATTTAAATCAAGAATGTTCTAAAAGTTTTAGATCACTTGTTCAATCAATATGATTTTATTAATCTTCTTATGCTAATGATCTTATTTAGGAGAAAATTTAGTATCTAAAGATTTGATTCATATTAGGCAATCATATGGCTTTATTAATAACCTTATCATGTCCAATTCAAATGTTTAAGTTCAATGTAAAATCAGATGTATCATTGGAGAAATGTTAAGTTGATTATCTTATAATCAAATCACTTTAGTTAATGTTTTTTAGGGTTTGGACCTTAATTAAATAGATTAGGGTTTGACCCCTATCTTATTTAATTAAGATCATGTGTTTGATTAATGATCAATATCAAATCAGTGAGTTAAGAGTGTGTTATTGGTGGCAATCTCAGATCTAGATCAAGTCTTAAAAGCTTGATCAAAGTCTTAAGATTTCTGAAGATTAATTATGAGGGTTAAGTTCTCCTTTCTTTGATTTGTTCAATTTACACATCATAAGTTTGCATAAATAATTTCAATACATCTAGCTTACTGTTTTGAATCAAATTAATAAGAAATTTTCAGAAAATAGAGAACACTTAGTGTTAATCAAATCCTAATTCAATCCAAAAGGGATTAGCAATAAGTTTAAATCCAACCATCAGAATTTCATATAACTTGGCATACAAGTTCTACATTACCATATAATCAATTAGAGACTAAGTTTGTTAAGATCCAATGATTGCAGACTCTTATATTCACTAATCATGGTTTAACAAAATTAGGGCATAATTTGAAATACAAAGATCAGAAAAATAATTCACTTAACTCATGCATCCTACTCATCATAAGCAAACTAATGGCACCCTAAATATGCAATTTAGTTAAATATAAATGCTAATTCACCCTAATCAAGATGTGCAATAATTAGGCAGCAATTTAAAATATAACCATAAGATGTGCAATTATATTTTATATTCAGATTACTGATGATCTTTTGATCATTTTCATATATGATATCAAAGGATTTGGACCAGTGGATTAAAAGTTATTCATATAATACATTCTGTATTTTTCTAATTTATTTTTCCTATGATTGGATTAGTTGGATTATTTTCCTTATGGAAAATAATTCCAATTAATCGGATTTAATATAAATGGGCTCAGCCCATTAGCCGAACCGCGCGGGTCGACCGGGGCCCGAAGACCCGGGACTGTCGCACCGCGCGGGTCACGGGCTGACCCGATCTGCACAGGGTCTTCGTCCCCGCCCTTCATCCCAACGGAATAACCCGATTAGGGAAAACCCTAGTCGGCCAATTCCGACGCATCCCGTCCACGGCACGTCCAGCAATTGATCGCCACACGATCCCCGTGGCCAGGCGCACCGAATGGGACCCAAAGCCCTCTGTGAGATGGTCCAGATCATCTGGACCTTACTCACTAAGGGCTTTTCTTATGGAGCTACTGTGGGGAGCAATTCTCCCCACAAAGACCACGTTGGACCCCGGGCTCGATCCCTACACCATCAGGGAGGTGAGGCGGACCAAAGCCCTATAATTTGAGGGCCTGGGATGGTCTGGATCATCGGGTCCTTACTCAATCGAGGAGGTCCTTACGGGACTTTGCCCGATCGATCAGGGGTAGATTAGGTCCTAGCTACGATCACATTAGGTTTGAAAAGACAATACACAAGCATACAAATCAAATGGAAGAAGGTTCGAGCCTCATTAGCTCAAAACCAGCAAGCTGGGGTACCTGGTTTTGCCGAGGGACTTGCAGACATTGTAGGGGGCAATGCTGAGCTGGTTGAGCTTGTCTGAAGTTTCTCTAAGAGTTACTGAACATCAGGAGACTCTTCTATCAGCGGTACGAACGCCTGGACACCTAGGGAGCTTGGACAGACAGCAATGGAAGCTTGGAAATGGCGGAAGATAACTCGGCTCCCATAGATCAGCATTGAATGGGGAAGCTTCCAGAGCCATTGGCTCGGGCTGGGGAGACCCGAGAGGTCAGGCCATGGCCGAGCTCTCAAAATTCCATTTCGAGCTCGGTTGGGTCACAAGGCCCAATTGGGTTACCTAGCCATTACGAGAGGATCAGTAACGACTTGCTGAGCTGGAGGCGCGAGTGGGGGATAAGGCCGGTAGCTAGCAGTACGGGGGAATCCTCCTGTCGGGCGTGCGAGGGAGTGGGGACGAAGGTCCACAGTGAGGGGACCCTCGGATGTCGTCTGATCTATCCATCAGATGGCGCTACAGCTGGGATTGCTCGGATCCTAACGGCCAATCGCGGGAGCGATCCTGACCATAGGATCTACTGGATGGATCCGACGACGGATCTGCGGTCTAGCGATATCAAATCCCGACCGTTGGTTGAAAAGGCGCGATGGCTAGATGTGCGGGACTCCGCTATCGTGTGACCTGGGCTCCACAGCAGATCACCCGCAGTCCGCCGTTATTTTAGTTTAGGGATATATTTGCAAAATTGAATTGTTGGATACTCTAAAATGCAATTAGACAATTTTAATTAAATGTGAATCATGGCCTAAATGATTTTCAAATTGCACCAAACTTTCACCCTTAGCTAATTTGGAGGTGAGGAATTCAAAAATGTAATCAGAATTAAATTTTGAGATCAAAATATTTGGGGTCTAGACTAGGGTATTTAGACTGATCAGAATATCATTTTGGACTTATAGAAGTTCTTTGGACTTCAAATTTTCAGGATAGGATTCATTTGATGTTCTAAAAGCAATGGAATCAAAATAAATGATTACTCATACTATATATTAGCAGGGTAACAACCTAGAGTTATTACGTATACTGTCTTAGTCATCAATGTTCTTAAAACATTGTGTTGCTCAAGCTTTGGTACACATTTGAAGTTGCGATGCTAGAAAATGGATAGTATTTTTGAAAATGCAATGCTATGTAAATATCAAATTTAGGATTACAAACATAATGAAATTATGCAGTTAATATAATAAATTATTATTACCTACTTTTCATAATTTTTAGATTTCTTTAGGTGTATCTCTAAGTCTCACAAAAATTTGAACACAATATACTATTTTTTCACATTTAGCAAGTTAATCATGATTAGATATAAGGTCCTAATTGTACATAGCATTCATTTACCTTGTGTGGCATTTATAAATATTCACATTTTAAGTTCTCATATTTTTTTGATAGCTTGTGTTCATAACATGAAAACTCTATTTTGAAAATTGTGATATATATTCCAAAGTTTAAATAAAGTTGCACCTAATGTTTTTGTGAGCAAATTATTTAAATTTTCTTCACTTCAAACCATAAAAATTCAAAGTTTTCAAACATAAAACTTGTGCAATATTGAAAATAGCTTCCAAAAATAGTAAAACTATATTTTTCACATAATATCTTTGCTTATTAGTTTAGATCACACTAAAAGTTTGATAATTTTCATAAAATAAAATATAAAACTAAATTTTATACTGATTTTCTTAGACAAATTTAGAATAACAATACCAATAACCACTATAACCTTTTCATTTATCATATACATAATCATAGTTGGGCAGATCGAACATGAAGGCACATCCAAGGCATCATCATCATGAGGATGAGAGGCAACATGATTTCTAACAATGGAAGAAGGTAAGGGGAAAGATAAACCATTCATCGACATATGCATTTCAGCAGAGGATTCTAAAAGAACCGAAAAATCATACGAAGAAGGTGCTGATGAAAAAGATCACGATGAGGACGGTGTCGGGATGAGCCGGCTCGTGACCCGCGCTGTGGCATTTAGCAGAATATTCTAGAACCCACTGGGTACCATTGATCCACGCCATTGCCCATAAATAGAATTAATAAAAATCATATTAATTAAATTATTTGATAAATATAAATCCAAAAATGATGATATTTTATATTATTTTAATTAGAAAAATATAAGGATCCATAATATGAACCAAAATTAGTGTTTCACTAAGTATTTTCACTAATAATCCTTTAATTATAATTAAAAGTAATTAGTGAGAATTAGCACACATAATTTAGAAAATCATGTTTAGAGTGTCAATATACTCCTTAGATAGTAAAGTACACTTAGGAATATAAATTGACAAGTTTTGATACCAAATTGGTATGGGCAAATTTATGTTAGTTGGAATATTTATATTTTAATCAAATTTGAAATCTATCCTAAGTGTTAAATTAGACTCCTAACTAGTTTTAATGCTTGAACTAATGTGTTTCTTACTTTAGAAGTTTAGAATTACTTAATTCAATCTTAAGTAAGCTGAATGAGTTGTTAATCGATCCATAATCTAAATTTCAATAGCCTAAGTCTAAGTTTCAAGATAGGTATATAATTGAAGAGAAAGATTTGGAAGCTACAATCTTAGAGTGAATTAAGTGATTCTATTGATACGCATACCTAAGATTCTATTGATATTAGCTTGCAATTGATACGCATATCTAAGATTCTATTTTTGCAATTAATACGCATAAATTGCTAGCTAAAATTGATACGCATAAATTGATACACATAAATTGCATATTAGCTTGCAATTGATACGCATAAATTGCATATTAGCTTGCAATTGCAATTGCTATGCATAAAGATTTGGAAGCTAAAATCTTAGATTGAATTAAGTGATTATTGATACGCATATATAAGAAAATAGATCATGAACCTAAAATATACTTAGACCGTTTGTGAATTTAGTGTGGCAGAGCTCTATCTCTATCAAAAGTTCTTGAAAACCCACTTCCTATTGCAGCCATAACCTTATCCACAATGTCCATAATAGCGCTGACTAGTTCAAGCACTGGATAGGCTGGGATGCCAACTCTTTTTCTTATGGAATGTAAATGTTTGTGAAGTTGAATGCATTCCTTGCTTTTGTTCCTCATCTTTATTGTCTTCATGCTCCTAGTGAATCGGTGAGCCTTGCATATTGACCATTGACTCAGGTAAATTGACATCATTCTCATTAAGACATAAGTTTTGACTATAGTTGGGTTTTGTTGTTCGTGGATTTTGTTGTTTGAGTATTATGAAAGTAGATAATAATAATTATTAAATTAAGTGCAGAATTCATAGGATATGCATACATATAATTTTTAATAAATAAAAATATATATTGTAATTAATTAATTTTATGGGGATATTAGGAATAATTAAACAGGAGATTGCCTATAAGAACGAATGAAGCTCGGGGATTAATGGTACGCGCACCCTCTTTTGAACGAAACAGCTTGTGGAGTGTCTGTTTTCACTTTCAGGTGCAACGGATGGGGCGCGCGAAGTTGGATATGAGATACAGAGAGGATGGAGCAGCACATACGGCGTAAGAGCGAAGGGCATGAAGAAGAAGGCTCGGGAACTCTCCGTCCTCTGCGGTGTCGACGTCCTCTTCGCTGCCTACTCACTGGACCTCAACCAGTTCCAGTCTTGGCCGGAGCAGGATTCTTCCGATTTTCAGAGGATCGGCCGACGTTTTCTCAGTTTGCCTCAGAGGATCCACCAACGCAGCAAAAGGACGAGCTGGAGGCCTTGGACTTGAAGCTCAAAGAGGTCAGAGAGAGGCTATGTTTGCTTCCGAATCCTCTTCCTCCTGCTGCTGCTGCTTCAGATCAGGAACATATTGCCTCGGAGGATCAGCCTTCTCCGAATGATTTCAACGCATTCTCACCCGACTCGGTTCTCCCATACTTATCGTCCGCATAAATGTCTGTGCCATCGCCGACTGCCTGCTCTTCTCATCTTCCTTTTAACATCCCCGAAAATGCTCGAATTTCATCTCCTCCTCACCGCAATCTTCTTCATCACCAACCTTCTCCTCTGTGTGATTTCAATAACTACAAAATGCCTGTGCTCTGGAATGGTTGCTCTTCTCCCTACTACTCCCCTACTTCTTTGGTTCTTCTGGATTCCTCCGCAGAAATTCCTATGCTTCCATCTTCCACTGTCGGAAATCATGTTCTTCAAGTCTCTCATGCTGATGATGATCCTCTTTAATGTGGCTCCATGTCCCATCTTTCGTTCCTTTCCAGCATACCTATGTGGAGCCCCATGAAAACTTGGAATGATTTCAGTGACTTTTCTTACTATAGCTGAGCAATGATGCATTGCCCATTCGTGATTATTTCTACAAATTTATAGCCTTATGCACATACTTTTTTGTATTTATGTTATGTGCATAAACAAATTGTTGTATACACATATTTGATCATGTATATGATAAATAAAAAAGTTTATAGTGGTTATTGTATTATTGTTCTAAATTTGTCCAACAAAATAGTTTAATGTTAAGTTTTATGCTCCCTTTTATGAAAAATATATCAAACATTAAGTGTGATGCGGATGCTATTTTCAATAAATTGCACAAGTTTCATATTTGAAAACTTTAAAATTTAATAGTTTGAAAAAAATAACATTTCAATAATTTACTCACAAAATACTTACAATCTAATTTAAACTTTTGAATTTATATCACAATTTCAAAATGTAGTATTTATCCTATGAGCACAATTTATCAAAAAATCTTATTCAAAATGTTAATATATGTAAATGTCACACTTAAGTGAATGAATGCTCTATATTCTTCATAAAAAAATTTAATCTCATTTTTGTTCTATCTTGTGCTTGTTAAACCATAGTAAGAGAATGCACTGGCTAATGAAACTCTTAATATCACCGACATCAAGTTTCAAACATATTTTTTCTTTCATTTTAAAGGTAACTTCAACATTGAATGCCATGGTTGCAGTACAAATATTTAATGGTTAAGAGGTTGAGGAAAAATTAAATTTTATAACTTTTATAGTTTAATTAAGAAATGAGGGCATGAATGCGACCCTTTAATTAGTCTAAATGTGCAATGATGGCAATCACTATAGCGCTCATTTTATATAAATAATTTTAGATTAATGATACAAATATTTAAGAAATTACATTGGTTTTCAATTTATAAATTTCAACGTTGAATTTGCTAACAAGCACATTTATTTTGAAAGGAAAAGAGAAAGGTAAGAAAAAGAAAACATCATTTTGTTATTTTAATATATTTCAAGCAAATATTTACTTGTATATCATACTGTTGTACAAGTATGATAGAGAAAAATGCAATAATGGATAATATTTTGTTTTGCTATAATAGTAAATAACATAATTTTTCCAAATATTTTAATTTGCCTAATTTAGAATGCACATTCTGCATTTGGAAATGGTTAAACCATTTTAGATCTGATAGAAAAATTATCCTAATTGATACTAAGATAATCTATCATCCTACTTCTCCAATCAATTTTGAGAAGAATTTAGCAATTTCAAGATTTAAATTTTGAAATATGTACATGCACCTGATATTCTCAAAGACATGATTTAACATAACATTCTGATATACATATCTTAATTATAAAACCCAAGAAGTACTCTTTGGGTGGGTATAAGTAATACTAAGACTAATATAACATGCTTAAACTAGTTGTATCAACCGAGCTTTAGTTAAATTAGTATGACATTCTAATTCTAGGGATCTTTGTATTTGAGCTATCTCTATTAAAAACTCATGCAGAAGAACCTAGTGTACCTTGTCAGGAATATTATAAGAAAGCTCTTAGTTAAATCAGTATGACATTCTAATTCTAGGGATCTTTGTATTTGAGCTATCTCTATTAAAAACTCATGCAAAAGAACTTAATGTACCTTATCAGGAATATTATATGAAAGCTCTGAAGTTAGCATACGGTGTTTTCAAAATCTTTATTTACGAGTTTAAATAAATGGTCCAAAACACATTCATAAATCTGAAGCATTGTTCGTGATTCAATTAATAGAAATTAGCATCAGTAACCGTCAAAGTAAAATCATCAGTGAAGAATTTGGACGGTAGAACATAGGACCTATTCAATTTGTTGCGTATATGTTAATTCAGTATTATTATGAGCATTCATGTGTAGAGTTCTATCACATTCAATTCTATTATAGTATGTGCATTGTCTGATGATCTGGAAGCCTGTTAAAACCTGCATTCAAATAATTTAATACTGAAATAAATATAGACTCCAGATATTGTACTAAAATTGATTTTAAAAAATTAATAACGAAATTCATTTGGGAGGTTGGTGACTGCTTTATCTTTTTGTTTTTTGTTTTTTCGTATTGTTTTAAGGTCGTCAATCACATCTGTCGTACTATTTCTTGATTATATATAATATGCCAACAATGTTTAAAAAAAGAATTATATATATATATGATCAATAAATAGTACGACAGATGTGGGCTTGCAAAGCAAATTGTTCATATAATGACAAAGCTAGCATAAAAACTCTAAAAGTTAAATAATTCACAATGCTTGTGTGTTGAAGTCTGGCTATAATTTCATTATATGTTAGTAAAAAAAATTGATGACTTTTTCAATTCATTTTGTTTTTACTAGAAAAAATCATAGTGCTTTGATGTTATTTAAAGACATTGATATTTAATAATTATGTTTACAAGCTTTTTTTGCCAAAAAAATTATTCTCTTAGTTAAAATTTGATTTTCGTTATTTTAGACAAACGTTTAACTCTTTGTATATTCAATGCTTAAAAATTAAATAATTTTGATAAAATATCTATATTTGTACTTTAATTTTCATGCTAAGTTTATTTAAATGCTTATCAATTAATAATTATTAATAAATTTAGTATTTTACTTGATTTACAAACACTTGAATACCTTATTAAATAATGAGAAATAAAAGAAATAGTCCATTGACTTTTGCAAAATGTTCAAAATAGTCTTTAATTCTTGTAAATATTTTTTTTGGTCTATTGACTTTTGCTTAGGTATGTTTTTTTGTCCCTCCCGTTAACTAGCTGTTCCCCTTCTATTAAATTTTTTTTTTCAACCAGAATTTCCAGTGGCCGCTTCTTGCCAATTCCCATGCCGCTAAATCCAGCATTGAATCGGCTACCGGAAATGGCCGCTGGAAATGACTGCTGAATCCAACGAGAATCGACCGCTGAAAATTACAAGCGTCCAATTCCCACATCTGGAATCATTCACTTGCCATTTCCAGCCACCGATTCCCACTGGAAATTGCGGCTGAATCGAGCGGTCAATTCCAGCGAAAATCGCCTGCTGGAAATGGCAAGTGGCCGATTTTGGCTGCTGGTACCAACCGCTTGCTATTTCGAGTGAATCAACGACTTCGACTGAAAAAACTAAATTAATGGAATGGAACTGTGAGTTAACGAGAGGGACATAAAAAACCTTAAATAAAAACTAATGGACTAAAAATAATATTTACAAGCATTAAGGAGTATTTTGAACATTTTCGTAGAGTTAATGGGTCATTTTGATAATTTTCTCTTAATAAATTGAGGCAAGTAAATTAAATTGGAAGTATAGTCTCTTGATTATTTAGTTTAACCTATATAGTCTCACATTATTCAATTTATTAAATTTCTCCCCAAATATACAATATGCTCAATTTAGTCTATAGATATTCATTTTAAGATTAAATTAGTCCATAAAATTAAGCTAGAGTATTGCTGCACTTACACATTAGTATAAACTAAAATATATAGATGTTGTGTCAATCCAATGTGTAAGTAGATTATTGGTTGAACTTTTTGATAAGACATATATACAAAAATTACAAAAAAAGAAAATTTCTTATTAGTCCTGAATACTTTTTGGTGTACATTCTTGCATAACCATAGCTTTTTCCATTAAGCTAAGATAAGATAGTTGTGTGACTAAATCAATTATATTAATTAGTTGGGGCATCTAAGTTGAACAAATTGAGGAGTTTGGGACTTGAATGCTGAACATAAAATACTCGAGTGACTGTTATGACAAATTTATCAATTTGAGTGATTAAAAAACAAATCTAATTATCAGTTGATAATTATCTTAAAAAATTATACATTTTATAAGATACGTATTAGTCAATTTTGTAAAATCTTATAAAATATTGATTTTTGCACTTCTTGCCACTTTATGAGCTTCATTAAACTATTTAAATTTTGATTAATTTTAACAATTTGATCTGTATTACAAATAAGTTCATAGTCCCTACATTATGATTACAATGTCATGACTTGCACATTGCTCAAACTTTTAACATAATATGCACTATTTTCTCCATTCTTTTTCCCTATATCTCATTGGATAGATTTTCCAAAGCAATTGATTGAATTGCATCCCAGATAAACTACATTGACAATACTGATAATATGAATTCTTCCAATCAAGGGCATGATAAGAATTTGTTTTGATCTTAGTATCGTAAGGGTCTACTACTGGATGGGGGGGTAAATCTTGGTGGGGTTTGAGGCATGCACTAGAATGAGGTTTGTGCCAGATCACAAGCGGATTTGCTTGGAGGGCTTGTGCTAACTATCTAATAGCGATGATCAAGATTTATTGATAAGGAGGGATTGTATGCTATGAGTGGAGAAAGGTATACGGATCAATTCATAATGGTGTGTTAGCTTAAAGTCAAGCAATTTAGGTTGCTTTTGGCCTTTTCATGGAGAGGAGTTAAAGGAGAGAGTTTGATAAGAAGTTGATGTGTAGAGTGTTGATTAAGGATGGTGGAGGTTAGTTTCTAGTTATTGTAAAGTGTAGCCACGTCTGTTTTTTGGGATGTTCTATTTATTTGGGGATGGATGAGACAGAGTTCTTTTTCTGTTGAGAGTTGTAGGTTATTGAGAAGGGAGAAGGGAGGTGGGAGGAGGTAGGGGTTGGCTGTAGATTAGATGAGAGAGATTTGCTTAATTTGGCAAAGGTGGTGGCCTTCACAACCTCCACCAAAAAGATGGCTACTCAGATTTCGACAAACTTATAATTACATGTGATTAGAAAACTCATCTCGTTCATAAAGCTTTACATCGATGAGTGTATTGGTTGGCTGTAGTTTATATGAGAGAAATATTTGTCTAATTTTGCAAAGATGGTGGTCTACACAAGCTCTACCCAAATAGAAGGCTGCACAAACTTTATTGAACATATAATTACATGGTATGAGAAAACTCATCTCATTATTATTGCTTAATTATTATGTACAAACCGTCAAGAATAAATAGCAGGGCTAATATTCGGAAGTAAAAGGGAATCAAATCTACACTACTTAAAATTGTATTTTCAAGAGGTGAAAGGTTGGTTGAGGGAATATGTTTGATTTATTATATGTTTTTTCTCTTAATCAAGATACAATATAATAATACCCATAAAATATTATAAAATATTTGGGTGAACTTGGGACACGCTAAAATGGTAGTTTCAAAGTTGCCTTAAATATGTTATAAAATTTGCTCAAATAAATCACTTTCTAAAATAGAATAATTTAATTATTGTTATGTTGCTTCCAAAATTGCATCAAACATGCTAATTTGAGGTTGAAGCCTTGAATTAGTATGCATATTTATTGCAAGTTATATATGGACAATTCAAACATAAAAGGTGCTAAAAGTTATGACCTTCTAAATCTTTTTTGATGATGATCACCCTCACCCTTACATTTATCAAGTTGTCCATTAACATAGCAAAATCTTGATACGGGTGCACTCTATATAGTAGAAGTATTGCGGGATGTTGAACTAAGAAACTGTCCTGATAAGAATGCTTTTGTAGTCTGTTTTGCAATTGGGTCAGTTCTAAGCTCCATTATGAACTGTCTGAGGGATAATTAAATTTGTTATGTAGAGTATGATTGGTCACTTTGACATGCTATTGTAATGAATTATTAATTCAAGTCTACAATAATTCTATTAGAGGATACGATACACCTAAAATAACTAGAAATGTCAATGAATTTATTGTAGTATACTGTTTGATAGTTAAATTTGTTATGTATAATATGATTAGTCACTCTGACATGATAGTATAATAAATATCAATTCAAGGGTTCTATAGTAACTCTATTAAAGTATATGATATGCAAAGTATTAATAGATATGTCACTGAAGTTTTTGTTGCATACTGTTTGATTTGAAATAGTATCACCTGTGAATCTATGTGAAGTTATCAACTGTAAAATGTTTAATTACAAACCCTATAAGCTAATTTATTTAATTTAACTGCAATGTGACATGTATAAATATTCTTACAATAAAAGATTTTCAAGTAATCTAAACTTAATAGAAATATAACTAAAAATGTGATAATTCTAATTATTTAATGAGTTTATAAACAATATTAATTGTCTAGAGATGCCACTTGAATCATTGAACTATAATGAAAATATCAGCTCCCTTCTACAGCTTAATAATCTCTTTAGAGGAGATCCCACTCAATTCCTTAACAATTGAGTTCGAATCTACCACCATTACCTTTGTTTATTTATGAACAAGTCCATTACATGTGAAGGCAACGATACCTTGATGTAATTCTGAATAGTTTATTCATATTAACTTAGCTTTCAAACTCAATTCACTAATAAACTAAATATTCACCTAAGTTTTGTACAATTTCTGATCTTTTACTCAATGCAATAAAGATTCGAATAGCAAAAAATATGCGTGCAAGAGTAAGATGAGGTGCCACCAACAATAGCCAGCAAAGTCAATAACAATGCATATAATGCTAAACCGCATGTAAATATGAATGACCTTCTCAATTTCAAATGAATAGTCTTATCAACTTCAACTACAATAATCTGCCCAAAGTATGTCTTTTTGATTTTCATATATTTATTTATATTATATTGCATAAACCAATATCCCTCTCATTTATTTCTTCCATTTAGCAAAAATGAGTTTAAAGTATATACAAAGCAATTTACAAAAGTGCACATCATTACTGCTACACTAATACTTCATTCAAAGAATCATGCTAAGTGTTGTAACTTTAATCAAGACAAAATGAAACATGGCTGCAATAGAGCAAAATTAATAAAATTAGAAGAACATGTGTACAACTATTTAAAAGTGCTAAGGGCAGCAGATTCAAATCAAAATTTGGCAACACTATATATATTCTCAAATGTGCTTATGTGCAACCTTATCTACTTGTATCCTGCTTTCAAAAACAATTTTGGAAGGGTAATAGGATAAAATGTGCCATTAATCATTTACATATTTCTTGATTGATGAAATATGCTAAAAAAAATAGCAGGGAAGCTTCGAACCTGGAACTTACAACATACAACAAGTTATACGCAGTTTATCCTTCATCCTCAATTTCGATATTATAAGCATCTTCTTTATTGCCCAACTCTCAAGTTCATACAACATATTATATTTAACAAAACATAACCTTTAAACAGTATTGATATTTCCAAAATAAATTTTCTAAGGAATAATGTCAGAATCCAGAAGTTAGGCATGACTTCTCTTTGAATAACAAAATTTCATGGCATTTTTATAAATTTTCAAAAAAAATAATGAGCTTAAATATAGCAACTAATGTCTAAATGTATGGCATGCAATATTCAAGTGGGTTAAAATGGCATGAATCAATGTATTAAAATAAGTGATGACTTGAACTGAAATAACAATAAGAATACAACATATAATGGTAAGAAAGCATATCAAATGTCTAAATCATGCCTATGATGCAGCTGTGCGCAAGCTCTAGAAACGAGCTGATTAAAAATAAAACACTCATGAGATATAGCCAAAAAGAATCAAAGCTAGTTAAGAAACCTACACTGAGATGGTCATAAAAATAAATGAGCCAACTTATATATAGACAATATTTTTCAAGAAGGATTAGAAACATAAAAATAACATTTAGAGTTTATAGTTTATATATCAAATGAGATGGATTGATGCTGTGTAATTCTTTAAATAAGCTCGCCAACTAGAACAACATTTCAAGGCTATTGTCAACAATTTTAGCTTCACTAATATCTTGATCTATTTTATTTTTGGGACATATTGAACCACACGATATGACTGTCTTGCTTTCAAACTTCCTTGATGAAGCAGTGCAGCTAAAAACTGACTAAACTTTGTTTGGCTAGATGTAGATGCAATTTAGAATGATAAAGTAACCAAGAAGCATGTTGTTAACTAACACTTCATGGTGCTTAAAGTTGTGCTGAAATTCTGCAATGTTGAGATAATAGATAGACCAACAAGGTGTTCTAAAGAAGATTATAACTTGACAATGAACTTTACAATATGGATTTGAGGCTGTAATGCTTCTACATTTGGAAAACATTCATGAGCCAAAGATTGTGACAACCCAATTCAAAATGACAAGCAGAAAAAAAAAAAAAAAGTATGGCAAAAATGCCATTACAAGTGATAAGTTTAGTCTTCTCTTCAGCGAGGTGCACTTTATCTTATAATATTTTGAGGCGTATCAATACAACTTTTCAACATGAAACACAAATGAATCAACTTGACCCAAAGTTCAACAGAGGATGAATTGTTTAGAGCACAGTATATTAATGTGCTAGTTGGAGCATACAACATAATCCCTATATATGTACATGAAACACAATTTATATTTAATTAATTAATTTTAGTGTAATCTTTGTTCTGATATATGCATTAGTTTCAGCAAATTGAATGAGGTCAGCAATTACTTGATATGTAAGCAGTTGTAATTATTCTTAAGCAATCAATTCAATGAATAAGAGCAAATATAAAAAAAAATTTCTAACAATCAAATTACAACAAATGTTCACTTGCATATAAATATACTAATTGTAACAACACAAGTTGTTACCTGTGTTAATTAGGATTAACCCAGATCCTAAATTTTGATCTTAAGTGCTAATTAAGCCATTAGGAGTTCATCACCAAGACCTAGTCCAAATCAAGAGTTAAATAGATCAAATCCTGATTTTTCAGAAATTCAAAAATCCTGGAAATTGATCTATCTAAATGAACCTCAGATCAAAAATTGAACTTCTCCATTGCGCTCATTGCCCCCAAATTAGCTATGGGTGATGTTTTGGTGGCAATCGAAAGTCATCAAAATTTCGACAAATATTTTAATAATATTTAAATACCCCAAAATTTGGGAAATTAAATACTCGTTGGAATTAAAATCTGACTTCACTGTTGTGATCCTCACCCTTGAATTAGCTAAGGGTGAAATTTTGAAATTTTTCAGAGCGCATTTATAAAATCTGATTTTTCTTTAGGATTCAATTAATTAAATAAAATTTGTATTCTCCATTTATTTCTTTCCCTCCTTCTTCCTATTTGGCTGGCTAGGACCCATAGCCATCCAATCCCAGCTGAGCCTCCTTTCCCTTTAGCCCATTTTCCATGCTCAGCCTGCCCCTTATTTTTGTTAATTCTTATCCTGCCACCTTTTCCCCCTCCCCTCTCTCAACCTCCCTTATCTCCACAACTGGGATGGGACAATGCATGTCCATCCCATCCAATGACAGGCCTCTCCTCCATTAAGTAAGCCTTTAGCTCTAAGCTCTCTATCTCCCCTATCATCTTTGCCCAGCTAAATTCATCCCATTGCTATGTTTGCTAAAGGAATGATCTCTCAAGCTCTCAAGCCTCCCTTAGAAAATCTGTCATTATCAAAGCCAAGGTACCTCATTTCCCCATTGAATGGATTCAATGGCTAATTTATTTCACTCTTATGCTTAGTTTGTATCCTTAGGAAATTGTATTTAGGATATGGAGTTCATTAGAGCTCATTAGGTTTTGATTTTAGGAAGATGAAGTTGTTCTGTTTTTCTTCTTTTCTGCATACCTAGTCCTTTAACTCCACTGTTTGCATTGATAACATGATTGTTTAGTATTGATTTGGGTATCAATGGAAAGGTCTCGGAAAGACCTTTCCATCGGTATATGACACCACATGTGAAGTGCTCTAGGTTGAGAGAAATTGAGCCCAAACGTTGACCTATAACGATTTTCGCATAGGCGAAATCACCATCAGGCCCCGCAGCGCCTGAAGTTTCGAATTCGGGTTCATAATAGTTTAATCAAGCATAAAAATATTTTTGATGAAATTAAATGAAATCCGCTGCAGCGCGCCACAGCGGGTTGTAGTGTCATTTCAGAGAAAACCATATGAAATCAAGAAATAAATTAATTGAACAGTGACTTTCGAAAGTTAAACTGCTACAGCGCGCCGCAGCGCCTGAAACCGCTGCAGCACGCTGTAGCACCCAGCTCTCGGGGTGGTCAAGCTGTAGTTCCAAAAAGTGCTGCAGCGCACCTCCGCACTGCAATTCATCGCAGCGCACCATAACGCCTTACAGCGTTGCCGCGTGCCATAGCACCTAGCTCTCGGCCAGAAGGTGCTACAGCGTGCCGTAGCATCCAGAACTGTCCGGATTGGTCAAGAACCAACTGAATTTTAAATATGGAAAAATTAGGTTTTATCTCCCTTTCAAGAAAATAGAACCCTAAATTAATTTGACCATATCTTAGTCAAATATACTCCAAATCCAAAAATTTATAATGCTAATTGGATTAGAATTTTAGTGCCAACATCAATCTAAAATAATATTTAGGTTTTGAGCCTTAAAAAATTATAAATGACCAAAATACCCCTAAACCTAATTAGGTCATAACTTGACCAATTGAAGTCCAATTTGGTTCTACTCTTAGTTAAAGTACTCAGTGTGATATTGGGAAGCTATAGCCACTAAATTTGCTAAATTTGGACACCATATGGAAAATTTAGCTTTTTGACCCCTCTTAGCTTTAAGAAATTCCATTATTACCCTTGAAATTGAAATGGCTATAACTAATTTATTAGACCTCTGAATTTAGTATTCTTAGACTCTATGAAATCCTTAAATAGCAACCAACAATAAACTACATAAAAATTTAGATTTCATTATGTGCAATTTACTAAAATGCTCCTTATGTCAAAAACTCTCATTTGGACCTATAGGACCCATTTCTTATCCAAATTTGATGTACTTACTGTCTATCTTTATGTTAGACAGTAAGGAATCATTTGGTAGTAAGAAATTTTAATTTAGAGCCCTAAATCAAAAAGTAGCTTTTTGAACCCTTAAGTAGGGGCAAAATGGTCATTTTGCCCAAAATTAAGGTTAAGTACCCTTAACCCTTAAAATACCATTTTTCATCCATAAAATTAATAATAGAACTGGATTAGGATCAATTTAAGCCATAAAATCTCTTTATTTGTTAATTGTCTAAAATCCCCCAACTTAAGTTTGAAAATCTCTAAGGAAAAATGATCATTACTTAGCTAAAATCCATCCATAACTTTCCTAATTAAATAAAATTAGCAAGTATAAAGAAATTTAATTAACTCTTATATTCTCTCTAAGCCTTATCATTATGAATCCTCACTTCATCTTAGTATATGTTCCTTAGGATTAAGGATATATATTAGGTTAAATTTTATTTATTAAATAATGGGGTTATTCAATGAATGAATCCTTGATTTTTATTAGTTTTTAGATTTTCATAATTTCATTTTTTGTTAATTTATCTTTCAATCCAAGATTAAGAATAGGATAATTATCCTATTAAGCTTGATTTTGCTTAATATGATTTACCTCAATCATTAGTTCACTTAGAACTGAAACCTTAGACCCTTAGACTTTACCTTTGGATTATGTGCTTAACTCAAATCTCGTGGTATTAAAATCATAATCCTTAGTTTAGTAGATCTTGATCAGATTCTACTATAGAACGTCTAAATTCATTAATTAGTTTGAAATGATTTATTATTTAACTCATAGTCAACATTGATTTAATCATATTAGGACCTAGGTAGTCCTAATATTTTGTAATATATAAAGCCGTACTTCTAAGTTACACTCGATAGTAAAAATTGGAGATCCTTAACCTGTGTAACTTAGAATAGTTAGAATGGTTTAATTAGATAATAACAGTGTCACCATGTGTAAAACAGTCTCTTGCTTACTACTTGATTATTGTGCTACGTATTCCTTGTACTTTCTGCTTAATCCCTTGGACATGTCATGTATGAAAACTTTGTGTATGAAATGAAAACTTAGAATAATTAGGACAACAATTATCTTCGGTTCAGTTATATTCTGGTAGGTTCTGGTGCACATTTACCCTAATGAACAAGGGTAAAGAGTAATAAGGATGCTTAACATTACTCATTGAGGAGCATGTGTTAAGCTTGGAACCCATATAGTCTTGCGGATGTGCTTGACTCGTCGGCTATTTCTGGACATGTCCACATAAATAAAAGTAAATTAACTAAGAAATTATGCATTTGTATTTACTACATCTTCAGTTCTGCTGTTCAGTTCTGTCTGCCCTAGCCCAGAAAGGCTTTGGGAATTTCTGTCTAGGCTTGAATGGCTAATTTTTTGATATGGCAGTTATACATACCTATTTCAGTTTCAGTTTAATGTTTATTATATTATTGATGCATATTATTTTCAGTTAGCTGTACTTTACTTATTAGCTTATTTGTACATATTTATAGGATGCTTAATTTTTGTTGCTTACTATATGTACCACTTTTAGACTTACTGTTTTTAATCAGTGTATGTCATATGATCATCAGCATATTTATGATTAGACTTTCAAGTACTTTTACTTACTGTATTATATATGTATGCCTATTCCTTGCTTAGTTTGTTTGAGGTGTGCTTTCTGCCTCAATTTTTGCTTAGTTATAAATGCTGTATTTATAACTTACCTTACTCCTTGTATGCTTACTGCTCCTATGCTAGATAGTTGTTTTATTTCTGTACATGTAAATGGTGACGTTAATTATTCATGTAAGATATTCAGCCTAAAATATACTTAAATAATTGTCTAATAAGATTTTTTTATTGGTTGGGGCCCTAGCATTGTGAAACCGATAATATCATATTTATATAGGTTTGAGGAGCTATGTGCTGAAGAGGAGGAGCCATTTATTGAAGAGGAGCGTTAACCGGGTGATCCAGAAGCTGCCTAGTTTTCTTTCTGCATATTGTGAGGATGAGAGACCTTTTATTTCAGTCATTTAAACTATTTATTAAATGTTGCCTAGTTTTCTTTCTGCATATTGTGAGGATGAGAGACCTTTTATTTCAGTCATTTAAACTATTTATTAAATGTTGTAATAATACAGATATCTTAACTATGTTTTTCTTCATTGTACTTTATACTCTGAGCTGTGTTTTTCACTTTTTCCTATTTATTGTGATAATTTGGATGTATAATTATCTTACTTTACTTCTGCACTCAGATCTATATTCACTTAGTGACTGAGTATATGGCATGTATGTAATGGCTTATCTCTTCCTTACTAGTGGATTAGGGTCTATACCTAATCTAATCTTAAGTAAGGCATTTACTAATGTGACACTCCACTCTTTAGTCTAATGATTATGGATTAAGGGATGGGGAGCCACACTAATATACTAACATCCCTTATCACTAATATCAAGCAACAATCATCACTAACTATATCTGAATGCTCATCAGTATTCTTACAGTAGTAAAAAGGTCACCTATAAATTGATACACCTTGATTTAAATAGAACTAGATGCTAAAGACAATATCAAATCCTAACCAAATCAAAGCCAAGAATATAATCTACCAAATGGATGTAAACACCCTATTGATTAAACAATTCACAACCTAAAATTGCAGTCCCAATTTGTTCACTTAAGTCCTATTTGTTCTATAAAGAGTCGACTTTCAATCGAGCTCAATTGAACCCAATTGAAGATAGATAATCTATATCCTTATAGCATTCATACTATATAATAGGGTTATGAAGTACCTATAAATTGCGTTGGCGAGTCACTGCTAGGTTTTGGCACAGAGCTTCACTGGTTTGCATTAGATTATTGATGGCGTGCAAAGAGGATAGGGGTGTGTATTGATAAAGAAAGAGAAGTGGTATGGGTCTGATTGGGATTGAGGTGGTGGTCTAATCCCTCACAAGGTCTTCCATTGGCGAGAGCTTACGAAGCGAGCCTCGCGTCATTCTTGCGGCTTAAGAGGGGAAGGTGATCCCTCGCACGAAGGATCAATCGCTCGACTTTGATCGAATGGTGCCATCATTACGCCGCTTGATCGAATTGAGGAAAGTTTAGGGAAGAATGAAATTAGTACAGAGCTTCAAGAGTTAAGGAGAAATATAACCTTTTAAAAATTGAAATTAATAATTAATCAAATTAGTTAATTGACCATTACACAAATTATTAGAATTAAATAATTATAGGTTTCCTAAAGAAATTCCAAAAATTTTCTCTTAATTAAATTAGGGTGATGAACTTAAAAATGCAGTCAAAATTTTAATCTAAAGTCATTTTAATTATTTCATTTTTCAAGGTATCAAAAATGCAATAAAATATTCGAGAAATTTTGTTGATCTCCAAAACTTACCAAATTTTCACCCTAATTAATTAGGTCCGAATTTTGATTTAAGGTCAAAATAGTTTTCTCATTTTTATTATTTAAATAATTATCCAAAATTAGGGTTTTGCTCATTTGATCCTCAAATTGGACCAAAACTTCGGTACTTGCTTCTAATAATTATTTAAGACTGTTTAAAGAGATTTGAAGTTAATTGCCCTGTTAAAAAATGATTAACCACCTTGAGTTGTTACACACATGGCTAACACATACACACATGGCTAACACATACTAATTTGGAAGCTCGAGATGCATAATTAGTATAATATTACTTGGATTTAAATCTTCAGTGCAGAGTTTAATTTGGCCAATGGGAGTTGATGTAGCACATCCTAAGAATATTATCAAATGCCCAACAATAAGAGCCATGACTAAAATTCAAGGGAAAAATTGAAGGTTTGCCCAAGAGCCTGATCAAAATCCCAATAAAGAACCTAAATATTAGGCTTATCATTCATATTTTGTTTTTATTAATATTGTACTTTTTTATTTATTAAGGCACCTATTTGGCCAGCCATTTCATGAGAAAAATATTTAATGTAAGTAGTTGGGCTTACTCCCTCACTAATTGCTAACTACCCATCTTTCCCTTCAAAATTTCCCTCCATATTTTCCCTCCAAAGCTCATAGCGCTAGAGACTTATAATGCCTATAAGTATGAGCTAAAATATAATGTAATAAAGTAACTTGAATGAAGGAATTTTGTGGTGAGTAGCTCTTATATTGCTTGGTGCTTTGTGGTGTCAATTTATTACCTATCTTTGGTGACTTAGGTTGTTATCTTATTTATATTTTATTTTCTAACTATACACTTATGCTCATAACCTCAAATCTTCCACACATCTGCTCTAGCATCTTAAGTATCTCTTAAAATTATTAACTCATTATCTAATCTCTCAAACACACTCCAAACTCCACCACAACCTCCACAACCAAATCTGAAAATAGATCAACCTAATCTTATTCCCTATCCCTCGATGCCCATCTAAACACCATCAAACCTAGCCATCTACTTTATATTCAAATTACACATCTTAAGCTACGAATATTAATATATTTTCAGCCCTTTAATCTACTAAAACCCCACATATAAGAGGGATTATTTGAATCAGCCCAAACTAGGCTCGAACTGGATTAGACTTGGTTTTTCTTTAGATAGTCCACTCTAAACCCATAACCAACCCACCACAAACTCTAGAAATCATTCTTAGATATTACCATACCCATCCATTTAATATTGAAATGCCTAATTCACCAAAAAGGCAGACCACTAGCATCAGTAAGTCTAGGTTAAATCATTAAATTTGCATTTACTAATTTTATATAAATTTAACTAACTCTTTCTAATTTTGCATGAACTTAGTTAACATTTGCTAATTTGATATTGAGTCTAGGCTAGTAAATTAGAAAATTTAATCTTAATAGATCATGTGATTAATCATCTTGATTAAACTTTAAGATCCTTAATTTTCTTTTAATTAAGATAACTAGCATAATTTAATCCTCACTAAAATATGATGGATTTGCAATCAATCAATTCCCAATAATTGTATGATTTTTACCCCGCCATTCAAGTGCTTATGATTAAGATATAGATTAGAAGAATTACATGCTTGACTTTGCATCTAGATCACATGATTTAACTTGTAAACTAGCATGAGGTTTCATTATCTTGGTTTCTTAGAATTTATTTGTAATTCAATATGATAATGAGCAACTTTAGATCTTTAAAGTATAAAGATAATTCTAAGTAAGTAAATGTTATGCTTTTTAATAGGGTTATTTTTAGGTAAGAAATGCCTTAATTGTAGGACCTTAGATAGACCTTAATAACTCTAGTGATTGTTCCTATGCCTTCTAGTAGGAAAACCTAAAATCTTTGTGGTAGTTATCCTAAATCGAATGACTAATATGTCACTTCCACGGAGCCACTTATGTAGGACTTACCACAATAGAGAAATGATTCATTAGCTTGTAATTCCTTGTTCATTAAATAAATTGTTAGAATGAGAACCTTAGTTTCTTCATATGAAAATAATAGTGCATATCCATAGAGCCTATATATTTAGCAAAATATGGAATTAGTTGATTTACCCTGAATAGAATTGTAGAGTTTTGGTCTTATCTTAGGTAATTAGATAAGTACAATTCAATTCAGGATAAACATCCTAAGTTCAAAGTGTGATGACCCCAATATTGAATAGGAGATTAACCCAACATTAGAGCATCACTACAGCATTTAATACTAAATTAGAAGGAAGCTAACCTAATACAAAATGCTGTGTGGCCAAGAATCTTTGTGAGAGTGTTAAGTTAAGATGGGAGGAGGTAGAAGGGTAAGGAAAGAATATGAATAAATGTAATTGCAAATATATGTAAGTAAAAAAAAATGCAAAAATTTAAATACTAGAATTTAATTATTACAAACTTGAAACCAAAACCATCACATAATAAGTAAAAATAAATGCAGCGGTAAGTATACTTTTGTATATGGAAATAAAACCATCACAGAATAAGTAAAAATATATGTAGAAATTTAATTGTTATAAACTTGTAACCAAAAAGCAATAATAAACATTGACTCTCTCACAAGTAGGAAAATATGTGGAAGTAGAATTTTTATAAGTTCTTCAAGCACTAGGTGTGGTACCCCACCCCTTGACCACCAACAATCAAGGCAAAAGAGTATTGTACCACTTTAGCATATCCCTCACTTATCATTAGATTAAGGCGTAATTCCTCAATCCACTAATAAGGGAAAGATGTGCCCTAAATAATGCAACTGTAAGTATATATATTCATCAGAGTGTGAAAATAAAGATAGTAAATATGCTACATCCAATCCACCATAATACAGGTAAGAAGTAAATATGTAGCTCAGAATAAAGTAGCACAGTTAAAGAGCATACATAGGTATATGAATTATTACATCAATTTTAAGATAAGTTTAAAATGAAATAAATCAATCATCCTCACAAGGAAGATAAAATGACAGCTAATCTACTAATCTTCTGCCCCGACCTGATACTCTTCCAAGAATTGCTTCTCTTCAAGCACATGGTCTTCAAACTGCTCAGAACTTACCATTGTTAATTTCACAATGATAGGGCCTCAGCTAAAGAAAAGAAAATTTGTTTAGACATATTGCCTAAGTACATTTTAGGCTATTTAAGTTCATATATTTTATAATATCATTATTTTAGGCTGTACGGGTGCAACAAGCATACAAAAGGATATGGAAAGTTATAAATACATCATTTATAATTGAGCAACATATGAGACAAAAGAACATACCTTAATACTAAGCTGTGATAAGATTAAGTATATTTATATAAATACATTAAGACAAGTACTGAAAGAAAAAACTCATCCTAAGCATGCTGATAATTGTATGACATATGAAAGTTAAAAATAAATAATATGATTGTGATATGTATAGTAAGCAGTAACAGAAACTAGCATCCTATAAGTAAGTAAGCGGGTAAAGTAAAGCTGATTGAAGTAAAATACCATAGAAAAATAGTAAACAGTAAATAGTAAATAGGTATGTAATTATGGCCATATTAAAAGGAGGGCTAATCTAGACTACTGTAACAAGTATATTCTTAGCATCATCTGAGGCTAAGCCGGTAAATAACAAGGAAGAAATAGAACTGAAGAGATAATAAGTACAAATGCAGTAATATTTTAGTTATTGTAACAACCTCAAGTTGTTACCCATCTTAATTTTAACTTAAACGTATCTCAATTATCATTCTATTAAGTTCATCTAGCCATTAGAATCAATCCTGAAGATTTGAAGCAATTTGGAGCTCAATCAAATACTTTGGATTATTTTAATATTTAATTAATTAGAAAATTGAGGTATTTAATTTAACCTCAAAATCGAAATCCAACTTTGCCATTACGATCGTCACCCCCAAATTAGCTAAGGGTGATGTTTTGGAAATGTTTGGAAGTCGTCGGATTTTTTTGAATATTTTAATATAAATAAATGCATCGAAAAATAGAATAATTAAATAATTGTCGGAATCGCAATCCGACTTAGCCGTTGAATTTCTCACCCCCAAATTTGTTAGGGGTGAATTTTTAGGATTTTTTGGAGTACATTTCTTAAATATGAATTTTTTAAATAAATTAAAGAAATAAATCTTTATTTTTTTTATTTCTAATTTTCCTATTTTCTATTTTCTATTTTCTATTTCTTCCCCTCCATGCCTATTTTCAACGCCTTCCCTGTCCTTGGGCATGCAAGAAAATTTGAGGGGCCATCCTTTTCTTCCTTCACCTCCTAGCTCTCTTAGGCCATGCCCACTTCACCCTTCTCTTCTTCTTCTTCTTTAAGAAGGAGCTCAACCCCTTCTTCCTCTCCATTTGCTAAAGTTGAAAACTCCTCCCTCCTTCCTCCATCGATGCACTTTGTGCTGAAGAAGAAGCTCCCTTCCTCCAAAGTTCTTGAAGAAAAATAGAGTTTTCTTCCTCCCTTCTAAAGGCTAAGGTACCGTTTGCTCTCCTTCTTTGGCTGTTTCATTTCACTATTATACTTGTTTTGCATAATTAGAAGTCTATGATTGAGTATGGAAACCATTAAAGTTCATTAATATATCAAATTTCCTTGAAAATAAAATGCTCTGTTTTCATTCATTTTGCATACTCGAACTTTTAACTCCATTGTTTGCATAGTTAGAATAATTCATTCATACGATTTTGGTATCAATGGAAAGGTCTTAGAAAGACCTTTGCATTGGTATATAGCACAACATGCGAGGTGCCCAAAATTGGGAGTAATTGGGTGCGAAAGGAAGCCCATTACTGTTTTCACACAGGCGAAATCACCGTCGGGCGCCACAGCACGCTGTAGCGCCCGAAATTTCAAACTTGATCCGCCATAGCGCGCCATCGCGTGCCGTAGCGCGCCACAGCGTGCTCTACCCATGCCACAGCAGCATAATAAATTGTGATGTATAAAAATATATTATTATAAAAATAATGAAAATACGATGTAGCACGCTGTAGCGCACTATAGCGACCGCACTTCAGGAATCAAGCGCCATAGCGCGCCGCATTGCCTGAAAGCGCTGCAGTGCGTCACAGCGCTAAAATCTATCGTAGCCTGCCACAGCACCCAAAAGCACTGCTAGGCGCCCTAGTGCACCACAGCATTCTACCGTGCCCAATAGTGCTGCTGCGCACTCTGGCGCGCCACTGCGCGCCGTAGCGCCCAGAATTGCCCGAAACTGCCCATAATTGTCTGGAATGGCCGAAACTTCACCTTTTTTGCACTTAAGGACCTTAGAATCCTAGTGGGGCCGAATTATATCAAATTTAAACCTAGTTTAGGTAAAATTAAGCAGTGTATAAAATTTTATGTGAAAATCAAATTTGAAAGTTTGTCCTTTATAGTATGCGCTTAAATCTCTTATGTGTCTTGAATATTTTGTGCCAAATCTTAAAAAATAGAATCTTTGAATGCTTGTAATGACTAAGTAGATCTTAATAATCAAATTGCATGAACTTAAGTCTTTTAGATTTGTAATCAAGTGCTAATCCTTTTGGTTTTAGTTAGGATTTGATTAGCCTTAATTACCTCCTATTTTATGTCATTTTACATTCCTAGGCTTTCATTATATTAGAATGCATGTTAGAGAATTTTAACATTTATTTTGACACCTTGATGTACCTAATTGATATTAAACTATATTTGAATATGATAATCTTAAGACCTTGATTAAGTAAATGATACTTAATCTAAACCTAAAATTTGCCATCAATAATACACCAATAATATATAGATTTGTCATGGATCTATAAACCAACCATTGGTCTTAATTTTGGTAAGGCTAGGGGTTATGACCTAACTTGTCTTGATTAAGATCTAAACTTTAATCACCTTAATCAATTAACTTTATTGTAAAATAATTTAACTGACATTATTTTAATAATGCATCTGATTTAGTATTGATCTTAAATCATTGAATTAGAAGTTCTAAAGTTAATATTGAATCTATGATTGAATTATCTGAATCTAAACTTTAGATCTTTAATTTTCTCTTGTATAAGACTATTAGCATAATATGGATAATAAAATTGTAATGATTTATGGGCTTAATCACATAATCCAAAGGGTAAGTCTTAATGACTAAGATTTAAGTCTATTTATGAACTAACGATTAAAGTAAATCCTATTAAGCATAATCAAAGCTTAATACAATGAATCTCTTAATCTTAAGCTAATATTGAAAGATAAAATAATCATAGTTAAAATATAAAAATATAGAAACTAATAAAACTAAGGTTTTATTCATTGAATAACATATTTACTCAATAAATGAATTCTAACATATGGTCTACTCCTAATCTTAAGGGAAAAGGTCATACGGTGCAAGTGAAGTTCCTAAGGAAGTTCCTACAAAAAGACTTAGGCAATTTAAGAAATTGATGGTAATTATTAGAATTTATCTTTATTTGCTGATCTAATTCACATAAGAAAGTTAGGGATGTGAATTAAAAATTGAGTTAGAAACTTGTAGGCTTCACTTAGAAATTTTTCATGCTTTTAATGGGGTTTTTATCAAATTATTTGATTATGAGGTTATGGGTTATAAATTGATCTCAAATTAGTTTTATTACTGATTTTAATTATTTAAATGATAGTTTGGAGGTTAAGGGCACTTAACCTAAATTTTGGGCAAAATAATCATTTTGTCCCTATTTAGGGGTCAAAAATGCTACTTTTTGATTAAGGGCTCTAAATTAGATTTTATTGATGCCAAATGATTCATTACTATCTAACATAAAGATAAACAGTAGGTACATTCAAATTTGGACAAGTATTAAGTCCTATAGGTCCAATTTAAAGATTTTAACCTATAAGGGCATTTTGGTAATTTCACTTGGTGAAGTTTAAAAATTCAGTTAGTTTATTATTGTCTACTATCCAAAGATTTCATAGAGTTAAAGAATACTAAATTTTTGATATCTAATGATCAAGTTATTGTCATTTCAATGTTATGGTTATATTTTCATGAAGAGGGTCAAAACTTAATTGTTCCATATTCAAAAATCACCTACAATTTTATATAATGCTCAATTTTACTAAAATTAGGTTCAATTTTGATATATTTTTGCCCCATTAGGATTCTAGGGTCATTAGAACGCCAAAAATCACAAATTTGGGCAATTCCGGACAGTTATGGGCACTTTTGGACGTTTCCGAGCACTACGGTGCGCTGTGGCGCCCTCTGGCCGAAAGCCAGGATCGCTGTGGCGCGCTACGGCATAGCTAACCCGAGATGTGGGTGCTCTGGTGCGTGCAGCGCTTTTAGGCACTGCGACAGTTTTCAATGCGATAGCACGCTGGCAGCGCTTTCAGGCGCTGCGATGCACTACGGCGCCCAATTTCCCGAGAGTTGGTAGCTACGTCGCACTGTAGCACCCCTTAGCCGAGAGCTAGGTGCAATGGTGCGCTATGGCATGCTACAGCATGCTGTGGTGCACTACGGCACTCTACGATGGATTCAACCTGAGACTCGAACGCTATGGCGCGCAGTAGCACCTGACGGTGATTTCGCATGTGCGAAAACCTTAATGGGTCTCCTTTCACACTCAAATACTCCTAATTTTGTTCACCTCACGTGTGGTTCCATATACCGATGGAATAGTATTTCCGATACCTTTCCATTGATACTAAAATTGGCCCAAAATGGTTATTCTAACTATACAAACAACTAAGCTAAAGGTTAGGGTATGCAGAAAGAAGGAAAAATAGAGCTGATTTTCTTCCATAAAAGTTTCTATCTCAAGGAGCTCTAATAGATTCTATATCCCAATCACAGATTTTTAATAATGCAAAATAAACATAAGAGTAACATGAAGTAGACATTGAATCCATTCAATGGGGCAAAGGGAGGTACCTTGGCTTTCAAATAGAATCAGATGGAGGAAGAGAGCTCTATTTTTTGCTTGAACTTGAGAGCTTGAGGACTTGAAGATTTCTTCAGCAAGCACAGCAATATGGGGAAGAAGAGAGGAGGGAATTCAGCTTGACAGCAAGGGATAGAGGTAGATCTGAGAGCTACATTTAAAGGAGAATGAAAAGAGGATGTGGTAGGCATGGCCTTCGGGAGAGGAGCAAATCCTTTTCCATCACAGCATGGAGGGAGAGGAGATGGAGCCTCTGCCCCTTGCGTGCGGAAAAAAAGAAAAGGGAGGCACAGTATGGTAAGGGGAGTGGGGTCCATCTAGGGAAAAAGAGAAAATAAAGAAAATGGAGATTTAAATAACTTTTAATTCAATTTATTTAATTAATTATTACTTTAAAAGTCAGATTTTATAACGCGCTCCAAAAAATGCCAAAAATTTACCCCTAGCTAATTCGAGGATGAGGAATCCAACGATGAAGTTAGATTTTGATTCTGATGAGTATTTAATTTTCTTATTTTTTGGGGAATTTAATACATTAAAATATTCACGAAAATTCGATAACTTCCAAACCCTTCCAAAACATCACCTCTAGCTAATTTAGGGATGACGAGCGCAATGGAGAAGTTGGATTTTGATTTTGAGATCAAATTAAATATCTCAATTTTAAATTAATTAAATATTATTAAAATAATATAAATATTAAATTGAGCTCCAAATCACTCCGAATCTTTGAGATATGATTCTAATGACTAGATGAACTCAATGGCATGATAATTAGAATAAAATTAAGCTAAGTAATAATAACCTAGGGTTGTTACACTAGGTTCAGCTCCACTTATATTATACTGCTCCTGATCTATCATATTTGGTATTTAAATATGATAGAGCAAAGCCAAGAAAAAAATATATAGTTAGATTAAATAGTATAAGCATATTTTAAGATAGGCTAAATATTTTATAAGTTTATTTGGATATCACAAGCTAATTTATAATTAAACTAAGCAGCAGAGCATTTAAATGCATTCAAATAGGGAAATGAAGTAAATGTGACTGTAAGGAAAAATAGTAAGAAAGAAAGATGAGTAAAAGAACTCACAAGTATAATCGTTCTAGCCTGTAACTAAAAAGGTAAGGGAAAAGTATCCTAAATAAGGCTAGAAATTACTAAAGTGTATTTAAAATAAAATAAAATGAAAGCATAAATATGTTCAATAGAAATTATGCTAAATAAGAAAGATAAGCAGTGAAGCATTTAATTGAAGTTAAAACTATATAAATTGTATTCTATATGAATTGTAATAAGTAAAGTACAGTACTAAAATAAAAGTGTAAAGCATAGTAATTAAAAAAAAATCTTAGTCTCTTAGTCTATGATTTGCATAGCCTAGGATTATAAAAAGTAATATAATTAAAAAGCTATGATAAAATCTTACAATCGATAAGATTGTAAAAAAACTCATATATTATTAATTTATGTTATTTTATGAAAATACTTATTCTGCAGATACAAACAGAATGAAGCGAAGAGTTAAGCATTCTGCTTAACCGGTAAAGGAAAGCGGGGTTTTTGTAATAGCCCAAACTCTTAAATACTAAGGTATTGTCCATTTTGGTCAGAAAGGTCTCATGGTTTTGCTCTCAGAATATAACTTCCCAGTAGGTCACCCATCTTGGGAGTGCTCCCACTTGAGCACGCTTAACTTTAGAGTTCTTATCAGGAACTCCACCATTATCTAAAAAGACGCCTCAATATTTAAGTGTTTCATTTATTACTACTTAAGTGGGTCTTCACAATCTCCCTAACTTAAGTAACTGACATCATCGTCAGTATCCACACACAGATCCAAGACCATCCATTGGGTAAATAGAATGAGGTGACCACTACAGGCTCAATTATTACTACTTAAGTGAGTCTTCACAATCTCCCTAACTTAAGTAATTGATGTCCTCATTAGTATCCACACATAGATCCAAGACCATCCATTGGATAGATAAAATTAGAGGTGACCACAACAAGCTTAAGAGATCCCATAACTATGTAGCACCTTAACTATCATAGATTCAAAAGGCTGCTCACATGAAGTGGTACTTTGCCCTGTATGATACTTAGCTTCTATCTGACACCCTATGGTTTGCTCTGATACCATTTATAACAGTCCAAACTCTTAAGTACCAAGATATTGTCCGCTTTGGCCAGAAAGGCCTCACAGCTTTGCCCTTTCAGTAGGTCACCCATCCTGGGAGTACTCCCACCTGAGCATGCTTAACTTTGGAGTTCTTATCAGGAACTCCACTGTTATCTGAAAAGGCGCCTCGATGTTTAAGAGTTTCACTTATTACTACTTAAGTGGGTCTTCACAATTTGATGGTTAAGGTGCTACATGGTTGTGGGTACCTCTTGAGCCTGTAGGGGTCACCTCTAGTCCTATCTACCTAATGGATGGTTCTTGGATCTGTGTGTGGATATTAATGAGGACATCAGTTATTTAAGTTGGGGAGATTGTAAAGACCCACTTAAGTAGTAATAAGTGAAACTAATAAATATCAAGGCACATTTTTAGATAATGGTGAAATTCCTGATAAGAACTCCAAAGTTAAGCATGCTCATGTGGGAGCACTCCCAAGATGGGTGACCTACTGGAAAGTTATCTTCTGAGGGCAAAATTATGAGACATTTTTGGCCAAAGAGGACAATACCTTTGTGCTTAAGAGTTTGGGCTATTATAGTTTCAAAGACAATATACACTCACATTCACCCTCTAAAAATGTGAAGTCTGTTTATTACTCTTATTTAGCTCGCCCTTGGCCATCCAGCAATATCAAACCCCTATAGTCTTATGAAAATTTTACTTATGCCCAAATGTTGTATGTATGTTCAAGGAATATGCTCAAAGCTAAATAAGCATTCAAGGAATTTCAAATGATTATAAACTATGTGATATTCAAAGTTATCTAATTTTTAATTATCTACTTAATAATAGGAGTAAATTGAACTCCCAATTAACTTAGAGATATTGATATCTAATCAATTATAAGTAGTAATATAAGTGATTTGAATTTTAGAAAAAATGGCTTAACTTAATTTATGGAATGATAAAATAATTTATAAGTATCATAATATAATTTAAAATTAGTTATGTTCTTATCCTAAATCACTTGATTGAAATAGTTTATTGAAATCAAGGCTTAGAAAACTGGTTAGGAAAAAGTGAGAATAAGGAATTTTCATATTTGAAGAAATTGGAAATCAAAGTTTTACATACTATGCTCATCTAATTAATTTATAATGGGAAGGTTCTGCCCAAAATCAATCACTAATCTAGCTACTATCAAGTAATAAGAGAAGTCTAAGAGTATAGGAGATGAAGGATTATAAGCTATAAGCTCTATATTTTCTATTGATTGAAAGTTAAATAGAATCTATTACATATTCATGTCATGATTAGGATATCTAGGGAACCTCTAAATCAAACAATAAGGAAATTATAAGAAGTCTATGAGCTAAGGAAAAAGTGAACTATAATTCAATTTAATTGCTAAGAGCAAGTCCTAATAGGTTCATAGCCTACAATCACACATGTATTAAGGTTAACTTCACTAATTGGGCGTATTAATAAATTCTAAAATCACAAGTAAATCAAGTTATAAAATAAGTCCTAAAGCATCTCTCCTAAAGTTGTAAGTTGAATCAATCATTTTGTTAAGTGTGCAAGCCTCTAATACATGAAAATTAAGTTTTAAACACGCAATTAAAATTGAATTGAGAAGTAAATAATGTATCATGTTTTGTTGTCCTAGGGTTTAAATACTTAAAATATGCATAATTAAAAACTATATAATTATAAATTTATCTAATTTGAGGAGTCAAATACCTAAAATCTCCAATTTTTATCCAAATGAAATAATATAAAAAATATGAAATACTTATAGTATAAGGAGAAGAGTGACATTAAGTAGGTCAATGTGGTGCCTCACCCCCTAATCCACAAGATTAGACTTAGGGGTGGTGTGCCACTCTAGAAAATCAATCACTTATCATTGGATTGGGTAAGATCCACAATCCACTAATAAGGAAAGGGTGTGCACATAATGAATGCATAATATTAGTCACTAAGTAAATATAAATTTGCAGAGTACAAAAGTAAATACAGCAAAAAATACATCCACTTCACCATAATTCAAATGAGAGATAAAAATGAAAATACTCAAAAATAATATCACATAAAAGAAAACACAATCACAAGGGTACCTGTATTATCGCATCATTTACTTAAACTTTAAAACAAATCAGAAGCATCACTCATCCTTATAATAATATCAAGAAACTAAATGTCTTTAGCTTCACCCTGTTGCGCCTCCTCCAGATAGGGCTCCTCCTTAGGTACCAAATCTCTAATATGCTCAGATTCTGATATTATCAGTTTCATAATGCTAGGGCCCCAGCTAACAAAAGAAAAATCATATTAGATAAATTGTCTAAGTACATTTTAGGCTGATAAATTTTTATATATTTATTAACATCACTATTTCCCTAAACTTTAAGCAAAAAAAAGTAAAGTTGGAGAATCAAGCATACAATTAAAAGGGAAAAGCTATAAATAATAGCATTTATAACTTAAGCAATAGTAAGGCAAAAGACATATCTCAAATGTCAACTAAAAACAAGGCTAGGCGATATATATGTAGATATAGTGAAAATACTGAAAGAAAATTTAACATAAACATGCTGATGATCATGAGTTATGCAAATTTAAAATAACCAATCCAACAGTGATATGTACAATAAGCGACAAAAGATCTAACATATATATATATATATATATATATATATTTATAAGCAAGTAAGTAAAATAGCTGACTGAAATAAAAGTAAACTAAGAAGTATAATTGAAATCAAAAACCAAAGTAGAAATTGTGTGTCATGACTGCCATACAGATGAGGACTAAATCTAGTCTACTAAAATCAAAAGGATTCTTAGCAAAGGAGGCTAAGGCGATAAAAACTTTCTAGCGTCATAAGAGGCTAGGGCTACAAAGATCGTAGCGACATAAGTGGCTAAGGCGCAAAAATTTTCTAGCGTCAACAAGGAGGCTAGAGCTATATATAAAACTGAAGTGAGAGGCAGTATTGTAGCGCCCCGCCCCGTCGCCACGCGCAATAGATGAGTATAATCAGGTCGGTGGCAGAGCGGCATGCCACTCAGGGAGGAATATCTCGTCTCCTCGAATAGCTGCAACACCAAACCTATCTGAATGGCTGCTAACTCAACCTCAAGGAGGGTTGAGAGCTAATACTTAAGATAAGAGTAGTATTCTTATCCTAAGTATTAGACAAATACATACATTAGATTTAGAATACAATAGGAATCTAATATATGTATAAGTTATCAGCATTTCCAGTATACTGATCACAACACAATACTAAGTATATGTAGTATATAACAGAGTGCGGAAGCTAAGCAAACATCTAGAAATATTTATCACAGAAGCTGAATAAAACATTCATCTCAAATAAAAAAAGAAAACACATCTAGAATTATTATAAATAGTTTACTAAAATATAGAATAAAATCTAAGTACTGAACTGAAAAAAAATTACATAGGAAAGTAAGGTTGAAGAAGAGTCCACTAGTGCTCCACTGGCTCCTCCTGAATCTCCTGGGTGTCCTCCTGACTTCTCAAGATCTAGCAAATTGCCGGATCCCAAAAGTACCCCATGTTAGACAACAAGTCTAACACATCGAAACTAATCTAAACAATTCTACTTATTCATTTAACATGTACATAATATAAGTAAATCTGCAGAAAAACTGTGAAGGTAACTGAAAGTATAAAACTGAATAAAATTGTACGAAATTGAAGTAAAGTAATATAAATTGAACTGTAAACTGAATACTAAAAGTAAACCAAAATTAGTAATGTATATGAAACTGAGTAATAGCATGTAAGACTATGTTATATGCCATTAAAATTGTGCATTTGAATATGCCACAATACAATATGCCAGTAATATACAACTGAAATATTATTGATCTGCTATGAATTGTATGGACCAATGTCTATATACATCCAATTGGGACTGCGATACTGATGCATCCTGAAATTCCTCAGTCTATGTACGCAACATTCCGTAACCCATAAATTATCACTAATACTTATACATCATTACTAATACTCAACATCATGCTTATGCTCATACTCATGCCGCTAAATTACATGAGATAAATCTAGAAAAATGTGTAAAAATTTGATAATGAATTCAAGGTCTCTATTGTGCAGAATCCTACTAAAAGGATTCTGACTTTTAGATTCTAATTCAATAATTAGTTAAAGTTGAAAGTTTACTTAAAAATTATTAGATTGAATGATTGTATACACATATTTAACACGTTTACAAGAAAAGTGGTTCTTAACACTTAGTTTGATTAAGCCACTCTAATAAAGCGATCTTCTATAGGAGGCATCACCCAATGGCAATTTGTATCTCAAGCTAAATCATTAAGATGCCCAACTCACAGTCATACTTGTGTCCTAAAGAAGGTGACTCAAATTACTTAGTTTGTTAAAGCCACACCTATTGAAGCGATCTTTGCTAGGAGGCATCACCCTATGGCGATTTGTATTTTAATCAAACTAAGGAATGAGTCTATATTTATAACACTCTTAGTCTTGGAAGATTTACTCTAACGGGACTGTATTCGTCTAATCCCTCAGATAGCACCTGGTCGTAAGTCCATATTGGAGTGAATCAACCAATCTTGAATACTATTGAAGTAATCCAGTACTATGGGTATACCATACTACACCAACCAATAATCTGGGTTCAGATAACCCTATTTAATCAATAAGGATTTATCAAAGCTATTAATCATTGTTCTAAATAGGTGAGTCCTATACAAGGCTCCAAGGATATGATAAAAAAATCACTCAATATAGGTTGCTATTACAAGGAATAAGTCTCATTTTATGTGCTTTAGGTGATTCCTACCACAAGGTATCAAGTTTAACTTCTAAAGTTATGAAGGATCATCTAAGTTTCTATCTCAAAAAGTTACAAAAGCTCTTCCTATCTTATTGTATCAATAATTAAGGTCTTTAAACATTTCAATAACGGTCCTATAGCAAGACCCTTATAATCTCACTTTTTTACTTTTTAAGTTAATATTCAAGTGGTTAGATCAGATGATTAAAATTCATCTAATCCTTTTCTATTCTACAATTATGGGATAAAATCCAAAATCTTATTAGAGTTAAATCATTTCATAAATCATTATAATTTTACTATCCATTTTATGCTAATAGTCTTATATAAGAGAAAATCAAAGATCTAAATTTTAGGTTAAGATAATTCAATCACATAGATTTAATATTAACATTAATACTTCTAATTCAATAATTTAAGATCAATACTAAATCAGATGCATTATTAGAATAATGTTAATTAAATTATCCTTCAACTAAGTCAATTGATTAAGTGATTAAGGTTTAGATATTAATCAAGACAAGTTAGGGTTTAACCCCTAACCTTTCTACCATTAAGACCAAAGGTTAATTTTAAAGGTCAATGACAAATCAATGAGTTATTAGTATATTATTGATGGCAATTTTAAGTTTAGATTAAGTATCATCTACTTAATAAAGTTATCAAGATTCTTATGTTCAATTATAGTTTAATATTAACTAAGCACATTTGGGTGTCCATTCAAATATTAAAGTTTTCTAATATACACTCTAATATTATGAAAGCATGTAAATATAAAGATGACATAACATAAAAGGTAATTAAGGCTAACCAAATTCTAATTCAAAGCAAAGGGATTAACACTTGATTACAAACCAAAAAGACTTAGGTTTCGTGCCATTTGGTTATTAAGATATACCTATTCAACACAAGCATTCAAGGTTTCTACTATTTAGCATTTGGCACAAAAATCCTGAAGGCACACAAGAGATTTTTGCACATGTCATAAGGGGCAATTTTTCAAAGTTGATTTTTCACTTATAATTTTATGGAATCCTCAAAATTAACTAAAATATGTTCAAATTTGATATAATTCAATCCCATTAGGGTTCTATGGACCTTAAAATGCAAAAATAGAGAAGTTCTGACCATTCAGCCAATTCTGGGCATTTTTAAAAAATTCTGGGCAATTTTATAGTTTTTGGCGCTATAGCGCACTGTGGCACGCTAGAGCGCGCTGCAGCGCTTCTGGCGCTACGGTCTACTGTTGCACGCTATGGCACGCTACAGCTGTTCAACTCACGAAAAAATTATTCAATTAATCTATTTTTTTGATTTTCTATAGTTTTCTTAAAATAATTCAGTCCCACTATGGTCCTAGGGACCTTTAAATGCAAAAATAGAGAAGTTCTGGCCATTTCAGCCAATTTTGGGCAATTTTATAATTTCTGGGCGCTGTAGCGCGCTATGGCGCTTCTGGCGCTGTAGCGCGCTGCAGCATTTTTGGTGCTACTGCCCGCTGTGGCGCGCTATGGCACACTGCAACGGTTCAACTCTCAAAAATACTATTCAATTAATCTATTTTTCTGATTTTCTATAGTTTCTTAAAATACCGCTATAGCCCGCTACAATGCGCTATGACGCGCTGCAGTGATCCATTTGCAATTTACTGTTTAATTAGGTAATTAATATATTTAAATGATTTTTCTGAAATGATGCTGCAGCCCGCTATAGCGTACTATGGAGCACTGCAACGGTCCAGTTTGCAACTTAGGCACTGCAGCGCGCTGCAGCGCCAGACGATGTTTTCGCCAATGCGAAAACCCGTAATGGCCTCATTTTGAACTCAAATTTTCTCAATCTAGAGCGTTCTTTAAGAGGTTCCATATATCAATGGAAAGGTCTTTCTAATACCTTTCCATTGATACCAAAATCGGTGCAAACTGAGCATCTTAGCTATACAAAAAATGATGATAAATGCAGGGGGTACAGAATGAACAAAAAATATAGCAGTTTTCTTATAAGAATGTGATGCTTTAAAGAGCCTTAATGGCTTCCATACATGCTTATGGATTTCTAAGGATACATTCAAGCATAATACGGGTACCTTAGTCTTAAAGGAAAAAGAAGGAACTTCTATTTTCTTCAAGCTTGGAGATGAGTCTTCTCCTTCAGCACAAGTGCTACAATGGAGAGAGGAATGAGAAAACTTCAGCAAGAAGAAGAAGAGGGGCTGAGCTTCTCTTTAAAGAGGAAAAGAAATGATGAATGGTATAGGCCATCATAAGCCTAAGGAGCTAGGATGTGAAGGGAGGAGGAGAGGTTATCCATAATCTGCCCAAGGGGCATTGGGGCGCCAGATGAGGTGAGGGGGCTGACATGATGCAATAGAAAATCAAGGAAAATTGCAATTTGGGGACTGAATAATTACTTAATTATTTTCCTCAATTATTTAAAAATTCAGATTTTTGAAACGCACTCCGAAAATTCTCCAAATTTTATCCTTAGCTAATTTGAGGGTAAGGAACTCAACGGTGATGTCGGATTTTGATTTCGATGATTATTTAATTATTCCATTTTTTGGTGTATTTAATTATATTAAAATACTCACGAAAATCTGATGACTTCCAAATGCGTCCAAACATCACCCCTAGCTAATTTTGGGGGTGACGATCGTAACGGTGAAGTCGGATTTCAATTTTGAGGTCAAAATAAATATCTCAAATTTTTAATTAGTTAAATATTAAAATATTCCAAAATAATTGATTGAACTCCAAATTGCTCTCAAACCTTCAGGGTTTGATTCTAATGACTAGATGAACTTAATGGGATGATAATTACAATATGATTAGGCTAAAATTAAGTTGGGTAACAACCTTGGGTTATTACAAGTATTAACACATGCAAATTCATATTTTAGTTATTTACTTTACTTTTATGGATAATTTTAGAAGTAGCCGAGGAGTCAAGCACATCTTCATGATTATTTTGGTTCCCACTTAACAACACACTCCTCAATGAGTGGAGTTAAGTAACCCTTATCTCACCTTCCCCCTGCCCATTGGGGTACTATGCACAAAAGTCAACCAATAACTGAACTTAATGTAAAGTTTTCCTAAATATTCTAAGTTTTCATTTTTATGCAATAATGTTCTTATATGATATATTCAAGGAATAAGGCACAAAATTTAAGAAATATGTAAGCAACAAAAGTTCAATAATGAGCAAGAGACTACTAAATCTGGTGATATAATTTGTTATCTAATTAAACAATTCTAACTATTCCAAGTTACACAAGTTCAGAATCTCCAATTCATATTATCGGGTATAACTTAGAAGTATGGTCTTATAATTTAAAAAGGATTAGAACTAATCAGGTTATAATCTAGTTCAATCGAGCACGACTATAGATTAAGTAATAAATCATGACATCTTAATTTATGAATTTAGACATTTTAAATTAAGATCTGATCAAGATTCACTAAACAACATGAGCTTAGGTTCAATCACATAATTCAAAAGTAGAACTTAAGGCTTAGGTTTCGATCTAAATGTGATCTAATGATTAAGGCTGATCCTATTAAGCAAAGTTGCACTTAATAGGATGATTCTCCTATTCTTATCCTAAGGTCGAAAGATGAAATAATCAGATTTTAAGTTATAAAATCTAGAAACTAATAAAACTAAAGTTTCATTTATTGAATAATTTATGTTATCTAATGAATGAAATCTAACCTATGATCTAGTTCTAATCTCAAGAATAGTCTTAAGGTGAAGTGTAAATCCTAATGAAGCTCTTAATGGGATGACTTAGAATATTTTAAGAGTTAAGGGAATTGTTATTAGTTAGTTAAGTTGCTGTTTTTATTCATTTGAGGAGTTTAGGAATGAATTTTAACTAAGTAAGGGTGCACTTTCCTTACTTAGGGAGCTTAAGCCTTAATGGGGGGATTTTAGCTAAGTAACTCAACTTATGGATTTTCATGACTTAAATTGATATTAAATTAGTTTTATTATTGTTATTAATGATTTAATAATTATTTCAGGGGTTAAGAGAACTTAACCTAAATTTTGGGCAAAATGACCATTTGCCCCTACTTAAGGGTCTAAAAAACTACTTTTTTGATTTAGGGCTCTAATTTGGATTTTCTTGACACTAAATGATTCCTTATTGTTTAACATGAAGATAGACAGTAAGTACACTTAATTTGGATAAGAAATGAGTCATATAGGTCCAAACTAAGATTTTTGACTTAAGGGCAATTTAGTAATTTTAACCTAATAAAATCTAATTTTTTATACAGTTTATTATTGGTTGTTGTTTAAGGATTTTATAGAGTCTAAGAACACTGAATTCAGATATCTATTAGTTAAGTTATGGATGTTCTAAGAAGTTTCAGGGTCTTTTTGGTAAATTTTCTTAGGGTCAAGAGGGGTCAAAAACCAAATATTTCCATTTTAGATCCAAATTCAATAAATTCAGTAGCTATAGTTTTCCTATATTACAGTTAGTACTTTAACTGGGAGTAGACCCAAATTGGAACTCATTTGGTCAAGTTATGGCCTAATTATTATTATGGGTATTTTTATCCACTTAGGATTTCTAGGGTTTAAAACTAAAATTTTATTATATTTTACTGTTAGCACTAAATTTTTAACCTAGTTAGCATTTTGAATTTCCTAATTTGGAATTCAATTGATCAAGTTATGGTCATTTGAAAATTAATAGCATTTTGGTCATTTTGGGAGTGAGTCCTAAATATGACTTTACAAACTAATTACCAAATGGAAAAACTAATACTACCACAGTAATGTGATTGTTCTTCTGATCACTTTAAGACCCATATTAACTATATTTAGTTGACTAGGTAAAAAGTTATCAGTATTTGTGTATGTCCTAAAATGTTACTATGTTAAATAATCCTCGAATGAAAATTCTGATTTACGTCATTTTTTTTATTAAAATTAAATATATATTTATTATGTCTGAATCACTATTTTTAAAGTTATGTGGCTCTAAAATTTTTGTATTAAATACATTTAATTTTAAATTAAATGAGGTTTACAAATTAATGTAATTTACTGTTTTAAATGAATTACTAAGTTTTACTGTTTGCTAATAATTAATTAACTTAAGTAATTAGGTTAATTGATTAAACTAAATTAACTTAAATTGATTAATAAGATTACTTAATTACCCCACTTTACCAATCAATAAACTACTATTTAATTAAATTAATTAAATTAATTCAATTAACTAGAATTAAATTAATCTTACTATTAATTGATCAATTAATGTTTAATATTTATTAATTATATACTAATTAAACTAATTAATTCTAACTAATTATAGATATATATATATATATATATATATATATATATGTACCAGGCCGACATGTGTGGGGCCTGCGAGACACGCGGCAGCATCCCATTAGATGCATAACCGCGGGTGTGGCCCACGCGCTGCGCATGCGACATGCGGCAGGCGCGCACAGCCACGCGTGTACCAGGCCCGATCCAACCCGGCCCACGACTGATCGTCTTCTTCGTGCAAGCGGGGATCTAGGGTAGGGATTTTAGGGGTCGAAACGACGGCGCATGCCCTTATCCCGCACGGCAATGAGAAGGGTAAAGTGAGAGCTACCCAACCATGGTTAGGCCATCATTTGGGATGACCTGGATCGTCACCATTCATCAACCCTAAATGGGTGAGACGGGACGAATGAGGCGAATCTTGTTGGGTACTGCAGACATAGCCACAAATTCGCCCGATCGTGTTCCATCGCATTCGATCGAACCCGATCAATCATCAATCTAGCTCAAGCAATAGAGTTTTGAAATGAGTAGCAGATATCGAGTGAGAATCAAGGGATATAGAAGTGTACCTGATCGACAGTCACGGGATCAGGCAGAGCGATCGTCTTATAAGGCTCGGCTCTTAGCTTAGATCTGAATTCTAAGGACCCTAATGTTATCTAGGCTCGCTATAAGGAGGAACGCGATCTCCGCGAGACACTTGGCCATGGCCAGTGGCCAGCAGGGGCGGCGGGCAAACGGACTGTCTTCGCACGCCACGCACAATCATATGAGAGGGATGATGGCGTAGCTGTAGGATCTCGCGATCCGACAGCTGGGATCTACCGTTAAACACAACTATA
Source organism: Gastrodia elata (assembly GCA_016760335.1). Lineage (NCBI taxonomy): Eukaryota > Viridiplantae > Streptophyta > Magnoliopsida > Asparagales > Orchidaceae > Gastrodia > Gastrodia elata. Next base: position 20,608,288 of record CM028676.1, on the reverse strand, counting down.
GGGAGATAACAGCAAAGCTTGGTGGATGGCGCCGTCAGTTCCTGAAATTAAATTTTGATAATTTATTAATTTATTATCTTAATTTTTTATTTATAAATTAATTTTAATTGCTCAAGAAATTTCCAAAAATTCTCAAATATTTACTCCTAGTTAATTGAGAGATGAGGAATATAACAGAGATGTTGGATTTTCGATTCAACGAGTATTTTATTTTTTTAATTTTCAGGGTACTTAAATATTATTAAAGTGTCCAATTTGAATATTATTTGATCAAGTTATAAGATTTTGAAAATTAGATTATATGTAATTATTCAACTTTAATAATTTTAGAAAATTAAAAATACATGGGCAAAATAATTTACATATTAGAAGTTTAATAACGTATTATTATTCCATGGCATATTGTAAAAAAGACAATAAATAATACTAGGATTATATGTAATAATCCTAGTTATTACCCTAAATAAATTCATATTAACTAAGCTAAACCAAGCTCTAATTCTGATTCCATTAGACTCAATGAGTTATTTAAACTTAACCCTAGAAGTTTGAAATCAATCGAAGCTAAATTGAGAATTTTGGTATTTTGGCTATTTTTGAGCCCTCAAAAATACCTAAATTAAATTGATCTCCAAATTAAAATCTGATTTCATTTTTGAATTCTTCATATCTTAATTAGCTAAGGGTGAATTTTTGAGAATTTTTGGAGCTCATTTAGTCCTAAATTAAATTTAAGAATTTATTAGAATTAATTAATTAATTAAAGGATTCAAATTATTATTTTAAATTAAATAATTATAAATTTTAATTGCGGGATTCGCTGTCGGGACCATGGTAGATCCGCTGTGAGGTCACGACAGCGGCGCATAAGGTCATGCCAATAGATGCATTAGCACGCATCATACGCGTACCATCCAATGGCTGGATCTACCCCGTGCCGTGATTGAATCTTGGTCGCTCGTTCAGCATCTTTCATATAATGGTGGAGATCGCATCCACAATTTTATTTAATCAGGAAGCGCATCGAGCCATCCATTTCAAATGGTTTTTGAATTAGAGGGCTGAGATCACTGCCGTCCTATTCACCTTTGTCATCCTCCCGGCTCCCCCACGCGCGCTAGTCCCCCGGCAGCCAGATCCTCCCTCAGCCCCGTGGCAGTACGGGAAATCACCCCATTCTTTCTCCTTTGCCCTCCGGTGCAACGGTCTATCGGTAGCATTCTTCCTACTCTACCCTCGGACAGTTAATGCCATCCTCTCCCTCAGGCCGAACCACATGCTGGTGCCCGAGCCTCAGCGCCTACCCTAGACCTCTCTATGGCCTATAAGTACCTCCATCGATCCCACAGTAAGCTCCCTTTTCTCACTGTGAACCTCAATTTCTCCTCTGCCCTCTCTAAGGCCTATAAGTACCTCCTAAGGATCTTGTTTTAGCTTTCGAGTAGGCACTTAGGACTTCTGGTGGGGACTGGCAGTGGACCAGATGGTGCAATTTTGTCTGACTGTGCACTGGCAGTCGGTCCTTAAGTCGCGGAAGATTGGCATTTTCCCGAGGCTCCGAGCCCTATCTTGAACCTCTAAATCCCTCTTGGAGTGATTGCACACTAATTGCAATCATTGGGATCAATCTGATTGATCGATTCGACTGGGATCAACCAACTCAGAGCGAGCCTGCATCTGTGAAATACCGCGAGTAGCACCCCATTGATCCCCCCATGCTCGGGACCAACTGAGTTGCCCAATCGATGCCCCTTCGATCCCTGAAGGTGTAGGGATCGACCTTGGCTCATGGCATGAATGCTGTGAGGAGAATTCACTCCTCACAAGTGCGCCTTAGGAGACGCCTCGATCGAGTAACACTCCAACGATCTGGCGCCTCCCAGACAAGGCTTCGTGGCCCATTCGATGCGCATTAAGCCACTAAAGGTGTAGTCGTCGAGATCCTGGGCACAGAGAATTTAGCGTTGGGAGTCAGCCCTAGGGATCCTAGCATCGGGGAGGTATCCGCGAAGACGATCCACAGTAGTGGGCCGGGTCAGACCCCGCCCCGCGCCATTTTAAATTCGAGTCGTTGATTAATTCATGAATTAAGGAATTATATTCCTTCTAATAAATGGCAGAATAATTAATATAAATGATTTCCCTATGGTTATGATTTAAATAAAAATACTAAATAAATTATTTAACTAACTTTAGCAATATATGTCCAAATTGTATGATCCAATATACTATTTTAATCAGAAAAATACAAGAAATATAATATAAAATAAAATTAATGATCTAATTGTTAGATTTTAAATAATGGCCTAATCTTTATCTATCTTTTGTAATCATATTAAATTCATTAATTATCCAAAAATTATAATTATGGTCTCTGATTGCTCATGAGACCATAAAGAACCTATGTAGACTATTAAAAGTAATTTAAGATCTTTAATTTTATTAATCACTCCTTAATTACCCAAAAATAAGATTATTGAATAAAACCCTAATTTAACCTCTGGTTTTGGAAAACTAAGCTCCTAATGCCTTATTAAGGATAGTAGAGCCTATAAATGCAAATGGATCACTCTAAGATGTTCTAATTTCCTTAATCACCTTAATTAGCCTTAAATTGAGATTAATGCTAATTAAGCTAAATTAAATATTCAAAATTGAAGTTAAGTGTTTTATTCACTTTATTAATTAATATGAAGGTCATTAAAATAGACTTGAATTAATTTAGATGATTTAATCTTAAAATCCCATTTTTTTAGCCTTAAGAGGGGTATTTTGGTCATTTTGACCAAAATGTGTTTAAGCACCCCATAAACCTTAAAAATTCAGTAAAATATCCCTAATTAGATTATTAGCACCTTTCTAAAATCTTATGTTAATAATAGTGATGCTAAGTGAAGAAATCTTAAGTTAGTCTTATTAAGATCTTAAGACCTTAAGTGTCCTTAAACCCTCTTTCTTAAGAGTTAAAGGCCTAATTACCATTAAGTGTTAGACCCCTAGTCTAATAGCTCAACTAAGCTGATCCATAAGCTTGAATCCTAAGAGAAATATTCTTGCAAAACTTCTAAGCCTAGTTTTGGCTTAAGATCTAAAGTAATCAAATCGTAGATCTTAAATCTTAAACTTTAGATCATTCAATTGTATTGAACTACCTTCATTTGGAATTCCTTACTTGATTAACTGTTTAATCTATTTGAAATCTTTCTTGTGAGTGTAGGATTGATTCAATCTATAAGATAATGTAATTATTTTAAAGACTGAATACAGATCTTAGATTCTTAGTTCTTAATGATTATTTTACTTTATAATATTAAAACAACATTTCATTAAGATCATAATTCATAAATCCTTCAACTTATAAGGTATTGCTCATTTAGATTATGTTTGAGTGTGAACCCTAGGTCATTATTAGGATATTACCTTGGATTTAGGAATTGAACACCAAAATGGAGTTTAAGTCCAAAATCCTTAATCTTGATTTACTGAATTAATATTTGGGTTACAAGAGGAAAATAATAATAATTAAGTCATTGATTTATTTACTTTAATCCCTTATAATCGTTATATGATTATGAATTAGAACTTGTTATGTTCTAATGTTAACATTAAGGTCATGAATCTGGGATTATACTCGATAGCTGGATATTAGAGATCATAAACTTGTATCTTCTCAAAATAGTTAGTTGGATAAATTAATTAACAACAGATATCACATAAGTCTAGGTTGAGTCTCTTGCTTACTTGACTGCTTTGCACACCTTAAATATTGAGCCTCGTTCCTTGAGCATAATAGGTAAACTTATGATATGGAAGATATATCCTAAGTTAGTATTTGAAAAGCAAAGCATTCATTTAGTTCTTTCAGTACTTTCAGTTAGTAGAGTATGTCCTAGCTTAGTCTACCTCGTCAATTCTAGTTTTGTTATAGAATAGACTCGGACCTAGCTCTGCGGATGCCTATGATGGATACATGTCTTATTCTATAAGTTTAACTCGGACCTAGCTCTATGAATGCCTAGGATGGACACATGTCGAACTTTTAGTTCATAGGCCCTACAAGGCCTATTTATGTTATGGCAGTACTATGTCTTAGGCTTACTTCTACTTCAGTTCAGTTTACAGTATTTATTTTGCTTTGTCACATGTTTCAGTGGCCGTACTTTAGTGCTTGACTTACTTTACTAATATTTCAATGGCCTTACATTTTGCTCATTCTTGTACTTAGTTTACTTTTGTCACATGCCTCAATGGCCTTTTACATATTAATCTGCATACTTGTACAAATACTCTTATTAATTAGTATTAAATATTAGCATATTTAGGATGCTAGAATTGTATGTTATTTCAGCACCTGTATTTTTTATATACTCAGCATGTATCCATATGATCATAAGCATGTTAGGATCAGATTTATTTCAGCAGTTGCAATTATTTTGTTCTTAGTCTCACCATATTTAGTTACTGCTTTGTATGTTATTCTTACATACTTGTTGATTAGCTATAAATAATTAATTTATGGCTATCTCATTCTTTGTAGCTTTTAGCACCTTATAATTCTTGCATATTTAAAATCTTTAAATGTGATATCTTAAATATTCAGTTCACCTAACTATTCTAAAATGTACTTAGACAATTGTATAATTATAACCTTTTCTTTTGTTGGCTGGGGCCCTGATATTTGTGATACCAACAAATATCAAATTTGGAGCTATTCGTAGGCAGTGCTACAGGAGAGGAGCTGGTACATGAGGAGAATCTTTCTACTGCCGTTTAGATAGATTCTCATTTTTCTTGCGATAAGATTGAGAAATCTTTACTTTCATTTAATTCAGTTTATAATAATTAAACTCTGGATTATTTATCTATCTACATTTGATCTGAGTTACTGTTTCTTTTACTCTCTTATACTATATTGTGATGTGTATGTTATATTCTATTATTTCTTGCTTCCGCCACTTTGATTTGTATTGATGTATATTTACCAAATCCATGTGACAAGTCATTGGCTTAAGACAGGTTGGGTCCTACTTGACTTTACTTAAGTTGGGAATTTGCCACAGCTTGAGCACCGTACTCCTCGCGATTATGCTAATATTAGTAATAGCGTCGCCGCGAGAAAGTTCGGGGCCCCACATTATATCATGATGATAAGGTTGTCAATTAATTAATGAATGAAATTAAATTACATCGAGAATTAATTTGATTAAGCATTAAAATCATTTGAAATAATAATTAATGAATTCATTAATAAAATAAATTCTAATATTATTTTATTGTCCTATAAAATTTAATAATTATAGTGATATATGACACTTGAAGGAATTAATTTCTATTAATAAAATTATTGATTGGATGTCAATGATAATTAGACAACTACAAAAAAAATAAATGAAACAAAAATAGATTAAAATAAGTAAAATAAAAAGGCTTCCTATATCGACCTCGTGAACAAGAGAAAGAGGAAGGTAATTGTTAATGGGCCTGTATCTCAGGCCCACTTCTAGCCCATAACTTTACTCATGCGATAAGAGTATAGTAAATTGATTGGACCGCAAAGATGAAGAGAGGTTTTGTAATTTCCTTTTGTTGTCCTTACTTATAAAAAAAAATTGCAAACTTTAACATTGTGATTTATCATAAATGATTTAATTGCAACAAGCTTATAATTACAAAATTTAAAAGTAAGGGAACCGAGAGCAGGAATAAAATTTCAGAGCTCAAACGGCTAAAAAAAAATGGATTCGATCATTGCAAAATAATATGAACTACTCATTAGATGATAAAGCATATAGAGAAATTAGTACCTTGCTCTTAGGAGTCGTACAAAATAGGGCTAGGGTTTGCGAATAGAGATGGAACTGCAGATGCTCGAGCGCTCCTTCAGGCTTCTTGAAGCTCGGCCTAGTGGTATTGAGCGAAATGCGAGAGCTCAATGATGCTAGCTAAGCCTAAAGTGGTCGATCGAAGGCCTATAGCCGCATTCTTCCCTCTACGCTCTGCTCGGCATGATGAGGGACGCACATGATTCCTCCATCCGTTGTTCGATCATCCACGATCGCCCCGTTCAGGAATAGATGGCGCAGATCGAGCCTTGTTATCACTTAAGCACGGAGCGAAATTTGGTTGTTCGATCCAAAGGTCGATCCAACAGATAAATCAATTCACGCAACCGACACCGTCTAATGGAGGGAAGGCATGCGTGATTGATCGGCTGTTGGAAGAGGCCAAAAGATTAGGGTTTAGGATTAATTAAAATTTAAATAATTAATAATGATAAATATAATAAATTAAATATATATTTAATTAAATCAAATTTAAATAATAAAATGGGTTTCCAAAAAAATTCCTAAAATTCACTCTTACCTAATTGAGGGGTGAGAAACTTAAAAATGCAATCGGATTTTTGATTGGAGGTCAATTTAATTATTCTAATTTTTTAAGTATTTAAATAATATTAAAATATTTGAAAAAAATTCAATGACTTCCAAACACTTCCAAAATATCACCCCTAGTTAATTTGAGGGTAATTAGTCCAATGGAGGACTTCGTTTTTTATTCTGATATCTAAATAAAATAGGCATTCTTATAATTAATAAGAAATCAGGAAATATTGGAAATTGATAAATGATCTCCAAATTGTATGAAACTTGAGGTGGAAGCTCTTAACACTATTATAAGAGTAATGAAAAATGTTTAGAATTAATTAGGTTACTAATGGATAGGTAATAAAACGAGAGTTGTTACATAAAGTGTGTTATATGTTGGGGATTTAATAGCTTAGTTTGAGAGAATAAATTATAAAAAGAAATATATCTCCTACCCTTGTGCCATTGGTAAGTGCAGTTAAATAAATAAAGTGTTTAAAGTTACTCTTCTTAAGACATATTGATCATGCATATGTACTCTTAATGTGTGATGAATCAAAATGTTATTAAATCTTGATATGGAATAAACATTGAATTCAGTAGAATTAAAATATAATTATACAATTCATACAATTAAACTTCTAATTATGATGGCAAATGGATATCTATTTTGGTTTTTATCTATTTTCTAGATTTGAATGATTTAAAAGTATTCAATTATTAAAATATTAGCATATCATGAATCTCATAAGCATAACATTGCATTAGCAGAGCGATTTTACTCATCTAGGATATGTTAGTGGAGCGGTTTTGCTCACCTAAGATCTATGGAATGTCATGTGACATCAAGGTTATGCATAGTTAAGGCATAATATTATGTGGCATATTCAAATATATATGTATATTTAGTGGTATACAACATGATTTTGTCTCAGTATTTTATCCAGTTTCAAATTTTTTATAGATCCTTATTTTTAACACCCTATCATTTAGTTACTGTTTTACTTTACTTTCAGTTTTATACAGTTATATATCTTTCCATTATTTCAGTACTTTTTTGCAGTAAAGGTTTGTAAGAATTCTAACTCTGGATATATTTTTTTTCTTTTTTGAGATGAATGTTCTTACTTAATTTCTGTGATGAATGTTATGGATAAATGTTATAGCTTCCACACTCTGTTATTATTACTATTTATACTAAGTATTGTGATGCGGTCGATATGTAAGATATGCAAATACTCATATACATTGGATTCTTATTAAAAATCACCTCTTATAAATCTAATATATGTAAGTACCTTATGAAATATTTAAGATAAGAATATCAGACTTATCACATAAATAAATAAACACAACCAGCTTTTGAATATGCTACTATAAAAAGTTGTTTTGAAAAAAAATTTGACTTACATGTGTTGCCTTTGTGCCCACAATATTTGAAAAGTTATTGTCATTTTTGCTTCATTTTTTCACCATCATTATTTTACTCTTATATAATCGAACACTCCCTATATTAGTCACTTCCACATTTGTTGAGATTATTACACTAAGAAGGGATCCATCTTTGATAGTTTTCATCTCTTTTTGAAATTTGTAATGAAAAAATTATTATTTTTCAAAATAAATTCAACAAACATAACTGGTTTAATATTTTCTTTCAAATTTATGTTTGGTTAGAAAATAGTCAAGGTAACAATGGCTTTCTTTTGTTGTGTACTAAAAATTCTAATGCTATTTTTTTTGCCTGCTATGTAATTTATCAATTTAATGTGTAGGTCTCTCTCTCAAAATTTTAAGAAAAAGTGATCAACAATTTATGCATAAGTTGTAATTAAATATAAAAAAATGCTATTACAAGCAATTAAAAAATATTAAATGTTATGGCGATTGTCATTGTTTTCATGTTGAGTTTCTCATACTTGTAATTCATCATATTTCAATTAGTTCTTTAGGTTTGAATAGTGCAAGCTAACACAAAAAATTACAGTATATTTTTTTGTCTAGTTGTAATGGAAAGTTAGGGATGAACAAAAAAAAAAAATTAAATAATTAATATGGTTTTCCAATGCATGTATTTTTATATGATACTGTGACTTTCCATCCTTTTAAGTTAACTTAAAATCTTGTTGCCAAGTTTGAGAATTTTTTGACTAGTTTATTTTATTAAAAATCGTAAAGAGCTTTGATGTATTTTGTGTGTAACCATTGGATGTTAATATTATTATTATTAGTTAAATGTGCATCTTAATCATTGAATGTCATATCTTTAGCTAGATTTTATTATTTGCTCTCTAAGAGGCAGGTTCTTTCGGCTGTTCCACACCTTCTAGTCATTATTCAGGTTATACTCTACAGATACTTCTTTTGTGATCATTTTCACTGAATATTATTTTCTGCATTTCATAATTTACAGTTTAGTAATAGAAACACTCATGAAATAAAGTAAGCTTAGCATATGTAAAATTTTATAAATTTCTTATGTTGTACATAATATTATTTTTTTTTGTCTCCAAGTGGTAGCTATTCTACTTCTATTCAAGAAGTTTTCTATATTTTTTTTTTCACGAATTCATATTGACAAACTAATCACGGCCTATGTCATTACATTCAATTCTTGTCCCTCAAAATAATGTATTTTTTGTTCTTGTCCTCAAAATAGTGTATTTTAAAGAAACTATTATTTTTGTTATATAGATTAAATCGATGCTCTGATTTTAAACTGCTAATTTTGAAATTCAAATTGACTCCCAATGTAAGTATTATATATTTGTAAGAACACAAGTAGTATATATTTTGAACGGCTTAATATTGAAATCATATTGTTATTCGAATAATATTACTTAAATATGAGCAATCATGTCCCTCTTTTTAACTGTAGCTAAGAGTATAAGTACAACTGAAGCCCCTTTCTCATGCAGCTAAATATTCTTGACATAAGAATATATATCAAATATACTAGTAAGTGTGATGAGAATGAGTTCATTTTCTTAGATTTATTTTTTCTAATAATCTAAAATATGTCATTTTATATATTTTTGATAGCTAGTTTTCGATATTTTTGATATTTAAAATTTGATAGAATAATTGAGATATCATAAGTCTAACACCATGATATCCAATTGCTCATTTCAAAGAATTTTACACATCAATTACAATAAATAAAATAGTCTTTCTTTACTAGATCATTTTAAAATTTTTCTAAATCAATTTTATTGTTCTTACACAAATAAATTCTTTCAACTTGATTTATCAAAATGAAAAAATTTCAATTTGGATTTGAGTTGTATTTTTTAAGAAATTATACATTTTGTTAATGGTATTTTAGCTAAGTAATCAAGATTCTTGAATTTAAATCTCATTAATGGTATAATTATAGAGGAATGCTATTTAGAGCCGCTGATGTGACACCCAAAAAATCACATCAAATGGAAGTTGAACATATTTCATTAGTGTATATTTATTTATATTAGAATAATACAAATATTATTTTTAAAATTTGTATTGAATGCACCTAAAAAATCATATTTGATGAATTTTTTGGATGTCATATCAACAAATTTAAATAATATTCTCATAATTATATCCTAAAAAATATTTTTTAAAAAGTAACACCACTAAATATAAAATTTGAATAAATTAATAAATATACTTTAAAAATTAATAAAATACAAAATTATATGTAGCCGAATTTATATCCGTTGGTATTCCAAATTTTTTTTTTCACTCAGGACGTTGCTGGTAGAGCTTTGGCTTGTTCCTCTCGCTGTTCTTCTCTTCTTTTCTGGTATACCATAAATTTTTTTCACTAGATCGTATCAGTGATAAAATTTTTTCGTGACCAACTGGGGCGTTTATTCTCTTATTTTCCCATCTCTTTCGCTTCACTGCACAACGTAGCTCGAACTCATTTAAAACCCTAGAAATGGGATTTTAAGGGCTAGAAACTACTTTTGATTGATTTAATGCATGATAACTTTTGCTTAGGTTAGTAAGCTGTGGGCGTGCCTTCCTCAAAGATGAAGTTGGTAATCAGGGAAAGTGAGAAGTTAGAACTTCATAACGCAGGATTTCTTGCCCAGAAACGCCTTCCTCGTGGGCTACGACTCAATTACACGGAGGCTGTTGCGCTGATTGCGACTCAGGTGCTGATTAAGCCTTTAAAAGTTTCGTGCATTTTGTTGTTAATTCTCTGCCGTTTTGACGTATTTCTTGTTCATTGCTGCATTGTATTTTTAAATAGGAATGTCAAAAGAGAATTTTGTAGTGACCTTTAGGTTGTCGCCGTTAGTAAATAATAATCATGAGATAGAAGGCAGCCGATACTCATTCCTGTTTTTTTTTTTAAATGGTTAGGGCCGGAATGATGTGCTCTTTTATTGCATTGTTTATTGTTTTGCTAGATATTCAATTTATCGCTAACTGCTTGACACTTGTTGCATCGCTTATGCTCAGGAATAATTGATATGAATTTTTAGTAAAGTTATTACTTTGACCTTTTTTTGTTAAAAGAATGTAGGTGGTTTATTCACCATGCTATTATGTTCCGTTTTTTTTTTCTTGTTTGTTCGGAGCATCTAAATTGCATTGCTGTTTTGAATGTATCACTCAACGTTTTGAAACAATGGGAGATCTTTTGGTTAAAAGTTAAATTATGCTTGTTGTTCTTAAGTAAGATTTTCTTACCTTCTTAGATCTTTATTAATGTGCTGTATGCTGCTGGTTGGTTCACGGACATCTCAATGGTATGCAATGTTATTGGGACTTTAGGGGTATATGGTTCATGGTAATGTTATTTTACTACATAGAAAAATTACTAGTATGCTAACCTTGTGGTGTTATCCGATATTGATCAAAGTTATGAATACCACTTGCTTCTTCTGAAACCAACTCGAATGTGATTGCTGAGGGCATGTTTTGCTGGGCTAAAGGTGTGATTTATTGTAGCAGGAATATGTTGGAATGCTATGTGGGGTGCAGCACAAACTTCTACATTACGATGTAATCCACTATGACAAGTATGGCCTGGAAGACTTTGGATTGTGACCGGTCCCTATATATTGCAACATAATCAATGGGAAAATTTCCTTGACTTTGACATAAACAAAACATGTGATTTGAAGCCTCTTCTGACTTTTCCACATCGCACACATGATCTTAGTGCTGCAACCCTCTCCTCTTTGCAAATCACTACTCTAACTACCTTTTCCTCATCCCCTCTCTTCACCTTCTTTCACTCATATTCTTAAAAATAGGTCTATTTGCATAATTTATGAGAAACTTAAGTGTGGATGTCTCTGGTAATCTGAAGTTTGCTCACAGTTCTTTGACTTCGGTGCATTTTAATTTGTGGATTATGGGTACAAATCCAATCCCCCATCAAATGTTCTTTTATTTTTGCTTAGACTTCCTATATTTTTTGTATAGGATCTTATGCTTGGCTCCAAAAATTAATAGATCTAATTTTTGTTTTAGTTCTTTATGCTATCTTGAATTACTTATGAAGCTTAGTTACTTAGTGCCAATTTAATTGAAATTGAAGTTTGCATAATTAACATCTTTTTGGATCACTTAATTATTGGTAATTCAATAAATTAAACTATATATTTATCCAATAAATTTAATTCTATTAAATATGAATTTGTTAAGTTAATAATTTGTTAAATTTATCACCTGATAAATTTGACATTGTAAATTCTATGCTTGTTTACTCTAAAAATTACAAGGTCTTCATCTATTGAATTTGATTTTTATTATACGCGCATTTAATAAATCTATATTTGTTAAACTGGTTTGCATATATTATATATGCATTTATTTATATGATAATTCATTTAATGCTTGTTTGACATTTGATAAATTTGCATATGCAAAATCTTCATCTGATATTTTATCAGCTAGCAATTAAAGTAATAATTTGAAGTTTTTAAATGCTGTATGTTCATTTAAAATTTATAAATGCTTGCATATGATGTGATTAACTTTATCATTTGTTCGCATATTTGCTTGTTCTGTTTGATTTGCAGTATTCTTAAATTTATCTTATTTGTCTAATTTGACATTCAATCTTGGATGGATCATTTGTTAAGTGTTTAGAAAAATGCGGTGATTTATCTTGGCTTGCAATTGATTTATATATTTCTTTTACAAACCGCTTCTTGTTCGTATGAGTAACAAAAGAGAAGGGGGAGCCCACACCCACAGAAGAACTGGGAAGGGAAGTGGACATAACCCGGGTTTCTTAGTCAATGCGCAGCTAAGGGATGCGCCAGTTCATATAAACCAATGTGCTGCATAATTTGTTTGACCATTCATCATGCAATAATAATAATAATAATAATAATAATAATAATAACAATTATAATAATAGTAATTGTTATTACTACTTTTGGTGTTCAAATCATTATTTGAGCGAGTCTACATAACTTGATATTTACTCAAAAGAAACTTGAGTTTAAACTTTGAGCGAGCTTTTAGTTGGTTTTAAGCTTTAAGAGAAATTCAAACCTTATTTTGTTGTGGGTTTATATCCTTATGAGAAACTTGTACCCATGTCATCATGCATTACTAGTGGAGAATGTGATATTTTTGATGGCTATGATGTGGTTAGTTTTTGTGCTTTTATGTTAAGTGATTTGATTAAATCAAAGGGCAAATTAGAATTTGACGAGGCATTGACTTTTCTAGCTGGTTTGGGCCGGGGCCATACCTGCCTTTTTTTGTTTTCCCTCACCAAGATTGCACATAGACATACTTGTTTTGCCCATTAACTGACAAAGGCTCATTTGGTAGATTGGATTTATTAAATAAAGGAGTTATCTCTTTTGTTAATTAAACAATCCTAGAAAGCCTTACTAGTGGAGAATGTGATATTTGTGATGGTTATGATGTGGTTAGTTTTGTGCTTTTATGTTAAGTGATTTGATTAGATCAAAGGGCAAATTGGACCTGGACGAGGCATTGACTTTTCTAGTTGGTTTGGGCCAGGGACATACCTGCCTTTTTTTTTGTTTTCCCTCGCCAAGATTGCACATAGACATACTCGTTTTGCCCATTAACCGGCAGAGGCTCATTTGGTAGATTGGATTTATTAAAAAAAGGAATAATCTCTTTTGTTAATTAAACAATCCTAGAAAGCCTTATATCATTATGAACTTTATGTTTATACAAAAATCATTGTTACTAGCATCATTGATACAAATATTAAAATTATTATTATAAATCTCTCTTTTGTGATGTAGTTCCCTATTACCCAAGGAACCTGAGTCTTGTTCTTGTTCGGTTCCAGGAATATGTGTGGGAGAATGTGAAAGGAAAAAACCATTTTTATTTATGCAAGGATATTAAACTTGCTATGTCTATATCTCTGTACGATCAGCCACTTTTCAATTACCAATTTAAGCCATGTGACTAACGCTGTTTCTATTTTTATTTTTCATTCATTACTTTCAAAGCTTAGTAATGCTTTTTGAAGCATGACTAATTTAGGCTGAGATTTTTCTTGTGGTGAGATTGAGAGATCTTTACTTTCATTTAATTCAATTTGTAATAATTAAACTCTGGATTATTTACTTATCTGCATTTGATCTGAGTTACTGTTTATTTTACTCTCTTATACTATATTGTGATGTGGATGTTATATTATACTGTTTCTTGCTTCCGCCACTTTGATTTGTATTGATGCATGTTTACCAGTTCTAGGTGACAAGTCCTTGGCTTAAGGCAGGTTGGGTCCTACTTGACTTTACTTAAGTTAGGGATTTGCCACAGCTGGAGCAAGGTACTCACCGCAATTATGCTAATATCAGTATTAGCGTCGCCGTGAGAAAGTACGATGATAAGGTTGTCAATTAATTAATGAACAAAATTAAATTATATCGAGAATTAATTTGATTAAGCATTAAAATCATTTGAATAAAAATTAATGAATTCATTAATAAAATAAATTCTAATATTATTTTATTGTCCTATAAAATTTAATAATTATAGTGATATATGACACTTGAAGGAATTAATTTTTATTAATGCAATTATTGATTGGATGTCAATGATAATTAGATAACTACAAAAAGAAATAAATGAAACAAAAATAGATTAAAAATAAGTAAAAAGAAAAAGGCTTCTTATATCGATCTCGCGAACGAGAGAAAGAGGAAGGTAATTGTTAATGGGCCTGTATCTCAGGCCCACTTTTAGCCCGTAACTTTACTCATGCGAAAAGAGTATAGTGGATTGATTGGACCGCAAAGATGAAGAGAGGTTTTGTAATTTCCTTTTGTCGTCCTTATAAAAAAAAATTGCAAACCTTAACATTGCGATTTATCATAAATGATTTAATTGCAACAAGCTTATAATTGCAACATTGAAAAGCAAAGGAATCGAGAGCAAGAATAAAATTTTAGAGCTCAAATGGCTAAAAAAAAAATGAATTCGATCATTGCAAAATAATACGAACTACTCATTAAATGATAACTAAATGAAAGTATATAGAGGAATTAGTACCTTGCTCCTAGGAGTCGCACAAAATAGGGCTAGGGTTTGCGAATGGAGATGGAACTGCAGATGCTCGAGCGCTCCTTCAGGCTTTTTGAAGCTCGGCCTAGTGGTATTGAGCGAAATGCGAGAGCTCAATGATGCTAGCTAAGCCTAAAGTGGTCGATCGAAGGCCTGCAGTCGCATTCTTCCCTCTACGCTCTGCTCGGCACGATGAGGGACGTACATGATTCCTCCATCCGCCGTTCAATCATCCACGATCGCCCCGTTCAGGAATAGATGGCGCAGATCGAGGCTTACTATCGCTTAAGCACTGAGCGAAATTTGGTCGTTCGATCCAAAGGTCAATCCAATAGATAAATCAATTCACGCAACCGACACGTCTAATGGAGGGAAGGCATGCGTGATTGATCGGCTGTTGGAAGAGGCCGAAATATTAGGGTTTTGGATTAATTGAAATTTAAATAATTAATAATGAAATATAATAAATTAAATACATATTTAATTAAATCAAATTTAAATAATAAAATGGGTTTCAAAAAAAATTCATAAAACTCACTCTTACCTAATTGAGGGGGTGAGAAACTCAAAAATGCAATCGGATTTTTGATTGGAGGTCAATTTAATTATTCTAATTTTTTGAGTATTTAAATAATATTAAAATATTCAAAAAAAATTTGATGACTTACAAACACTTCCAAAATATCACCTCTAGTTAATTTGGGAGTGATGAGTCTAATGGAGGACTTCTTTTTTTTATTCTGAGGTCTAAATAAAATAGGCATTCTCATAATTAATAGGAAATTAGGAAATATTGAAAATTGATAAATGATCTCCAAATCGTACGAAACTTGAGGTGGACGCTCTTAACATTATTATAAGAGTAATGGAAATGTTTAGAATTAATTAGATTACTAATTGATAGGTAAAAACATGAGAGTTATTACACAAAGTGTGTTATAGGTTGGGGATTTAACAGCTTAGTTTGAGAGAATAAATTATAAGATGAATTATATCCCTTACCCTTGTGCCATTGGAAGTGCAGTTAAACAAATAAAGTGTTTAAAGTCACTCTTCTCAGGATATATTGATCATGCATATGTACTCTTAATGTGTGATGAATCAAAATATTATTAAATCTTGATATGGAATTAAAATATAATTATACAGTTCATACAATTAAACTTCTAATTGTGATGGCAAATGGATATCTATTTTGGTTTTTGTCTATTTTCCAGATTTTAATGATTTAAAAGTATTTAGTTATTAAAATCTTGGCATGTCATGAATCTCATAAGCATAATATTGCATTAGCAGAGCGATTTTACTCATCTAGGATATGTTAGTGGAGCGATTTTACTCACCTAAGATCTATGGAATATCATGTGACATCAAGGTTATGCATAATTAAGGCATAATATTATGTGGCATATTCAAATACATATGTATATTTAGTGTCATACAACATGATTTTATCTCAGTATTTTATCAAGTTTCAAATTTTTTATAGATCCTTATTTTCAACACCCTATCATTTAGTTATTATTTTACTTTACTTCTAATTTTATACAGTTATATATCTTTTCATTATTTCAGTACTTTTCTGCAGTAGTGGTTTGTAATAATTCTAATTCTGGATATATTTTCTATATTTTTTAAGATGAATGTTCTTACTTAGCTTATGTGATGAATGTTATGGAGGAATGTTATAACTTCCGTATTCTGTTATTATTACTACTTATACTTAGTATTGTGATGCGATCGGTATATAAGATATGCAAATACTCATATACATTGGATTCTTATTAAAATTCACCTCTTATAAAATCCAATATATGTAAGTACCTTATGAAATACTTAAGATAAGAATATCACACTTATCACATAAATAAATATACACAACCAACTTTTGGATATGCTACTATAAAAAGTTGTTTTGTAAAAAAATTTGACTTACATGTGTTGCCTTTGTGCCCACAATATTTGAAAAGTTATTTGTCATTTTTGCTTCATTTTTTCACCATTATTATTTTACTCTTATATAATCGAACACTCCTTATATTAGTCACTTCCACATTTGTTGAGATCGTTACACTAAGAAGGGATCCATCTTTGATAGTTTTCATCTCTTTTTGAAATTTGTAATGAAAAAATTATTATTTTTCAAAATAAATTCAATAAACATAACTAGTTTAATATTTTATTTCAAATTTATATTTGGTTAGAAAATAATCAAGGTAATAATGGCTTTCTTTTGTTGTGTATTAAAAATTCTAATGCTATTTTTTTTGCTTGCTATGAAATTTATCAATTTAATGTGTAGGTCTCTCTCTCAAAATTTTAAGAAAAAGTGATCAACAATTTAGGCATAAGTTGCAATGAAATATAAAAAAAATACTATTACAAGCAATAGAAAAATATTAAATGTTATGGTGGTTGTCATTGTTTTCATGTTGCATTTCTCATACTTGTAATTCATCATATTTTAATTAGTTCTTTAGGTTTGAATAGTGCACGCTAATACAAAAAATGCAATATATTTTTTTGTCTAGTTGTAATGGAAAGTCCAAGTTTGAGAATTTTTTGACTAGTTTATTTTATTAAAAATCGTAAAGAGCTTTGATGTGTTTTGTGTGTAACCATTGGATATTAATATTATTATTATTAGTGAAATGTGCATCTTAATCATTGAATGTCGTATCTTTAGCTAGATTTTATTATTTGCTCTCTAAGAGGCAGGTTCTTCCGGCTGTTCCACACCTTCTAGTCATTTTTTAGGTTATACTCTATAAATACTTCTTTTGTGATCATTTTTCACTGAATATTGTTTCCTACGTTTCATAATTTACAGTTTAGCAATAGAAATGCTCATGAAATAAAGTAAGCTTAGCATATGTAAAATTTTATAAATTTCTTATGTTGTATATAACATCATTTTTTTTTTGTCTCCAAGTGATAGCAATTCTACTTCTATTCAAGACGTTTTCTATATTTTCTTTCACGAATTCATATTGACAAACTAATCACGGCCTATGTCATTACATGCAATTTTTGTCCCTCAAAATAATGTATTTTTTATTCTTGTCCTCAAAATGGTGTATTTTAAAGAAACTATTATTTTTGTTATATAGATTAAGTCGATGCTCTGATTTTAAACTGTTAATTTTGAAATTCAAATTGACTCCCAATGTAAGTATTATATATTTGTAAAAACATAAGTAGTATATATTTTGAATGGCTTAATATTGAAATCATATTGTTATTCTAATAATATTTCTTAAATATGAACAATCATGTCTCTCTTTTTAACAGTAGCTAAGAGCATAAGTACAACTACAACCTCTTTCTCGTGCAGCCAAATATTCTTGACATAAGAATATATATCAAATATACTAGTAAGTGCGATGAGAATGAGTTCATTTTCTTAAATTTATTTTTTATAATAATCTAAAATAGGTCATTTTAAATATTTTTGATAGCTAGTTTTCGATATTTTTGATATTTAAAATTTGATAAAATAATTGAGATATCTTATGTCTAACATCATGATATCCAATTGCTCATTTCAATTAATTTTACACCTCAATTACAACAAATAACTAAGTAATCAAGATTCTTGAATATAAATCTCATTAATGATATAATTATATCCTCAAAAAGATACTTTTTAAAAAGTAACAGCACTAAATATAAAATTTGAATAAATTAATAAATATACTTTAAAAATTAATAAAATACAAAATTATATGTAGCCGAATTTATATCCGTTGGTATTCCAAATTTTTTTTTTTTCACTCAGGACGTTGCTGGTAGAGCTTTGGCTTGTTCCTCTCGCTGTTCTTCTCTTCTTTTCTGGTATACCATAAAATTTTTCACTAGATCGTATCAGTGATAAAACTTTTTCGTGACCAACTGGGGCGTTTATTCTCTTATTTTCCCATCTCTTTCGCTTCACTGCACAACGTAGCTCGAACTCATTTAAAACCTAGAAATGGGATTTTAAGGGCTAGAAGCTACTTTTGATTGATTTAATGCATGATAACTTTTGCTTATGGCAGTAAGCTGTGGGCGTGCCTTCCTCAAAGATGAAGTTGGTAATCAGGGAAAGTGAGAAGTTAGAACTTCATAACGCAGGATTTCTTGCCCAGAAACGCCTTGCTCGTGGGCTACGACTCAATTACACGGAGGCTGTTGCGCTGATTGCGACTCAGGTGCTGATTAAGCCTTAAAAAGTTTCGTGCATTTTGTAGTTAATTCTCTGCCGTTTTGACGTATTTCTTGTTCATTGCTGCATTGTATTTTTAAATAGGAATGTCAAAAGAGAATTTTGTAGTGACCTTTAGGTTGTCGCCGTTAGTAAATAATAATCATGAGATAGAAGGCAGCCGATACCCATTCCTGTTTTTTTTTAAATGGTTAGGGCCGGAATGATGTGCTCTTTTATTGCATTGTTTAATGTTTTGCTAGATATTCAATTTATCGCTAACTGCTTGACACTTGTTGCATCGCTTATGCTCAGGAATAATTGATATGAATTTTTAGTAAAGTTATTACTTTGACCTTTTTTTATTAAAAGAATGTAGGTGGTTTATTCACCATGCTATTATGTTCCTTTTTTTTTTCTTGTTTGTTCGGAGCATCTAAATTGCATTGCTGTTTTGAATGTATCACTCAACGTTTTGAAACAATGGGAGATCTTTTGGTTAAAAGTTAAATTCTGCTTGTTGTTCTTAAGTAAGATTTTCTTAACTTCTTAGATCTTTATTAACGTGCTGTATGCTGCTGATTGGTTCACGGACATCTCAATGGTATGCAATGTTATTGGGACATTAGGGGTATATGGTTCATGGTAATGCTATTTTACTACATAGAAAATTTACTAGTATGCTAACCTTGTGGTGTTATCCGATATCGATCAAAGTTATGAATACCACTTGCTTCTTCTGAAACCAACTCGAATGTGATTGCTGAGGGCATGTTTTGCCGGGCTAAAGGTGTGATTTATTGTAGCAGGAATATGTTGGAATGCTATGTGGGGTGCAGCACAAACTTCTACATTACGATGTAATCCACTATGACAAGTATGGCCTGGAAGGCTTTGGATTGTGACCAGCCCCTATATATTGCAACATGATCAATGGGAAAATTTCCTTGACTTTGACATAAATAAAACATGTGATTTGAAGCCTCTTCTGACTTTTCCACATTGCACACATGATCTTAGTGCTGCAACCCTCTCCTCTTTGCAAATCACTACTCTAACTACCTTTTCCTCATCCCCTCTTCACCTTCTTTCACTCATATTCTTAAAAATAGGTCTATTTGCATAATTTATGAGAAACTTAAGTGTGGATGTCTCTGTTAATCTGAAGTTTGCTCACAGTTCTTTGACTTCGGTGCATTTTAATTTGTGGATTATGGGTACAAATCCAATCCCCCATCAAATGTTCTTTTATTTTTGCTTAGACTTCCTATGATTTTTGTATAGGATCTTATGCTTAGCTCCAAAAATTAATAGATCTAATTTTTGTTTTAGTTCTTTATGCTATCTTGAATTACTTATGAAGCTTAGTTACTTAGTGCCAATTTAATTAAAATTGAAGTTTGCAAACTTAACATCTTTTTGGAACACTTAATTATTGGTAATTCAATAAATTAAACTATATATTTATCCAATAAATTTAATTCTATTAATATGAATTTGTTATGTTAATCATTTGTTAAATTTATCACCTGATAAATTTGACATTGTAAATTCTATGCTTGTTTACTCTAAAAATTATAAGGTCTTCATCTATTAAATTTGATTTTTATTATACGGGCATTTAATAAATCTATATTTGTTAAGCTGGTTTGCATATATTATATATGCATTTATTTATATGATAATTCATTTAATGCTTGTTTGACATTTGATAAATTTGCATATGCAAAATCTTCATCTGATATTTTATCAGCTAGCAATTAAAGTAATAATTTGAAGTTTTTAAATGTTGCATGTTCATTTAAAATTTATAAATGCTTGCATATGATGTGATTAACTATATCATTTGTTCGCATATTTGCTTGTTTTGTTTGATTTGCACTATTCTTAAATTTATCTTATTTGTCTAATTTGACATTCAATCTTGGATGGATCATTTGTTAAGTGTTTAGAAAAATGAGGTGATTTATCTTGGCTTGCAATTGATTTATATATTTCTTTTACATACCGCTTCTTGTTCGTGTGAGTAACAAAAGAGATGGGGGAGCCCACACCCACAGAAGAACTGGGAAGGGAAGTGGACATAACCCGGGTTTCTTAGTCAATGCGCAGCTAAGGGATGCGCCAGTTCATATAAACCAATGTGCTGCATAATTTGTTTGACCATTCATCATGCAATAATAATAATAATAATAATAATAATAACAATTATAATAATAGTAATTGTTATTACTACTTTTGGTGTTCAAATCATTATTTGAGCGAGTCTACATAACTTGATATTTACTCAAAAGAAACTTGAGTTTAAACTTTGAATTTCTTATTTGAACCAAACTTTGAGCGAGCTTTTAGTCGGTTTTAAGCTTTAAGAGAAATTCAAATCTTATTTTGTTGTGGGTTTATATCCTTATGAGAAACTTGTACCCATGTCATCATGCATTACTAGTGGAGAATGTGATATTTTTGATGGCTATGATGTGGTTAGTTTTTGTGCTTTTATGTTAAGTGATTTGATTAAATCAAAGGGCAAATTAGACTTGGACGAGGCATTGACTTTTCTAGCTGGTTTGGGCCGGGGCCATACTTGCCTTTTTTTGTTTTCCCTCACCAAGATTGCACATAGACATACTTATTTTGCCCATTAACCGACAGAGGCTCATTTGGTAGATTGGATTTATTAAATAAAGGAGTTATCTCTTTTGTTAATTAAACAATCCTAGAAAGCCTTGCTAGTGGAGAATGTGATATTTGTGATGGCTATGATGTGGTTAGTTTTGTGCTTTTATGTTAAGTGATTTGATTAGATCAAAGGGCAAATAGGACCTGGACGAGGCATTGACTTTTCTAGCTGGTTTGGGCCAGGGCCATACCTGCCTTTTTTTTTGTTTTCCCTCGCCAAGATTGCACATAGATATACTCATTTTGCCCATTAACCGGCAGAGGCTCATTTGGTAGATTGGATTTATTAAAAAAAGGAATTATCTCTTTTGTTAATTAAACAATCCTAGAAAGACTTATATCATTATGAACTTTATGTTTATACAAAAATCATTGTTACTAGCATAATTGATACAAATATTAGAATTATTATTATAAATCTCTCTTTTGTGATGTTGTTCCCTATTACCCAAGGAAGCTGAGTCTTGTTCTTGTTCGGTTCCAGCAAAATGTGTGTGGGAGAATGTGAAAGGAAAAAACCATTTTTATTTATGCAAGGATATTAAACTTGCTATGTCTATATCTCCGTACGAGAGCCACTTTTCAATTACCAATTTAAGCCAAGTGACTAACGCTGTTTCGATTTTTATTTTTCATTCATTACTTTCAAAGCTCAGTAATGCTTTTTGAAACATGACTAATTTTGGCATACAACCCTTCTCCAAGTTATTTACAATGAAATACTTGGATTTTTATTTATCCAGCCTTTGCTCTGAAAGATTTTTACCATGAATCTCTTAATATTTTAGAATGCCAAATTTACTTGCCGATGCTCAGTGTAGAATGTTTGGTATAAACTTCATCCACGACATTTATATTCTCAACTTCAGTTGTTCATCACCATTTAGTGT
Source organism: Gastrodia elata (assembly GCA_016760335.1). Classification (NCBI taxonomy): domain Eukaryota; kingdom Viridiplantae; phylum Streptophyta; class Magnoliopsida; order Asparagales; family Orchidaceae; genus Gastrodia; species Gastrodia elata. The sequence continues at coordinate 20,585,660 of CM028676.1, read as the reverse complement.
CATTATCTTGTTTTGATGACTAAGTTCTACTTTTTAATCTTTAATTCTGATTTGTGATGGTTAAGGGCTCTCTTGGTGTAATTTTTTGTTTAATTTGATACAAGAATTATTCAAACTTGATAATTTGTGTTCATTTTTACTTATAATATTTTTGTAATTAAGATTTTCATCACCTCTTAGTTGGTTGGCTATAACTCTTCCTTCCCTCTTGATACTATGATATTTTCAGCTGTTGAGCAGTCAATTTACAGTTTCAAACTTTAGTATGCATCCATCCTAACTTTCTGTTTAAGTCACACTATCTTAAAATTGTGCTTATGAGCCGTAGATCTTTGATTTTATGGAGTGACACATTTTACGTTATATATGTTTTTGTTTGTAAACTTATTTACTTTGGGGTTATTGGCAGCTCTATATTCATACGATTTTAATGCTTTATATTCACATCGACTTGATTTAATTGAATCTTAATGGCTGGCTTGATTTTTCTAACTATTTGTATATGTTTAACTATAGATTCTGGAATTTGTTCGAGATGGAGATAAGACTGTTACTGAATTAATGGATATAGGGAAACAACTCTTGGGAAGGTGCAGCTGTTTGTTTGTCAGCAGTTTCTTAAGCTTTTATTATAAAATTGCTTTGAAAAGGGTTCTGTTTTATTTTGCCTTTAGAGGAAACTACTGCAAGGATTGATTATACAGTCAAATGTCATAGTTTATTGCCTTTCTTACTTCTCCCTGTAAAATTTATAGTTAGCGACAAATTGTGCTTTACTTTACACGAATATATTAGTAAAAATTCACTTTTTACCTGATTTTAAATAGATATCACGCACGTCATGATTTTATAAAAGAATTATTATACATCTGCAATTCAATATTATTCAAGCTTTTGTTGTTGTATCTTAAATGTCATTATGTTCTGATTAGATGCAATTTACAAAAAAAAATTGTATCCCTTACCCCAAGTTTGATTCTTGCTTAGCATAGCTTATAGACCAAATGCCAACTTCAATTTTGCATCCTAGCCTAGTTCAATATAAATTTACTTTGTTTAAGTTTGAACAAAAAAAGAGAGCTTATATTAAATTATATGTAATTAAATATAATCATAATTAATTAACTAGTTTATAATATTGAGTTATTTCTCAAATTAATAAAATTGATTGACAATCAATCTAATCACTAAAGAATTAGCTAACACATAATGTTAATTGATTAATAAATTTGTATTGATTAATATTAGTAATTAAAATATTTAAAAATAAAATATGTTAAACATTGAAATAATGATTAATTTTAAAACTTAAATTAATAATAAATTAATTTGGTTATTTAATCATATGAATTAATTATTATTGGGTAAATTATATTTTCTTTATTATTAGTAATATTTAATTACTAGCAATTTGTTATGTTAATTAATTAGTAATTAACTAATTCTTAATATATTATTTTAATTAGCAATACTTTAAATTAAATTAGAATAAATTTATTTAATTATTAACATTGCTAACTATTTTAAAAGTAATTAAGTTAATTAGTTAATAATATGTAATCAATTATTATGCTAATTATGGACTAAGAATATTTTGAAGTGATTATCAATGATAACTAATTAATAATGTATATTAAGTTAATTTTGTTTAATATAATTAATAATTATTTTAGTGAATTAACATACTATATAATTAAGAAATAATTATTTAATGAATTAATTGTATTTATGAGTTATTAATAAATAAATAATAATTGTTAATTGTAAATTAAATAAATTTATTGTTCAATAATTAGTAATTGCCATTATTATTTAATTATAAATTGGTTAAATTACTTAAACATTGTAAGTAATTAATGGCACACTTAATTAACTATAATATTCATAATAGGTTAAGCAATATTATTAATAAATAAATGACAAAGAATATCATTATTTAGGTAGTAAATATTAGTTTACTAATAATCATTTATTTAATTAACAAAAACCATACACATTTAATTTTTAATTCAATATATTAGTTAATTATGTAAATTGGCTAGTAATAAGTAATTAATTATTATAATATATCTATATTATATTAAATATGAAATAAATAATCATCGTTATTATATAATTAATATTTAGTAATAAACAATAATTTTATTTCATTATCAATGTGATAATTAATATCTTAAATATATATTTATCATTAACTAATTAAATATAATTAATTTATTAATTAATTAATGATTCTAGATGTTAATTATGATAATTATTTATAATAATAATAATAATAATTGTTATTATTATTATTATTAATTCAGCCTAAGTTTAAGCTAGAACTAATTTTTTTAATTTAAGCTTAGTTTAACTAAATTAGGATTTATTTAACAACCAAATTATTCTATTGTAGCAGTTTAACTTAAATTTGCTAATAAACTGTCAAACTAAGCTACTCTTGAATCTAGTAACCGCTTAGTATATCCCAAAAAACTCTAAAATATTAATTAAATTGCAATTGGTTGGATAACTTGTGTTGGGAAAGTAATTTGCTGCACATTTCAAAGTTTTTTGATATCTGTCTTAGTATTGTAAATCTTAGTTCATGATTTTTTTTGTTGTTTTGAGACCTTAAGGTTCATAAAGATATTGGGTAGCAAAGTCTTTTTCGAGTAAAGCAGCTTTTAGGTCCTTCGACTTGATGCTCGTCCCGGCTATGCAGGTGATCCTAGCTACCATCACTCTGAAATTGGGGAGCTACTTTCAGTTTGGTGCCATCTACGCCTCCACCGATCTGTACACGAGGAGGGAGCTTTGGCAAACGATCCTAGCAGTCCGGGTGGAGGGGTTCCCGTTAGTTCTTGGTGGAGACTTCAACTGTGTTCTCTCTCGGATAGAGAAACACGGTAGGAAGGCATTCAGATTGACGACTGCTCAGATGAACTTTCGGGAGGTCCTCGATACGTGCTATCTTCACGACCCAGGCTTTGTTGGTTCACCTTTCGTGTGGAATAACAACAGGGAGGGATCTCAACGTATCTGGGAGCGCTTGGACCGATTTCTTCTCAGCACGGAGGCGATGGACCTACTGCCGTGTGTAGTCGTGCTCCACCTCCCCTGGGTAGTTTCTGATCACTGCCCGACTTTCTTGATAGATGTTTGTCTAAGGTTCCAAAGTTCTGGAGCGCGGTACAAGTTCGAGGACATTGGGCTGCAGTACCCGGAGGCATTCTCTGTGGTCGAGAGGACTCGGGAGCGGCTGTCTTGTGGCTCACCGTCCTCAATCCTCAATCACAAGCTGGCGCACATTCTCTGGGCACTGTGGAGGTGGGATTGAGACCACACTTCCTGATTTGCGGAGGAGGGAGCCGGAGCTCACTTCGATTCTGACGCAGCTCCAGGCAGAGGATATGGAGACCGACCGAGGCAGCAACTCTGAGCTTGTTCAGCAGCTCCAGGCCACCATGCAGGAGCTCTCTCAGGTGGAGGCGAGGATGGCGAGCTGGTGGCAGCAGTGCGCCAAGGCGTGGCTCTCTCAGGGTGATCGCTGCACCATAGTGTTTCAGCGGCTTGGACGCAACATCGAAAGTCGAGCACCATGCTGATGCTTCAGGAGGAGTCCGGGGAGTTCTTGTCTGACTTGGAGCAGATTCGCCAGTATTTTTCAATTTCTTCCAGAGGAAGTGGGACACCTCTAGTCCCATAAGGAATTGCCCAGATGATTTGATTCCAGACCATACTCATGGTGACGTAGACTCTGCCTCTCTCAAAGGAGCGGTCACAGAAGCAGAAATCTGAGCAGACCTGCGGGACCTCGGCGTCAACCATTTCCCTGAGATTGATGGTATCACCCCCCCAGGTTGTGCTTGATCAGAACCGTGCTCACCATGATCCCCAGTTATCTGCTGTTGGTTGCTCTGATTCTGGACTCACGCCTCTTGGACGTTGAGGCTATTCTCCTTAAGTTCCTTTGGGAAGGAGCGAATGGTGTAGTGGTTTGCACTACGTGAGGTGGCAGGAGGTCTGTTGACCGCTTAAGTCTCTTGGACTCGAGATCAAAGATTTGAGGCTATGAAGGACTATTCTTGTAGCCCGCCACACATTCAACTACGTGAGTAGGGAGGATCTCTTATGCGTGAGAGCCATGGAGTTCTGCTACCGTCGCCGCGGTGAGGACTTTGCTGTTCGGCATTCTGATCCTGCAATTTGGAGGATACTGGGATATGGGTAGCCGATCGTCCAGCACCACACTCTATCATTAGAGGAGAATTTGCAGTGGCAGGTCGACGCTTTCACGGAGAACTGGGCTAGCCAGATTCACCGAGTGGAGGTGGGTGACCGGCCTTGGTAGTTTGCGACCATGCCTCAGGGAGGATTGTTTTCTGTGGTAATTACTCAGTGATGCTATCTTGACGGGGTGTTGGCTGATCAGGAGGGGACTCACTCAACTCAGTTAATGGCTTGTGTCTGGGGTTGTGATACTGATGAGGATAGGGAGCACTTTGTGGTCCACTATAGATATACGAGGGCCATACTAGAGACCTTTGTGCTTTGGCTTGTTGTCGGCCACTCTGACCTCCTAGGACCAATTTACTGCTTTGTATTCGACGGCTACTGCGTCTTGCAATTGCCGTTTCAGCTATCATACCGTGGCGTACTTTCTCTACCAGGCTTGGCGGAGTAGGACTAAGCGTTCTCACGGTAGTCCGTACCCGACTCCGCTGATTTGTGCGGATTCGATTCTCTCGGTGATTGTCAGTGCTGGTCTGCATGACGGGTTTGATTCCTGGGGTTCCTGCTGCTTTCGGTGGAGTTGTGGTTTGCGACTCAGGAGGTTGTTTGCTCGCTGCTGCTGGAGCCTATTTACAAGCCCTGTCTCCTCTCTAAGCCGAGTTGCAAACAATTACTATTATGAGATACAAGCCCTCCTGCTCAAAGACGCTGACATTGAGGGAGTCATCATAGAGGAAAACTGTCTTAAAGCGATTCGGAGGCTCCAACGTCATTGGGAGAGGACCCCTCCTCCGTTCACAAGGCGGAGAGCGCCACGCTGATCATCTTGCTTTCTTGCTGGACTTTCCTCGTGTGATTTTTGTTCATTGTTTGCGTGATGCGAACAGCTTCTCACTTATACAAACTAGTTCATATATCATTTTATGTGACTTTAAAAAGCACTTTTATCAAATTTGTGCGATGCTAAGCAGAAAAACATGTTTAAACAAGAGTAATAAAAGACATATGGTACTTTGTTCTATAAGTTCAAAAGTTCAACAGTTCGGATGAGTGACAGTTTGCTCAATCTGCATTTAGGTTTTTGATATTTGAAATTAGCCTTTAGCCAATATTTTTAGGAGTAATATTTATTTTCATTATGATTATATTCTTCTTTCACTTTCTCATTATGATTGAAGTCCGTTTTTTAAGATACTGCAATAGCAGTAATATTTATTGTAGCGTTTATTAAGTCACTAAGGATAGTAATTATATTGATATAATATTATTATTATCATTATTTTAATAATAATAATAATATAAGAATGAATGAATATAACAGAAATGACTGTCAAAATAAAAACACTTGAACTGAAGTTATAGTCATTTTATAATATATACATTGTTTGTCATTATCGATTAATGACAACAATGCTAATGTGATAGACATAATGTTATCTTCATAAAGATTATTAAGTATATATATAATAAATAACAAAATAATTTCTCCTCTTTACTTCTCCATTTTTCTCTCTCTTATACTTTTCTTCTTACTTTAGGATTAGGATTGCCGAAAAGCGGAGGGAGGTCGGAATGGGGTTGCTGGCTGGAATGGGGTGGCCGGACGGCTACGGCAGAAGGAAGCTGGCTGCCAGGTGGCCGGCTGCCGCTGCAGGAGGCTGGCTGGCCGGGGGAGGGAGAGAGCTTGGCTTCTAGCTGTGGGAGAGGGAGGAGAAGAGAGGGCTGTGGGAGGGAGAAGATGGAGCGGCTGGGAGGGGATAAATAGGCAAGAGGAGGGGGAGGGGGTCGGCCCACTTGGCTGACAGCTTGCGTCAAAAACGGCGCAGGCAGGCGGAAGGTTCCGCTGCAGGCTCTGTCACAAGACAGAGCCTGCGACCGCAGGCATGAATCGGCGGCGAAAGGGGAGGGGGAAGCAGAAGGAAAGAAGGAAAATTAAAAAAATTATTTAAATTTAAAATTTTCTCATTTTTCTGCCGTTTGGAGTCCAAATACAATGAAACCTAACGCCGAGGTATGTTACAACGTAACGAACACTCTCGCGCCAAAATTTTTTGATTCAGACAAATATTTTATTTTTAATTAATTTCTGAAGTTTAAAATTTCGAAAATTAACCATGATCAAACCGACACTTAGAATTTGATAAAACTTTTCGATCAGTCTTTAAATAATATACTTGCACAATGACATTGAAATCGATGAATTCTGACACGTATTTCAATATTCTTAAATAATTCAGAAAATAAAGCAGGAGCTTCCGTTTTTTGAATTTCTCCCAAACTAGGGCACTTTGATCTTAAAATTATTTTGAGCAACCCTACGGGCCTTTAGAATGAACCTCTTAGGAGGAAGAAAGGCTTAGGCCCTAACCTCAACTAATTTCGACTGGCGTATAAAAATTAGATAAAAGAAGTCCGCTTCGCGGCCTTCCGCGAAGCGGAAGAAGAACAAAACGGTCAGTTCAAGGTATTCGACCGGGTTCAGTCTCAAAGGTTCCCAATTACATACATTCGAATACATCTGACTCTTACTATTAAGAAAGAAAAAAATAACGACATTGGGTCGGTACAGCATTTAAGTAGCACTAAAGCTTTGATCGGAGTAAAACTTCATATTGAGGATTTATGTGCACTTGAACATTTCATGTCTTTTGTGTTCCACTCGTGCAGTATTTTGTTTAGATATAAGGTTAGACCGAGTAAAGGGTTGTCGAAGTAGAGAGATCTACTCGCTCCCTTTTAAACATGGAGATATCTATGTGCATATCCGAACATAAATGGAAATCTAGTTCCAAACATGGAGATATCTATGTGCATATGTGAACGTAGATGGAAATCTAGTTCCAGTTGCACTAGATAGGGAGCGTCGATAGTTCTTAAAGAAACCATCATTTAGACGTTATGGTCTGAAGAGAAGGGTTCTCGTAAGAGATCAATTAAAGATGACATTAGGGTTAATGGTGAGTGATCCATGTGCGTGAGATATCATTAGTGGTTTAACTATCTGTAGCCCCTTGAAATTTAAATTTTACATTCTCATAATATGATTAATTCAAACTCAGCAAAACTAGATTTATTGAACCATGGTTGATCAACTCAATTCTCCTCGATCTTTTAAATTTGATTAGATTCTCATTAATTTTAGAATTATTTATTTGCATGTGTAAATCTAGTTCAATATACAAAACTAATATTCGATTCTTTAAGCATTAGCAGATGAAATAGTAACTAGTAACTTTCTCTTAATTCCTGAGGACGATAGAATCCGATACTCACAATTCTATTATTATTTTAGACCAAGTGCACTTGCGTGTCAACAAAAGTCACACTATTTTGTGGCTTGTCAGAAGGCATGACAATAATGCCCTGCCATTCAACCTTTCTAATAGATATAATCATAATCTTAAATAAACATTGGGCCTATGGGATATGTGCCCCCCTAACTCAAGTTAATCTTGAACCAAAGCTAATGTTAATAAACCCAAACCTAGAAAATATATATTCATAACCACATAACATTCTGCATTTTAGACACATTTGTAACTTTGGTCAACTCTTAATTAACTACAAAGTTATGCCATGTCTTTGAACCTTTATCATTATGTTTAGAACCTTTATCATTATTTTTTGAACTATTTACTTATAATAGTATAACCATGTCTATCAGCTTAAGTTTATTTTAACCTCAAAGTTATTATTGTAACACACTTTATCTAATTTGCTTGATATGTTTACAATGAGGTAATCTATGGTTGCTTATTAGAATTTCTTGATACTATGTTATATTACTATGGCATTGGTAGATTGGGTTGTAAGATGGGGAAACAATGAGATCTTGACGAGTCTTTTTCCATCTACCCAAAAAGCGCTTCATCATGTATTCAAATTCTTAGTGCGTTTAATGTCAAACCCAATATTGAGCCTTGTGCAATTTTATTTATATTGAGTGCTCTTTTGGAATAAGAAGGATAAAAAACTTTAAGTGCATGGTCATAGGAAGTTCTAGATCCTATAAGTAAACACTGACCCACTTATCAACGGAAGGAGTTTAGATAAATCAAATTATTTTCAAGAAAAAAATCTTATAACGCCTACCCAAGGATGAGAAAGTACCTTGCACTTTTTGAACGTTCAAATTAAAAGAGATAATATTTTTACATGCAATACTATCGTAGCCTATGCATATATAATTAATATCAACAATACAAAAATTCATTCGGGATCAAACTCCACGGTATCCTGCGCGAGGAGGTTCAAAAGCCTCATGGGGAGCACATCTCCCATAGCAAAAGAAAAATTATCATGACGGGCATACAAAGCACAAAAGTTTGCCACCCGATTCACATCGCGATATCAGTGAGAAAAGATAGCACGAGGAAAAACAAACAAAGAGGAAGGTGATTGGAATGCCGCTCTCCGCTTCATGAACAGAGAGTCTTCTCCAAGAGACGCCTAAGTCGCCGAACTGCTCTCCGAACCGCTCTCCGCTTCGCGAATGAGGTCTTTTGTGTTGGGGGGCTTGGCGTGAAGGCCTACCCCGAGAGGTTCCCATCGCGAGAATGGCCTTCTTCGTTGCATTAGGATTCAATCTGTGTCGGCCATTCCTCTCGTCAAAGCGTTTGGGGGGGTTATGTCACTAGTGGTGGCCACATTCGGGGTGGTTCTTGCCGTAACTTGTGAACAATCATTGTGTCGCACTCGTCCACAATGGTTGCAAAATAAAGAGAACCCTTCATACTTAACTTGTTGGCTTATGGTGGCATCAATGCCCTTTATTTGAATTGAAGAAACCAAAATGTTCCGGAGATTCACCTCAACACAGATCCGCGCATAGGCGCATCGCTCCCTATTTGCCGTATTGGCATCAATGCCAATCGGTTTACCGATCATAGAAGCTATCCGAATAAGGTTCTTTGTGGCCCATAAGTCTAGCGGGAGGCTCGAAAGACGAATCCACACAGGGGTGGACCATCCAACATCCATACAAGGAGTAAAGCTGGGCACCCACCGAGCAATGCCAAGGACTTGCCCGCCAATATACCAAGGTCCGCCGGTGAGCACTTGAGAACTAGAATCCACATTTTCAAATTGTACAAGAAGGCAATCAACTTCAATGGCTTGAACTTTGAAGTTCCCGAACTTTTACCACCGCATTTTAAGTTCGTTCACAACCACCATGTAAGGAATACGACGACTGAATAAGCGGATAATGATAGAACCTTTTAGTTCCACACGACATAATTTTATTGCCTCTTCATCCATAATTATTTTGCCATTGTTCCCCAACAGAGGATTAATCATCTCCATAGGCTTGCAAGGAATGATTTTTTGCTGCACCCACGCAATTTTTTTTTAGATCTGCGGCTGTGGGCTCTTTGAGCCATTTTGTTGTGCTGAAGTTTTTTCTTGCATAAAATTCTGCGGCTCTCAAGGAGGAAGTTGCAGCCATAAACTTCAGGAGATCACCACCTTGGGTGATGGCGGGCAAACCCCCAACAAACCGGGATGAATTGCTGTTCAGCGAAGTGGCCGATGCCGAATCTTGCGTCCTCGGAGCCGCAAGTGCTTGGCTGCTGGTTGCCCGCATAGGCGAACCTTGCACGGACTCTGCCTCACTCGATCCAGGGCCATCGTCGGTCTTGGCCTCGCCTGGCCTCGATCTGGAGTCGACAGTAGCCGACACCATTCTAGCCGCGGCGAAAGAAGACAATATTTTTACATGTCTCATAAACTCAATGCTAGCAATTTAATATTACTGTAGGGAGTTTTTTTAAAATCTTTGATGTCTGAACTGAAATAGCAAAAAATTGACCTTCAATTCATCTCTATTGCAAAATCTATAACTTCATATCAACCTCAGTAAGGGACCATAAATGACTATACACAACCAGCTTCCGGATATGCTACTATAGAAATTAGTTTTGAAAAAAAAATTGACTTGTATGTGTTGCCTTTGTGCCCACAATATTTGAAAAGTTATTGTCATTTTTTGGTTCATTTTTTCACCATTATTATTTTACTCTTCTATAATCAAACACTCCTTATATTAGTCACTTCCACATTTGTTGAGTTTGTTACACTAAGAAGGGATCCATCTTTGGTAGTTTTCATCTTTTTTTTGAAATTTGAAATGGAAAAATTATTGCTTTTCTAAAATAAATTCTATAAACTTAATTGGTTTAATATTTTATTTCAAATTTATGTTTGGCTAGAAAATAGTCAAGGTAACAATGGCTCTCTTTTGTTGTGCACTAGAAATTCTTCTGCTATTTTTTTTGTATACTATGGAATTTTTCAATTTAATGTGGAGGGCTCTCTCTCAAGTTTTTTAATAAAAAGTGATCAACAATTTAGGCATAAGTTGCAATCAAACTTTGAAAAAACACTGCTACAAGCAATAGAAAACTATTAAATGTTATGGTGGTTGTCATTGTTTTCATATTGAGTTTCTCATACTTGTAATTCATTATATTTCTATTAATTCATTAGATTTGAATGGTGCAAGTTCGTACAAAAAATTGATGTATATTTTTTGGTTTTGTTGTAACGGAAGATTAGGGATGAATAAAAAAGGCTTATTAAATGATTAATATGGTATACCAATGTGTATATTTTCATATGGTATTGTGATTTTTCCATGCTTTTAAGTGAAGTCAAAATTTTGCTGTCCAAGCTTGAAAATTTTTGAACTCATTTATTTTATTGAAAATTGTTGAGCTGGGATGTGCTCTGTTTGTAATCGTTGGATGGAATTATTATTATTATTAGTGAAATGTGCATCTTAATCATTGGATGCCATATCTCTAACTAGATTTTATTATTTGCTCTCTAGGAGACATGTTCTTCCGGCTGTTCCACATCTTCTAGACACTGTTCAGGTTATACTCTACAGATACTTTCTTTGTGACCATTTTTCACTGAATATTGTTTCTTATGTTTCACAATTTACAATTTAGTAATAGAAATGCTCATGGAATTAAGTAAGCTTTATATATAAAATTTTATAAATTTCCTAGGCTGTGCATAACATCGTTTTTTTTTTGTTTCCAAGTGACAACTATTCTACTTCTATTCAAGAAGTTTGTATGTATTTCTAGCTTTTCATGAATACAAATTGACAAATGTATCGCGACTCTAAACCATTACATGCAGTTCTCGTCCCTTGAAATAATGTATTTTTTGTTCTTGTCCTCAAAATGGTGTATTTTTAAGAAACTGTTATTTTTGTTATATACATTAAATTGATGCTCTGACTTAAAACCGTTAATTTTGAAATTCAATATGGATCCCAATGTAAGTATTATATATTTTGTGAAAATATAAGTAGCATATATTTTCAACGGCTTAATATTGAAATCATATTGTTAGTCTAATATTTTTTTTCTAAATATGAACAATCAGGTACCTCTTTTTAATTGTAGCTAAGAGCATAAGTATGACTGAAGCCCCTTTCTAATGTAACCAAATTTTCTTGACATAAGAATATATATCAAATATACTAGTAAATCTTTTTTTACATTGCAATTATTTCTTGCATATTATACATTTTTTTAATAATATCTTAGGGTTTACTTGGTTGCTTTTGTAATTTCAAAATATAGGTATTTTTATGTTTGATTTTGTATGTAAAGTAATTTTACAGAGGTATCCGTGAAAGCCCACTTTCCAAGTAAAATTAATCTGCCAAATTTGGGCAGAAAATTAATACTCTATGCTTTCTATGCTTTTAAAAAAAAAACTTTGCCTCTTCATTTGCCTCTTCATTTCTACAAATGCAAAGTTCACCTGTTTATTACCCAGCTTCCAAAGCCTTCGTTGGCCGCTGCCCTCACATGCTGGCCTTTGCTAGTATCCATCGCCTCCGCTAGCTAAAATTATGGTTAATTTCCTTGTACAAGTGTTCAACACACGCGACTATGATTGGCCTTAGTGCAACTTCCTCTGCCTTCGCTGGTCTTCATCTGCATCTGCTGCGTTCGTCGGCTTTGCCAGCCTTTGCTAGCTTTCCTTGCTCTCGCTGACCATGTTTTGGCTGACCATGGAGCTTCTATTTGGAGTTCTTTTTTATTTTTAATAACATTGTTTTGCTTATTTTATACCAAATTATCTAACACTACTAAACACCAAAAACCTATTTACAGGCCATTTATTTCATATAATATTAGTTTACACTGAATTTATTTTATTTTAGTATTTTAAACCTCAAGTAAATATCTTCTTAATTTTTTTGTTCTTGTAACATTTTTTGTTTACTTTTCTTTTTGTATTTTATAGAGATGTTGTTATACTCACAAGTTACAAGATAACTCTTTCATCAATAATGCTTATTGGGCCAATTTATTCATGAATTAAAAATGTTAGAAGCTTTTTTTTTGTCTTTTTGTCATTTGTTCCCCCCCATAATTTTTTTGATGTTAGATATGGCCAGATTAGTACAAGAGTGGTATTGGAGCAAATGCTTAAATAAGAATTGATTCAATTGAGAAATCTCTTATGATAATTTTATTTATTTCATTTCTTGGAGTCTTAGTTTATAATTGTCTTAACAATGTTTTTATACTTTGCTTTTCTTACTATAAATCTTGGGACCCTCCAATATATTTAAGAGAAGATATGGTTTGTTAAAGAGCTGAGACATTTTTAGGCAATCAGCCTTGAGAAGTCTTTGTGATTCGAACTATATTTGGAGGTGTTACAATCAATAGTGTTTTAGCACAAATAAAGCCTGCGATTAATTTTCTTAAGCTGAATTCTTAATTTTGTTTAGTGGTAGGCTTTGTGGATAAATATTTTATATTATTTTTGGGCATATGTCTTGCACTTCATTTTTTTTATGGAAATAGAACTCTCGCATCTCATTAAGTTCTTTGACTATCATTAGCCAATAATTTTTTGAACTGCATTATGTTGCCTATGGCCTTGTCCTATGATCCATTGTTACTTGAAAATGTTAACAAAACGTAGTGAGTCGAAGCACTTACTAGGTTCTAATACCCACCATCTTTTCTTGTTATGTACATGAAAATATTTTACATTGGATTTAATTTACTCATACTTCAAAACATACAGCCCCTTGGTAGCTTTTGAGATATATATATATATATATATATATATATATATGTTAATTGATATTGTTGATTAAAGGCTTAGTCTTCATTTGTTAATAAAATTTTGTTTATTTAGCCCCCTTCGTATATCTGTTTGGATGAGGTTTTGGATGATATTTTGTTTTAGTGAAAGATTATATTAAAACGTTTTAAAGTTCTCTTTCTCTTGGTCTGATCTTTCACATCTTCATTTTCCCATGCTGATGATGTGACAGCTTGTCCATGATTGTGAACTCTTAGAACTCTTGTTGCCCTAATTTAAAAAGGCTCAAATTTCTCTACCTAGAATCCCTTTTCAGCAGTGTGTTCCATCTCCAATTCATGTTCCTTCATTCACTTCTCGGTGACATTTTCTTTAGATGCTTGAAATCTAACCCTCACAGAGGCTGCAAAAATGGAATTCAGCTTTCATGACAATGTTCTCCATATGTGTTGGGCGACCTTTAATCTTATGCTATATGGAAAGATCCCAAACTATTTAACCTGCAAGAATGGGTCAAATTTGAGAGAACCCGACATGGAATAATATATGCGGAAACTATTTCCTTGGATTCAATTCTATGCTTGTCTTTCCTGTATTGCTTTGCTATTTATTAATTATGAAATTTATATGCTGTTAAATTTCTTTATGGCTAGGTCGAGGGAACCTTTTCAGATGGAACCAAATTAATTACTATACATGATCCAATTGCTTCAGAGAATGGAAACCTGCAACTAGCATTACATGGCTCATTTCTTCATGGTTTGTATTTCCAACTAAAACAAACATTTTTTGTTTCTGCCGATTTTATTTGTTAGCCGTTAGTAATACATCTATCAATTATGTTCTAAATTTGTCTTAGCTATGGGGAGTTTTGTATATACATTATAGAAAATTCTAATCCTGCAGGTAATGCTACAGCCTAGGTTATGCTGTGTTGCTAGCTAGATTATAATATTATCTGCATTGCAAGAAAACTTACTCTATCCAAGATATAAGTATATATATATATATATATATATATATATATATTCTATAGTTTAATGATTATATATTTGTCAAGAATGCAATGCAATGCCAACTCTTTCATGGTTTTCCTGGGAGGCACTCTATGTTTATTTTCATCATTAATTTTATCCCAGTTATTTAGGTTTGTTTTATGATTTTTGTTTTCCATTCATTTTTGTGGGGTGTTGCAGTTGGTGTTAAATCTGTTATTTACAATTTTTTCAAGCGACTCGTATTCAAGTCATTTGCCTCCATTTTGGTGTCTTGGAAAATCATTTCACTTTGCAAGGCAGTTGGTGTCCGTCTCTTCCAAATCATTTGCCTTCATTTTTGTCTATGTAAAGCATTTCTGAATCACCTTACTAAAATTTAAACTTATTTTTAATAAATGATAGTTCTGCACTGTCTTTATTATAATCATGTATTAATTTATAATTTTCTTATTTCCAACGCACTCAAGTAATCTACCAATGATAATTTTTTTCTAGTTACCACGTCTCTATACATTAATGACAGACATTTATTAATTACCAACAGTTCTGGATTTAAATAATGTCAACAAGTTCATGTGTTAAATGCACTTCAGGTTTTGGTTCCATGCATTTTCATTGAAAGTTATTGCAACCAGCAATGTTACAACGTACATTAGTGCACCAAAATCTTAATATTTTTTAGTATTCAAAATAAAAAGTACAGATTATTTAATTAAAAAATTAATGATCCAAATAGTCCATTTTTCTTTTTCAAAATGGCCGATTTAGGCTGCCTTTGTAGTAGTTTTTTGGTTGCTACACTTTATATAAAGCTCTTTTCAAATTCTTTTCTATCCTTTGGGGTTTATGTCCATTCCTTTATGAACCAGTACTTAATGTGCTACTTAATTACTATATACTATTTATTATATGGAAATCACTGATATTCAACTCTTATTCTGAGAAAGGCGGCCGTAGCCTAAGCATAAATACATAAAATCATCTGTACATCATCAGCTCGGATTAAACTCCACGGTGTCCTCAACGAGGAGGCCTAAGAACCTCTCGGAGAGCACATCTCCCATAACAAAAGAAAAATCACCCTGTCGGGATAACATAGAACAAAAGTTCGCCGTACGATTCGCATCGCGCGAATGGCGAACAAAAATCGCACGAGGAAAGTCCAACAAGAAAGCAGTAGACTCTCCATGTGACGTTGGAGCCTCCGGATCGTTCCAAGAAAGCAGTAGACTCCCTCAATGCCAGCATCTCTATGCAGGAGGGCTTGTCGCAGAATAGTAACCACCTGCATCTCAGCCTGGAGAGGAAATAAGGCCTGTAAACGGACTCTAGTAGCAGCGAGCAAGTGGCCTCCTAAGTCGTGGACCACAACTCCACCAAAAGCAACAGACTCCTCGTGTCTATAGGAAGCATCAATGTTGGTCTTCGGCCAACGAGTCGGGGGGAGGGGGGAGCACCTTCTCATGGAGGTGGAGGGGCCCTGGTGAATCGTGGAATCCCTTGAATCAGACCTGCCATGCAGACCAGCACTGACCATCGTCGAGAGAATCAAACCAGCTCAAACCAGCGGAGTTGGGTACGGACTACCGTGAGAACGCTTAGTCCTACCTCCGCTCTGTAAATTTTGCTAGCCCGGCTCTCTATGAAAGCGTCGACCTGCCACTGCAAACTCTCCTCTACTGATTGAGTGTGGCGCTGTAAGATCGGCCACACATACCCCAGTTTCCTCCAAACTGTAGAATCAGAATGCCGAACATTAAAGTCCTCACCCCGACGGCGGTAGCGGAACTCCATGGCTCTCACCCATAAGAGATCCTCTCTGCTGACATAGCTGATAGTGTGGCGGGCTACGTGAACAGTCCTCCACAACCTCAAGTCTCTGATTCCAAGACCACCAACCCCAAGCAGTCGACAGATCTTCTGCCACCTCACGTAGTGCAGACCACTACCCTCCACTCCTTATCAAAGGAACTTACGGAGAATAGCCTCAATATTCGAGAGGCGGAAGTCCGGAATCGGGGAAACCAACATTAGACAGCTGAGGATTATGGCGATCACAGATCTGATCAAGCACAACCTACCAGCAAGAGAAATGTGACGACTGCTCCATGAGCCCATCCTAGCTCGGACCTACTCAATAACTGCTACAAAATCTGCTCTTCGCGGAGGTCGACCAGTGTGGGGCCCCCGTACTAACAACAAGGAAGTACGGTGCTCCAACTGTGGCAAATCCCCAGCTTAAGTAAAATTAGGTAAACCCAACCTGCCTTATGCCAAGGACTTGTCACCAAGTACTATAACATTCATCAATATATATATATATATCAAAGTGGCGGAAGCAATAGGCGAGTAGTAACATCCACAAGCATACATAGTAGCAAGAGAGAAAAACAATATAGTAACTTATCGAGATGCAGAAATGAAACACATCCAAAATTAATTATTACAAATTGAATTTTAAAGAGAATGAAAATGTCCCTCAATCTCATTGAAATAAAATGCAAGATCTATCTAAACAGCAGCAACACGATCCTCCTCCTGAACCTGCTCCTTTTCTGGGACACTGCCCACGACACGTCTGAATCTGACATTTGTCGGTATCACAAATGCCAGGGTCCCAGCCAACAAAATAAAAAGGTTACAGTTAGACAATTGTCTAAGTATATTTTAGGCTATTTTAATGAACTGAATATTTTAAAAATATCACATTTAAATTAGCTAAACATGCAAGCAGTAATAGGTGCAACAAGCTATGGAGAAACGGTAATTATAAACTATCCATTTATAGCCAACAACTAGTATGAAGAACATACAATGTAAAATAAGCAAGGTGAGGCTAAAAACTAAAAGAAATAGCAATTATAATACAATTCTGAACCTAACATGCTTATGATCATATTAACATATGCTGGGTATATAAAAGAAACACAAGTACTGAAAATATGCAATTATAGCATCCTAAATATGCCAATATATATAAGTAAACCATGTGAGTGTACATACAACATGCTAATTAAGAAAAGAAAAAGAAAGGCCACTGAGACATGTGACAAAAACAAAGCAATCTATGAAATGTAAAGCCACTGAGACAAGTGGCAAAACGAGCAAGTACTGAAAATAAGGCCACTGAAGCATGTGGCAAAGCAAAACAGAAAACAATACTGAACAATCCAGCTAAAATAGTAATAAGCCTAAGACATAGTACTGCCATACCAGCTAATAGGCCATACAGAACCTCCAATATCAATCAATCAATCCCCAGTCTAGCCATCCAAATCTGCTAGGTTTGAGTCCATTCTGTACAATACTATTACTGAAGAGGCAGACTAAGTTAGGACATATTCTACCAACTGCAAATATTGAAATACCTGAATGATATGCAATTCAAATACTAACTTAAGATGTATCATCCATATCCTAAGTTCTCCTATTGTGCTCAAAGAATAAAGCTCAATATCCAAGGTATGCCAAGCAAATCTAGTCAAAGTAAGTAAGAGACTCAATCTAGACTTATGTGATATTTGTGGTTGTCTAATTACCCAATCTAATTATTCTGAGAATATATAAGTTTAGGATCTTCAATATCCAGCTATCGAGTATAACTCAGATTCACGATCTTAAGATTAATATTAGAACTTAACAAGTTCTAACTCAAAATCATATAATGACTACAGGGTTTAAATAAATAAATCCATGACCTATTCTGTTAATATTTTTGCTCTCTTACCCAAATCTTGATTAAGTAAATCAGGATTCAAGGGTTTTGAATTTAAACTCTACTTTGGTGTTCAAATCCTAAACCCAATGTCAAGTCCTACTAAGAATCTAGGGTTCACACTGAATACCCATTTGAAGGTGAGGAATCCAGGAGCTAAGAACTTAGTGAAAGGTTATTCTACTGATTATAAGATAAAATAATCAATTAAGGACTTGAGAATCTAAGATCTTTATTCAATCTTTAAGGTAATTTCATTATCTTATAGATTGAATTATCCTATACCCACATGGAAGGTTTCAAAAGATTAAACAATGAATCATTTAAGAATTTCAATTAGAGATAGTTTGATTCGAGTAGAAGGTCTAAAGTCTAAGATTTAAGATCTAAGATCTGATTGTTTGATCATTTTAGACTTAGGCTAGGTTTGTAACTTAAACTTTACCAATTACATTTCTTTTGAATTTAGCTCATAAGTTAACTTAATTGAACTTATTAATGTGAGATTTAACATCTATAATTATTGGATTCAATTATTAAGGTATAGTGACCCCTTTAAGATCACTCAAGATCTAAGTATTTTAATTAATACTAAATGAAGATTCTTTAGTTTAACATGAATATTATTAACATTATTATCTTAAGAGTTCAGAGAACATTAATAATCTAAATTAGGGTTAATTTACTGAATTTCTCAATGTTTAAGGGTACTTAAATACATCTTGGCCAAAATGACCAAAATACAGGATTTTAGGGTTTAGTTATCTAAATTAAATCTAATCTATTTTAATGTGTTTCATATTGATTAATGAAGTGGGAAACACCCTTATCTTAGGTTTTGACAACCTAATTAAGCTAATTATCACTAATCATATTTTTTGGCCAATTAGAGTGATTAGAGAATTTAGGGCATTCTAGAGCAATCCAACTTTATACTTAGGTTCTAATAGACTTAAGATGGCATTAGGAATTAACCTACCCAAAATTAGAGACTAATTTAGGGTTTAATTCACTAATCCTTAATTAGGGTGATTAAGGAGTGATTAAGGAAATTAAATATTCAAATTTGGTTTTAAGGGTCTACAATTGTGCCCTAGGGTCACAGGAGTAATCAGAGCCCTTAATCAATTAATTTGGTTATTATTTGAATTTATTATGATTTAATTAAAAATAGAAAAGGTTTACTCAATTACTTTAAATCCAACCATTGGATATGTGATTTTATTTTATATTTAGATTCCTTATATTTTTTTGATTCAAATGGTATATTGGATCATACCATTTGAATCAGTATAGCCAAAGTTATTTAAATAATTTATTCTGAATATTTATTTAAATTAAAACTATAGGATTTGATTTATTAAATTAATAACTATAGAAAATTTAATCCTATAATTCATTATTAACCGCGGCCCAAAATCAGAACCGCGCGGGTCGGGGTCGGCCTGGCCCGAAATTCATCTTCAACCTCTCGACGGGTTCGTCCCAGGCGAACTTCCGCGCTGAAATTCTCGGCGCTCAGACGACGGCGGCGGCTCAGCTTGATCCCTACGTGTTCCTAGGGTCGAGACACGTCAATTGGACTAAGAACCCCCATCTGGATCCCTCTGGATCGATGGGGTGCTACTCACCCGAGACGCCTTCGATAGGGGCGTTTCAGGCTTACTGTGAGGAGGCAATTCTCCTCACAGAGGCCATTAATCGGTCGGGGTTCGATACCTACACCTTCAGGGAGGTGAGGCGAGTCGAACCCCCAAGGTTTCATAACCTGGGGCGTAGCCGATCGCTGGGTCCTTACTCGGACTCAGCCATGGCTCGGCCGCTAGCTCAATCGATCGATACGATCGATTCGAGCTAGCTTAACCCCGGACGACAATCACGACTAGTTCCCTAAGTGGCTACGGCTAGTTAGGCGACATCCAGAGGCTCAATGCAGAGACATACGAGGAATTGGATCAAAGAAAATCCATGGGAGAAGGCTGTACCTGAGGACGGGTTGCAGCTTGGCTGAGGGAAATTGAAGTGCCTTCGAGCTCCCTGAACGACAGACGAAGGTTCACAGGGGGTCTGAACACCAGACAGGCCCTCTATCAGCGGTTCCAAGCTTCGGGAACGCCGAGAATTCTTCGAGGTGAGACGGGAACTCCAGGGACTTTGACTGCCAAAGGAGGGTTCACAGTGAGCAAAGGGACCGAGAACTTAGGGGATTCCACACACTGCATGGCCCAGTTCGTCCACCTCTACGGGAAGCCAAATCTATCTAGAACCAAGCATAGGTATCTCCACTCCATCTGGTCGTAAGCCTGTTCCATATCCACCTTGATGGATTTGTGACGGGTCTTTGAGGTAGAATATGAGAGCCTCGTGAAGATCTTATGGACCGCGAGGCAGTTCTCACTGATGTATCTTCCGGGAACAAAGGCATCTTATTATGGGGAAATCAACAGGTGCAGCACTGTCTTAAGGCGCATGACCAAGCTCTTGGCCACCTCCTTATAGACAGTCTTGCACAGACTGATAGGGCGGAACTGCCTCTGGGTGGCGGCCCCTCTTCCTTCGGAATGAGAACTACTAGAGTGTCATGCCAGCGCTGCGGTATCCACCCATCATCAAAGAAATGAGGAATAGCAACCACGGTGTCAGCCTGGTTGACCCTCCAGTATCCCGTAAAGAAAGAGAGAGTGATACCATCAATCCCATGAGAATGGTTGGGGCCGAGGTCCCGCAAGATTGCCCAAATTTCTGTGTCCGTGATCGCACATTGGAGAGAGGCAGAGTCTGCTTCGCTAAGGGTACGGCCTGGAATCAGATCGTCTGGGCAATCCTTTATTAGGCTAGAGGTGCCCCATTTCCCCTGGAAGAAATAAAAAAATACCTGGCGAATCTGCTCCGGGTCAGACGAGAACTCCCCAAACTCCTCCTGAAACACAAGCATGGTGTTCGACTTTCGACGCTGCGTCGCAAGCCGCTGAAACACCGCGGTGCAGCAGTCACCCTGAGAGATCCACCGCGCCTTGGCACACTGCTGCCACTAGCTCGCCACCCTCGCCTCCACCTGAAAGAGCTCCTGTGTGATGGCCTGGAGCTGTTGAACAAGCTCAGGGTCGCCGCCTCGGTCCGTCTCCATATCCTTCGCCTGGAGCTGCGTCAGAGTCGAAATGAGCTCCGCCTCCCTCTTTCGCAGATCATGAAATGTACCCCGGCACCACTTCCACAAAGCCCAGAGAGTGCGTGCCAGCTTGTGGTTGAGGATTAGGATGGCGAGCCGCGAGTCGGCCGCCCCAAGTCCTCTCGACCATAGAGAAAGCCTCCGGGAACTGCAGCCAAGTGTCCTCGAACTTGTACCGCGCTCCGCTACTCTGGAACCTGAGACAGACGTCTGTCAAAAAAATCGGGCAGTGATCAGAAGCTACATGGGGGGAGGTGATGCACGACTGCACCCGACAGAAGGTCCATCGCCTTCGTGCTGAGAAGAAACCGGTCCAAGCGCTCCCAAATACGCCGAACTCCATCCTTGTTGTTGTTCCACTTGATAGGTGGACCAACAAAGCCTGGGTCGTGAAGATGACACGTAACGAGGACCTTCCGGAAGTTCGTCTGAGCAATCGTCACTCTGAACGCCTTCTCGCTGCGTTTCTTTGCCTAAGAGAGAATGCAGTTGAAGTCTCCACCAAAAATCAGCAGGCACCCTTCCACCAGAACTTCTAGGATTGTTTGCCAAAGCTCTTCAACTATTATTAATGTCCACAAGCTTGCCGTTTGTCCTACCTATTTGCCACTGTTTCATCCGCCTCCACCATTCACCGCTGATGTCACCCACAACAGCTTGATGATAGAGCATTTAAACTGCAATGACAATAGCTTCTTCAGCAGTAGCTTTGTTGCAGCTTTCTTTACGATAGCATTTTTTCTCATCTAGTAATTCTGCTGTTGCTTCCTGTACTATAGCTTCACAACAACTTCTTTTGCCCTAAACATAGCTTAGGCAAAGCAATAAATTACTCTGTAAACCATAGGGAACATATACCTCTAAGCTATGGTTGGGTATGTGACCCCTAGCGTGCAAGGAATTGTTATGTGGAAACATTCATAATTGATGCAAATAGCTTGACGTTGAAGAACTTCATTTGTAGAATTATTCCTTAATTTATGAACATGCTTCATAAAAAAGAGGTGCTATTCTAATATTTATGAACAAAGTTAATAAAATGAACAATATCTTGTGGCAACAGTTTACCTCTTTCTTTTACATTTACCTTTTGATTTTCTTTCTTTGATATCATTTATGCCATTTTCCTATTTATTAGTTTCCTATTACCTGTGTATACATATTATTCTTTTTGTGTTACTGCATAGAATTATGGTATGCGTACAGATCTATTGGAAACTATACATGGGTACAATATTGTAGGTTAGCTAAATCGATGAGGACTAATGGAGCAAAAGGTTAAAATGGATGACAATGGCTACCTATAGAGTGATGCTCTGGTTATTACTTTTTTGTTGTCTAGTTAACTGTTTGTTCAGTAGTGATGATGGCTGTATAAATTAATTTGAATAAATTTTGTAAACTCTTTTATTTTGCATTTTTAAAAACAATCAGGATTTGGTGGCTATTTTCATGTTTACTGGCTAAATTATGTAAATTCTTTTATTTTGCGTTTTTGAAAAAAATCAGGATTTTGGTGGTTGTTTTCATGTTTATTAGCTACTGTGTTTGGAATGAGAAATTTAAAATAAAATCTATTGATTCGGCCTTTATTTTCCAAACTAGTTTGGTCAAGCTGTGAATTATTTAGCATAAGATGGGCTTCTTGTCATAGTTCATTAATTAAATACTTTTCCATATAGTATGCCACATAGAAAGGTTAATTGTTTCTTGCTTCCTGCACAAGGTATGGCTGTTGATTCATGAATTTTTGGCATTAAAATGAAACAGATTCACAAAAATGAAGACTAAATATTTCAAATCATTCTACTTCTATTTATATATATATATATATATATATTTGACTTCTATTTTATATTTTAACATTTCTTTAATAATTTTTTTTAACTTATAAATATATCTATATATCTCCATTCAAGTAACTTTTTTTAAATTATAGATATTCCTAACTTATTCAATTATGAACCAATTAATCTCTTGAAAGTATATATAAATTAGGCTAAATGGAAGTTTTTGATACTTCTAAAAGATTTCTTGATCTAACTGTATTTAAAGCTTTTAAGAAATTATTTGGAGTTTATGAAAAAAAATACTTGAATTTGATTCCTTGAATTTCAGCACAAAATTTTAGAATGTCTTTCTGATTAAATGTTATTAATCACTAATTTTTTCATTGAAAGAGGATGTGGAAGAAAGGAGTGCTCTTTTTTCTCTAAAAAAACTTCAGAAATCATTAATAAAATTTTCTCAACTCAGTGATTGAAGAAATTATATTTTTAGGGTTAGGAATTACCTATATACCTGTTGAGGTTAGTTAAGGCTGTTCTGTCATTTGCAACAAATAAAATATTGATGTTGCTCTCTGTTAGTGTGATCTATTCCTTCTTCATAGCCATGTGCATCTTTTTGCTCGCACAGCCTAGTTATGCATCCTCATTCCAAGAGCTGATTCTCACTGCTTGTTCTCGACTCTCCATGCGCTTCCTCTACTGTCTTAACTTCCCTTTTAGATGTTCCATTACACATGCTATGCTGTGCATTCCTACAAGGTCAGGATTAGTGAAGTATAGCATTTTTTTAACTTATTTGTGCAATAGTGGATCATCATTGAATACAGTGTTATTTAATCTAGCCATATCTTTGATATTTCTTTTTTTTAAAACTTTAATATTTCGTTTAAAAATGATCCATGCCTACCTAACAATTGAACGTCAAATTCAACTTTATTGAGTAGCTATTTTTTGACTGACATTGCTGTTGTTTTAACGATGATGCTAAAATTATGGCTTGCTTTAGCTAGACTTACTAGCACTCTGATACAAGTTTGAACCTAATTGTGACAAATGAATCTAGGTTATAGCTAGTTCTTGTACAATTGTGTTTACAAAATGGTGGTATAGTTTCATTGATTTGGGAAGAGTTCTCCTTTTCAGCTTAATACTAGACCCTTTAGCGAACTTTGGCCTTTTTTGTATGTATTCTCTTGAACTTTAGGTGCTGGGGAGTGAAACTTGGAATTTAAACTATTTACATATATGTTATTCTGATTTTTAACATATCTCAACAACTGAATGTATTCATTGATGATGTTTGTTTATATTTTTCAGTTCCTTCATTTGACATGTTTGCTGGGAAGGAGAGTGCAACTTTACCTGGTGAACTTTTTTGTGGGTCTGGAAATATTACACTCAACACTGGAAGAAGATCTATTATACTGAAAGTTGTAAATATGGCAGACCGACCTATTCAGGTGAATATCTTAATGTATGTATTTTTTCTATGCTTAATTAGTTTTATAAATGGGCAATTTTGTAGAATTTGTTTTATCCCTTCTTGCAATCCACTGCGACTTTATACCTCTTTTCTTGTTTAGACATGGTCATGATGTTTTGGGATGAAATAATTAATATTGTCTTGCATGGTGGCTTTCATTGTTGAATAATGCCCTTGTCACTTTCTTTGTTGAGCATACTGTCAGCCTTTTTGCTTAACGCATTGATGATGTTTGCTCTTGAATTGGTTTGATGGAAAACATATTTCTGTCGGTTTCACCTAGGTGCCACCTATACTTGAATACCATTGAAAATTTAAGGCTGCTCTAGCCATTGTTGAAGCTATAACTCAATTCTGTCACTTAAAGAAATGTGTGAAGCCCATCGCCCCACAATCCTTTTTTGCACTTGACATATTTGGTTACTTGACGTTTGAGAATCTTGCATTGTTTTATATATAAGTCATTGTTTAAACTAACTTGATGCCTCCTCCACCCATTGCATCTTGTGAATTTATATTGACATTCTATTAGTAAAAAGGGCAAGGTGCTGTCACATCCTGACTGGTTCGATTAGAAATCTATTAGGAGATTTTCAATATGAATAAAGAGGCTTGACTATAGGATTTTTTCGCATACTAGAGTACCATAGACTAACGAAAAATAACTTAAAGCACAAAGAGTTACTAAAAGCATCTTAAATATTAAAGATTGCATCATGCAAAGTAAAAGAAAAATACAAAATAATATTGATTTCGGGTCACATGTGGAATTTGCAAGTCAGGCCAACTTTTTTGTCCACTTATAATTTTATTCTATATTATTAATAACAACTCTATATAAAATATTTTAGATGGATAATTTTGATTTTATGAAATACTTTTGTAAATAAAAACAATATGTATGTTCAAAAATTACAGTTACAAGATCAAAGTAATTGACAAGTACGAATCTATAAAAACTTGTAGCTAAATAAATAATTGAAATATAATGGAATGAAAGTATTATAAAATTTAAAGCTGAAAGTCTAACAATTGTTAGTTGTTTTATTTTGTTGTTATCATTTTATTTTCACTTAATCTCTTTGTAATGTCTTTTTGAAACTTTGATTGAATTTACTATTGAAGGACTTGTGGCACGAACCCCTTTTGATACTATGGAGGATCGTATACCTAAGGTTACCTCGAAAGTTATATGTGCATGTCTCTGATATGTTACTTATATCATATAGAATTTAGGTATTCATTTTTTTATATTGATTATTAAAATGTTAAATCAATTTAATTCTTGAGTTTGATAAAATGATATCCTTATATTTGGAAAGTAGTATGTGTATTATTATGTATTATATCTTTCATTGTTAAGTTTTTAATTTTTGAAGCTCAGATAATAATTAACTCTCTTAATTCTTATAATTTCAACTTCAACATTAAGAGATAATGCTATTGGATTTTTTGACATTGTTGTCATTGGGCATGTTAGTTCGTAGTATTTAAATTTTTTATATTTGTTTTAATTTTAATTCATGTGTTATGATGTTACAACGTTAACTACTATATTAAATAATTAATAGAAATAAAAATATACGTATGTAGGGGCTATTTGGTTTGATGCTGAAGTAAAATAAAGTTAGGGGCTGCTTAGTTAGTTGCATTTTGAGTGTAAAATCATAATTTTGATGTTTGGTTTTGTGCATTTTAAATGCAAAATAAAATTTGGTTGCACCACTTGCAAAATTATTTTATCAAAATGAAATTTTTGATGTAAGAGATACGTAGTGGCATTGTAAACTCCTTGCATGTACTCTTATTGATTTAATTTATAGGCGAAAATCTCAACTTTGAAGTTTTGAGGCCCTCATATCTTAGACTTACTTTTTTAGTTTTGCCAAATGTTCATATACTTTTTTGTCAGACTAAATCTTGCAAAAACAAAATTCCAATCTCAATTTTTGTAGGGTTGTGCTTGGAATCATTCGAACTCTAAGCCTATCTTGAGCTGCTTTTAATCTTTTTATTAATTAATTTAATCTATTTAGTAGCTTTATTCACATGTTTTGGTCCAAGAATACACTTTTCACTCGAGAGCACTACACTTTAATTTATATAAATTTTCATAAAGAGCGTTGCGATGCTTGACTGAATCAGATTGGATATGTATTTCCCTAATTTATGAAAGTCGAACACATAAGCTGAGCATATCTCTTAATGTTAGGATTTTGTTCTTAGATTGTTCATCTGTTTGAAAATAAAGAATTGCACTAAATGCCATTATGGTATTAAGGATATTTTGAATGCTTTTTCACAATATCAAAGTTGATCTGCAATCTCTATCTGATTTGATGGATTTTGACATTTCATATAATGGTACAATTTATTGATGGATGACCTAGTTAGTTTTTCCACTAAGTTGGTGTGTCTAATCAGTAAAAACTGTGCAATTTTGTTAATATGCTTATGATTATTGATATTACATCTTGACTTTGCTATGATTTAGGCAATTCGACTATGAAGTCCATTACAAAATCATTTTATTAATATTTCTTGGGAAATATTTTCTTTAGTTCATAAAGTTTCAATCAAGTTTCAAATTAGTCCATGAAATTATAATTTTATCAAATAAAACCCTACACTTCATAAAAAGTTATATTTTAGTCCCTATATTTCAGAATTGGCGTCGGTCACCGACGATTCGTTGAGGACGAGCAAGTTGCGGATGGTGTCCCCGTGGTTGGAGTCGCCCCATAAGAGGAGCCTTTTACTTCGTAGGCAACGCTAGGCCAACGAGGCTTCGAAGATGCAGAAGGCTCAATGGGCAGAGCAAATCCAACTGTTGCTCTCCACTGCGCCCAGCGCCCCCTCGCACTATGGCTACTCACAGGGCTGCCTGATCGACAGGCAAAGAGTTGTTGTGTGCGTGTCAGGTCCAGTGCCCCGACTAGGACGACCGGGCGAGGTCCTCCTGGCCGCTGATGCGCATATCTGAAGAAGGGATAAGTGGTCTGGGGAGGGCCTGAGGTAGTCGAAGGAGCAAAAGAGGAGGACGATGGAGAGGGTGAAGGTGGCTCTCGGGGAGGCGAAGCATGGGTGTGTCTGGAGGTGAAGGTTGTACAACCCTTTTCCCAGATTCAGGATGGGAGGTCTTGATTTCCAGCTGGTGGAAGGGATATTCATCTCGAAGAAATCCTCGCCCAGGCAGTGCGATCGGAGACCGGAGGGATCCGTCCAGCGCATGAAGATTGAACAAGTGTATGTCACTGACGGTGAGCATGACAACGCCACCTGTGTAGCCATCAATCGAGCGATTAGAGATTGTCGTCGTGAGGGAATCTCGACAGGGAACACCTCTGGGAGCCAGCCATCGGGAGAGGACGCTCGAGGTGTAGTTGAGGGTGATCTCATGGGTACCTCAGCAGATCACCAGCGAGCAACACCTATTCTAAAATATAGGGACTAAAATATAATATTTTGTATAGGGATTTATTTGATAAAATTATAACTTTAGGGACTAATTTGAGACTTAAATAAAACCTTAGGGACTAAAAAATGTTTTATCCTTTTTTGTATTGGAAAAAGTTGAAGCAATCCTTTTGGCCTTTAATGTTCGTTAGGCCACAAAAATATGTTTTTGAAGATTTTTTATTTTTCTAGATGGTTTCTTGCTATGTGAATTCATAACTTCTTTTATGTGATTGATTAAATTAGGTTGACAATTCATTCTTGTTAACTATAGGTAGTTGTTAACCTTTTAGCTCGTGGTAATTATCTACTGATATTTTGGTTTTTCAAAAACTAACTAAGCATTGTTTTAATGTGCAATTTAGTTAATATCGTGGGTTCCATTTTAATTTATTTTCTTCGAACTTTATAGGGCAAGTTTCTTAGTGTTTTGTATATTTTACTAGGGCGATGATGGAAAGATTTATTTCACTATTTTGACTATAGCTGACCACCACTGCTGTTTGAAATGCATATTGCTTTTCTGCTCAGAGAACTCCATGCAATGAGGTTGATAACTCATATTTCTTTCTCAAAATGAAATTTTAAAACCAAGCAAGATATTCTTAAACTAGTGGATGAATGAGAAACTTGAGTCTACTATTTTTCTTTCAACTTTTATTATTCCTTTACTTTAAAATGTGCAGGTTGGGAGCCATTATCATTTCATTGAAGTGAATCCTTACTTATTTTTTGATAGAAGAAAAGCTTATGGGATGAGATTAAATATACCAGCAGGAACAGCCGTTCGATTTGAGGTGAGCGTTATTACTACTTACTCTAGCATATACTAGATAATGGTATTCCTATGATGATTTTTTTCTTAGCATGTTGTACCTTTTATATAATTGCTTTTTTATCTATTTCCCTTTTATAGGAATTGTAGTTTTTAATAGTCACAATTGTTGCTAGCCTTTTCTTCATTTATGAAAATGAAACTTTATCTTTCAAAAGTTAATGTGTTTATTCATTTGAAATATTGATAGAAATTTGCATGCATCCTATGGCTAACTAGAAGCAAGTTCATCTATATAAAATTCTATGTTATCTAGATATACATTTGTAGCTTGGTTGAAATTTTCCCCAATATTGATATATGCTCGTTCACCTTTCAACTTAAATTCATAGTCATTCCTAATGATTTGATTTATCAATTGATATGTAACAAATTCACATAACTTGCCTTAAGCAGTCTTCCAACTCAAGAAGCTTGCAAAATGAAGATGAGACCAATGGGTGAAGGCCCCTTCTTAACTCTTGTCTTCATATAGTTGGCAACAAGATAGCAAGGTCTTGTTTTAGTTCAAGAGAGAGTAGTCGGCAGAGAATCCAAAGGTGGTCAATTGTTGTGCACATTTAGATAAGTGACGGTGCACTATGGCAGATATTTGTGGTAAGTTAACATTGATCAGCAATGCTTTGTTGAATGTTGACAGAAGAAATCATGAGAAGAGATTGATGATACATTAAGGATTCCTAAGGAGCTAATCTAAAGAAATAATAAGAAAAGTGGCGAGAGGTGAAAAAAAACTTGAGAGCTAAGAGAAAATAGAGAAAATTATCTAAATGGTCTCTTTGATTCTTGCAAAATGTTTAAAATAAGTGTTAACATTTGTAAATATTTTTTGGTCTTTAATTTTTGCTTAAAGATTTTTTTTTGTCCTTGTCGTTAACTCCCATGTCAATTTCGTTAAATTGCATGTTTCAGCTTGAATCAGCGGCTGATTCTAGTTGCAAGCGACCAATCTCTGCAGTTGAAATCCATTGCTTGCTGCTGGAATTGACTGCTGAATTCGAGCGGCTGAATCCAACAATCAATCCTAGTTGTTGGGATCGGCCGCTGTTGGAATCCGACAACCAATTTTAGCTGCAAATTCCGGCTGCAAGTGTCTGATTCAGCAGTCGGAATCGGCTACTTGCAGCTAGAATAGGGTGCTGGATTCCAGTGGCCGATTTCGGCTGAAAGATGCAAATTTATTGGAATGGACAGGAGATATAACGACAGTGACAAAAAATACTTTAACAAAAAGATAATAAATAAAAAAAATATTTACAAAAGTTAATGATTATTTTGAATATTTTGCAAAAATCAAGAGACCATTTTGATAATTTTCTTAGAGAAAAATATATGCTTGTTTTATTGTCTACACTAGACATATTTATGTGATATTCGTACTAGGCAAAAGAGCCTATAACAAAAAATCATATAATACTTGGTAGACACACACACATATATATATATATATATATATATTCTTTTTTTTTTGGGAAATATTTGCTAGTTCTTATGCTGATAAATAAAAGGAATACAACAGACGTGTTGGTGGCTTCTAACAAAAATAAAATCAAAAGAAAATAACTAAAAGAAAAAGAAAGAAATTTAAAACAAAGAGATATCAATCCTTTTTTTGATTTTTTTTTTATTTTTTCGTTTTTCTTTAACATGATATCTTCAATTCCACCAAAATCATAATTTGACATTGAAGCCTCTTCTACTGAGCTAGAAACCTTCTTGGAGTTAGATTTTCCCTTTTTATATAAAGGAGTGAATTCCTTATTCAAAGACGTTCATCAAAACATCTGATTATTGGTTATTACGTCCATTAACATCAAATCCAATTTAATGACCCGTTCATCAGTTTACGGATGTGAAACCAAGTTTCATTTGAGGCATCTTTCATTTCATCTTGCATTTTAAGGACATCTTGAATAACATTAAGCTTGATTTTAAGATGATCCGAAGAGAAACGATAATATACCGCCTTCCCCATGCAATAGTTTGGTGGTTTGGATGGTCAGCAATCAATGCTGCCATCATTGACATAGAAGGTGGATCACCCATCACTTGTCTCAGGAGAATAATCCCTACATTATCCTACTTGTAATACATTCATCACATGCATCAATTGATCCAGCAATTAAAGCATCCCGCGCAACAGACATTAGCACATTGGCCTTTTGCAGCATTGAACTCACGGCCATTCCATTCGTCTTTGGAAGATCAACAACTTCATCATTTGATTCGCATTAACAATAACCATTATATGGCGACTATCTTCAGTGATTGCTTCCACCAGAAGTTCGACAATCCCATCAACATCCGCCTTTAAAGATTCGATAGGCAGCCTCCCGCTCATAGTGTCGAGGTCCAGTCCTTCACAATTAGTTTGGGACATACACCATGCATTTACTAGGAAAGTTTATTGAAGTAAGTATAGCATTATGTGAGCTAGCTTTATTACTTGGTTTGAGATGCGGGTGAAGTAAGTATAGAGCTGGGTTTCCAGAGAGGAGTGTCCCTCAGATACCTTGGGGTTACAGCTACTGGCAGACCCCCGCCGAGAGCAGATTTTTCAGCTGTCACAGAGCGGGTTCGTGGCAGGTTGAGCTCCTGGAGCAGTCATCACCTCTCTCTTGCTGGCAGATTGTGCTTGATCAGGTCAGCACTTGCTATGATTCCCAGCTACCAAATGCTGGTGGCACTGATACCGGACTCCTGCCTCTCTGACATCGAGGCTATCCTCCGTAAGTTCCTTTGGGAAGGAGCGGGGGGTAGCAATATACATTATGTGAGGTGGCAGGAGATCTGTCGATCGCTCGAGTCTGGTGGACTTGGGATCAGAGACCTGCAGCTTTGGAGGACTGTCCTAGCTACCCGCCACACTCTTAGTTTTGTCAGCAGAGCCGACCTCCTTTGGGTGAGAGTCATGGTGCTTGCTTCCGGCCACACTTACCTCGTGGGACCAATTTATTGCACTGTTCTCGACTGCTTCTGCGTCTTGCTGCCGTTGCTTCAACTGCCAGATTGTTGCCTACTCGCTCTACCAGTCTTGAAGGAGCAGGACTGAGCGTTCTCATGGTCGCCAGCACCTTACTCCGCAAGTCTGTGCGGGCTTGATTCTCTCTGTCATGGTTAGTGTTAGACTGCATGGCGAGTCCGACTAGTTCCATGGCCCACCAGGGCCCTTCAACCTACTACAGATGGTGGTGCCCTCCCCAACCCGTTGGCTGAAAGCCAACATAGATGTTTCTTATTGCTACAGAGAGCATATTGCCTTTGAGGCTGTTGTGGTCCGGGACTCAGACGGCAGTTTCTGGTTGCCGCAGGAGCTAGCTTACAGGCCCTGTCTCCTCTCCAGTTTGAGATTCAGGCAGTGACTATACTGCGGCAGGCCTTTGTGGTTACAGAGGTGGATACGGATGGGGTCATCATTGAGGGTGACTGCCTGGGAGCGGTTCGAAGACTTGGGCGTCCCTGGGAGAGAACCTCCATTCACGAAGCAGAGAGCGACATGCTGATCACCTTGCCTTTCTGCTTATTATTTCTCGTGTTATCTTTTCCCACCGATCGCACGATGCGAATCGAGTGGCGGACTTTTGTTTTCTGTATGCCCGTCATGGTGATTTTTCTTTTGCTAGGGAAGATGTGCTCTCTAGGAGGCTTTTGGACCTCCTTATGCAGAATACCGTAGAGTTTGATCCCAGTTGAGTTTTTGTACTATTGATATTATTTATATATGCATAGGCTACAACCATATTTCATTAGATGCGGGTGAGGTTTAAAACAGTTCGTAGCTTCATGACTATGATGTTGTAATTCATACAAAAGAAGGCATGTTTCCAAAGCTTACTTCTTGATAATAACCATTAGATTCATCTCCAATCAAAATAATGTTATATAATTTTTTAGATGGTCTCAATAAATATTCAATTGCAAAGCTACCTCAAGCGACTTGACAAAATATAATCCCAAGGAGAAAATAATAGCATGATTTATAAAATGCGCTTTGAGTTAAGTGAAGTATCCAAACATGGACAATATGGATTTCACATCTTTGGTCAAAAGTAGTGGTCAATTTCAAGATTTTTATGTTAAAGTTAAGGATGAATTAGGACTACTTTGCGAAGTGTCTTGTGTAATCCCGCTCACTCAAGAATTTTATTAGGATATGTCGACGATCAATCAAGCAAATGCTATAGGAAGTCGACAGCCCTAAATTGCTAAAAACTTTCGAATTGCTGTCATAGGAGGCTTGCCATTGTAATATTTTCCTACTATTGTGAAATCAAATGACTTAGCTAGCATCTCCACTCCTTCCATAAATAGAATAAGAACCGGTTTACCTCTTAACATCGAGATAGGTTTGATGCCTTCCGACTGTGAAGAGTTTATCCGCACATCAAGAAATGAATGGAAGCAGAAGTTGAACAGGAAGAAGGTTTGGCATGGAGGTTAGGTAAGATTTCCAACTTGCGTTTACAGGATGGTTCCCCCGAGTTCAACAATCACGCCGTTGGAATCAGCGGTCATTTACGCAGACGCTGGCGTGAGATGTAGGAACCCCACCCAAGGTTACGGGTAGGGTCCCGAGCTGTGGCAGCGCTGCCCAAAACTCTAGGGCACCATTACATGAGCACGGTTCTTACTTATGTATATATATGTATATATATATATATATATATATATTTTTTTTTTTTTTTTTTTTTTCTTCTTATCTGTGACCGGTAAGATTTGAACCCATGATGTGGACAATAAATTCTGAGTTTCATCCATTAGGCTACAACACAATTCACACACACACAATCACATATATATATATATATATACATATACATACATACATATATATATATACATATATATATTTATATATACATATATATATATATATATATTGCCTCTCTCAGCTCTCCGTACGGGTGGCGTTTCTCGCAAATAGAGACAAAGGTTACCCGATAGGAAATCTTGTGAATCTTCTACGGGTAGGGTTCCGTGCGGTGGCAGCGCCGCCCAAAACCTCAGAGCACCATACACGAGAATGGTCCTTATGCAAGCACTAAACATATTATATATATATATATATATATATATATATATTGGCTCATTCAGCTCTCCGTATAGGCGATTTCTATTGTGAATTGCGGCAGAGACTACCCGATAGGAAATCTTGCAAATCTCTGGTTATTTCCTAGCAATTTCTTTCAATTTTTGTTTTCTTCATACCATTCTTGCCTAGATCTATGCATTGGTTTAGGTATTTGTTCAAGATCTGAGGAATTTTGGATTGTGTAGTTCGATCGATTTTTAGGGCATCTTCAAGATTTCACTTGTTTGAGACCCCCTCCAGTTGATGTGCATTGGAAGCGTCCCGTGCTATCTTCTTCTATGCTTTAATTTTTGCAAGTGTTTTGTTGGATGTCGGCTTTCTTCTATTTTGCAAGCTTAATGGCTAATGGTGGAGTGGCAATCACTCTCCCCAATCTCCATTTTGCATCTTGTCCCCCGTGCACCCAAATCTTTTCTTGATGCACTCAAGAACAACCCCTCTTCAGAATCATTGGTCGGCCCATCACCTTATGTAGGGTAAATTGTCTTTAGTCTATACTCGGCAAAATCAAATCTTGGCAAAGTCATTTGAATATGCTTTAGTGGCTATATATATATATATATAATTCTTTTTTTAAATATCTATTGGCATATTATATATGATCAAGAAATAGTACGACAGATGCGGTGTTGCAATGCAAATTGTTCATATAATGACAAAGCTAGCATATGAATTTTGTAATGTTAATTCTTTTATTAACAATTTTTTTATTACTAAATGTATACTTTGAATCTTTACGTTTAATTTAATTAATTTAATTAATTATATATGTTACCATCCTCTAATTGCTATATTCTCTATTATATGGTTGCTCATTTATTGTAATTAGGTTTTCACAATGATTGTGTACTGAAGCCTGGCTACAATTTCATTATATGTTAGTCAAAAAAAATTTTGATGACTTTTACAATTCATTTTGCTTCTTTTTTTGTTATCCCTAGTGTTTTTCATAAAATTGCCCCTGTTACTAGAAAAAATCATAGTGTCATGATGTTATTTAAAGACATTGATATTTAGCAATTATGTTTACAAGGTTTTTTTGCCAAAAATATTATTCTCGTAGTTAAAATTTGATTTTTGTTATTTTAGACAAACGTTTAACTCTTGGTATATTCAATGCTTAAAAATTAAATAATTTTGGTAAAATATCTATATTTGTACTTTAATTTTCATGCTAAGTATATTTATATGCTTATCAATTAATAATTATTAATAAATTTAGTATTTCACTTGATTTACAAACACTTAAATAGCTTATTAAATAAATGAGAAACAAAAGAAAATAGTCCATTGACTTTTGCAAAATGTTTAAAATAGTCCTTAATTCTTGTAAATATTTTTTTTGGTCCATTGACTTTTGTTTAAGTATGTTTTATTGTCCCTCCTGTTAACTAACCGGTCCCCTTCCAATTCCCATGCCGCTAAATCCAGCATGGAATCGGCTACTAAAATGGCCGCTGGAAATGATTGCTGAATCCAACGAGAATCGATCGCTGGAAATTATAAGCGTCCAATTCCCACAGCTGGAATCGATCACTTGCCATTTCCAGTCACCGATTCCCACTGGAAATTGCGGCTGAATGTAGCGGTCAATTCCAGCAAGAATCGCCTGCTGGAAATGACAAGTGGCCGATTTTGGCTGTTGGAACCAACCTCTTGCCATTTCGAGTGAATCAACGACTTCGACTGAAAAAACTAAATTAATGGAATGGAACTGTGAGTTAACGAGAGGGACATAAAAAACCTTAAATAAAAATTAATGGACTAAAAATATTATTTACAAGCATTAAGGAGTTTTTTGAACATTTTTCTAGAGTTAAGGGACCATTTTGATAATTTTCTTTTAATAAATTTAGTCAAGTAAATTAAATTGGAAGTATAGTCTCTTGATTATTTAATTTAACCTATATAGTCTCAGATTATTCAATTTATCAAATTTCTCCTCAGATATACAATATGCTCAATTTAGTCTATAGCTAATCATTTTAAGATTAAATTAGTCCATATATTTTTACTTGACTAAATTAAGCTAAAATAAGATAGTTGAGTGACTAAATTAATTATATTAATTAGTTGGGGCATCTAAGTTGAACAAATTGAGGAGTTTGGGACTTGAATACTACACATAAAATACTCGAGTGATTGCTATGACAAATTTATCAATTTGAGTGATTAAAAAACAAATCTAATTATCAATTGATAATTATCTTAAAAAATTATACATTTTATAAGATACATACTAGCCAATTTTGTAAAATCTTATAAAATATTGATTTTTGCACTTCTTGCCACTTTATGAGCTTCATTAAACTATTTAAATTTTGATTAATTTTAACAATTTGATATGTATTACAAATAAGTTCATAATCCCTACATTATGAGTACAATGTCATGACTTGCACATTGCTCAAACTTTTAACATAATATGCACTATTTTCTCCATTGTTTTTCCCTGTATCTCATTGGATAGATTTTCCAAAGCAATTGATTGAATTGCATCCCAGATAAACTACATTGACAATACTGATAATATGAATTCTTCCAATCAAGGGCATGATAAGAATTTGTTTTGATCTTAGTATCATAAGGGTCTACTACTGGATGGGGCGGGGGTAAATCTTGGTGGGGTTTGAGGCATGCACTAGAATGAGGTTTGTGCCAGATTGCAAGCGGATTTACTTGGAGGGCTTGTGCTAACTATCTAATGGTGATGATCAAGATTTATTGATAAGGAGGGATTGTATGCTGTGAGTGGAGAAAGATATGCGGATCAATTCATAATGGTGTGTTAGCCTAAAGTCAAGCAATTTAGGTTGCTTTTGGCCTTTTGATTGAGAGGAGTTAAAAGAGAGAGTTTGATAAGAAGTTGATGTGTAGAGTGCTGATTAAGGATGGTGGAGGTTAGTTTCTAGCTATTGTGAAGTGTAACCACGTCTATTTTTTGGGATGGACTATTTATTTGGGGATGGATGAGACAAAGTTCTTTTTCTGTTGAGAGTTGTAGGTTATTGAGAAGGGAGGAAGGAGGTGGGAGGAGGTAGGGGTTGGCTGTAGATTAGATGAGAGAGATTTGCTTAATTTGGCAAAGGTGGTGGTCTTCACAACCTCCACCAAAAAGATGGCTACTCAGATCTCGGCAAACTTATAATTACATGTGATTAGAAAACTCATCTCGTTCATAAAGCTTTACATCGATGAGTGTATTGGTTGGCTGTAGTTTAGATGAGAGAAATATTTGTCTAATTTTGCAAAAATGGCGGTCTACACAAGCTCTACCCAAATAGAAGACTGCACAAACTTTATCGAACATATAATTACATGGTATGAGTAAACTCCTCTCATTATTATAGCTTAATTATTATGTACAAACCGTCAAGAATAAATAGCAGGGCTAATATTGAGAAGTAAAAGGGAATCAAATCTTCACTACTTAAAATTGTTTTATCAAGAGGTTAGCGAAAGGTTGATTGAGGGAATATGTTTGATTTATTATATGTTTTTTCTCTTAATCAAGATACAATATAATAATACCCATAAAATATTATAAAATATTTGGGTGAACCTGGGACACGCTAAAATGGTAGTTTCAAAGTTGTCTTAAATATGTTATAAAATTTGCTCAAATAAATTACTTTCTAAAATAGAATAATTTAAAAACTGATTATGGTTATGTTGCTTCCAAAATTGCATCAAACATGCTAATTTGAGGTTGAAGCCTTGAATTGGTATGCATATCTATTGCAAGTTATATATGGACAATTCAAACATAAAAGGTGCTAAAAGTTATGACCTTCTAAATCTTTTTTGATGATGATCACCCTCACCCTTACATTTATCAAGTTGTCCATCAACATAGCAAAATCTTGATACGGGTGCCACTCTGTATAGTAGAAGTATTGCGGGATGCTGAACTAAAAAACTGTCCTGATAAGAATGCTTTTGTAGTCTGTTTTGCAATTGGGTCAGTTCTAAGCTCCATTATGAACTGTCTGAGGGATAATTAAATTTGTTATGTAGAGTATGATTGGTCACTTTGACATGTTATTGTAATGAATTATCAATTCAAGTCTACAATAATTCTATTAGAGGATACGATACACCTAAAATTACTAGAAATGTCATTGAATTTCTTGTAGTATACTGTTTGATAGTTAAATTTGTTATGTAGAATATGATTAGTCACTCTGACATGATAGTATAATAAATGAATAATCAATTCAAGGGTTCTACAGTAACTCTATTAAAGTATATGATACCCAAAGTATTAATAGATATGTCACTGAAGTTTTTGTTGCATACTGTTTGATTTGAAACAGTATCACCTGTGAATATATGTGAAGTTATCAACTGTAAAATGTTTAATTACAAGCCCTACAAGCCAATTTATTGAATTTAACTGCAATGTGACATGTATAAATATTCTTACAGCAAAAGATTTTCAAGTAATGATATGTGTGCCATACACGTCACAGTTGGAGGGAAACTCTTGTTGTTAGTGTTTAGTTGGGAAAAATTTTCCCATTCAAGAAATACTTTT
Organism: Gastrodia elata; assembly: GCA_016760335.1. Taxonomy (NCBI): domain Eukaryota; kingdom Viridiplantae; phylum Streptophyta; class Magnoliopsida; order Asparagales; family Orchidaceae; genus Gastrodia; species Gastrodia elata. The sequence goes on along the minus strand of CM028676.1, from coordinate 20,547,283 downwards.
TTATTTCAATATTTTATCAATAGGTTCAGTTCTGAGATGGCATTTGAGCTTCTGACTCGAGAAGTGATTAACTTAGATGGACATTATTTTCTTATATGATTTAATGTACCACAGATTTGAAGTGCACTTATTAAAAACAACTGAAAATCCTTGAATTTTCTTGAATAATAAAAGCTGTTAAAACATGATTTGAATCAAAGATAAAGATGCAAAAAAAATAGTCTTTTTATGTTTCCAAGTGTACTCTGGTTAAATTATTAATCTGATTAAGAGTTTATGCAAAACCTTGTGTAGTTCTTGAGGTTTGAGTATGATTCCTTACTTTTAATATCCAGCCAGGTGATGCCAAGGTTGTTAATCTTGTCAGCATTGGTGGTAAGAGGGTTATCAGAGGTGGAAACGCAATTGCTGATGGTCAAATTGGTGTTGTCAGGATTGACATGATCCTGGAAGATGTTAAAACTCGGGGATTTGGAAATATAGTTCAGTCCGATGTCAGGTTTATATTTTATCGTATTTTCTTATGATGCTTGGTGCTGATGTTCTTACTGTATTTTCTTACAATGCTTTTTTGTCATTCATTTTGACTTCTGCCCTAAAAATGGGATGCTAAAGTACTTTATGTATTCATTTTAGTTACTTCTCAATATGAATTAAATACTATGGTTCCACTTGGAGTTGCATAACTTAGCTGTCATTTATTGCTTGTAAATCCTTCAAAATGTTGAAGGCTTAAGATTGCGCTTGATCTTGAATAATTGGTGCAGTGAAGGTGTCACTGGGGATAATCCTGTCTTCACAACTGAAATATCACGTGAAATTTATGCAAACCTCTATGGACCAACTACCAGTGACAAGATCCGTCTTGGAGACACTGAATTGTATGCAGAAATTGAAAGGGACTTCGCTGCTTATGGTGATGAATGTGTATTTGGTGGTGGAAAGGTTCTACGTGATGGGATGGGACAATCGTCAGGCTATTCTTCTCTCTCTTGTCTTGAGTTGGTCATCACAAATGCTGTCATTATTGATTACACGGGAATATACAAAGCAGATATTGGCATCAAAGGAGGTATTATTGTTGGAATTGGTAAGGCTGGGAACCCTGATATTATGGATGCAGTACACTCATGTATGGTTGTTGGGGTACATCTCTTTTCAACTGTGTAAGGTTTATGTTTCCTAAGTAGCGAATTGTAATTGGATTTATTCTTGCAGGTTAATACTGAAGTTATTGCTGCAGAAGGCATGATTATAACTGCCGGAGGGATAGACTGTCATATCCACTTCATATGTCCTCAGCTGGCACAAGAGGCAATAACAAGTGGTTGGTGTTTTTTTTTCTCATAGATTGGATCAATTTGGAGCATTGCAAATTTATTCTTGTCGACTATGCCTTGTTTCATTTTGGAGTACAGTGAGATTTGGTGTCTTACGATCATATATGGAGTAGTATTACAAAGCATGTAGGAGTAGTTTTGAAATTTAAATAACTAACAATAGAAAATAGATTTGTAGTACATAAATTGATGAACTAGTTGAAGAACTCTTTCTTCTGAAGAAAGGAGTCTTGTTGGAAAGCTCCACATACACCAAGTCAAGAAATAACTGAAACACCCAACTCGATTTTGTTGGTATGAATGAATTGCAGCGACTGCCAAGTATTAATGAAAAGAAAGCTGGAATAGTAATACATAGCGATTGGTTAGCAGCGATTCCCACGTAATTAATGAATTCTATCATTCAAATGGTTTTCGAGTGAATTTTGGGAAGACTCGGGAATGATAATCTCTTATTCCGCCAAGGCCTTGGATGAGTCGCCCATTGTTGCAAAATCATATATAGAAAAGAATATGGACAAAAGTCATGTTTGAAAATAAGTCTTGTTAAATAGAAAACAAATATTAAAATTGCACTTATATTTGTTTGTTTTATTTTGTTTTAGTTTGTTTGCTGATATGAAGTTATATCAGAAATTAATTGGTATACTTGCTAAATTAAGCGATTTAATTAAGCATATTAAATTTTTTATAAACTAAATAGTTAAATATAAATATTATTTGTAATGATTTATCATAATTATCTAAATATATTTATTCTTAGCTATTAGGTAATTAATTAATATTTGATTATATAATTAGTAATTACAATAATAATTCAATGTTTTATTGCTTGTTTTATTTAATTAATTAATAACAATATAAATTTATTTTTAAATAAATATACTTAACTCATTTCCATTTTTTATAATTTAATTAATTGAATATCAATTTTAATTAATTATATGATTGTCATATACAATAATTAATCAATTGCTTTTATTAAGTAAATGCAGAGATTTTTTATTGATGTCAATTAATCAATATTATTAATTGATTATTAATAGCTATAATTATTAGTGATTGGTATTATCATTTAGTTTGATAATTAATTAATAGTACTTATTGATTATTTTGTAACTTTAATTATCTATTTTTTTTAGTATACAGCAAATTGTATAAAATGCAAATCTTGGCTTAAGTTTATCAAAAGCCTAGATTAGCTTCAGCTACTTAATGATTTTTTTAGATGATTATGGTGGGCCCTACAACAAAATAGCTAATAAAGTTCATAACATATTTTAAAAAATGCATATGAAACTTAAATAATCTTAAAATAACGTAAGTTGTGCAACCCATTTTGTCCATTAATATTGTTTGATCTATATGTGAAACATTAGTTATTTATTCTTTTCCAAATTGTTGAGAAGAAGTAAGGTGCACCCCTATGAATGATGTTGTAGCATAGTAGTTAAGGCTCATAATTTATTATCCTAAGTTTTAGGTTCAAATTTCACCGATCACACAATTGCTTCATGCTTGAAGTTCCCTTAATTTCAAAAAAAAAAAAAAAGGTCCCCAATACTGACAACTTTTTTATTAATGAAGTTTTTTCTTCAATTATTGAGGTTGGTCGGGAGATCATAAGCATGATGAAACATTGCTAGTTCAGAATATCATAATTTATGAAATTGCTGCACAATGAAATGCCAAAATTATTACAAAATCTATTTATAAATATTAGACAGAAAGTGACTTCAAGGATTTGTTGTATTAGAAGGAATTGTACTTGCCATTGGGAGGAGTCGACGCACAACCCTGAAAATAAGAGTAATGAAGAATTGCAAATTATTAACTGAACAACCCTAGGTTTGATTCGCCTTTTGTTATCCTCATCTGTTGCTTTCAATATAGTCAATGAGAAAATAATTCTTGAACTCATGGCCCTAACACGAATTTATGAGAAGCCTTTGATTTCCAACAAGGTTTTCTTGATGAAGTGGCTATTCAATATGAAGATGGTAAATGGTGGTTTGGTGGATGAACATCTGAATGATTTCAACACTATGACAAATTAGATAAGTTCTATAGATATCGAGTTTGATGATGAGGTGAGAGCTTTGTTGCTTCTATCTTCATTGCTAGATAGCTAGGATGGAATAGTTACTGTAGTGAGTAACTCATCATGAAATGGGATATTGAATTTCGATAATATTGTTGGGCTTGTGTTGAATGAAGAAGTTCGGAAGAGTGCTTGTGGTGAAGCTTCAAGTTCAGACCTAAATGCAGGATGCAGAGGAGGAGCTTAGTCAGGAAGTTCAATAAACATAAGTTTAAGCTAAGGCGAGAAAAATCAAAGCTTGGAAATGAGAAGATTTAGAGTTGGAGTTGTGGTATGAAATGACATATCAAGAAGGATTCTTACACTCTGAAGAAGTCAAGTAGCAAAAACTAGGATGAGAGTCAACCTGCAAATGTCTCAACAGAAAATGACCAAGATGCACTGATCATATAATTAGTCAGCACTGAATCCTGGGTTGTGGATTCAGGTGCATCATTTCATGAAAATCCAAGCAATGATTCATTCAAAAGTTACACTCAAGATGATATGGAAAATGTCTATTTGGGAGATGCTAAAGCATGCAATATTGCAGGTAAAGATGATGTGGATGCCAACTTCTCGAATAGATTTGTATGGCGACTGAAAGATGCTAGACATGTTCGATGTATGAAGAGAAACCTAATCTCTGTAAGCCAGTTAGCTCACACAAGTTATGTTACATCCTTCGTAGGAGACTCTTGGAAATATGGAGGGACATTTTACTTGATTAATAAAGTGGCTTTTCCCATCTTTGAATTTTTCATGCAAATCTTATTCTTTGGATGTTATTTTTGTGATCTATAATTGTATTTATTTTTCATTTTGCTCAAGATTCTTTTGCAATTGATACCAAAGCATGGTATTGTTAGTTTAAGGGGGAGGAATGATAGATGAAATGAGATACAAGATCTGGAACCTCAATGGTGCGAACTTTGCTTTTTCAAGATGCAAATGGAGGATTTGCTGTATTAAAAGAAATTGTACTTGTCATTAGGAGGAGCCGACACACGACCTTAAAATATAAGTAATTAGGAACTGCAAATTCTTGATAGAACAACCCTTGGTTTGATTCACCTTTCGTTATCCTCATTTATTGCTTTCAATATAGCCAATGAGAAAATAACTCTTGAACTCATGGCCCTTACAAGAATTTATGAAAAGCCTTCGGCTTCTAACAAGGTTTTCTTGATCAAGTAGCTTTTCAATATGAAGATGGTAGACGATTATGTGGAAGAATTTTGAATGATTTCAAAACTGTGACAAATCAGTTAAGCTCTATAGACATCAAGTTTGATGATGAGGTGGGAGCGTTGTTGCTTCTATCTTCATTGCCAGATAGCTAGGATGGAATAGTTACAATAGTAACTCATCATGAAATGAGAGATTGAAATTCGATAATGTTGTTGGGCTTGTGTTGAATGAAGAAGTCCGGAAGAGGGCTTGTGGCGAAGGGTTCAAGTTCTGTCATAAATGTAGAAAGTAGAGGAGGAGCTTAGATCGGAAGTTCGATAAACATAAGTCTAAGTCAAGGCGGGGAAAATCAAAGACTGAAAATGAGAAAGTTGAGTGCTGGAATTGTGGAAAGAAATAAAACATTTAGAAGGATTCGTACTCTCTAAAGGTAGTAGAAACTAGGATAAGAATCAACCTATAGATGTCTCAGCAGAAGATGACCAAGATGCATTGATCCTATCATTAGTCCGCACCCACTAAATCCTTTGGTTGTGGATTCAGGTGCGTCCTTTCATGAAACTCCAAACAAGGATTCATTCAAAAGTTACACTCAAGGTGATCTGAGGAATATCTATTTGGGAGATGTAAAGTATGCAACATTGAAGGTAAAGGTGATGTGGATATCTGGTTCTCGAATAGATCTATATGGCAATTGAAAGATATTAGACATGTTCTATGTCTATAAAGAAACCTAATCTTTGTAATCGAGTTAGCCTGCGCAAGCTATGTTATATCATTCATAGGAAACTCTTGGAAATATGGAAGAGACATTTTACTTGATCAATAAAGTGTCTGATTCTTTTACAGTAGCAGAGAATAAGTTTGATGCTTGTCTTTGGCATCAAAGACTCAATCATATGTGTGAAAAAGGGATGAAGTCACTACTAGCTATTTAAAATTTGTGAACTTGGAGTTTTGTGAAGCTAGTGTCTATGGAAAATAGAGGAAAGCAAGCTTCTCAAAAAGTTGGAGAAGACTAGAAGTCACATAAACTTGAACTAGTGCATAGATGTATGGGGTCGAGCTCCCTTTTCTTCTCTTGGAGGATTCATGTACTTTATCATCTTTATTGATGATTATACTAGAAGGTATGGATAGATTTCTTGAAACACAAGTCTGATGTGTTTGTTGTGTTCAAGAAGTGGCTAGCTATGGTACGGGCTTGAAGCTCAAGTGTCTAAGTTATGATAATGGTAGCGAGTACTATGAGAAAGAGTTCAAAAAAATTTCTGCTTTGATTGGAGTCAAATTCAAGTTTATTGTTCTAGAAACTCACTCCACGGAAGAATGGTATTGTAGAGCGAATGAACAGAAGTATCACTGAACATGCTTCGAGCATGCAACTACATGCTTGTTTACCAAAATAGTTCTGGGCATATGCAATGTATACAATGATGCATTTAATTAATCGAGGACCATCAGTTCTTTTGAAAGAAGGAATACCCTGAGGAAGCTTGGTGCGGAAAAGACATGAAATTGTCTCACCTAAATGTTTTTGGTTGTTCATCTTATGTTCATGTTGATGCGGAATATTTGAGTAAAGTTGATCCAAAGGCTATCATGTGTACCTTCATTGGATATGCAGGTATACAATGATGCATTTAATTAATTGGGGACTATCAGTTTTTTTGAAAGAAGAAATACCCAAGAAAGCTTAGTGTGGAAAATAAGTGAAATTGTCTCACTTGAATATTTTTCGTTGTTCCTCTTATGTTCATGTTAATGCAATCTGAAAGTATGCTTGATCCAAAGGCTATCATGTGTATCTTCATTGGATATGGCTTGAATGAGCTTGACTACAGATTCTGATATTAATAGAATCATAATATCACCAAAATCAAATATGTCACATTCAATGAGAATGAGATGTACAATGACAGAAATGGGATCTATACTGATGCAAAAGGAGCTTCATATGATTCAATCAAGTGTGCTTAAATAGGGGATACCAATGAGCAGGATCTTGCTCATGAAGATGGAGTGCATGCAGTTCCTCAGACATCTTTCACTAAACTCAGAAGATTCACTAGAATTTAAAAACCTACATAGAGATACTCTCCTCCTTTCTATTATTTGTTGCTTACATATAGTAGTGAACCAAAATGTTATGATGAGACAACAAGTTGATGATTTAAGCAAATGGTAGTTAGCAATGAATGATCAGATGAGCTCACTTATGTCAAACCAGAAATAGAATTTGGCTAACTTCTAGATGGAAAGAAGGTTCTCCATAACAAATGGCTCTACAAGCTAAAAGAAGAACCTGATGGTAGCAAACACTATAAGGCAAGGATAGTGATGAAAAATTTTCAGCAAAAGTAAGTAGTTGACTATAGTGAAATATTTGCTCAAGTAGTGAAAATGCAACAATTAAAGTGGTACAGAAGATTTGACATGCTTATGTTAGACACTGGGTACAAAAGGTGCCAAGTAGATCATCGTTGCTTCACTAAGCAATTTGACATCCCTTATATTATTCTATTGATGTATGTAAATGACATGTTTATTGCCATATCAAATATGGAGGAGATCAAAATACTGAGAACATAGCTATCAAAAGAGTTTGACAGTAAGACTTGGGTTCAACAAAGCAGATATTCGAGATAAGATTTAATAGGTAGAGGGGTGCACATACACTAAAGCTATCTCAACAGAATATGTTAAAAATGTGCTAAAGATTTAACATGAGTGAGGCAAACTCTATTTGTATACCTTTAGCAAGTCACTTCTGATTGTCAAAAGAGCATAACACATTCAGTGGAATGAAAACATATGAGAGTTTGTTATGCTTCATCTGCTGGTAGCTTGATGTATGCCATGATATGCACAAGACCGGACATAACACATTCAGTGGGAGTAGTCAGCAGGTTTATGAGTAATCCAGACAAGCACCATTGGGAGGCGGTAAAATAGATTTTTGAATGCTTGATAGATACTGTTGGCAAAGCATTTTGCTTTGTGAAGCCAAGTATTGAACTACAAGGATATGTAGATTCAAATATAGTTGGAGATATTGATTTCATGAGGAGCACAATCAATAATGTGTTTACATTGGGTAGTGTTGCGATGAGTTTGTGTCTCTAGGCTACAGAAGATAATTTTCCTATCTACCACAGAGGTAGAGTATGTTGCCATCATGGAAGAGAGCAAGGAGATGATATATGGGTGAAGAGTTTTTTGGCTTATTATACAAGGGGCAAGAGGCTGGAAAATTGCACAGTGACAATATGAGTGCAATTCATCTAGCCCAAAATGCAGCTTTATATGCTAGAATGAAGCACATCTAGTTGCGGTACTATTTAATCCGTACACTGCTAGAAGGTGATCAATTGTCATTAATGAACGTGGAGAAATTGAAGCCATGTACAGCTTTAGTTGCCCTTGGAACGTGATAAGATGTCGAATGGAGATTGCTGCTGAGGTTCCATGCTGGTGAATTTAGGGGATACGTTACATTGAGAGCATTAGTCTGTTCAAGCAAAAATTTGTATTAAGGTACTATTTCATTCGTATACGTTTGTTTCATTTAGTTTCATCTGATCATCTCTTGATTTATTCTAAATCTAAAGTTATGTTGAATCTTGCTTTTATCCTTGATTTTATGAAGAAAAATAACACAAGACATTCCTTAAAAATAGAAACTTAAATTGAAGCAACTGAAAATTTATTTGTTACAACTAAGAAAATATGATAGATTTTATATGGTATTAAAATCTATTTATGCGGGATAATATTGCGATTCACCCTTTCATCTTGATGGGGCAATCAAAATGAGACATCTTGTGTGTTTATCTTTGTTTCCGTAAATTTGCTTAAAAAATTTTAAATAACAAAAAATCAGCGAAAAATGTGACCACTTTAAATGGTGAATATCATTAAAGAAATTTTCAACCTTAAAATGGTCTTGTTTGTTGGGTTATAAATAATCTTTGATGCTGTAACAACTATTTTACTAATCTCCATTGTTAGAAGTGCTAAAATTTTGTATGAACATAAGGGTAGAAAAAGTCCTTAGTTTAGAAGTAGTAGATAAAATGAAATTAAAAATTAATTTAGTAAATTGTTAAAAAAATTGAATAATCTATTTCAATCATATAGATTGCCATGTGAGGGCAACATGATTTACAAAATCTCACCAGAAAATAAATTTGTTCGGTAATTAATTGAGAGTGAATTGAAAAAAAATTGATTGAAAATTTTTCATTTAAATATTAAATTTACCTTAATAAAATATTTTCCTTGAATAAATCACTTGATTTTCAGGATACTTATGTCTCCTGTACGAGTCAAAATACTTGATTAAAGGATATCTGAATTGGAATTATAAATCTCTTGGTTTGAGTATTTGAATATGGGAAGGGGTTTATGCCAAATTAGAATTTTGACTACAAAAATATTTTCTATTTCAATGAACTTGACAATTTGTTACATGAACGAATTTTAAGTATATTTGTGAATACTTATGATTCTTTTAAAGATTAAATGCACAAAACACAAGATCACAAAGTCTCCTACATAAATTTTTTAGTGTTTTAGCCAAACATATAGGTACATACAAAATTGTTTTGAAAAAAGAAATGGAAATTATGTCATAGAATAAAATGAAAAATATAATTAGCAGAAACTTTTCAAATTTATCTTTTGGCACTGACATAACCAATGTCACATTTCTTGTAATAATTGTTAATTTTTTTCAACAAACGTTCCAACATCAAGTTGTGAATTTTTGCTTGTTCGCTTTCACCTAGAACATTAAAATCGAGAGTTTTGTCTACATCAAAAGAGATGATACCAATATATGCCAAACAAATTATCATTTTCTTACGATATTCTTGTTTTAGCTCAACAAAAATGTTCTTTTGAGGAGTACACTTCTTTTCCAAAGTTTTCTGCTCGACTCAAATTTTCATTGGAAATTATTAAATATGCTTTGGAGATAGCTCAGTTAGGACTGAATCATTTGTAATAAGGATAGGCAATCATTTGTAAGACGCATCATGAGTGTCCTTAATTGCTCGGACCATATAAATACTTTCATTGCGACGTGTTGGAGGACATATTGTCAATTCTCTTAACAGTTAAAGCTAAAAATATCATAGTAATTTATAGATTCATTTCACTATTTTTCATTGATTTGACATTTGAGGACCATGGCAAAAGAATGTGTTCTTTCATCATTATGAAGCCATTGAAATCTCACGATCATTTTCCCCTAGAGAAAATTATCAAAATGGCATTCGGCTCTTACAAAATATTCAATTTAATCATTAACTGTTGCAAATAATATTTTTGTTCCTTAATTTTTATGTAAATATTTATTTTTGTTCCTATGCCGTTAATTTTGATAGAACTCGTTAAATATTAAAGGTAAAATTGTCATTTTAGAATTTAACTAATTAAATTTTATAGGTACGATACTCTCAAATTTTTCTTAAATATTAAGCGATAAGTATTAAATATTAGGAGGGTGAATTTTTATATCCTATGATAACCTCAGGCTAATAAAATTCTTTTAAGTATTAGAAGCCCCGCCCCCCTGCTTCCCAGGATCGCAACACAACGCCCGAGCCTTTCGATCTCCAGGATCAGCGTCTTCTTCATATCGTTTTCCTTTACGATGTGAATTTGGAAAGGAATTTGGGCCTCCATCAAAGGCTAAGCGAGGTCGTGTGCCTTAGTGATTATGAAAGCGTCGAAGTCATCTTCTAGCTTCTGCTGTGACGTCTCGGAATCCGCTACTCCGGCAGCCGCCATAACAGAGTGGTTGATCGAGCCCCAGTCAGCACCATAAAGTATGGAGGTGGGTCGAACATAGAGGAGGATGACGGCGCTGCCTGGGCGAAGGTAATTATGAACTGCCCAATTGACGACATAGGCGCTCTCATCACTAAGATTGATAGCAATTGCGATCTGTTATTGGGAGGCAGTATTAGAGTTTGAAGCAACAACGAATGAGAAATAGAAGCGAAGTGAGGAAGGTTGGATCGTATGTGCTACTGCAAGAGTTGCTACAGTAGGTGACATTAACTCTGGGCGCTTCGTGTCAAATGGAGATTGCTGCTAAGGTTGCATGCCAGTGAATTTAGGGCATGCACACTTTCTCTTAGGATTCTCTAACAAATTACTAGGATTTAGGAAGAGTTGAGCTCCATCCTTTCTCGTTAACGGGATCTCTTCAATTTCACGCACGAGGAAGTTTGGATTGACGGAGATGAGAGGACCAAAAATAATAAATTTTATAATAGTGCTCCAATACTTTAATCTTTTCACTTTCATAATTTTCAAAATAGTTCATTAATTCTTAAAATAATAATAACAATAATAGTTTTGGATAATTAGCAATCGAATGCATAATTGGATGTCTAACAGGTGAAGTAGATACATGCATTAGCCTAAAAGCTCTAAAGTTGCTGCATTGAAAACAACAAAAAAGTTTGCAACTACCAAATTTTATACAAAAAGTTTCTGTGATAAGGTCATATTTTTTCACTTATTTATAATACTTATCGCTTAATATTAAAAAAATGAGTGTATCACACTCAAATAAGCTAAATTCTAGAACAACAAATTTACCGTTCATATGTAATGGTTTCTATCCAAATTAACAGCATGAGACCAAAAAATATTTGTAAAAGTCAATGACTAAATTGAATATTTTGCAAAAGCCAAGAGATCGTTTAGATAATTTTCTGTTTTCCCCAATTTATGGTTTGCCTAAAAGCTATGAATATATGGCTAAATAAATCGTTGATTTTATTGGGGAACATGCCATAGGGAGATCCCAAATAACTCAGACCATGAAGAGGATGGTAGATATAGAGATGAGATATCTTGGAAATTGATGAAAATAAGTTTATTGGTCATAGTTAGCATGATTTTCTCTAGTGGAAACCTTTCACTAGCGCTAAATTTGATTGTCCTGCATTTACCTCTATTTATAAGTGTTGTTCCTCCTAAATACAGTGCAATTGTTAATGTCTACTCCTCTCCACTCATTTAATAGCTTGTTCTCTCTCTTTATCTTTCTCCCTCTTTATATCTGTCTTTATCTTTCTCCCTCTTTATATCTCTCTCATTATCTCTCTCTCTCCCTCTCTCGCTTGTTATCGCTCTCTTGCTCATTATCCCTCTCTCTCTCTCTCTATCTCCCCTTTCAGACATGCTCATAGTAGTGCATCAGTATGTTCTTTCAAATGTCAATTTAAAATAAAAGTAAAAAGGTAATATTAGTACTATTTGCATATTACTGTTGTTTTCCTTTCATGATGCTCAAATCTCATGACACTTAACATACAAAAAGATAAATCAATTTTAAATAAACTTGTTACTTGCATTATTAACTTTATTAGTAAATTCTTTCTTGGCATATTATGTTAATTATATCCTTTATGGGTATTGCAACATGCTCTCGATCTTCCCAAAAAATTTAATATTTATACATGAATCTTAGAAGAGTGTATGAAGTTCGTCCACTGGATGATAAAATATCTCACATCAGCTACAAGGAAATATCTTTTCTACAAATATAGGTCAATTAGAGATGTTAAACTATTTAGCAATGCACATGTAATTCTTCTATTTACATAAGTAGAGCAGTCTCTAGATTTTTCAATTTTGTGCTGAGAATCATTGTTATAAAAGTATAAATGTTGAAAAAAAGATATTGAGCTATTACTCATGGGATAATTGAATGAATATAAAGCTGAAGAACTCTGTCAGAGCTTCATAAATTTATCAAAAGTTCTTTTGTGACGATCTATCTGTTTTTTGGCTTTAGATATGATTTATCATGGTCGAAGAAAACATCTATAAATTGTTCAACTTTTTATTTAAAGTGATAAATGTGTTTCCATACTTTTTCACAAGCCTACTATTTTTCAAGTTCTCGATATTTTTTATCTATGCACTTTTTTGAGGATCCATTGAGCCTTTGAAATTTGGCCTCAACAAAATTTTCAGTTTAATTTGAGGGAGAGTATAGGATTTCCTATTGTTTGATAAAACCAAATTACAATCATTCATGACTTGCTAATGGATCATAACTCTTACCAATTATCTATTACCCATGGATTATAATCTCTATCTAGCTATTGCAAAAACTTTCAATTTTTCTTATAAGATATTTTTCTTTCTTGTATACTTGTTGATCCTTGAGGATTGCTTAAAAATTTACCATTTTTCCTTTAAACTTTTCCTTTGATATATACTTGAATTTATTTTGCTAACTTGGTTGATATTGCAATGTTAATTATGCAGGGATAACAACATTGGTGGGAGGTGGGACAGGACCTGCTGATGGCACTCGTGCAACCACCTGTACGCCTGCTCCATTCCATATGCAAATGATGCTGCAGTCAACTGATGACTTGCCGATAAACACTGGTTTCACAGGCAAGGTATTTTTTTCTTGCTTACGCCGTATATGCCTCATTTCGGTAGGGGTTGGTTTGACAAAAATCTTGAAGACTTGCTTGTTTGTAGGCCTATTGAACTTGCAATGTTTTTCTTGAAATTTAAAAACTTAACAAATTTACGTATAAAACCCATACAGTATTCTTATATAAGTTATTAAAAAATAAATAATCTTTATGTTATAGTTTGAGAAACAAAGTTCACTAATTTTAATCCAAAACCATAATTCACAAATTTTACTTGTATTTTCTTAAACATTTGGTTGTCTCATTTTAACTTGTTAATACAGAAATTTAATTATTAACATTTTCACACTTAAATTTCAACTTCAAAATTTTGTACCATTTTATTTCCATTGTTTACTATCATTAAAAAAATGCCTCATTGATCCCGAGCAATTACAGATGTGGAATTGTTGTCTGAAAGCTTTTGTTAATTTTGATTGAAGAGATGGAAAAAATCCAGCGAGTAATTATACTTTTGTTTAGCCTACATCTTTTGCATTGATTCAACTAAAACGTTTTTTTTTGGCTAAATTACATCTAAATTGTTATTTTCAAATTTTTTTTGTTAATCACAAGGGTCCTTCACTCTATTGTAACACATGCCACTATTTCTTCACAATGAATTAGACAAGGGCTTAATATCTTCACATGCCACTATTTCCCCATGGATATTGTAACACAGCATACATTGTACAAAGAGCTCCCCATAAATGGCATGCCAAGCATGCCACTCATTCTGAACTCAATGAATTAGATCAAAGTTCAGATGTGAGCTTAAGTCCACTCTACCTGAAGGAGATAAGGGGTTGGTTGATATGTTTTTATTTTTTAAAAATGTTTAGAAGATGCATGCTGAAGGCTTGTGAGATTGCATTCATTATCAACATTGCTTGAATCAAGATTGTTGGAGATCACCGTGTTTACTCCATGTTATTATTCTCCTCTGCTAGCCGTGAAATTTCAACATGCGATAACCTTTATATTTTGTACAACGACCTCACTATCAATGCTTTTTTTTGTGACGAGAGGTTTAGGTTTTTCCTTATTTTTCAGATTTTTAAGGAACCTGCCACTATGGATGGGTTCGCTAATAAATTTTTGGTACTTGATATCTGATTATATATTGTGTTACTGCATTAGAGTTTCTATTAAATATCATGTAATAGCTCAATTTTTTTATTTTCTAAAATAGATAAGCTTAGTTAATTTAGGTTTTAATGGTCACTTAGAAATTTTGATTTTATTTTAGGTTATACATGACCATGAAAAGAAAAAGAGAACATGGCCTAGCACTTTCAGAAGAGTTATAACTTTGTTTGTTACAAGGAGGGTTGTGATTTTACTAAGCTTTTCAATATATAGTATAGATACTCTGCTACCAATTGAGAATGGATGTGTTGTGTCAAAGGAAAGGAAAACTCAGTTCTTTGCTGCATAGAAGCAAAGGAGGCTCAATGCAAAGTGAAGAAGAAGAAATAAACCACGGTAATTGCTACAAATAAAGAGAAGAACATTCAATTCTGGGAAGTATATAGAGGAGAAACAGTGCGATACATCTGTAAAGAGAAGAAGTAAATGTATTTTATAGAAAATAAAAATGTAATCCCAAATCAAAACACAAGTTAACAACTCCGTGGAAAGGAAGCTTTATAATTTATTGTTGGAAGCACTGTTTCACATGTATGTGAGGAAGAATTACAATAAAATTCCCATACTTTATTTGAATAGCTTGAAGATTACGTAATTGTATATGAGACATCTTTCCATGTCGAAGAAGCTCTTAAATTCTTGAATTCTCAAAAAACTGCTAAGGCTATTCATATATGAAATGTAGTAGTAGAATGAAAATTGTTAACTAATATACCATCTTACGTAATTTATATACCATCTTACGTAATTTGCACCATAACTTTTTCCAAGAATCTTTTTGACGACAATTTTATTATCTTTTTACTTTTCAATTAACATTTATTTCCTGCCAACATGTGTGGTATTACTCTTTTTTTATAATGTTAAAAAAAAGAGTTTTGGTTGTGAAACTCGTACATATATATTAAAAAAAATAGTGATCAGACTAATTAATTAGAGTTGGAAGTCTGAAAGGAGGAACAAACCTATAAACCATGTTAAATATTTATAGAATTGTGCTGTTGTTGATTAGTGATATAATTCTTATGCTGTATAATTTTTTTTAAAGCAAATTGGTGATTATATCATATTATATTTTAAAGATTATGCATGGATTCTTATGATGGATTGTTGTGAACTTTCTTTTTGTTAAGATTTTCTTTTGCCATCCAACTTTTGTTCCTACTTTGGTTTATTATTTGTTTGGTCCAGTTGGTGACATATCCCAAACAAATTTATTTATGCTATTGGGACCTTCATTTGCTGCCAAGACTTATCTGAACAATGTGGTTCCTAAAATGGAAATATTCGGATGAAAAACTATGGAAAAGCATGAGAACAAAGGCAATTGTTTTGGCATTGGCTTGAGTACCTTCAAATGAACCCAAGGTCTCTTTAAGAATATTGGCAATGTATTTGCATAAGGCGTTAATGGTTTATTGTAGCGGGTTTGTGAGTCGTATTGTTGATTGAAGTTGCAAGTCATACTTCATGGCCCAATCATATACGTACAAACTAGAGTTAACAAACTTCATTAACTTAAAGTATTTATCTGGGCTTTGGATGGCCTTGGTACTACTAATTTAGAATGTGCTCTGTTAAGTTTTTATGTTTTGTTGCATGTATATTTATTAATGTATTTGATGAAATTATTGTATCAGCCAAGCTTAATGCATTCAATTTACGATTGATAAAAAGCAATTGAGAAGTTCGGAATTCACTTTTTTTTCTTTTTTTAATGGGATCATTTATTCTCATGAATCAAGCAGGGTAATACTGCAAAACCAGATGGATTAGTGGAGATCATAGAGGCTGGAGCTATGGGTTTAAAGCTGCATGAAGATTGGGGAAGTACCCCTGCAGTAATTGATAATTGCTTAGCACTTGCAGAACTTTTTGACATCCAGGTAATTTAGTTAATTTCTAGTATTGTTAATAAATCTAATGGCCAAACGTATGTATTTGTTCATGGTTTCATTTTAAATGAGCAGGTTAATATTCACACCGACACATTGAATGAATCTGGATGTGTGGAGCACACTATAGCTGCATTTAGGGATAGAACAATACATACATACCACAGGTACGACTTTTTGTTTTTTGTATGAATTTTAAATCATTTATAGGTTTAGCCCTGAAATTTTCTCCTGCTGCTTAAACACATTTAGAGCAAGCGCTTATTTTTATTTTTTGGAACCAATTAGTAAATATATTTATTACTTGATTGAACATACTTAATATAAATGGTACATGGGCTATTTATCCAGGACTTTTTTATTGAATTTTTTTGCTGCCTTATAATGGAAGGTGGTTTAGAACTAAGAACTTTGTAATACAAATGATAATTACAAAATATATGTATAATATGCAAAAGCATTTTGGATTCACTATTCATAAAATTTTTAATTTGGGAAACGTGCATTTTTTCCAATGAAAAAATCAGGCTAGACCGGCAGATTCGACCAGTTTAACCGTGAACTGGACGGAATCCTGGTTTAAAAAGTCGGTTAAACGATGTTTTATGGAACCGAGTAAAAATTGGCCGTTTTTAAAGTTAAACCGGTCGTAAAACCGATCCGGTTTATTTAAACTTGGTGGCTGCTTCAGCGTGACTTTCTTTTCAAGATGCTTTAACTTCTTAGGGTGATTGAAGTGGGTATTAAACCAACCTAATTCCTTTGATAGAAACCGAATCTTATTCTTTCTAGTGATAAAATCCAAAGGTTGGCAAAACTAGTTTTCTCTCGTTGGGAAATTTACTAATGGGAAACCATCGATGGCGGGATGATATAGCGGGGTTGATTATCATATCAATTTTAAGCTATAAAATGAAGTCGATTACACCAGAATATTTGCAAGAGGCTCATATTTCACTGAGAACTCACATAAAAGTTTTGAATGGATGCTGCCTTTTATTCCAAGAACTGAACCTCCCATTGTCCCAATCTAGGTAAACTTTCCTTTTCTCAAGATTCATATGATGACACTCAATGTTGTTTGCATTGGGGTCTTATTTTGGAAAGCCGCTCTAAGTCGACTTCGCTACCCGCTAATCTTCTCTGTTTTTTGGTGGCGCGTGGGTATTGGTTAAAATTGATCTCAGTAAAAAGTTTAAATCATAAATTTGGATTGGAATTGAGAACAAATATATGCAAGAATGTACCTTTGAAAACAATCCTTTATATTATACACACTGTTTGACTATAGGGCACGACGAGGCTTCCTAGTTTCACCTTCATCCTCAATTTATAGAAAAAACTATAAGGAACGTGTCTTATTCTACTATTCAATTTTAAATTCCAAAAGGGAACACCAATGGATGACACGTGATAATACGCCTAATTTGAATGAAAATGTAAAGGAAGTTACTACTTTAGTTGATGGAAGGGGTTGAAAATGTTTGTCCTTTGGAGACCACTCCAGCGGTTGCGGCTGGGACAAAAAAATTAAATTAAGAGATGGACGAGCATGAGGAGGCCGAAGATTATGAATCATTGCTTGTTTTGATTAATGGCCAACTGAACCCGGCTTGGTCCCATGGGAGGGAGAGACAAGATAGGCGTTCGATCACTTTTTCTAGGAGAGACTAAAAGGTAAATTTAAGTCAATCCAAGAACTCTTGCAGATGAGGGCAGAAACTGTTGGGGTTCCAGATGATGTCGTGGCCTCTCACCCATGGATAGTTGTGCGGATCAATGGAGATAAATCGGATTTGAATATGTTAGATGCTCCTTTGACCATGCTTCAGAAAATGGCTACCGAATTTTTTGAAGTGCTGTGGGTAGATCTTTAAAGGAAAACTCAGCCCTCAATATATTTGTTGAGGAATTCACTCCATCAAAGGTAGGGGCGATTGATTTTAAAGAGGTTTTGATGAATTCTATGCAATGCTGAGGAGGATTCTTCAATATCAAAAGAAGAATATGCTGGAAGTAAAAGATAGGCTGAAAAACAAAACGGCAAGAAAAAAATGAAAAAAAAAATGAGTGGATCTAATTTCCGTTATAATCTCTTATATCGTAGAAGAAGTGGTCTCTAATCTCCTACATGGGATACAAAGCTCGAGTGAAAATGTAGTTATCATAATTTTTTAGCTTCATTTCTTGTATTGGAATCTTCTCTGTGAGATTCACTTGGAAGTTTGATGATCATTTTCATTTCTTTTATGTTATTTTATTTCTCTTATTTTTCTTTCATTTTTGTTTTGAGTTCGTCAAGCCGTATCTATTATACTTTCTTATCAAATATATATAAAATGTCTGCAGATGAATATATATATATTGTGGTGAATTGTGTTTAAATTTTGTATAAAAATGAATATAAATTTTGAAGTAAATATGAATTTAAATGATTTGATTGCTACCTTTGTCCACTATCTAGATCAGCCTCAATTTAGGATTTAACACTAATTAAAATCCAAATACAAAATATTTATTCAGCGGTTTAGTCTTTTGCTTATGTGTGTCACTCAAGTCAAAACCGATTGAGTTCCCACAAATATACAGAGTATTTCTTGCTTTCTCCCAAAGTAAGAATAACAAAATGCAATAATGAAATATAGAGCAAAATATTAAAAATATTTTGCAAGAATTTCTTGTGCTTGCAAATTGGACATCCCTTAAATAGCTTAAAAGTACATTTGAATATTTCTTTTTAAAGTTATGTGAGATGTTGGAAGGGTAGCTCAAAATAATTGTGATTTACATGCAGAGTCAAAGTGCTAAAAAAGTTAAGATTAATTATATGATGAGGCATTTTTAAATTTTAGCTAGTTGAAGCATATTATTAATTGATATTAAAAATAAAAATTTAAACATTTAGTTTGGTAATAATAGTAAGTCTTAACATATAGTTCCTAATTCGGATTCATTGAACAAACACTTAGTCTTTCATTCATAACCACTCATCTACCGTAACATTTTGATCTTCACAACACTTATTATATCAACATGATTTTGGTCTACTAGCTAACATTTTACCCCATCTAATTTGGCTAATCTTATAACTGTTTTGCAAGACTTATTTTAAAGAAATTTCTTTTCAAAATTTGTATAAATAATGAAAATTTATGGAAAATATTGAATATTCATAAATTTAAATGAAAATATTTAAATTTTATTTAATAATTTATATTTTAGCTATTAAATTTTGATATATCTTATGTTTCTTAGATTCTCGGTTTCAAATTAGCCGACATACGAGCTAAAAAGTTGAGTCAAGGTTAGCTCATACTTAACCTATTAGCTCATCAAGCTTGTTTTATCAACCGATGTTGCTAAGTATAGCTCTTGTAGCTCACAAGCCTACTTAACTCAATTTCACCCTTATCAGTTTGCAAGTTAAATTTCTATGAACTGTTAACAAAATGAATTGCACCGTTGACATGTCATTTTCTTCTTGCAATTTTACCATGTCTCCTTGCAAGCGTTGTATCATGTTTGTGTTTCACGTTGTTTCTAATGCTTGAGACATTCTTCTTTTTTTTTGGTTTATAGTCTATTTTGAAATTTGACCTTATTATGTTTTTAACCTTTTTCTTAGATTAGAAGGTAGTAAGGTTTTTAAAATGTTTTATCAAATGGTTTTTGGTAGTCACAAATTTGTTAATCTTTTTGCTATATGCTTAATGTGTTTTCTATGCCAAGGATTAGGTAAAGAAGGCTTGCTGCTAGAATATACGATCATTAACTCTCATTAACTAGTTTGTTTCTCATAAGCATTGTCTCCATGTTTGCAACATGGATTATTTTCTTGCTATATTAGCGAAGGTGCAGGTGGTGGCCATGCTCCAGATATCATCAAAGTATGTGGAATAAAAAATGTGTTACCATCATCAACAAATCCGACCAGACCTTTTACTATAAATACAGTAGATGAGCACCTTGATATGCTGGTAAAACAAACAAAGAAGTGTCACTGTACTAATCTTAGTTAAATGTTGTCATCTAAATTTATACATTCTTAGCAGTTGGTTTGTCATCATCTCGATAAGGATATTCCTGAAGATGTAGCATTTGCTGAATCTCGTATAAGGGCAGAAACAATAGCAGCAGAAGATATTCTGCATGACATGGGTGCCATCAGTATCATTTCTTCGGACTCGCAAGCAATGGGACGTATTGGAGAGGTTAAATTGTCTTTCCATCTGTTATGTGCATTATTTTATGATCGAGTTGTTAACATTGCTAAATTTTCTTTATTTTTGTTAATTAAACCTTGAATTTTTCAATGTAGCTGATTTAGCTTTATTGTTTAATAGGTTAAACATTTTGTGAATTGATTTTTTTCTTATTTATTTTTAAATACTTACTAAATGTATCCTTCATTATAAGAGAGAAGTATCATATTTAATGACGGTATCAAAATGGAGTCCGGAAGCACAATCTTTATTCAAACTCCGTAATATTTCTTTATGCGTCGAGGCAGAAAGTTTAAATTTCCTAATGAGGCTCTTGATTTCTGAAAAAATATACAAGATAAAAGTAGCATTTGCTCTCTCAGATATTTAGGTTTCCCTTTTTGTTCTAAAAGCTAGAAAATGAAGAAGCAAAGGATAAAGGAGCTGATTTTATCAAAATGTAGCGGCCTCGAGAGAATTGTCTTTTAGGAGAGCTGACTTCTCAAATGGCCTTCTAAATTTTTTTTTTCTTAATTTGTTAGCAAAATTGATAATTGCAGAATAATTTTGGATGTAGCATGGAAAATTTATATGTTAGTTAAATTAGAGCAATACTAGTTGAAAGAAATTGGGAGAAATTGAGACTTTATTATTTATGGGATTTACAAGGAAGATATATCTATTTATAAGATAGAGTACTAATCAGAACGATACTAGTTGACCGAAGACCTATTAAGATACTTGTTGAAAGAAATTGGAGAAATTGTGACTTTAAATTATTATTTATGGGCTTTACAAGAAAGTTATATCTATTTATAAGATGAGTACAATTTTGGAAAATTATTATTCATGTTCTCTGCGCCAAAGGCCTTTGTCATCTTCCTTCTCTTTGCTTTCCTACTGTTCGTCGAGCGTCAAAGAGAGACGCAGAGAGACTGAAAGATGTTGAAGAAATCGTAAGCTTGTCGACCTATAGGAGAATCTCAAGCTCGTTGACCTTTAGAAAATTTCACAAGCTTGTTGACCTGTATAATTTAAGATATTAGTATGCATGCTTTCAAGCTATATTAAGTAGAGTGACGTTGTAAAAAAATAGCTGCTGGTGGTAAAAATCCTTAAAAATGCATTTTTTATTTGTAGTTCATACTAATTCAATGGAAAACAAACAATGTTTTTAATTTATTTTTTCCTTTGTATTTTGTTATTATTAAATTACTCTATTAATTGTCTTACTCATCTTATTGCTTACTGCTAATAAGGAAGCCTTTTTTGCTCAAGATAAGGAAGCCTTTTTTGCTCAAGATAGGAGAAGTTTTTTTTTTAATTCTTAGCAGCCTTGAACATGTGTATACTTATCTTCTAAACTGGAGTTTCATAGGCTTTTCTTGCACATTTGATATATTATATTCAACCATATTAATGTACATATTTGCTTACTAAGTCCTTGTCCATTGTTTTACTTTTTTCTTGCAACAAATGGTGCACAAACAAAATTAAATGCTGACCTTCTTGAAATTCCAAATTGCATATGCGAAACTAAATATATTGATTTAAAATTTTTGGTTTCTATTACTTTCCAAAGATAAACTTTAACAAATTTCTAGGTATTGTAATTGTTGATTTACCGCTGATTTTGTGTTGGAGGGGAGCAGTGTAAAGCCTCTTTTTCTTTGTAGCCCTTGATAATATTCCATTTTGTTATGCCTAATTTGCCCATTGCTTTATATAAGAAAAACAAATTGTCCATCGTAAGTATGCACAAAACCATGTTTCAACTTATGAAGTCAAATATTTGTTTATATAAAAAGGATAAATTGTTCATCGAAAGTATGCACAAACCACATTCCAACTTTTGAAATCAAATCTTTGTCTTGTGTACTGATGGTAATGCGAGTTTAGAGCTCAAATGTGGAGTTTTCATGGTTGCTGCTGAACCACGCTTTAAACAGTACTATTTCTATTAAAAGACTAATTTAGGAAAGCATTTTATTTATAGGTGATTATTCGGACATGGCAAACTGCTCACAAAATGAAACTACAGAGAGGCAGAGCAATTGAACCAACAGGATCGGATAATGATAATTTCCGAATCAAGCGTTTCATAGCAAAATACACTATAAATCCTGCAATTGCTAATGGATTCTCTCAGCATGTTGGCTCTATTGAGGTACAGTTTATTTAGTTTCTTTTTTTGGTGTATTTGGTTTCAAGTTTTGCATTTTTTTAATCTTTGTATTTTTCTGTTATTACTATTACAATGAAAATTGCATAGTTGTTCACTCCTAATTTTTTCCAAGTATGAATAAGTCGATCACAGTTCATTTAACTTGATCTGCATATTTTCATAAGAGGATGGTTCACATCAAAGCTTCTGAATGTAGCAGATGACTCGATTGTCCCATGCCATGGTTCATGTCTCGTTCACTACATTTTGGTTTAAAGCCTTTTACCTAGACAACTTTAGTCAAACTTTTAGAACCTAGACAACACGCTCAAAGCTCTAGTTCATTGTGCTAATTCAAGTTAAAATAATAATATTGTCACCCTCTATATTAGATGGTTTTATATTGTAATGAATTTTTTTAATTTAATATAAATCAGAATGTTGTTTTAATAAATAAAGCTTTTAATTTTACCGAATATGGGTTCTTGATTTTTGGCCTAATTTAGAAATCCAATATTAATTAATTTTAGGATTTATTTGGGATGTTTGTGTTACTACTAATGATTATTATAGTTACTTTAATTATATTTAATTGAAACACCAATATTATTTTAAAAGATACATTAATGTTTAAGAATTTTGCTATCTATATTTAAGGAGTTTTACATTTTCCTTCACTTGAAAAATCAACATCATCGTCAGTATCCGCACAGATCCTAGAATCATCTATTCAGCAGATAGAACTATAGGGCTCTTGCGGGCTCAAAATGTGGTCTCTACTATGTAGTACCTTGCCCCATCTTGGGTGGCACTTTACCTTGCAAAGCCCTTAACTCTTATGCAGCACCAAATGTTGTGCTCTAAAACTTTATTTTATAATTCAATTTTTTAAGCATTAAGGTATTGTTAGTTATAATTTAAATAGCTTATATATATCTTCTTAGGAGGTTACCTATCCAGGGTTTGCTCTCACTATGAATATGCTCATTTTGTAATTTTTATTAGAAACTTCACCGTTATTTTATAGATTTCAAAAGAATTCTTTGTATTTTATGATCCAAGTTTGAGCTTTTGATCAGAGAAAATAATTCATAATTGAAGGAATTAATAAAAAAATCTACCTTTATCATTGAAAGTGTTTTAAGACATTCATGACCATTATTGTAATTTGGGTCTCGCTAGAGTTAGTAAACATTAAGCATAGTTAATAGAATCTCTGTTTGAAATGGAGGAGAGGAAAGGTGCTATTGTGGCAAGGAGAGAAAATTATTCTAAATTGGCATTAAAGAAGTTGATTGTAACATACCATCTTTGAGGTCCAAGCTCAATCTGACCTGGTGCATTAGCTGAGACCTAATAATTGGTAAGTTGATTATATTGTATTCTTATTTGAGGTACTCATATTAAAAAATTAGTAGGATCGTGCTATATGCTCTTGGGTCAATTAGAATACAAGCTGGTTAAAACATATTCTTGCTAATTGTTCTCAAGGCCATTACGATGATGTTGGCTAACAAGTGCCAGCATATATATGCGCCACCTCAAGTAATAAAGTTGAGCAAAGTTTCAATTTCTTGAGGATTTTTTATATTGAATTTGCTAATTACCATTATTTGAAATAATAGATTTTAAGTTTTAAAAGTGAAAGTCTTACAATAAATAATTGTAATTAATTTTGAGAAAAACCAGATATCTATTTTAACTAACAAGGAATGCACAGGCATTATAAGTTTTTGATAAAATTTTACAACTTATATTCAAGTGTTTTATATACATCTCCAAATTCAACCATTTAAATGACCACTAGATTTAGCTTTCAAATATTGCAGTTAATATAAGAATATCTCTATTTTAATGAAGTGTGCTATCCAATTTAAGTGATTTGCTACCATCACAAAGGAGGATCTACATTTACTCAATATACTTGAATGCAACTTTGAGAGGATCATAGGGGTTATACTGAGGCTATAATTTTCAGGAATGGAGTACGGAACTTTGAAGTTCAAATGAATATCCATAGCTGTGTAGCAAGACAAGCATTAGCAAGGAAATTGCTTGAGGGAAACATTATTATGTCACAATAATAGAGATTTTACGGGAGCAGCAGGACGAAAAAGAACCAATGAAGATTTTAAAAAATTTAGGATTGAACCATTTACATATAAAAATACTAACTTTGTTTACTATTTATAGCAATGTCATCCTTGACATTGCAACTCTGTGGGCACATGGAAGAACAACAATACCTAAATCTAAGAAAAATTCACTAAAATTGCAAAATTTGTCACAGTAATGGAGCAGAACTCAAAATTTAGAATCTAAAATACTTAAACACAGGTAGGGTAGAATAAATCCCAATTACTCATGTAAGAATCTATAGCCTAGAACCTACTGGCACACAAGGCAGCCCTTTCTATGCAACACTTTACCCCATCATGGATTTAGAGTTGGCTCCCATGGCATTGCACTTTGCTTTGCAAAGTACTTAACTCTTATCTTGCACCCAATATTCTACTCTCATATTTTTTGTAATAACTCAAATTCTTAAGTACTATGTTATTGTCTATTATGATTTTAATGATCTCATAGTTTTGTTCTTAGAAGATATCTTCTTATCTTGTTGATGGCTCTTATCTTCTTAGTATGCACGCAATTTATTTTGGAGTTTATTTTAAAAACTCCATCATTATCTCAAAAGGCGCATTGATATTTAAGGGTATTTATAATCTTTACACGATATTTCACAAACATTCCCCAATATATATATATATATATATATGATCTAAGGTTGAGCTTTGATCAGAGCAAAATAATTTAAAATTGAGGTGATTAATGAAAATTTACCTTAACATATCATTGAAAGCATTTTAAGACAGCCATGATCGTTATTATCATTTGGAGTAATATTTTATTTTATATTATTTTTTGAAGTTTGAGACTTCAAAAATTAATCACGATCGAACCGGAGCTCCGAATTTGATGAAACTTTAAGCGTAGCATTTAAATAATATACTTAACCCAATGACACAAAAATCGATGAATTTAAACTTGTAATTAATTTTCTTAATTTATTGAATTTAAAAAAATTTAGAAATTAAAGCAGGAGTTTTTATTATTCGGATTTCTCTCAAACTATGGCATTTTGATTTAAAACTTTATTTCCATCCAATGGTATTTTTGGTTTGTTCTAATTTCTGAGTCAGGATTTATCATAATTTGCAAAGTAACTACATTGGGTCGTTACACCCAATTCATCTAAACCAATCCTAAGTTTCAATCTTTACATAGATTGTGGACAATGTTATTTTTTCAAGCATCATAAATTAATTAGTATAACTTATTACTCATTTTAATTAGCATAATTAATTCATCTATTTATTTTAAGTGATATTAGTTATTGTTAAAAATTAATTAAATTATTAGTTTATTAATTAATATAGTTAAACTAGTGAATTTATTATTTGTTTATTCAATTTATATAGTTTACTAATTAATTAAAAATAGACATTGTTAATTTGTTACTGTGAACACTATTTATGCTTATTAACATAAATAATTGTTTTGTTTCTTACTTTATTAATTAAATGAGCTAATTTAGTATATAAACCTAGTTAAATAAATAAAGAATTAATAATACACTTATTTTTGCAATTAACAAAAAATTTGTTAATGACAATAATTAGCCATTCTTAGTAACATAACTAACAATATTTAGCATACTTAATTTCTTAATAAATTATTGTTTCTTTTTCAAAATACTTATATTGTTTAAATTGTACTAACTATTTAAATTATATTGATTAATGTTTTTGTTAGAATATTTTTATATAATTATATAATAACAAATTAATAATAATTTAATATTTATGCATTATAATATACTTACATTAGAATTTGCTAATTGTTTTTGGCAATACTTAATAAATTAAAGAAAACTTCAATTGAATTTATTGAGATTCGATTAGAGCACTGACCATAAATTTAACAATTAATAATTTGCATATTAAATTTAAAAACTCATTGTCTAGCGTACTGATAATTAGGAATAATTTTGTATGTGATCGCAAATTAATTTTATTTACAAAATAAGCAGTATTTTGCTTTCATTTTTTAAAATTTACCCTCATTTCGAAGAGCATGATGAATTTGTACCTGTATTTAAAAAGCATTGATAAAAAGTACATATGTTCTTGCAAAACTGTGAAAGCCTCAAAGATTGTGTAACTGTTTCATCCTAGTTCCTTGTTTATGAGAAAGGGCATACATAATAATAGTTAATTGTATCTTTAGACTTTAAAAGTAATATTTTTGATGCCATCACCTTTTGATTAATTTAATTTTAAAATACTGCGTAACGTGCACATAATTTTACCTAAATTGTTGAACTTTGCCAGGATGGGAAACTTGCTGATCTTGTTATGTGGAAGCCTGCTTTCTTTGGCGCAAAACCAGAAATGGTGATCAAAGGTGGTGTTATTGCATGGGCCAATATGGGTGATCCAAATGCCAGCATACCCACGCCACAGCCGGTATGCAATTCTTGATTCTTTACGGTTGTTGTAGTATTTTGTACACTTGCCAAATAATATCTTATCAGCTGCTTCCTCACTCCAGTTTGCCATAAAAATTAAAGTGTCTCTGTTACGCAACCTGATTATTCTTGCAAATTCTCAGCTAGCGGTGTATACTCGAATTTATTTTTGATTATTCTGTCATTTTTTTGTTAGTTCCAGCACTACTTTTTACTATTCATTCCACCTTACTGTTTTTAAATATGAATAATTTTGCAAAATGGGCACTTAGGCTATTTAAATTTTTTAAAATTTTGTTACTTGTTTCGAAAGGGTGTAGAAATTTTTTGATTATATTTCCAGTAATTTGTAAGTAGGCATATTTTTGTGCATTAAAAACACTAAAATATTAGCTTTTTTGGTACATTGAAAGAGATCATTTTAACTAATGATTTTAAATCTAATATATGCTTACAGGTTAAGATGAGGCCAATGTTTGGTGCTTTTGGAAAAGCGGCAAGCTCTTATTCTCTGGCTTTTGTTAGCAAGGCAAGATTACTTCTTTTTTCACCTTTTTTATTCAGAAAAGTGCCACATTTTAGTGCTACTATAGCATAGAGTATATTATCTTCACATCACGAAGCCTACCTAAATTTAGTCTTGAAAAGGCCACGTTTATAAATGAAAAAACTTTATGGTGGCAGACAGTGATTTACTTTTGAGTCAACCAAGACTATTAACTTTCCAATTACCAATCAATGCAGATGTTTGTGTAGTAAAACATTTCATAAAATAGAGAATTAACTTTTGCATCCAAAAGACTCGACTAAACTATTGATTAACAATTATGTTCACTGACTAGCAATTTGTAATATACCAGAACAATGTGTTGATTTAATTACTAGGATTAAAAACTTAACAATCTTACCGGCGACCTCAACAATCTTCACCTATCGGAACCTTACTGCGGCTTCGACAAGGTCACCGTGGGCAACAATCCCTACGAATAGCCAATATGGGTAAAGGCATTTTACAAGCCCCTATTGTAAGCTACTTCTATCTAATCTTCTACATGTACCTCATTCCAAATATAACCTGCTCTCCATTCATAAACTTCCGATAATAAATGCTTCTCCTTCAAGGTCCCAACTTTAACGAACTTTATTCAGTCACATCATCTACTCAGCCACCCTCCAACGCAGCCTTCCACAGCTCCATCAATCAAAGCATCCTATGGCACAACCGTTTGGGACATCCTCACGCAGCTACTCTCCAAAGATTATCTCAGTCACTACCACATATTCGCAAAACAAGAAAATTTCATTGCACTTCATGTATCATGGAAAAAACCACCGCTCACCTTTTTTGAATTCAATAAATCATTATACAATATATTACATTTGTTGCATTTCAATGTTTGGGGACCCTCCCCTAATGCATCCATTGGTTATTAATACTACATTTCGCTCGTGGATGATTTCTCCCAGTTTTGTTGGGTATTTCCAATGCACCCTAAATTTGAAACCACATCTCTCGTTACACTACTCATCCAAATTTTGGAAAAAAACTTAGAAAAAAAGTTCAAAATTCTCTTAACTCTTTCCTACATAATAACAGTATCAAACACCAATTATCTTCCCCTTACACACCCCAACAAAACATAGTTGCCGAAAGAAAACGCCGACATCTCCTAGAAACCATTCAATCCCTTCTCCAAACATCCAAGTAACCAAATACCTATTGGGTCGATGCTCTCCTAACCTCCACATGCCTCAAACTAGCTACCGTCACACAACCAATATTCTATCGCCATACAAACATCTCTTCAAACAAAAACTAACATACCAACACCTCAAGATATTTAGGTGCTTATGATTTCCCCTCCCCCCACAAAGGCACTAAAAAAAATCCAAAATTCAAACCCTGCATTTTTCTTGGCTATTCCGACAAACTCCAAAGGCTATAATTTCCTCAACACTGAAACCGGACAGAAACTCACATATGGAATTGTTCAATTTTTGGAAAACAACTTATTACAAACCCCATCCACATCCACCACTCCACCTTTAGCCGACACCTCCTCTCCACCATCTCCCCTTGTGCCCAACACCGATCATTCATCTAAAACCCCACATTCAGTTGCCCGAACTACCACCACTACATCCCAAAATCAACTCACCAATTCAATCCCTAATTCGGCCAACAGTAGCCTCCCTCCCCACAAACCCTGCATACACCACCCATCAGAACTGAACCTACATCTATCAAAACCGAACATACATCTACCAGAATCAAACCTTGCCAATCACTCGTCAACTCCGCTACCTCAGCCCACTATCCTTCCATCACCATCCACCCAATGACGACAAGATTAAAAATCGGCCATCTCAAACCTCATCAAATCATGAACCTCACTATACAAAACATTTCCCTATATCCCATAACCTAAACCCAGGTCGCAAAATTCCCTCATTGGCAATCCACCATGCTCCACGAAATCCATGTCCTTCAGGCTCAACACCTGGGACCTTGTTCCCAAACCCAGAAATTGGCAAGTTCTTGGCTGCAGGTGGATATACAAACAAAAAGAAATTAGTATGGTTTTATCACGAGATATAAAGCAAGGCTTATCGCAAAGTTGACCACGGTAAGGGTCCTATTCACCATCACTACATATAGTGGAGTGCACTCAGTTAGACATCTCAAATGTTTATCGCAAAGTTGACCACAGTAAGGGTCCTATTCACCATCACTACATATAGTGGAGTGCACTCAGTTAGACATCTCAAATGCCTTTCTCCACGAATCTCTGAAGGAAGAAGTCTGTTTCAACCCTAAGGCTTCATTTACCAATCTCAGCCGACCCATGTATGCAAACTCAACAAGTCCATCTATGAACTAAAACAATCGCCGTGGCAGCGATTCTTCGAGCTCACTAGCCACCTACATCTTCTACAATTCCGGTAAAACGGTGACGATCCCTCCCTCTTCATATACCACACAGCGGATACTCAAGGTTATGTTATTATCTGCATCGATGTCCTCTTGATTACTGACAACAACCATACCATTATCACAACAACAACAGCTGCCCTCTCAACAAAATTCCGCACTAAATTCATGGGGATCCTACCATGCTCGTAGGAATTCAAGTACAAAAAACTAGTATCGGCAACTTCCTACATCAATCAGCATATGACCGACAAGTCTTGCAACAAGCCAGCCTAGAGAATTGCACTTCAACACCAACCCTTTTCGCCCTAACAAACCTCCAATCAAGAACTTCAGCTTTCCACAACCTATCTCTCTACTGTATAATCGCAAGTTCTCTTCAGTACTTGACAATAACGAGGCCAGACATTGCTTTCGCGGTGAACAAAGCTTGCCAATCAATGCACCAACCAACAGAACAAGATTTTGCAGCTCCCAAACGAATTCTACTATACGTCAAAGGAATTGTCTATCTCGGACTTCCCATCCTTTCGGATCACCAAACTCTAAAGTCATTCTCAGACTCGGATTGGGCGTGTGATACATCTAATCGAAAATCCACTACGGGATTTTGCATTTTCTTTGGCAACTCCCTAGTTTCTAGGAGTGCAAAGAAATAAGCCTCGGTAGCAAGGCATTCAACAGAGGCTAAATATCGTGCCATGGCTTCAACCACTGCTAGAATAATATAGCTATGTCAATTATTCAGTGATCTAGCCATCACACACACTCAGCCAACGGCGCTCTATTGCAACAATGCTTCCGCTATTGCACTATTAAACAATCCCGTGTTCTACCCTCACACCAAGCACATTGAGGTTGATTTCCATTTCATCCGGTATTGCATCAAGCAAGGCAACCTCATAGTTTATCACATTCCGAGTTCTGAACAGCCAGCCGACATATTCACCAAGCACCACAACATCAGCCGGTTCAAGCATATCCGAAATAAGCTAACCATCCGGTCTCCTCTTACTTAGCTTGTCAGGACATGCTTACTATATGCCATTGGATCCTAACAAACTAATAAGGGCCACATAGATACCTACATAGGCCTATAAATACCATTGTATTAAACCTTATACATACATTATAACATGCATGTTCTCAACGTCTTCTTGATTCCATTTCTTGTTCACAATTGTATTCCCCCTGTTTTCTAGGAAGACTTGAATTTACATTACTTTGGAAGAGGATTAGTCGGGAATTGCTGAGCTAGTTGGTGCTCCGTTGGTTGATTGAGCTGCAGCCTAAAAAGGAGACTAATCAGGTTATTTAGGATATTTGCATGAGCCCAAGTTTACATTACAATCTAACCGCATAAGGGCATGTGGCTAAAAATCTATTATGCTCCATTATAGAATGGGAGCATGGGTGAAGGTGCAACACTGATATTAATCAATGGATGTTTTTATTATTAATGTAGCTTTATTTTGTTTGTTTTCATGTTTTATCTCATCAGCTATGACCTTACAATTGTACCATTTAATGAAATAAGGCTATCAATTCTCTACGATTGTTTAATAAAATAGTTGTAGATGTTTGTGCACTTGTTTCCGCTTTATTCTCCTGCACATCTCTATTATATGATTACAGAAACGCCCCTTCTTGAGCGCTGCAATGAGCTGAAAATATTACCATCAAATCTTTAACAGTATCGTTGTTTGGCTTTTCAGGCCGCCAAAAATGCCGGTGTTGCGCAGAAGTATGGTCTCCGCAAAAGAGTCGAAGCTGTGGGCAATGTGCGCAAGCTGACGAAGCTTGACATGAAGCTGAATGATGCTTTGCCGAAGGTAGAAGTGGACTCCGAGTCCTACAGAGTCACGGCTGATGGCGAGCCTCTCCTGTGCGAGCCTGCATCGGCCGTCCCCTTGTCCAGGAATTACTTTCTCTTCTGATCAGATTGCCACAATGATAGAGGCTTTCGCTGATTAATAATAGCATAAATTAAACTAAATTATTGTCTCAACTGAGACCATCGGTTGTGTATTTGCAGGGTGATTTTGGAATAACTATTTCATCTTTTTTCATTTTGGGGCTGTTGGCATACAGTAAAATGGCTGAAAAATAATGTAAAAGGGTTAAGCTTA
Organism: Gastrodia elata; assembly: GCA_016760335.1. NCBI lineage: Eukaryota > Viridiplantae > Streptophyta > Magnoliopsida > Asparagales > Orchidaceae > Gastrodia > Gastrodia elata. The sequence goes on along the minus strand of CM028676.1, from coordinate 20,515,211 downwards.
AGTGAAAAGTGTCAAGCCTTTGGTGTCATTGTTGGCTTAGTTTGGGCTGCCTTGGAACATGCATTTACCAAACTTAAATCCAAAAGCATAGGACAAGGTGGAAAGCTAATGAAGGGCCAAGGTCTCTTCTTATGGCCACATGATGGTACTAAGTGATTAGAGTGTGCTAGTCTTTAAGGCTCAAACACAACCTTAGAATATTCTAATTAAGGTATATTCAATCAAATTTTAGAGTTTAGACTATAGTAAGATAGTCTCCAACTAGATAGGTTTAAGAGGCCTATTTGTGACCAAGTTTGGGTTTATTAATCAAACCTAGATTTAAGGGATTCATAGAGTTTCTAAAGGCTTAGCTCATTATTAGTATCTTAAATTGGGGTTTAGGATCCTTAAAAGCTCACCTTCTGAAGTAAAACAACAAGCTAGGGTAAACTTATATGGTATGCAATAAGCTTTCATACGTTAACATAAGTTGAACTTATGGATCAAGGTCTATGTACGAGCTATGATTGAATGGGTTTGGCCAAAGCTTAAATATATATGATTTAATATTTTAATGGTATAAAATAGTTGGATTACAATGCATATGAAAAATGAAGTATGGAACATGATATGAAACAGGGTTTAAGCTAGTCTTTCATCCAAAGTCTAAGTGCCTAACCCTAAAGTCAAATAAAATTAGATGCAATGTTTGATGACACTTGAGAAAGCATCTAAGAAAATAAAAAATTATAGCCCACTGTAAAGTTCACGATATTATATATATATATATATATATTGCAATGCAATAGGAAATAAAACTCTCACATCTCACTAAGTTCCTTGACTATCATTAGCTAGTGATTTTTTTAGCTACATTATGTTTCCTATGGCCTTGTTCTATGATCCATTGTTACTTGAAAATATTAACAAAATGAAGTGAGATGAAGCTCACTAGGTTCTAATGCCCTCATCTTTTCTTGGTATGGACAAAGAGTAATTAGATGCAATGTTATAAGATAGAAATAAGAACTTAAAAATTTATCATCTCGGAAATCTCTTAATTGAATAGATGATTCATCAAAAGTTAGAACAAGAGTGATGAGCTTAAACTTTCAGATAAAAGTTAGATGAATTAAACAAGTTAATTTCAAGACTAATTTGTTCATACAAGATATATCATGAATTACTAATCTATGCTAGATTCAATTTTTTGTGTTTTTTTCCTTTTAGTATGTGTGATATTTAAAGGCTATTCTTTTATTTATTGGATGATATATTTTACTGAGTTCGTAGCCCACTAGTGTCTATGATTCATCAAAAGCATATTTGATATATCAAGATTGAGGAGCTTAAACTTTTAGAAGGAAGTTAGACGAATTAAACAAATAAATTTCAGGATTAACTATTTCATTAGATATACCATGAATTACTAGATTAGGCTTATTCAATTTTAGAATAGTTTTTCTTTTTGTATGTGATTTAATGACTAATCTCTTATTTTTTGGATGATTTATCTTGCTTAGTTTGTGAATTTTGAAAGATTTAAAGATTTAAAGATATTCAGCTTTTATACTTTACTAACATTGCCTTTTGGATGAGATGAATTCAACAAGCTTTAAAGGATTAAAAAGAAAGAAATTATTTATATAAAATAATTATATTATTGGAAATTACTTTGTACTTCACTTTCAAAAAATATGTCATTTTAGTTTTTTTAATGCATATTGTTATGAAAAATAATATCATAGTATATTACTTTTATTAAGAAATTCAAAATTTTATAAAACAAATTTTCTTCAAGTTGCATACATATACATTTCAATTACATTATTATTAATATATGATGAAAATAATTAAAATAGATCAAGGAATGGACTTTTTAATAGTGGAATAATTGGGCGCCCTTAGAGATATAGGAAGGGCACCCTTAGAGCGGTATTTATATAATATTTTTTATATATGTTCAATTTCAATTCAACAATTGATGTTAGTATATTAGAGATATAGGAATGACACCCTTAGAGTGGTATTTTTGTTTGGATTTCTATTATTTTAAGGTTTAGTTTTCTTTTTATAGGGGATGTGTGTTTTGTTATATTTTTTGTATATAGTATTCTTAATACTGCAATCTTAATACACAAGTTTTATCAACAATATTAAGAATGTATGTAAGATTATGAGGAATTACTATTCCTCCAAATAAGTCATTTTGCATGGTTTTATTTTACAACCAAATTGGCCTGTTTATATGGAAAGTAGAAACAAAAGTGGTGCACACAAGCAAAATGTTCAACCAATCAGGTTGCTGCCAACATCATTGGCCCTCATTCAGTTCTCGCTAGCCATCTTCGACCCTCAGTGTAACAACCCAGGGTTGTTACCCTGATCAATCGGGACTAAACTAAGTTCTAACTTTCATTCCAGTAGTCTTAATAAGTCATTAGGAGCAAATTCTGAAATTTTTAGAAGTTAATCGGACCAAACCATAATTCTAGAAAATTCAGCTAATATGGAAAATGAGCTAATTAATTTGATCTCTAATCGAAAATATGACTTCTCCATTGCGCTCATCACCCTTAAATTAGCAAGGGGTGATGTTTTAGAGGTGTTTGGAACTCATCAGATTTTCCTAAATATTTTAATATATTTAAATACTCCCCCCTAAAATAAAATAATTAAATTACTGTTGAAATTTTTTGGAAGTCAAGTATTAATTTAATTTAATTTAGAAAATGAGAAATTTTTAATTTAATTAAATTTTAATAATTTTTCCAAACGCCTCCATCACATTCCCTTCTGTGCCGTTTATCTCTGTTGCTGTTAACGTTTGATCGGACGGCGCTACATCTACGTCTTCTGATGAAATTCTGCGCTAGGATTGGACGTGGAGCACCATGTCCCCGTCGTGGTAATGCTAATACTAATATTAAAATGATTATGATGGAGACGATCGCCTTGCGACAAATCTCCCAACTATAGTCGAGTTAGGTTTCGGCTGAACCCGTCTTAGTTGAAAGGCTTGTCGCCTAAAACTATAAGCCATTCATTAACATGTAAGAAAGAATCAAAGTGCGGATGTAAAGTAAATATAACATCCATTCCATAGCATATAAAACAAAGAACAATATCTCAACTCAGTCTAAAAGTTCATAAAAGTAAAAACATCAAGAATATTAACTATTACAATACTGAATTGAATTAAAACAGAAGACACACTCGTCCTCACAAGTTAGAAAGCAAATCTATCTAAGCCTCAGCAATAGCAAGAAGGTCCTCCTCATATACAAGCTCCTCACCTGAAGCTATCTCCACGAACAACTCTGAATCTGATATTGTCGGTATCACAATACCAGGGCCCCAACCAAGAGAAAAGAAAACTTAAGCTAAATAATTTTCTAAATATATTTTAGGCTGATTTAAAGAGAACTACTTGTTTTAGGATATCATACTTTACTATATATTTAAGCATTTTAAGATATGCAACAAGCGACAAAAGAACAAGGTAGTTATAAATTATATATTTATAACTAAACAAAATGAAGTGTATATATAACATATATAACGACTCAAGTCGTTATTAGGATAATTAGGACTAAACCCAACTCAAAAATTAGGATTCCGGGTGACTTCAAAATTAGGGAAAAATAAAAATATCATTGGATACATTATAATTTTGTGATCGTAATGTCCAAGTTTGGGAGTAATCGGCATAATGAATACTCCTGAATTAATTTTGAATTATTTAAATTCAGTAAATTGGAAAAATTAAATATAAGTCCAAATTCAGTGATTTTATTATCGTTGGATTAAAAATATTATAAAAAGGCTATAGAAAAAATTTCAGCAAATTTAGAGCTCCGGATTGACCGGAATTAATTTTTAAAGTTTTTATTTTCAAAAATTAATAAAAAATAAAATATTGATCCAAATTGTAAATTTTTTGCTCGAGTGTGTTTTCTCATCAAGATACACCTCCGTGTCAAGTTTCGTTATTTTCTGGAAAAAGAAATCAAAGAGGGAGAAAGTAGAGAGAGAAAGAGGAGAGAGAAAAAGGGATAAGAAGGAGGAAGAGAAGATCAAATTGAACACTCCAATAGTTATGACAAATTTTCTCTCATCCATCTCATCCAAATAATGGATGAGAGAAAAAATTATTATTTAATTAAAAAAAAAAATTATAAATACACCCCGACCCCCTCCATTTCCACATCCCGTCCCCCATTCCTCCTCTCGTCCCCCACTCCCCTCCTCCACTCCTCTTCTTCCATACACTTCCTCCCTCTCTTCCTCGGCCACCACCGATTCCCCCCACCGACCTCTAGTAAAACCTCATCAACACCAATATAGGATAAGAAATGAGAAAGAAATGAAATATTTTTTATTATTTTCATTTCTTCTTTTAGAAATATTATTATTATTATTATTATTATTATTATGTTAATATTATTACTATATATGTATATATTTTTTAGTTTCTACAACTTTTATTTTTGTTATTTTTTTTTCTATATATATATATATTTTTTCTAATTTTTATAACTTTCATTTCTGTTATTATTTTTTTCTATATATGCATATATATCCTAATTTTTGCAACTTTCATTTTTGACATTTTAATTTTTTTTAATATATGTATATGTTTCCTAATTTGTGCAACTTTTATTTTTGTCATTTTTTTTCTATATATGTATATATTTCCTAATTTCTGCAACTTTCATTTCTGTCATTTTTTTTTTTCTATATATTTATATATTTCCTAATTTCTGTAATTTTTATTTCTGTCATTTTTTTTTTATATGTATATATTTTTTAATTTCTACAACTTTCATTTCTGTCATTTTTTTTTGGATATATGTATATATTTTCTAATTTCTATAATTTTCATTTCTGTCATTTTATTTTTTCCATATATGTATATATTTCTTAATTTCTGCAACTTTCATTTCTGTCATTTTTTTTTCTATATATGTATATATTTTTTAGTTTCTGCAACTTTAATTTATATCATTTTTTTATATATGTATAGATTTTCTAATTTCTGTAACTTTCTTTTTTGTCATTATTTTTTCTATATATATATATATATATATATATATATATATATATATATATATATATATATATTCTAATTTATGCAACTTTTATTTTTGTCATTTTCTTTTTTTCTATATATGTATATATTTTCTAATTTTTGCAACTTTTAATTTAGTTATTTTTCTTTCATTTAATATATATATATATATATATATATATATATATATGTATGTATTACTTATAATAATAAAAATATAAATAAATTATTATTTTTAATATATAAAGATAAATAATCAAGATAATATCAATATTGATATTATTACTAAAATAAAATGAAAAATATTATTCTTTTCATTTGCAGCATTTGCATCGCTATTAAGCTTTGACTCACTTTGATATATTTATATGAGATTTATGCTCAGAACTTGAAATAAATGATCATAAAATAGTATTATGGGTTCATTCATGTTGATCTCTAGTCTGTACAGATAATACGTTAGACTAGGACAAGATGATATCTAGAGAAATAATGAGACTCCACATAGCCTTTAAGGGGGAATGTGTAGAGAGTCACAAACTAACATCTCAAATAGTTAGATAGACATATCTTGCTCCTCGATTATTCTGTAACTTTATCTAACATAATAAATATTATATATTACTGTATTTTCTTTCAGAATAAGCGCATATTTTAAATATGTATATTGCATTAATAATCGTAAGCATATTATACATAAATATCACATTTTATTTTATATGCTTATGCAAAATCATGCCGCTTAAATGTAAATTTTGATATCTTATAAACATTAGACCTTTATGTCTAATTAATTTTTTTTTCTTTTTTTTTAGTTCGTCCTGTCATATACATATACATATATTACAGTTCAGGAACTATCTCTGGATCAATTCCTTGAGGAGGAGCTGATACATGATAGAGCAACTTAGATGTTGATTTTTTTGAAGTTTTAAATTTTTGCTCAATGTGTAACAGATTTTGTAAAATAATTATTATATTTGTAATGAATATATTTCTTTTATTATTTTGGTATTTTTGAATGTTGCAGTGAATGTGGAAGTGTGTATTTTATACACCTCTAAATACACAGTTATACAAAACTCCGATATGATCCTAAGGAGTGAGTACTTAACGTTGGATTACTATGCTGAGCTAGCAGCGAGTCGTCACAGTTAGTATCAGAGCATGATTTTGAGAAAATTAGTTTAAAAGTGTATAAGTCATTATTCATGCAATTGGAATCCCAGAATAAATAAAAGAAAAACATCAAAAGTAAGAATTTTCAAAAGCTATATAAATCAAAAGGAGAATAAAAGAATAGACATATGACCTATATAAAATAATATATTTTTAGTTATTTTTTTATTTTATTTTATAGCTAATAAGAATACTTTTGCTTTCATCTAGTATTTGATAATTATACTTATGTAAATTTACTCTAATAATAGTATAATAATAAAAATCATATTTAACAGATGGATTCTGAAGATTCTCCTTTGATTGTCGGAACACCCTTAAAAGATCTGATATCTGTCAATACTTTTGTGGACCGTGTAAACTAGTTGTTTGATATTGTGAATGCTCTATTTGTAACACCCTAGGTTGTTACCTTGCTAAAATTATAGGTAACCTAGTCAATTTTGAATACCATTACTTATAGAACCTTAAACTGAATCTATCTAAAAAATTTGAAGTCCATTGGACTTCTCTAAGTCCAAAATAATAATTTGATCAGTTTAGATACCCTAGATTAGACCTAAAATATTTTGATCTCAGAATTAAATTTTGATTGCATTTTTAAATTCCTCACCCCCAAATTAGCTAAGGGTGAAAATTTAGTGCAATTTGGAGATAATTTAGGCCATAATTCAATTTAAAGTAAATGGTCTAATTGCACAAAATGGTTACTAACATTTCAAATTTGAAATTATACATTTTTACCCGATTAAACGGCCGGATCCGCTGTGCGGACCGCGGGCGATCCGCTGCGGAGCCCGGGCACGCGACAGCGGAGTCCCGCACATCTAGTCGTTCCGCCTTTTTATCCAACGGTCGAGATGTGATCCCGCGGAACTACGGATTGATCATTGGGTCTAGCCAACAGATCTTACGGCCCGGATCGCTCCCGCGATCGGCCGTTAGGATCCGAGCGATCTGAGCCGTTCCGCCATCTAATAGATAGATCAGACGGCATCCGAAGGTCTCGTGACCCGGCTGGGCTCGAATTGGAAATTCGAGAGCTCGGCCATGGCCCGACTTCTCGGGTCATCTCCAGCCCAACCCAACCCTCCAGAAGCTTCCCTAAGCTCGCCTGAGGCTATAAATAGCCTCAGGAATTCCTCCTCTGTCCCTTTGCTGCTCAAATTCCCTCGAATTGCCACTACCTTCCCTCTTACCATTGCTGAACTCCAGAGCTCGAGAAGGCAATCCAGTAGCTTCTGAACCGCTGATAGTAGGCTCTCCTGGTGTTTAGGATCCTTTGCAACGTCTGGAAGTGCAGCCAAGGCCAGTTGAGCCCTCAGACGGTCACCTTAAGCTCGGCCGAGAATCCAGGTACTCCTATTTGCTGGTTTCGAGCCAATGAGGCTCGAACCTTCTTCCTTTTGATGCGTATGTGTTCGTATTGTCGTCCCGAACCCAATGGTATCGAGATTAAGATCTATGCTAGCCCCGATCATCGAATCGATCGATCGGCTTAAAGCTCCTTAAGGATCGCCTCGGTCGAGTAAGGACCCGGCGATCCAGACCATCCCAGACCCTCAGACCAAAGGGCTTTGATTCGCCTCATTTCCCTGATGGTGTAGGGATCGAGCCCGGGGTCTGACATGGCCTCTGAGGGGAGAATTGTCTCCCCATAGTAGCTCCAATGGAGGAGCCCTAGGGTGAGTAAGTTCCGGCCGATCCGGACCGTCTCACATAGGGCTTCTGGTTCCGTTCGGTGCGTCTGATCACGGTGATCGTGTAGCGATCAAATGCCAGTCCTGCCGTGGTCAGGAGGCGCCAGAATTTGGAGATTAGGGTTCCCCTAATCGGCCTTTCCGTCGGGACGAAGGCACAGGGACGAAGGTCCTGTGCGGGTCGGGTCAACCCGTGACCCGCACGGTGAGACAGTCCCGGGTCATTGGGCCCCGGTCGACCCGCGCGGTTTGGTTAATGGGTCGAGCCCATTTATTTAATATCCGATTAATTGGAGTTATTTTCCTTAAGGAAAATAATCCAATTAATCAAATCATATGAAAATTTAATTAGAAAAATACATAATGTATTAATTGAATAACTTTTAATCCACTAGTCCAAATCATATGATATTATATATAAAAAGGATCAGCAAAACATCAAGGACCAGAATATAAAATAAAAATTGACATTTGATGGTTAGATCTGTAATTATTGCTTAATTATAGTGAGCTTTAATTAGGGTATTTTAGTAATTTTACTTAACCAAATTGCATGATTATGATGCCATTAGTTCACTTATGATGAGTAGAATGCATGTACTAGGTGGATTGTTTTTCTAAGTTTTGTAATTTTAGTTATGCCATAATTTTGTTAAAATATGATTAGTAAAAATTAGGGTTTATACTAACTAGATTTTAGCAAACTTAGGCTCTGATTAATTAACATATAAGTAGAACTTGTGTGCCAAATTACAACTAGTTTTAATGGCTGGATTTGTAATTAAGTGATAATCTATTTGAATGGATTTAAGGTTTGATTAGCACTAATTACTTTCTATTTTTATAAACTTTTCTGTTTTTATGCTTCATAACAGTAGGATAAATGTATTGGAAACTTTAGATATTAATCCATAATGTATAATTTGGACAAAACAAAATTGGAGATCTTAACCTCCTTAATTAACTTAAGAAATCTTAAGACTTTGATCAAACTTTTAAAACTTGATCTAGGTCTGAGGTTGCCACCAATAATACATGATTAATTCACTGATTTGACATTGATCTTTAAACACAAACTTGATTTTACTTAAGGCATGAGAAGGGATCAAACCCTAATCTACTTAAGAAAGATTCAAATCCTTAAAACTTAACTTAATTGATTTGATTATAAGACAATGAATTTGACATTTTCCAATAATGCATCTGATTTGATATTGACTCAACATTCAACTTATACATGATAAGATTGACAATAACTCTATGTGATTCCTAATCTGAATCAAAACCTTAAGATCCTTGATTTTCTCCTAAGTAAGAGGATTAGCATAAGAGGTTAATAAAATTATCTTGATTAAATAATTGATTTAAAATCTTAATAACATCTTCTGATTTAAATCTCATAATCTTAGATTAAGTTGTGATCAAGTGACTTGATCATCTGATCTGATCATTCTAAACCTAATTATGAAATGGAACCCAATATATTAATATCATAAGTTAGAATGAGGAGTCTTAAGCATCTCTTCATAAGATCGTCCTGAAACATTAAAAGACCTAAATTCATATACTTTGAGGTAGGAGACATTGTATGATTCTTTGAGGTAGAAGCTTAGAAGATCCCATAACCTTAGAGATAGATCTTATCCCCTCGTGGTAGTAATCACTTAAGACATTAGAAAGATACTTCTCCTTGTGGTAGAATCCATATTAAGTGATCTTTGATCACCTTTTTGTGAAACCTTGTATAGGACTTACCCATTGGCTTGGGCCTTAGTAGTCTTGATAAATCCTTGCTTTATTAAGTAGACTTGATTGAACCTTGATCATTGGGTGGTGTAATATAGTATACCCATACTATTGGTTCCCAGTAGTATTCAGGATTGGTTGATTCACTCTAATAGGGACTTATGAGCAGGTGCTAACCTGAGGGATTAGACAAATACAGTCCCATTAGAATAAATCATTTAAACCTAAGAGTGTATTAAATGGGTATTCATTCCTTAGTTTGATTGAAATACAAATTATCAACGGACAATGCCTCCTATAGAAGATTGCTTCAATAGGTCTGGCTCAACCAAACTAAGTAACTGAAGTTACCACCTTTAAAACACTAGGTGTAATTATGAGTGGGGCATCTCAATAACTTAGCTTGAGATACAAATCCCCAACGGGTGATGCCTCTTATCGAATATCGCTTTGTTATGGTGGCTTAATCAAACTAAGTGATGAGAATTACCTTCCTTGCAAGGACACTAAGTATGTATATACCATCATTCTACCTAATAATCTTTAAAGTAAATCTGCAACTCTAACCAATTATCGATCTAGAAGTTAGGAGTCAGAATCCTTTTAGTATGATTCTGCACAGTGGAGACTTAGAATTCATTATCAGCATTCCAATTGTTCATGGATTTTCTGGGTTCTTACTCATATATAATAGAATCATGGGCATAAGCATGAGCATGGATTTGAAGCATTATTTCAGTAGTAACGCATGAGTATCAGTGATAAAGTATGAGTTACGGAATATTAAATACACATACTGGAGAATTTTGGGGTGCATCTGCGTCACCATACTGTATTCCCAACTGGGTGTATGTTTACATTGGACCATACTACTCATAGTCTTTCAGTGATAGTTCAGAGACATATTCGTGACATATGTGGTGTGGCATATTTGGGTGCATCTTTCCAGTGACATACAATACAGCATTTGACCTTTCTTTCATCTTAATTTATAAATATTCGATGTTTCCTTTACTTTCAGTTCTCTTTTGTGTGACAGTTTTACTTATTTAGCCTTTATTGTCTTACTTACTCAGCTGTTTCGATTTTTCCTTACTTAGTTTCCTTTCCCCAGTTTTACTGTAATTGTATTTTACTTTACTTGTTACTTATATTTAGCTTTATTAATGTATAGTTAGTTGTGCTGTGTTAGACTTCTTGTCTAACACGGGGTACTTTTGGGATCCAACAATTTGCTAGATCCTGAGCAGCTTGTAGAGACAGGGCAGGAGAACACACAGGAGATCCATGAGGAGTATGTGGAGCCTTAGTGGATCGGACAACTACCTTTACTTTCAGTTCTATTTCAGTACTATAGTAGACCTTATTTACTTCTGTATTTAAATCAGTCTGTAATAAATCCTGGATGTATCTTTTACTTTCTTTTTCTGAGACAAATATTTACTACTGCTTGTGATGAATGTATTATGGATGTATTGTTTTTAGCTTCCGCACTCTGTTATACTACTATACTTAGTATTGTGATGTGACCGACATACTGGAAATGCGGATATATTGATGACGTATATTGGATCCTTACTCGTTCTTTAAATCTAATATACGTGTTAGGTTAATACTTAAGGTAAGTATTCTACTCTTATCTTAAGTATTGGCTCTCAATCCTACTCTTAGGATCGAGTCAGCAGCTTTCAGTATGGCTCAGTCTTAGACCCGCCTATTCGGGAAGATGGGTTTTGCTTGTATACCCATCCTCCCAAGTAGCGCACCGCTTCGCCGCATTATGTACACATATCTGTTGTCTTTTGCGCGCGGCAACGGGGCGGGGCGCTATACTATTGGAGCATGTTGATACACAAAATCAAATATTTTTAAAGTTTCAGACACAACAAATATCCCATATATATTATCAGCTACTCATTTCCCAAACATTGAGATATATGGAATACTGCAAGCCTTCTTAAGACTCCAGCCACCAATATTCAATGGAAGTGCTAACCCAATGGATGCTAAAGATTGGGTAAAAAGATAGGAAAAATACTAACTAGCATGAAATCCCCACCTACAGATGTAATTAGATTAACCATCTTTAAGATAGAAGAAGAAGCGGAACATTGGTTGGAAACCACTGCAAGCTTACAGTTTGTAGGTATAGATACTGCGAATATCTAATGAGAATAATTTATCAAAGCCTTCAGAGCCAAATACATCTCTCCTTCTGCTCAAGCCATCATGAAAGATATGTTCATGAAGTTATGCCAAAGCAACCGTAGTGTCGCTGAATATAAAATTGAACTTCAAAGACTATCCCATTATGCACCCATACTAGTGAGCGCTGAGTCTGCTCGATGCAGTTGATTTTTAAAAGGATTAAAATATTCTATCAAGAAAATGCTTATGACTCTTTGAATCTCCAAATTCTTAGACATGCTTGAAAGTGCAAGAATATTAAAACATGGAGAACAAGAAGAAGTTAAAGATAAAAAAAAAAGACCCCCATCTACACATGTACAATAAATTGAATACAAGAGGACAAGATCGACTCAAGCCAGAGTTTATCAAATAGCTCAGTAAACACCTGTTGGGAAATGCAATTGACTGCATCCTTACGATAATTATTATTGCAGAAGCGAAATATGTTATACGTGTGGATGACCTGGTCACAACTTTTGGCAATGTTAAGCAACCCGTACAGTGGACAATTAGTTGATCACTCATATTTCTCAGATGCAACGAAAATCACTCATACCAGCTGGAAGGCAAGAACTCATACCAGCCACCAGACCAGCTCTTGTACCTTCAGTTGCACCAATGCAACGGAGAGGTCCACCCATTGCTCATAAAGCACCAGCTGCTAATCAAAAGGGAAGACCAATTACTCCCCAGCAAGCTCCTCATGCGAGGATCTATACCCTCACCCCAGTTTTAGCCCCAGAAGATAATGAAGTGGTATAAGGTACCACATTCTTTCTTTTATAAATATCTTGCACATTATATTTAAATATAACATAAATTGCTTTCATTTTAAACTCTAGGCACCTTATATTTCAATGACAAATCTTGTGACACATTATTTGACACTAGCAAAAGTCACTCGTTCATTTTAGAAAAATTTGTCAAAATTCTTGAACTACCATATTACAACTTAGCTAAAGCATTGAATGTCGAGTTACCATCTAGTGCCCTCATGAGTGCACAAAAATGTTGCGATTGTAACATATCAATTAATGGCAAGGAGTATGAAGAAAACTTGATAGCACTACATATAGTAAATTTTGACATCATTCTAGGAATGAGTTGGAGCTATAAAGTTATGATTAATTGTTAAAGAAAGAAGGTCATTATGAAGGGTGAGAGCAAGCCTAAAGTATTTATGGGAAAATTAGGCATTTTAACGATAATGGGAGAAAAGACATAATAAATTCTCTTAGCAAACACTCAAATTATAAAAGAGTTTGAAGCTGTATTCCCTAATGAATTGCCTAGGTTACCACCAGTAAGAGAGATCAAATTTTCATTTGAGTTGATTCTTGGCACTCAACCAATAATAAAGGCACTTTACCGCATGACACCCAAAAAATGGCAAGATTTAAGTGAACAACTGCAAGAGCTAATGAGCAAAGTTTTATTCGATAAAGCATGTCACCATGGGGAGCCCCAATGCTCTTTGTGAAGAAGAAAGACAGTTCGATGAGAATCTGTATTGATTATCGTGAACTCAACAAGATAACCATTAAAAATAAGTACCCTCTACCACATATTTATGATCTATTTGACCAATTAGCTGGAGCTAAGATATTTTCTAAGATAGATCTAAGATCAAGCTATCATCAATTAAGAGTCAAAGAAGAATATATTTTGAAAATATCATTTAGAACTCGCTATGGATATTATGAGTTCACGGTCATATCATTTGGTCTAACCAATGCTCCGTCAATCTTTATGGACTTAATGCAAATAATTCTTAGACCGTATTTGGATAAATGTGTAATATTATTCATCGATGATATTCTAATTTATTCTGAGAGCAAGGAAGAACATGAAAATTATCTAAGAACCGTTCTGGAAACTCTAAGGCATCATTAGCTTTATGCCAAATATTCTAAATGTGAGTTTTGGCTGGATTCTGTAGCTTTCTTAGGCCATGTAGTGGATGCTGAAGGAATCAAGGTCGATTACTAAAAGATAAGCGCCATTCAGGAATGGCCCCAACTAAAGCTCATGACAGATATTCACAGTTTTCTCGATTTAGCCGGGTATTATCGAAAATTTGTTAAAGCATTTTCGCAAATAGTTGTACCTTTAACCAAATTAACACAGAAAGCAGTTCTAATTATTTGGAGTCAGCAACATGAGGAATTTTTTCAATAGTTAAAACAAGCATTAACAACCGCCCCAGTACTAACTCTGTCACAAGAGACAAAAAATTATCAAGTTTATACTGACACGTCCATAGTAGAGATTGGATGTGTTCTCATGCAAGAGAAAAAGGTAGTAGCATATGCATCTAGGCAATTAAAGATTCATGAAAAGAATTACCCAGTGCATGACTTATAATTGACAGCTGTAGTGTTTGCCTTAAAAATATGGAGGCACTACTTATATGAAGTGAGATGTGAAATATTTACCAATAATCAAAGTTTAAAATATATTTTCACTCAGAAAGAGTTAAACTGTTCACAAAGGTGATGGTTGGAATTAATCAGCGACTACAATTTAGATAAAAATATCATCCTGGTAAAGTTAATGTCGTAGCTGATGCCTTTAGTAGAAAAGCAGACCTAAATATTATAATGGTAAGTCCATTAATTGAAGAATTCAGAAAGTTAGGCATAAAACTTATTAATGGAAAGAAGTTAAATAATTTACTTGAAAATAATACTACATAGCATACGTTCATGCAACGTATAACAATTTCCCATGAGAATGATAAGGGATATTCCAAGCTAAAAGCAGACATCAAAAATGGTCGCATAACAGACTTACATCTACAAAAAGGAGTTTATATTTATCATGGAAAAAAGATTTGAATTCTAAATGATTTGAACATTCATAATCAAATTCTAACCAAAGCTCATAACTCAGGGTACACAATTCACCTTGAAAATAATAAAATGTATAAGGATCTGAAAGAGACCTTTTGGTGGCCTAGACTAAAGAAATATGTAGCTGAATATGTCCCTAAATATTATGTCTGCAGTTTGGTAAATATAGAACATCAAAGATCACTTGGACTATTACATCTATTAAATATCCTATAGTAGAAATAGTCTGACATTTCAATGGACTTTGTGATGGGATTGCCTAGAAGCTATACTGGAGATATGCGATTTGGTTAATCGTAGATTGTCTAACAAAATCAACACATTTTATTCCGATTAAGCAAACAAATTCAGTGGAAAAGCTGGCCAAGTTATATATTAAAAAAATAATCAAACTTCATGAAATCTCTAAAACTTTTGTCTCGGATCATAACGGTAGATTTATCTCCCATATTTGGAAGGCAGTACATCAAGATTTGGGGACAATACTGGCTATGAGTATAGCATTTCACTCTCAAACAGATGGTTAGAATGAGATAGTAAACTAAGTACTTGAAGATCTTCTTCGATTAAGCATCTTAGACTTCGTCGGTAGTTGGGAAGATTACCTTCCATTAGTGGAGTTTGCATACAACATCTATCAGTCTATAAATAGTAATGTGTTGTGTATATAAAAACATATGTATATATATATATATAAATGATTAGTACATATGAGTGTGTGTGTGTGTGCGCGCATCTACATACTTGCATACAAATAATATATATATTAGTATACGGTCTACATAAAGATTAGTATATATGAGTATCTGTGTATGTGTGTGTCTATATATTTATAGACACACACACACACACACACATAGAGAGATAAGTATATGTGTGTGTGTGTGTGTGCGTGTGTGTGTGTGTGTGTATATATATATATATATATATATATATATATATATATATATATATATATATATATATATATATATATATATATGAGGTCTCCTTACTACTTCTTATTAGCTTGCCCTTGGCTTATCCAACAATATAAACCCTTATAGATTTTAATGTGAAAGTTTTATTTATGCACAATGTCTTATATGAATGATTCAAATGAGTAAGGCTCAAAGCTAAGCAAGCATTTAAGGAATATTCAATAATTGCAACTAAGTGATATCCAAAATTATCTAATTTTTAATGATCTACTTGATGATTGGAGCTAATTGAGCTTCCAATTAACTTTAAAATATTGATCTCAAATTAATTGTAATTAATAGTAATAATTGGAGTTTTGAAAATGATACTTTCATTGCATTTATTATGTTATGACAAAATAATTTATAAGTATAATCAATACAAATAAAAACTAGTTCTAAACTGGTCCTAATCTATAAGATTCAATCATAATAATTAAATCAAGGCTTATGTGACTAGTATGAAAGATTGAGATTAAGAAATTATCAAATTTAATGAATTGGAAGTTAAAGTTTAATCTACTAAAGCTCACTAGCTAAGTTATAATTTAAAGGTTCTATCTAGGGCTGGTTTCGATTTGAGTTCGAGCGAGTTAGGCTTAACTCGAACTCAAAAATTTTGAGTTAAACTCGACTCGAACTCGACTCGAACTCAAATCGAGTTCGAGTCGAGTCAAATTCGACTCATTCAAGTTCGAGTTCGAGCTAACTCGGAATTTGATTCGAGTCAACTCGAAATGCCAATTTGATTCAAAATTTTTGAGTTTGAGATGACTCGAACTCAATTCGAGTCAACTCGAAAAAATTAAAATATTATTTCTTAAAACATTTATGAATTTCAGAAATAAAAAATATTGTAAACAATACAAACTATCAAACTTCAGCAAATTAAATTGGGGTAAAATTGCTAAAATATTAATTCATAGTTCCATACACAGATACACTGATACACATTTACCACAATTCACAAATATTTGCCAATTGCCACAAATCACAAACAAAATGTAATAAAATTATACATTAATTTAATATAAACAAGAAGCAAGTAACCAACAATGATCCAAGCAGCAGCAACTCAAGCCTGCCAAAATTGTAACAACTGCATCTAATAGACTAATCCAAAGTATCAACTTGCAAGCCAAAAAGCCAACCAACCTGTAAAATCTACACAAAATATTATATAAGTGAAAAATACAATGTTACATCATTTCTTAAAGATAATATAATAAAATTATAAATAATACTTATCTGAATTAGCACCAAAAGATCTGAATCATCTGATTGAGTCATTGATTGACTCTGACTATGATTTTATTGTTCTTTTTCAAGGATTCAGATTAACATCATTTCTTAAAGTTAGCCTAAGAGGCTTATCATAGCACTAGGAGTCAATAATAAATAATAATCATTTATTATAGACCCAATCTAGCCATCTCAAATGATTGCTCAAATTCAAATCAAATAAATAAAAAAATTAAGCTCAAATATTTTATAAAATACAAAATCTATTACCATTTAGAACTTACCAAATGCTGTAGCATTACACCAACAAATCAATGAAATTATAATAACAATGCAGAATAATATAGTATACTTTATGTATTTTAGAGTTCTTAGACATGCAATGAGTTGTAACTTGTGACTTATGAGTCTTTTTAAAGTATGTCTATTCTATTATTCTGTCTAAGCTTTTTATGAATGTATTAGAGGCAAGGCAACCCAAGCAGCAACAAAATTGAGTAATAATTTTATGTTTTTTAAATATTTTCAATCTTGCAGTAAGTTGTTTGCATGTTTTAAGAATTAAGCTGCAAGTGCAAGCTGATGCTGTGATGCAGTAAACCAAAGCAGCAGAAGCAACCCAGGCAGCAGTAGTAGAGGCAACACTAGCCCAGGCAACTAGCAGCAGTAGCCTAGGCAGCATCAACCCAAGCAGCAGCAGCCAAAGCAGCAGCAGCCAAACCAACATTACTACAAAACAAAGCTACACTAACCATAACAATATAACAATAAAAGAAATGCACACTAGTAAAAAACAATCTATGATTTTACAATTACAGTTATAAATTTACAGTCTAGCAGTTTATGTTTTTCCAAGGTTTTCAATCTTGCAGCAAGTTATTTGCATATTTTATGGTTCCAGCTGTAAGTGCAAGCTGGTGCTGTGATTCTATTTACATTCTGTACTTCTATTTAATTTTAGAGATATTAGAAATGCAATAAACTAAAGCAGCAGCAGCAGAGGTAACTGGCAGCAGCAACCCAGGTAGTAGCAGCAGAGGCAACACCAGGCCAGGCAACTGGCAGCAGCAGCCTAGGCAGCATCAACCCAAGCTGCAACAGCCCAAGAAGTAGCAGCCAAAGCAACATCAGCCAAAGCTATAATAACTATAGTAATATAACAATAAAAGAAATGCACAATAGTTAAAAACAATCTATGCATTTTAGAGTTTTTAGACAAACTGTAAATCAAAGCAGCAGCAACACAGGCAGCAGCAGCAGAGACAACTCTAGCCCAGGCAACTGGCAGCAGCAACCCATGATAGCAGCAGCAGCCCAAGAAGCAGCAACAGCCTAGGTAGCAATATGTTTTAGGATTTAACCTGCATGTGTAAGCTGATACTGTGGATCTATTTATAATCTGTAATTTTATTTAATTTTAGAGTTTTTAGACATGCTCACATAGTCACATGCAGTATTTTATAAGCCTATAATTCTATTTTTAAGGGTTAAGCTATGAGTTAGAATTATGATTTTATAATTATAGTTATAGATTTACAGTCTAGCAATTTATATTTTTTCAAGGTTTTCAATCTTGTTGTAAGTTATTGCATGTTTTATGGTTCAAGCTGTAAGTGCAAGCTGCTGTTGTGATTCTATTTACATTCTGTACTTCTATTTAATTTTAGAGATATTAGAAATACAGTAAACTAAAGCAGCAATAGCAGAGGCAGCTGGCAGCAGCAGCAGAGGCAACACCAAGACAGGCAACTGGCAGCAACAGCCTAGGCAGTATCAACCCAAACAGCAGCAACCCAAGAAGTAGTAGCCAAAGCAACATCAGCTAAAGCTATAATAACCATAGCAATATAGCAATAAAAGAAATGCACAATAGTAAAAAATAATCTATGAATTTTAGAGTTTTTAGACAAACTATAAATCAAAGCAATAATAACACAGGCAGCAATAATATAGATAACTCCAGCCCAATAGCAGCACTGCAGCAGTTTAGTAAAAAAAAGTATAAATTTGAAGCAATCACAAGTTTCTATAAAAGGATCTAAATATCACATTATATTTAATATGAAATGATTGTTTATCATCATAGTCCATTTTCCACCAGAAACCTACTTAAATAAAAATCCAAATAAAAAGAGTTAGTATTCAGCAATGAGGATTTGAACTAAATAGATAATATTATAACTTAATGATTAAATATACAAATTAAAAACATGCTTAAATAAAAATTCAAATAAAAAGAGTTAGTATTCAGCAATGAGAATTTAAACTAAATTGAAAATATTATAACTTGATGATTAAATATACAAATTAAAAAAACCTTGCAGTTCTGTAAAAATAATCAGGCGCAGTGGAGCACATAAAAAATTATATCATATAAGCTTTTAAAAGTTTTTCAAAAATAATTAAGTACAGCACACTCAAAGGTACTCATAGTTAAATAACCACTTGAATCACTTTGTTCAATTAAGTAGATCCTACACCGCATCATCTGGTATATCATATGTTAGTTGTTCTTCCTATACAAAAAAAACAAAATAAATTAATTAAACATGAACAATACTCTTATCTCTCTTGTAAATTAGAATTTAAAATAAATCAAACTCAAAATTTTACATCTTCATCCAAGTGTATAAGATTGGATTGAGACCCAGTAAGCCAATTTGCCGTGCAAATAAGAGCATTAACCATACTTGGTGATAATGAACTTCTATAATCATCAAGTACACGACCACCTACGCTAAATGCAGATTCGAAAGCAACAGTTGTAACAGGAATAGTAAGAATATCTTTAGCCATCTTTACTAATGTAGGCCATTTTAAAGAAATGATTTTCCACCATTCTAGAATATCAAATGAAGATCTTTGTTCTTGAGGCAACTTAATGCAATCCTCATCCAAATAAAGCTCAATCTCTGATTTAATTGGCTGGCTAGCATAAGCAGACTCCAAAAAAAAATCAAAATCTTTTAAAACTGAATTTCCTAGTTCATAATAGCTTGAACTAGAGCTACCTTGAAGCATTATCAAATTGTTTGAAAAATCAAAAATATTTTAGATGTGTCTACATAATAAAAGCTGAACAGTTCATGCAAATTTTATAAAACCCACTCAATTTTCTCATCAAGGGCTAAGCCAAAATATATTGATTTAAATGCAAATTTAATAAATATCATTTTTCTCCTTGGATCAAGCACAATGACAATGCACATTAGCAAGTTAGTATCAGCCTAGTACTTATCAAATTTTTCTTTCATTGAAATGCACATTAAACTAAGAAAATCATCATTTTCATTTGCCCCTCTCTCAAGAATATATTTAATCTGAATCATTTCTTGAAGGAAGAGATTAGCAGTTGGGTATGTTGAACCTGAAAATATTTTTGAAGCATTCTCAAAAACTTTAAGAATATATTTAATTCTATCAAATCTATCCCAATTATCATCAATCAAACCCCAAACTAATCCCTTATCTTTTCTAAAAAATTCATGCAACACAGTTTTATATTGAAAGGCACATTCTTGCATATAGAATGTGGAGTTCCACATTGTTTTTACATCACCTGAAAGACCTCTACGAGTTGAAACACCAACTAATCTTGCAATCTCACCAAATGTTTTTAAGCGGTTTGAAGATTTTTTAATATAAACAATAGCCTCTCTAACAACTTCAATGACATAATTATAATTTTTAAGTCCATCTTGAAGAATCAAATTTAAAATATGTGCACAGCAACGAATATGAAATATTTTTCCTTTAAAAAAAAGTCTGTTAGTATTCTCAAAAAATTTTGACAAAATCTTTGCTGCATTATCGTTTGCACGGGCATTATCAAATGTAATTGTCATAACTTTTTTGTGGATGCCCCATTGTATTATGCACTCACTAATGGCATCAGCAATGACATGTGCTGTATGCGGAGGTTCAAGATCAATAAAATTTATAATGAAATATTGCAATACCCAATCTGAATCAATGTAGCGTGTTGTTAAACCCATATACCCTATTGATTAATTTGAAGTCCAACAATCAGCTGTTAATGAAATATGATTCACAGACTTTAGCAATTTCTTCATCTTATTCTTTTCAGTTTCATAAACTTTTAAGCATTATGCATATATGATTTTTCTTGAAGTTTTCGTATAGTTAGTATTCAAAATACGTGTAAATAAATTAAAATATGGCTGCTCTACAAACTTAAAAGTTAACTCAGCTATAATAATCATCTTTGCCAATATATTTCTTACTTTGTTATTATCAAATACAGATGTAACACAAAAATTACTTATTTCAACATCTACTGACTTTCCATTTTCCAAAATTTCTGGGTTAAAATTTTATGTTTTTTATTTGCTTGACTCAATACTGGACAGTTTGATATGCCTAGAGTAATTTGAGGTAGATCCAGATTTTTGGTACATATAAGTCTTACGATAATGCCTACATGATAGTTTATTAACTGCATTACCCTTATTATCTTTAGACTTTATCATTTCAAAATGATCCCAAATTGCACTTCTTTTTTTTAATATCTTAACATTTGAAACAGTCTAGCTTGTTTTACCTATTTGGGGTATACTAGCAATAGGATCTGTACTTGCTTCCCCATATTTTGACTCAAATGCAATATTTTGTTCTCTACCTGATTTATCAATTTCTATCTCAAATGAATTACTTGTAGTTGTATCTTCCATTTAGCTAAAATATCAAAATATATATATATTACAGAATTATAAACAGAATCACATCATCAGCTTACACATACAGTTTGAATCCAAAAATATGCAAACAACTTACTGCATGACTAAAACTCTTGAAAAACCATTAATAAAATGTGATAAAATATTTAACAAATTATCAAACTGTAAATCTATAAGACTGTAAGTCTGTAACAAATTATCAAACACAATTCCAACTCATAACACTTGTAGCTTAAAGCCTTAAACCCAAAAATATACAAGCAACTTACTGTGAGAGTGCAACTAAAAATTCTAAAACACTACAAAAATAGTATGATAAAATATTAAATAAATTGTTAAACTATAAGTGTGCAAGATTGTAATACAATTCTATCTCACAGCTTAACCCAAAAAATAGAGTTACACTTACAATGTTACATGATTATAAAATATTGCATGTCTAAAAAGTAAAAAACCTAAAATTAAATAGAAGTACAGAATGTAAATAGAATCACAGCACCAGCTTGCACTTACAGCTTGAAGCTTTGAATCATAAAACATGCAAATAACTTACTGCAAATTTGAAAACCTTGAAAAAATATAAATTGCTAGACTATAAATCTATAACTGTAATCATAAAATCATAATTCCAACTCATAGTTTAACCCTTAAAAATAAAATTATAGGCTCATAAAATATTGTATGTGACTATATGAGCATGTATAAAAATTCTAAAATTAAATAGAAGTACATAATACAAACAGATCCACAGTATCAGCTTACACATGCAGATTGAACCCTAAAACATACTGCTACCTGGGTTGTTGCTACTTCGATTTACTATATTTTAAAATCCTTAAAATTAAATAAAAGTATAGAATGTAAATAGAATCACAGCACCAGCTTGCACTTACAGCTTGAAGCTATGAACCATAAAATATGCAAATAACTTACTGCAAGATTAAAAATCTTGAAAAATATATAAACTACTAGACTACAAATCTATAACTGTAATTATAAAATCACAATTCCAACTCATAGCTTAACCCTTAAAAATAAAATTATAGGCTCATAAAGTATTGCATGTGACTATATGAGCATATCTAAAAACTCTAAAATTAAATAGAAGTACATAATACAAACAGATCCATAGTATGAGCTTACACATGTAGATTGAATCCTAAAATATGTTGCTATCTGGGCTGTTGCTGCTTTGATTTACTGCATTTCTAAAACTTGCAAACAACTTACTATAAGATTGAAAATCTAAAAAAATTTAAACGACTTACAAAACCTCCACAGATTTTTTATTTCCGGAAGACGACGTGAACAAGCAAAGAACATACAGCTACCAAGATCAAACTCAGAACTCGGGACAGAAGGATCTGACAGCCAGCAGAAGGCGAGAGCCGAGAGCCGAGAAACAAGCAAAGACTCGAGAGTCGAGAGATTGAAAAAGAGAAGCTAGCCCTAAGAATAATCCTCTATGCGATCTGTGTGAAGATAAGGGTTAAAAGTACAGCTGCAAAGATTATCGCTGAGCTTTTAAGTCTGCTTTGAAGTCCGCCGATTTGCAACAGAAAAAAAAAATTCGGCATTTCAGGCATTCGAACCGCAGCCAGTCGGGTGTCGAGCGAGCGTTGCACCCGACTGCGTTGCGGTATAATTCAATAAGTATATGTGTCTTTATATACTTATGCATTCACCGGAAGTATATTTCGAGTTGACTCGAACCCAATTCGAGTCAAGTCAATACTAACTCGAACTCGACTCGAATTGGGTTCGAGTCCAAATATTCAACTCGATAATCGACTCAAAAATTTCGAGTCGAGTTCGATTCAACTCAAAATTCGAGCAATTTTCGAACGAGTTTCGAGTTTCGGGTAAAATTGCCACCCTTAGTTTTATCCAAAACAAATACTAAACTAGCTAGGTTAATATAAAATGAAATGTTTTAAGTAATCAAATGTAGAGATTAAGAACTATAAGTTCTATGTTCTCTAATAGTTCTTTAAGGAAATCAATAGGATTCCTAAACTATTCTAAGAGAATTAAGCTTCCTATTACTAGCTCTTAAAGAAATCAAGTGAAGACCTTAAGGATTTTGGTAAATAAACTAAGCTTTAGTCTAATCACTAAAGGCTAGTCCTAGTTGATTCAATAATCTATAATTACAAAGCATTAAGGCTAACTACTCTTAATAGATATAACTAATAGATCTAGGGATCAACTATAATTTAAGTTTAAATCAAACCTAGGATTTCTACCTTATGGTTGAAAGGTAAATCAAGCAATTTGTTATTAATTCACATGTCTAGAATAATAAGAACTAAGTTCAAATGTAAGTAATATAAATTAACATTGGGAATAATAAATGTCACATGTTAGCTAACCTAGGGTTTTAAGATACTAAAATATGTAATTAAATAAGATTGAATTCATCACATAAACACTAATTAAGATTCAAAAGCCAAGAATCACAATTTGTTGTCCAATGGAAATCATATGCATATATTTGAAATCCTTATTTGATAATGAGAAAAATGATACTAAGTAGGTCAATTTTGGACAATGTTTGAAATTTAAGGTTTCCAGAACTCCTAATTATGGTTAAAAAGTGATTAAAAAAATTATGGTTCAAATATTAAATTTGATTTTATATTATTGTTCCTCACATTTTTGTCAGTGAAATAGATTATTTGATCATTTAATTTGGACATTAAATGATCAAAGTAGGTCACATGAAATGATGAAATTGATTTATAATTAATTAATTAACCTTAAATATTAACTAATTAAAATACTTATCAAAATAAAAATTAAATTGCATATTATTAATCTACTCATTTTTGTGATCAAAATAGTATATAATATCATATATATTGGAAGTGTATTTAAAATTTTATATATGAAATAAAGTTTCATTAATTTAACTTATAAATTTATTAAATTAAATTATTAGATAAGTTATTTTATTTATGAATCCAATTTGGCACTGTCGGCAAAATGTGATGCCACGTTGGCATTTCAAATGGTGCGGTTCAACTTGTTGAACCGGCCTGTTCGACGAAGGATGGAGTCGACCATCGTCTTCCTCGAACGAAAGGTACACACAGGGAATTTTAGGGCATCCATAAATCGCATGCAGAAGACCTCCTTACGGTACAATAATGGTCGTAAGCTAAAGAACCCTCTACTGGCTTTCGCTTAGACTTGTAATCCTTGACTAAGGTTGGCTATAAGATGAGGAGAAGCGATGCCCTAATATTCATTTCAGGGAACTAGAAAATGACTAAACGATTCTATCTGAAATTTAATCAGCTTGATCAACTAATAGAAACATCCTTCAAAGCAAACAAAGATAATTGCATAATAAAATGAGAAATGAATTCCACAATATGATTTATAGCATATCTTAGTAACCAAGAAGATTCTAAAAACATACGATTACAATTGAAGGAGTTCAATTAACTAAGAGAATTCGCAACCTATTCAAGCTAATAAATTGAGTAGGATGAAATTGACCAGCATACTTGAAAGTTTCTATCGAATAATAAGGATTGTAGAAGAAAATTGGAGGAGCCTGCTAAGTCGATCTTAGCTCCTAGCTCTACACTCCTTTTTCCCAAATGATAACAACCTCTCGGTATAGCAATCACAATGGGGCCTAATGCTTAGAAGGCCAGCTGGTGGAGCGATCGTGATGTACGGTGGCATGCGGTCTGCGCGATCGTGTGAAAAGAAGTCCAGCTGGAGAAGATGCATAGGGATACATCACAGCCGTCGATTTAATCCTGGATCTAACGGTGAGATTATATAGGATCAACGCAAGCCGCTGGATTCGTCAGGAAGCACATGGACGGATTGGATTAAAGCATAAAGTTGTCTCGTGTTCTAAGTCATACAGTGGATTTCTGTGGTTCAATAATAATGCCAATGGAATTAATAATTTAATGGCTATATTAATTTATATTATTTATTTTATTTAATAATTTATTTAAACACAATTTATCACTCAAAATAAAATAACCAAATGCACTCCAAAAAATCTCAAAATTCACCCTTACTTAATTGAGGTGTGGGGAACTCAAAAATACAATCGAATTTTTGATCAGAGGTTAATTTAATTATCTTAATTTACTGGGTATTTAAATATTATTAAAAATATTTGGGGAAATTTTGATGACTTCCAAACACTTCCAAAATACCACCCCTAGCTAATTTGGGTGTGGTGAGTCCAATGGTGGACTCCATTTTTTATTATGAGATCTAAATAAATTAGGCATTCTCTGAGTTATCAGAAAACTAAAAAATATTGAAAATTACCAAATGATTTTCAAATCGCATGAAAATTAAAATGAAGGCTCTTAATACTATTATAAGACTAATGGAAAAGGATTAGAGTCAATTAGGTCACTAATTGATAGATAACAATACTAGAGTTATTATAATACATACTCACAACCGTATACAATTATGTGTCCATATATATACATACTCACAATTGTATATTTGTGTGTGTGTGCATGTATATATATATATATATGATTGTGTGTATATATATATATATATGAGTGTAATCTCTATGTGTGTGCGTGCGTGTAGGCACACACAGACATGCACACACACAGTAATCTCATATATTTATATACGGTTGTGAATATGTATACCCAACACACACACACATAGAGATTAGTATACTCAGTATATACACACATAGATAAAGTATATATGAGTGTATTGTGTATGTGTTGAGTGTGTGTGCGTGTTTGTATATATTTATATATAGTTGTGAGTATATAGACCTAACACACACACACAACTCATATATATAAATTAGTAAATATATACGGTTGTGACACACACACACATAGAGATTAGTATATATAGACACACATACATATGTGTTATATATATGTATACCCTCATATATATATATATATATATATATATATATATATATATATATATATATTTATAAATAGATACACACACACACATATCCACACACACACACATAAACATATATTAGTATATATGAGTGTGTGTGTGTGTGTGTGTTGGGTATACATACTCATAACCATATATGTATATATAAACACACACACACACACACAAACACACACACACACACATATATACTAATCTCTATGTGTGTGGAGTATATAAATCTATGTGTGTGTTTGTGTGTGTTTGTGTGTATTTGTGTGTGTTTGTGTGTGTGTGTGTCTTATATGTATTCGTGTATTGGGTATACATACTCATAATTATATATAAATAGACAGACACACACATGTACGCGTTATATACATACATACATATATATAGGTGCGCACACAGTGTATATAAATATATAGACAGACACACACATATATGCTTATCTCTATGTGTCTGTGCTCAAATATATAGATATATTCATACTCATAACTGTATATAAGTATATATGAGTGTGTCTGTGCGTTATATTTGTGTGTGTGTGTGTGTCTATACGATTGTAAGAACACACACACATCCATATGTGTTATCTATGTACGTGTCTTTATATTTATATACAGTTGTGAGTATGTATACCCAACACACACACTGGTGCCCGAGCCTTAGTGCCTACCCTAGACCTCGAACGGTTAATGCCATCCTCTCCCTCGGGCCGAACCACACGCTGGTGCCCGAGCCTCAGCGCCTACCCTAGACCTCTCTAAGGCCTATAAGTATATGTGCTATCTTGTTTAACTTTCCAGTAGGCACTTAGGACTTCTGGTGGGGATTGGCAATGGACCAGATGGTGCAATTTCGTTTGACTATGCACTGGCAGTCGGTCCTTAAGTCGCGGGAGATCAGCATTTTCCCTAGGCTCCAAGCCCTATCTTGAACCTCTAAATCCCTCTTGGAGTGATTGCACACTAATTACAATCACTAGGCTCGATCTGATCGATCGATTTGACTGGGATCAACCGACTTAGATCGAGCCTGCGTCCGTGAAATGCCGCGAATAGCACCCCATTGACCCCCCATGCTCGGGACCAACTGAGTTGCCCAAATGATGCCCCTTTGATCCCTAAAGGTGTAGGGATCGACCTTGGCTCATGGCATGAATGTTGTGAAGAGAATTCACTCCTCATAGGTGCACCTTAGGAGACGCCTCGGTCGAGTAGCACTCCAGTGACCTGGCGCCTCCCAGACAAGGCTTCGTGGTCCATTCGACGCGCCTTGGGACACTAGAGGTGTAGCCGTCGAGATCCTGGCATGGCGTGGTCTGAGCGCAGAGAATTTAGCATTGGGAGTCAGCCCTAGGGATCCTAGCATCGGGGAGGTATCCGCAAAAACGATCCACTGTAGCGGGCCGGGTCAGACCCTGCCCCGCGCGGTTTTAAATTCGGGTCGTCGATTAATTCATGAATTAAGGAATTATATTCCTTCTAATAAATGGCAGAATAATTAATATAAATGATTTCCCTATGATTATGATTTAAATAAAAATACTAAATAAATTATTTAAATAATATTAGCAATACATATCTAAATGGTATGATCTAATATACTATTTTAATCAGAAAAATACAATGAATAATAATATAAAATAAAATTAATGATCTAATTGTTAGATTTTAAATAACGGCCTAATCTTTCTTTATTTTTTTAATCATATTAAATTTATTAATTATCCAAAAATTATAATTATGGTCTCTGATTGCTCATGAGACCATAAAAAACCTATATAGACTATTAAAAGTAATTTAAGATCTTTAATTTTATTAATCACTTCTTAATTACCCAAAAATGAGATCTGTGAATAAAACCCTAATTTAACCTCTAATTTTGGGAAACTAAGCTCCTAATGCCTTATTAAGGATATTAGAGCCTATAAATGCAAATAGATCACTCTAAAATGGGGGTTCGTAATTCTTTTTTTCCATTATTGCAATGTTGGATCCAAACCTTATTCTGGTGCAAGGATAAGTCATGCAGGCGGTGGAGGAGCTGCAGATGGCGAATGGACATGGCATGGGGTGCCGCGTGTCCCTCCTTTCGTCGCGTGCCCTAATTTAGGGGAGACATGATCGGGGAAGGTGTTGAGGATGAACCGGTCTGATCGTGCAGACCGGTCAGAACTGGATCGGCTGTTCGGTCCAACGAAGCGGAGGTGGTCCGCGGATATACGCATGCAAGCCCTACCATTTTGGTTTTAATAAATAAATAAATATATATATATATATATATTATTTAATTAATTTTAAAAGTCTATTTTATTAATTAAATGCATCTAGAAAATTTTCAATAAATCACCCCTAGCTAATTGAGAGGTGAGGAACACAACGGCGCAATCGGATTTTCGTTCCGATGAGTATTTAATTATTTGATTTTTAGGTATTTAAATAATATTAAAATATTCACCGAAAATCCAACGACTTCCAAATATATCCAAAACTTCTCCCCTAGCTAATTTGGGGGTAGTGAATGCAATGACGAAGTTGAATTTTCAATCTGAGATCTAAGTAAAAAGTCAAATTCTAGGTTTTGGGATTTTCTAGAAATCCAAATTTAATTCAGTTGATTCCTGATTTGGCCTAGATCTTAGAGATGAGCTATAAACGACTTAGATAGTGTACTAGAACCTAAATTAAGTCTTAGATTAGTCTTAATTGACCTAAATAACAACCTGGGTTGTTACAGACTCGACACTTAAGAATGATATCGTCCTCGACATCACTCAAATGAAAAGAATAAAATATAATGAAATGACAATTTGAAATGTAGTGAAGATAAGGAAGTTTGATTATATAATTTTCAATGAGTACATATATTAATTCATTTGGAATGGAAGAATCCTCAAATAATGATTTGATCTTTATTTAGGATTTTGATAGGTCTTAGATTTGGTTGCATTCTTACTTTTCAGTTTTCGGGTCTTTCAGTAAGTTGTGACCTATCTAGCATGCTTCTCCAATCCTTGAATTGCTATTGTCGGTAAGTCTATCCATGCCTGGTTGAGGGTCCCAGGGTGGCGAGAAATAGATTTTGCGCTCATATGACCTTATTAGTCAGGATTGGACATGGTGAGTACTAGTTGAGAGTGGATTTCTGTACAGTGATTATTGGTTCAGTATTTTCTGCCTTAGCCCATCATGCTAAGAGAATTCAGTGATATTCAGTTCAGAGCTTCTATCTTAGCCCATCAGGCTAAGTATTACTTTCTTTACTTACACTTTGAGTGGCTTAAGTAGCCAAGACAAATTTTAGTATTGGATTACTATTTTAATTTACTCTTTTTTTTGCATTTTCGCACTATTCTTTACTTATAATTTTACTGTATTTTCTAGCTTTGTTTTCATCTAAGATACTAGTCTTATTTACTGTTTATATATATATATATATATATATATATATATATATATATATGATGTTAGTTTTGTTTTCAATATTTTATATGCTCATTTACTTCTATGTCACTTAACATAATTATATATATGATCATAAGCATGTTTAGGATGTATTATCTTTATAGTCATTGTTTTAGTCTTTTTCTTACTTACCTGACCTTGTTGTAATTGCTTGGAGGAGGTATGTACTTACTTTCTAATTGCTTAAGTTATAAACTATTTGTTTATAGCTTTATCTGTTCTTTTCTTATGCGTTTCTGCTCCTATTATGTTTTTGTATTTAATTATTTATGGTGATATCTAATTAACATAATAAATTGATTACCTGAAAATGTGCTTAGACAAATTGTCTAACTAAGATTTTTCTTTTTTTGGCTGGGGCCCTATCATTGTGAAACAGACAATGGTAAATTCAGAGCTGTTTGAGATTGCAAAGCCTTCGGGAGATCTGCACTTGGAGGAGAAGCGTCCCACTGAAGATCCTTAGTTTCTTTCTGCTTCTGTGAGGATGAGTATTTCTTTTCAGTTCCTTTTAAATTGTTTAAAAATTATAATAATACAGGTCTAATATTTTTTTTTCAGCACTTTACTTATTATGTACTGTTGTATTATATGATGGATGGATGTTATATATTATGCTTCAGCATTCTGCATGTTTTGTGTTTTTATTTAGTGAGACTTTACCTTAATAATGACAAAGTCCTTAGTTAAGTTGGATTAGAATGTATGTCTAATCTAATTCTAAGTAGGGACCTTGTCGTTTTGGAGACCCCTTCACCGTAATCATGTTAACTTAAGAGTTAACAGGATCACGGTGGGGCAGGGCCGTCATAGTTGGTATAATCACCTTAATTAGCCTTAAATTGAGATTAATGCTAATTAAGCTAAATTAAATATTCAAAACCTAAGTTAAGTATTTTATTCACTTTATTAATTAATATGAAGCTCATTAAAATATACTTGAATTAATTTAGATGATTTAATCTTAAAATCTCATTTTTTTAGCCTTAAGAGGGGTATTTTGGTTATTTTGACCAAAATGTGTTTAAGCACCTCTTAAACCTTGAAAATTCAGTAAAATATCCCTAGTTAGATTATTAGCACCTTTTTGAAATCTTATGTTAATAATAGTGATGCTAAGTGAAGAAATCTTAAGTTAGTCTTATTAAGATCTTAAGAACTTGAGTGTCCTTAAACCTTCTTTCTTAAGAGTTAAAAGCCTAATTACCCTTAAGTGTTAGACCTTTAGTCTAATAGCTCAACTAAGCTGATCCATAAGCTTGAATCCTAAGAGAAATATTCTTGCAAAACTTCTAAGCCTAGTTTTGGCTTAAGATCTAAAGTAATCAAATCTTAGATCTTAGATCTTAAACTTTAGATCATTCAATTGAATTAAAGTACCTTCATTTGGAATCCCTTACTTGATTAGCTGTTTAATCTGTTTGAAACCTTCCTTGTGGGTGTTGGATTGATTCAATCTATAAGATAATGTAATTATTTTAAAGACTGAATACAGATCTTAGATTCTTAGTTCTTAATGATTACTTTATCATATTATATTAGAACAACCTTTCATTAAGATCATAGTTCATAAATCCTTCAGCTTATAAGGTATTGCTCATTTAGATTGTGTTTGAGTGTAAACCCTAGGTCATTATTAAAATACTACCTTGGATTCAAGATTTGAACACCAAAATGGAGTTTAAGTCCAGAATCCTTAATCTTGATTTACTGAATCAAGATTTGGGTTACAAGAGGAAAATAATAATAATTAAGTTGTTGATTTACTTACTTTAATCATTTATAGTCATTATATGATTATGAATTAAAACTTGTTATGTTATAATGTTAAGATTAAGGTCGTGAATCTGGGATTATACTCGATAGCTGAATATTAGAGATCATAAACTTGTATCTTCGCAGAACAGTTAGTTGGATAAATTAGATAACAACAGATATCACATAAGTCTAGATTGAGTCTCTTCCTTACTTGACTTGACTGCTTTGCACACCTTGAATATTGAGCCTCGTCCCTTGAGCATGATAGGTAAACTTATGATATGGAAGACACATCCTAAGTTAGTATTTGAAAAGCATAACATTCATTCAGTTCTTTCAGTGTTTTCAGTTAGTAAAGTATGTCCTAGCTTAGTCTGCCTCGTCAATTCTAGTTTTGTTATAAAATAGACTCGGACCTAGCTCTGCGGATGCCTAGGATGGATACATGTCTTATTCTATATGTTCAACTCGGACCTAGCTCTGCGGATGCCTAGGATTGACACATGTCGAACTTTCAGTTTAGAGACCCTACAAGGCCGGTTTATGTTATGGCAGTACTATGTCTTATGTTTACTTCTACTTCAGTTCAGTTTTCAGTATTTATTTTGCTTTGTCACATGTTTAAGTGGTCTTACTTTAGTACTTGACTTGCTTTACCATATATTTCAGTGGCCTTACTTTTTGCTCATTCATGCACTTAGTTTACTTTTGCCACATGCCTCAATGGCCTTTTACATATTAATCTACATACTTATATAAATACTCTTATTAATTAGTATTAAATATTAGCATATTTAGGATGTTAGAATTGTATGTTATTTCAGTACTTGTGTTTTTTATATACTTAACATGTATCCATGTGATCATAAGCACGTTAGGATCAGATTTATTTCAGCAGATGCAGTTATTTTGCTCTTAGTCACACCATGTTTAGTTACTACTTTGTATGTTATTCTTACATACTTGTTAATTAGCTATAAATATTAGTTTATGGCTATCCCGTTCTTTGTAGCTTGTAGCATCTTATAATGCTTGCAGATTTAAAACACTTAAATGTGATATCTTAAATATTCAGTTCACTTAAATAGCCTAAAATGTACTTAGACAATTTTATAGTTGTAACCTTTTTTTCTTTTGTTGGCTGGGGCTCTGGCATTTGTAATACCGACAAATGTCAGATTTGGAGGTATTCGTAGGCAGTACTACAGGAGAGGAGCTGGTGCAGGAGGAGAATCTTCCTACTGCCATTTAGATAGATTCTCATTTTTCTTGCGGTGAGATTGAGAGATCTTTACTTTCATTTAGTTCAGTTTGTAATAATTAAACTCTTGATTATTTACTTATCTGCATTTGATCTGAGTTACTGTTTCTTTTACTCTTTTATACTATATTGTGATGTGGATGTTATATTATACTGTTTCTTGCTTTCGCCACTTTGATTTGTATTGATGTATGTTTACCAGTTCCAGGTGACAAGTTCTTGGCTTAAGGCAGGTTGAGTCCTACCTGACTTTACTTAAGTTTGGGATTTACCATAGCTGGGTCACCGTACTCCCCATGATTATGTTAATATCAGTATTAGCGTCACCGCGAGAAAGTACGGGGCCCCACATTATATCATAATGATAAGGTTGTCAATTAATTAATGAATGAAATTAAATTACATCGATAATTAATTTGATTAAGCATTAAAATCATTTGAAATAATAATTAATGAATTCATTAATAATAAATTTTAATATTATTTTACTATCGTATAAAATTTAATAATTATAGTGATATATGACACTTGAAGTAATTAATTTTTATTAATGAAATTCTTGATTGGATGTCAATGATAATTAGACAACTACAAAAAGAAATAAATGAAACAAAAATAGATTAAAAATAAGTAAAAAAAAAAGGCTTCTTATATTGTCCTCGCGAACGAGAGAAAGAGGAAGGTAATTGTTAATGGGCCTGTATCTCAGGCCCACTTCTAGTCCGTAACTTTACTCATGCGAAAAGAGTATAGTGGATTGATTAGACCGCAAAGATGAAGAGAGGTTTTGTAATTTCCTTTTGTTGTCCTTATTTATAAAAAAAAATTGCAAACCTTAACATTGCGATTTATCATAAATGATTTAATTGCAACAAGCTTATAATTGCAAAATTTGAAAGCAAAGGAACCGAGAGCAAGAATAAAATTGTAGAGCTCAAACGGCTAAAAAAAATGAATTCGATCATTGCAAAATAATATGAACTACTCATTAGATGATAACTAAATGAAAGTATATAGAGGAATTAGTACCTTGCTCCTAGGAGTCGCACAAAATAGGGCTAGGTTTGCGAATGGAGATGGAACTGCAGATGCTCGAGCGCTCCTTCAAGCTTCTTGAAGCTCGGCCTAGTGGTATTGAAGGAAATGCGAGAGCTCAATGATGCTAGCTAAGCCTAAAGTGGTCGATCGAAGGCCTGCAGCCTCATTCTTCCCTCTAAGCTCTGCTCGACACGATGAGGGACGTACATGATTCCTCCATCCGCCGTTCGATCATCCACGATCGCCCCGTT
Organism: Gastrodia elata; assembly: GCA_016760335.1. Taxonomy (NCBI): domain Eukaryota; kingdom Viridiplantae; phylum Streptophyta; class Magnoliopsida; order Asparagales; family Orchidaceae; genus Gastrodia; species Gastrodia elata. The sequence continues at coordinate 20,480,907 of CM028676.1, read as the reverse complement.
CAGGAATAGACGGCGCAGATCGAGCCTTACTATCGCTTAAGCACTGAGCGAAATTTGGTCATTCAATCCAAAGGTCCATCCAACAGATAAATCAATTCACGCAACCGACACTGTCTAATGGAGGGAAGGCATGCGTGATTGATCGGCTGTTGGAAGAGGTCGAAAGATTAGGGTTTAAGATTAATTAAAATTTAAATAATTAATAATGAAATATAATAAATTAAATACATATTTAATTAAATCAAATTTAAATAATAAAATGGGTTTCAAAAAAAATTCCTAAAATTCACTCTTACATAATTGAGAGATAAGAAACTCAAAAATGTAATCAGATTTTTGATTGGAGGTCAATTTAATTATTCTAATTTTTTTAGTATTTAAATAATATTAAAATATTCGAAAAAAATTTGATAACTTCTAAACACTTCCAAAATATCACCCCTAGCTAATTTTGGGGTGATGAGTCCAATGGAGGACTTCATTTTTTATTCTGAGGTCTAAATAAAATAGGCATTCTCATAATTAATAGGAAATTAAGAAATATTGAAAATTGATAAATGATCTCCAAATCATACGAAACTTGAGGTGGAGGCTCTTAACACTATTATAAAAGTAATGGAAAATATTTAGAATTAATTAGGTTACTAATTGATAGGTAATAACATGAGAGTTGTTACACAAAGTGTGTTATAGGTTGGGGATTTAACAGCTTAGTTTGAGAGAATAAATTATAAAAGGAATTATATCCCTTACCCTTATACCATTGGTAAGTGCAGTTAAACAAATAAAGTGTTTAAAGTCACTCTTCTTAGGACATATTGATCATGCATATGTACTCTTAATGTGTGATGAATCAAAATATTATTAAATCTTGATATGGAATAAAAGTTGAATTCAATAGAATTAAAATATAAATATACAGTTCATACAATTAAACTTCTAATTGTGATGGCAAATGGATATCTATTTTGGTTTTTGTCTATTTTTTAGATTTCAATGATTTAAAAGTATTTAGTTATTAAAATCTTGGTATGTCATGAATCTCATAAGCATAACATTGCATTAGCAGAGCGATTTTACTCATCTAGGATATGTTAGTGGAGCAGTTTTGCTCACCTAAGATCTATAGAATGTCATGTGACATCAAGGTTATGCATAGTTAAGGCATAATATTATGTGGTATATTCAAATATATATGTATATTTAGTGGCATACAACATGATTTTGTCTCAGTATTTTATCGAGTTTCAAATTTTTTATAGATCCTTATTTTCAACACCCTATTATTTAGTTATTGTTTTACTTTACTTTCAGTTTTATACAGTTATATATCTTTCCATTATTTCAGTACTTTTCTGCAGTAATGGTTTGTAATAATTCTAACTCTGGATATATTTTCTTTCTTTTTTGAGATGAATGTTCTTACTTAGCTTCTATGATGAATGTTATGGATGAATGTTATAGCTTCCGTACTCTATCATTATTACTACTTATACTTAGTATTGTGATGCGATCGGTATGTAAGATATGCAAATACTCATATACATTGGATTCTTATTAAAAATCACCTATTATAAATCTAATATATGTAAGTACCTTATGAAATACTTAAGATAAGAATATCACACTTATCACATAAATAAATATACACAACCAGCTTTTGGATATGCTATTATAAAAAGTTGTTTTGAAAAAAAATTCACTTACATGTGTTGCCTTTGTGCCCACAATATTATTGAAGTTATTGTCATTTTTGCTTCATTTTTTCACCATTATTATTTTACTCTTATATAATCGAACACTCCTTATATTAGTCACTTCCACATTTGTTGAAATCGTTACACTAAGAAGGGATCCATCTTTGGTAGTTTTCATCTCTTTTTGAAATTTGTAATGAAAAAATTATTATTTTTCAAAATAAATTCAATAAACATAAGTAGTTTAATATTTTATTTCAAATTTATGTTTGGTTAAAAAATAGTCAAGATAACAATGACTTTCTTTTGTTGTGTACTAAAAATTGTAATGCTATTTTTTTTTCTTGCTATGAAATTTATCAATTTAATGTGTAGGTCTCTCTCTCAAAATTTCAAGAAAAAGTGATCAACAATTTAGGCATAAGTTGCAATGAAATATAAAAAAAATACTATTACAAGCAATAGAAAAACATTAAATATTATGGCGGTTGTTATTGTTTTCATGTTGAGTTTCTCATACTTGTAATTCATCATATTTCAATTATTTTTTAGGTTTGAATAGTGCAAGCTAATACAAAAAATTGCAGTATATTTTTTTGTCTAGTTGTAATGAAAAGTTAGGGATGAACAAAAAAAGCTTATTAAAAAATTAATATGGTTTTCCAATGCATATATTTTTATATGATACTGTGACTTTCCATCCTTTTAAGTTAACTTAAAATTTTGTTGCCAAGTTTGAGAATTTTTTAACTTGTTTATTTTATTAAAAATCGTAAAGAGCTTTGATGTGTTTTGTGTGTAACCATTGGATGTTAATATTATTATTATTAGTGAAATGTGCATCTTAATCATTGAATATCATATATTTAGCTAGATTTTATTATTTGCTCTCTAAGAGGCAGGTTCTTCTGGCTGTTCCACACACTCTAGTCATTATTCAGGTTATACTCTACAGATACTTCTTTTGTGATCATTTTTCACTGAATATTGTTTCCTACGTTTCATAATTTATAATTTAGCAATAGAAATGCTCATGAAATAAAGTAAGCTTAGCATATGTAAAATTTTATAAATTTCTTATATTGTACATAACATCATTTTTTTTTGTCACCAAGTGATAGCTATTCTACTTCTATTCAAGAAGTTTTCTATATGTTCTTTCACGAATTCATATTGACAAACTAATCACGGCCTATGTCATTACATGCAATTCTTGTCCCTCAAAATAATATAATTTTTTGTTTTTGTCCTCAAAATGGTGTATTTTAAAGAAACTATTATTTTTGTTATATAGATTAAATGATTCTCTAATTTTAAATTGCTAATTTTGAAATTCAAATTGACTCCCAATGTAAGTATTATATATTTGTAAAAATATAAGTAGTATATATTTTGAACAGCTTAATATTGAAATCATATTTTATTCAAATAATATTTCTTAACTATAAACAATCATATCCCTCTTTTTAACTGTAGCTAAGAGTATAAGTTCAACTGAAGCCCCTTTCTCATGCAGCCAAATATTCTTGACATAAGAATATATATCAAATATACTAGTAAGTGTGATGAGAATGAGTTCATTTTCTTAGATTTATTTTTTTTAATAATCTAAAATATGTCATTTTATATATTTTTGATAGCTAGTTTTTGATATTTTTGATATTTAAAATTTGATAGAATGATTGAGATATCATAAGTCTAACACCATGATATCAAATTGCTCATTTCAATTAATTTTACACCTCAATTACAATAAATAAAATAAAATTTCTTTACTAGATCATTTTAATTTTTTTTTAAACTAATTTGATTGTTCTTACACAAATAAATTCTTTCAACTTGATTCATCAAAATTAGAAAATTTTAATTTGTATTTGAGCTGTATTTTTTAAAAAATTATACATATTGTTAATGGTATTTTAACTAAGTAATCAAGATTCTTCAATTTAAATCTCATTAATGGTATAATCATATATGAATGTTATTTAGACCGCTGATGTGGCACCCAAAAAAGCCCATTAAATGCAAGTTGGACATATTTCATTAGTGTATATTTATTTATATTAGAATAATATAAATATTATTTTTAAAATTTGTATTGAATGCACCCAAAAAATTTCATTGGATGAAAAAAACAACATTTTTCTTAATTATATTCTCAAAAAGATACTTTTTAAAAAGTAACAGCACTAAATATAAAATTTTAAATAAATTAATAAATATACTTTAAAAATTAATAAAATACAAAATTATATGTAGCTTAATTTATATCCGTTGTATTCCAATTTTTTTTTTTCACTCGACGTTGCTGGTAGAGCTTTGGCTTGTTCCTCTCGCTGTTCTTCTCTTCTTTTCTGGTATACCCTAAATTTTTGTCACTAGATCGTATCAGTGACAAAACTTTTTCGTGACCAACTGGGGCGTTTATTCTCTTATTTTCCCATCTCTTTCGCTTCACTGCACAACGTAGCTCGAACTCATTTAAAACCCTAGAAATGGGATTTTAAGGGCTAGAAACTACTTTTGATTGATTTAATGCATGATAACTTTTGCTTATGGCAGTAAGCTGTGGGCGTGCCTTCCTCAAAGATGAAGTTGGTAATCAGGGAAAGTGATAAGTTAGAACTTCATAACGCAGGATTTCTTGCCCAGAAACGCCTTGCTCGTGGGCTACGACTCAATTACACGGAGGCTGTTGCGCTGATTGCGACTCAGGTGCTGATTAAGCCTTAAAAAGTTTCGTGCATTTTGTTGTTAATTCTCTGCCGTTTTGACGTATTTCTTGTTCATTGCTGCATTGTATTTTAAAATAGGAATGTAAAAAGAGAATTTTGTAGTGACCTGTAGGTTGTCGCCGTTAGTAAATAATAATCATGAAATAGAAGGCAGCCGATACTCATTCCTGTTTTTTTTTAAATGGTTAGGGCCGGAATGATGTGCTCTTTTATTGCATTGTTTAATGTTTTGCTAGATATTCAATTTATCGCTAACTGCTTGACACTTGTTGCATCGCTTATGCTCAGGAATAATTGATATGAATTTTTAGTAAAGTTATTACTTTGACCTTTTTTTTGTTAAAAGAATGTAGGTGGTTTATTCACCATGCTATTATTAATTCAGCCTAAGTTTAAGCTAGAACTAATTTTTTTAATTTAAGCTTAGTTTAACTAAATTAGGATTTGTTTAACAACCAAATTATTCTATTGTAGCAGTTTAACTTAAATTAGCTAATAAACTGTCAAACTAAGCTACTCTTAAATCTAGTAACCGCTTAGTATATCCCAAAAAACTCTAAAACATTAATTAAATTGCAATTGGTTGGATAACTTGTGTTGGGAAAGTAATCTGCTACACATTTCAAAGTTTTTTGATATCTGTCTTAGTATTGTAAATCTTAGTTCATGATTTTTTGTTGTTGTTTTGAGACCTTAAGGTTCATAAAGATATTGGGTAGCAAAGTCTTTTTCGACTAAAGCAGCTTTTAGGTCCTTCGACTTGATGCTCGTCTCGGCTATGCAGGTGATCCTAGCTACCATCACTCTGAAATTGGGGAACTACTTTCAGTTTGGTGCCATCTACGCCTCCACCGATCTGTACACGAGGAGGGAGCTTTGGCAAACGATCCTAGCAGTCCGGGTGGAGGGGTTCCCTTTAGTTTTTGGTGGAGACTTCAACTGCGTTCTCTCTCGGATAGAGAAACGCGGTGGGAAGGCATTCAGAGTGATGACTGCTCAGACAAATTTTCGGGAGGTCCTCGATATGTGTCATCTTCACGACCTAGGCTTTGTTGGTTCACCTTTCATGTGGAATAACAACAGGGAGGGAGCTCAACGTATCTGGGAGCGCTTGGACCGTTTTCTTCTCAGCACGGAGGCGATGGACCTTCTGCGGTGTGCAGTCGTGCACCACCTCCCCTGGGTAGTTTCTGATCACTGCCCGACTTTCTTAATAGATGTTTGTCTAAGGTTCCAAAGTTCCAGAGCGCGGTACAATTTTGAGGACACTGGGCTGCATTACCTGGAGGCATTCTTTGTGGTTGAGAGGACTTGGGGGCGGCTGTCTCGCGGCTCACCGTCCTCAATCCTCAATCACAAGCTGGCACGCATTCTCTGGGCACTGTGGAGGTGGGATTGAGACACACTTCCTGATTTGCGAAGGAGGGAGCCGGAGCTCACTTCGATTCTGACGCAGCTCCAGGCATAGGATATGGAGACGAACCGAGGCGGCAACTCTGAGCTTGTTCAACAGCTCCGGGCCACCATGCAGGAGATCTCTCAGGTGGAGGCGAGGATGGCGAGCTGGTGGTAGCAGTGCGCCAAGGCGTGGCTCTCTCAGGGTGATCGCTGCACCATAGTGTTTTAGCGGCTTGGACACAACATTGGAAGTCGAGCACCATGCTGATGCTTCCGGAGGAGTCCGGGGAGTTCTTGTCTGACTTGGAGCAGATTCGCCAGTATTTTTCAATTTCTTCCAGAGGAAATGGGACACCTCTAGTCCCATAAGGAATTACCCAGATGATTTGATTCCAGACCATGCACTTGGTGACGTAGACTCTGCCTCTCTCAAAGGAGCGGTCACAGAAGCAGAAATCTGAGCAGACCTGCGGGACCTCGGCCTCAACCATTTCCCTGAGATTGATGGTATCACCCCCCAGGTTGTGCTTGATCATAACCGTGCTCACCATGATCCCCAGTTATCTGCTGTTGGTTGCCTTGATTCTGGACTCACGCCTCTTGGACGTTGAGACTATTCTCCTTAAGTTCCTTTGGGAAGGAGCGAATGGTGTAGTGGTCTGCACTACGTGAGGTGGCAGGAGGTCTGTTGACCGCTTAAGTCTGGTGGACTCGAGATCAGAGATTTGAGGCTATGAAGGACTATTCTTGTAGCCCGCCACACATTCAACTACGTGAGTAGGGAGGATCTCTTATGCGTAAGAGCCATGGAGTTGTGCTACCGCCGCCGCGGTGAGGAATTTGCTGTTCGGCATTCTGATCCTGTAGTTTGGAGGATACTGGGATATGGGTGGCCGATCGTCCAGCACCACACTCTATCAGTAGAGGAGAATTTGTAGTGGCAGGTCAACGCTTTCACGGAGAACTGGGCTAGCCAGATTCACTGAGTGGAGGTGGGTGACCGGCCTTGGTAGTTTGCGACCATGCCTCAGGGAGGATTGTTTTCTGTGGCGATTACTCAGTGATGCTATCTCGACGGGGGTGTTGGCTGTTCAGGAGGGGACTCACTCAACTCAGTTAATGGCTTGTGTCTGGGGTTGTGATACTGATGAGGATAGGGAGCACTTTGTGGTCCACTATAGTTATACGAGGGCCATACTAAAGACCTTTGTGCATTGGGCTTGCTGTCGGCCACTCTGACCTCCTAGGACCAATTACTGCTTTGTATTCGACGGCTACTGCGTCTCGCAATTGCCGTTTCAGCTATCATACCGTGGCCTACTTTCTCTACCAGGCTTGGCGGAGTAGGACTAAGCGTTCTCACGGTAGTCCGTACCCGACTCCGCGGATTTGTGCGGGTTCGATTTTCTCGGTGATTGTCAGTGCTGGTTTGCATGACGGGGTTGATTCCTGGGGTTCCTGCTGCTTTCGGTGGAGTTGTGGTTTGCGACTCAGGAGGTTATTTGCTCGCTGCTGCTGGAGCCTATTTACAAGCCCTGTCTCCTCTCTAAGCCGAGTTAAAAACAATTACTATTCTGAGATACAAGCCCTCCTGCTCAGAGACGCTGATATTGAGGGAGTCATCATAGAGGAAAACTGTCTTAGTGCGATTCGGAGGCTCCAACATCATTGGGAGAGGACCCCTCCTTCGTTCACAAGGCGGAGAGCGCCACGCTGATCATCTTGCTTTCTTGCTGGACTTTCCTCGTGTGATTTTTGTTCATTATTTGCGTGAAGCGAACCGCTTCTCACTTATCCAAACTAGTTCATATATCATTTTATGTGACTTTAAAAAGCACTTTTATCAAATTTGTGCGATGCTAAGCAGAAAAGCATATTTAAACAAGAGTAATAAAAGACATATGATACTTTGTTCTATAAGTTCAAAAGTTCAACAGTTCGGATGAGTGACAGTTCGCTCAATTTGCATTTAGATTTTTAATATTTTAAATTAGCCTTTAGCCAATGTGTTTAGGAGTAATATTTATTTTCATTATGATTATATTCTTCTTTCACTTTCTCATTATGATCGAAGTTCGATTTTTAAGATACTGCAATAGCAGTAATATTTATTGTAGCATTTATTAAGTCACTAAGGATAGTAATTATATTGATATAATATTATTATTATCATTATTTTAATGATAATAATAATATAAGAATGAAAGAATATAACAGAAATGACTGTCAAAATGAAAACACTTGAACTGAAGTTATAGTCATTTTATAACATATACTTTGTTTGTCATTATCGATTAATGACAACAATGTTAATGTGATGACATAATGTTATCTTCATAAAGATTATTAAGTATATATATAATAAATAACAAAATAATTTCTCCTCTTTACTTCTCTTTTTTTCTTTCTCTTATACTTTTCTTCTTACTTTAGGATTATGATTGCCGAAACGCGGAGGGAGGTCGGAGTGGGGTTGCTGGCCGGAATGGGGTGGCCGGACGGCTACTCGTTGGCCGTTGGCCGGTTGCGGGAGGGCTGCGGCAGAAGGAAGCTGGCAGCCAGGTGGCCGGCTGTTGCTGCAGGAGGCTGGTTGGCCGGGGGAGGGAGAGAGCTTGGCTGCTAGCTGTGCGAGAGGGAGGAGAAGAGAGGGCTGTGGGAGGGAGGAGATGGAGCGGCTGGGAGGGGATAAATACGCGAGAGGAGGGGAGGGGGTCGGCCCACTTGGCTGACAGCCTGCGTCAAAAATGGCGCAGGCAGGCGGAAGGTTCCGCTGCAGGCATGAATCGGCGAATGGGGAGGGGGAAGAAGGAAAGAAGGAAAATTAAAAAAATTACTTAAATTTAAAATTTTCTCATTTTTTTTGCCGTTTGGATTCCAAATACAATGAAACCTGATGTCGAGGTATGTTACAACGTAACGAACACTCTCGCGCCAAAATTTTTTGATTCGGACAAATATTTTATTTTTAATTAATTTATGAAGTTTAAAACTTCGAAAATTAACCACGATCAAACTGACACTTAGAATTTGATAAAACTTTTCGATCAGACTTTAAATAATATACTTTCACAATGACATTGAAATCGATGAATTCTGACATGTATTTCAATGTTCTTAAATAATTTAGAAAATAAAGCATGAGTTTTCGTTTTTCAGATTTCTCCCAAACTAGGACACTTTGATCTTAAAATTATTTTTATCTAATGGAAATTTTGTTTGCCCTAATTTGAAATTCCCCGGGTCCTGATGTTTGAAGCGGACTTTGACCTAATTTGAAAAATAACGACATTGGGTCGTTACAGCATTTAAGTAGCACTAAAGCTTTGATCGGAGCAAAACTTCATATTGAGGATTTATGTGCACTTGAACATTTCATGTCTTTCGTGTTCCACTCATCGTGCAGTAGTTTATTTAGATATAAGGTTAGACCGAGTAAAGGGTTGTCGGAGTAGAGAGATCTACTCGCTCCCTTTTAAACATGGAGATATCTATGTGCATATGTGAACATAAATGGAAATCTAGTTCCAAACATGGAGATATCTATGTGCATATGTGAACGTAGATGGAAATCTAGTTCCAGTTGCACTAGATAGGGAGTGCCGATAGTTCTTAAAGAAACCATCATTTAGACGTTATGGTATGAAGACAAGGGTTCTCGTAAGAGATCAATTAAAGATGACATTAGGGTTAATGGTGAGTGATCCATGTGCGTGAGATATCAATAGTGGTTTAACTATCTGTAGCCCCTTGAAATTTAAATTTTACATTCTCATAATATGATTAATTCAAACTCAGCAAAACTAAATTTATTGAACCATAGTTGATCGACTCAATTCTCCTCGATCTTTTAAATTTGATTAGATTCTCATTAATTTTAGAATTATTTATTTGCATGTGTAAATCTAGTTCAATATACAAAACTAATATTCGATTCTTTAAGCCTTAGCAGATGAAATAGTAACTAGTAACTTTCTTTTCATTCTTGAGGACAATAGAATCCGATACTCACAATTCCATTATTACTTTAGACCAAGTGCACTTGCGTGTCAACAAAAGTCACACTATTTTGTGGCTTGTCAGAAGGCATGACAATAATGCCCTGCCATTCAACCTTTCTAATAGATATAATCATAATCTTAAATAAACATTGGGCCTATGGGATGTGTGCCCCCCTAACTCAAGTTAATCTTGAACCAAAGCTAATGTTAATAAACCCAAACCTATTAAATATATATTCATAACCACATAACATTCTGCATTTTAGATACATTTGTAACTTTGGTCAACTATTAATTAACTACAAAGTTATGCCATGTCTTTGAACCTTTATCATTATGTTTAGAACCTTTAAACCCTGAATGATCATGTATTTTATTTTTGAACTATTTACTTATAATAGTATAACCATGTCTATCAGCTTAAGTTTATTTTAACCTCAAAGTTATTATTGTAACACACTTTATCTAATTTGCTTGATATGCTTACAATGAGGTAATCTATGGTTGCTTATTAGAATTTCTTGATACTATGATATATTACTATGACATTGGTAGATTGGGTTGTAAGATGGGAAACAATGAGATCTTGACGAGTCTATTTCCATCTACCCAAAAAACGCTTCATCATGTATTCATATTCTTAGTGCGTTTAATGTCAAACCCAATATTGAGCCTTGTGCAATTTCATTTATATTGAGTGCTCTTTTGGAATAAGAAGGATAAAAAACTTTAAGTGCATGGTCATAGGAAGTTCTAGATCCTATATTTAAGTAAACACTGACCCACTTATCAACAGAAGGAGTTTAGATAAATCAAATTATTTTCAAGAAACAAATCTTATAACGCCTACCCAAGGATGAGAAAGTACCTTGCACTTTTTGAACGTTCAAATTAAAATAGATAATATTTTTACATGCAATACGACCGTAGCCTATGCATATATAATTAATATCAACAGTACACAAATTCATTCGGGATCAAACTCCACGGTATCCTGCGCGAGGTTCAAAAGCCTCATGGGGAGCACATCTCCCATAGCAAAAGAAAAATCATCATGCGGGCATACAGAGCACAAAAGTCCGCCACCCGATTCACATCGAGATATCGGTGAGAAAAGATAACACGAGGAAAAACAAACAAAGAGGAAGGTGATTGGAATGCCGCTCTCCGCTTCGTGAACAGAGAGTCTTGTCCAAGAGACGCCTAAGTCGCCGAACCGCTCTCCGCTTCGCGAATGAGGTCTTTCGTGTTGGGGGGCTTGGCGTGAAGGCCTACCCTGAGAGGTTCCCATCGCGAGAATGGCCTTCTTTGTTGCATTAGGATCCAATCTGTGTCGGCCATTCCTCTCGTCAAAGCGTTTGGGGGGTTATGTCACTAGTGGTGGCCACATTCGTGGTGGTTCTTGCCGTAACTTGTGAACAATCCTTGTGTCCCACTCGTCCACAATGGTTGCAAAATAAAGAGAACCCTTCATACTTAACTTGTTGGCTTATGGTGGCATCAATGCCCTTTATTTGAATTGAAGAAACCAAAACGTTCCGGAGATTCACCTCAACACAGATCCGGGCATAGGCGCATCGCTCCCTATTTGCCGTATTGGCATCAATGCCAATCGGTTTACCGATCATAGAAGCTATCCGAGTAAGGTTCTTTGTGGCCCATAAGTCTAGCGGGAGGCTCGAAAGACGAATCCACACAGGGGTGGACCATCCAACATCCATACAAGGAGTAAAACTGGGCACCCACCGAGCGATGCCATGGACTTACCCGCCAATATACCAAGGTCCGCCGGTGAGCACTTGAGAACTAGAATCCACATTTTCAAATTGTACAAGAAGGCAATCAACTTCAATGGCTTGAACTTTGAAGTTCCCGAACTTTTACCACCGCATTTTAAGTTCGTTCACAACCACCATGTAAGGAATACGACAACTGGATAAGAGGATAATGATAAAACCTTTTAGTTCCACACGACATAATTTTATTGCCTCTTCATCCATAATTATTTTGCCATTGTTCCCCAACAGAGGATTAATCATCTCCATAGGCTTGTAAGGAATGATTTTTTGCTGCACCCACGCAATTTTTTTCGAGATCTGCGGTTGCGGGATCTTTGAGCCATTTTGTTGTGCTGAAGTTTTTTCTTGCATCAAATTCTGTGGCTCTCAAGGAGGAAGTTGCAGCCATAAACTTCAGGAGATCACCACCTTGGGTGATGGCTGGCAAACCCCCAACAAACCGGGATGAATTGCTGTTCAGCGAAGTAGCCGATGCCGAATCTTGCGTCCTCGGAGCCACAAGTGCTTGGCTGCTGGTTGCCCGCATAGGCGAACCTTGCATGGACTCAGCCTCACCCGATCCAGGGCCATCGTCGGTCTTGGCCTCGCCTGGCCCCGATCTGGAGTCGACAGTAGCCGACACCATTCTAGCCGTGGCGGAAGAAGACAATATTTTTACATGTCTCATAAACTCAATGCTAGCAATTTAATATTACTGTAAGGAGTTTTTTAAAAATCTTTGATGTCTGAACTGAAATAACAAAAAATTGACCTTCAATTCATCTCTATTGCAAAATCTATAACTTCATATCAACCGCAGTAAGGGACCATAAATGACTATACACAACCAGCTTCCAGATATGCTACTATAGAAATTAGTTTTGCAGAATTTTTTGACTTGCATGTGTTGCCTTTGTGCCCATAATATTTGAAAAGTTATTGTCATTTTTGCTTCATTTTTTCACCATTATTATTTCTCTTCTATAATCAAACACTCCCTATATTAGTCACTTCCACATTTGTTGAGTTTGTTACACTAAGAAGGGATCCATCTTTGGTAGTTTTCATCTTTTTTTTGAAATTTGAAAGGGAAAAATTATTGCTTTTCTAAAATAAATTCTATTAACTTAATTGGTTTAATATTTTATTTCAAATTTATGTTTGGCTAGAAAATTGTCAAGGTAACCATGGCTCTCTTTTGTTGTGCAGTAGAAATTCTTCTGCTATTTTTTTGTATACTATGGAATTTTTCAATTTAATGTGGAGGGCTCTCTCAAGTTTTTTAATAAAAAGTGTTCAACAATTTAGGCATAAGTTGCAATCAAACTTAGAAAAAACACTGCTACAAGCAATAGAAAACCATTAAATGTTATGGTGGTTGTCATTGTTTTCATATTGAGTTTCTCATACTTGTAATTCATCATATTTTTATTAATTCGTTAGATTTGATTGGTGCAAGCTCGTACAAAAAATTGATGTATATTTTTTGGTTTTGTTGTAACGGAAGATTAGGAATGAATAAAAAAGGCTTATTAAATAATTAATATGGTATACCAATGTGTATATTTTCATATGGTATTGTGATTTTTCCATGCTTTTAAGTGAAGTCAAAATTTTGCTATCCAAGCTTGAAAATTTTTGAACTCATTTATTTTATTGAAAATCGTTGAGCTGGGATGTGCTTTGTTTGTAACCGTTGGATGGCATTATTACTATTATTAGTGAAATGTGCATCGTAATTATTGGATGCCATATCTATAACTAGATTTTATTATTTGCTCTCTAGGAGATGTTCTTCCGGCTGTTCCACATCTTCTAGACACTGTTCAGGTTATACTCTGCAGATACTTTCTTTGTAACCATTTTTCACTGAATATTGTTTCTTATATTTCACAATTTACAATTTAGTAATAGAAATGCTCATGGAATTAAGTAAGCTTTATATATAAAATTTTATAAATTTCCTAGGCTGTGCATAATATCATTTTTTTTTTGTTTCTAAGTGATAACTATTCTACTTCTATTCAAGAAGTTTGTATGTATTTTCTAGCTTTTCATGAATACAAATTGACAAATGTATCACGACTCTAAACCATTACATGCAGTTGTTGTCCCTTGAAATAATGTATTTTTTGTTCTTGTTCTCAAAATGGTGTATTTTTAAGAAACTGTTATTTTTGTTATATACATTAATTTGATGCTCTGACTTAAAACCGTTAATTTTGAAATTCAATATGGATCCCAATGTAAGTATTATATATTTTGTGAAAATATAAGTAGCATATGTTTTTAACGGCTTAATATTGAAATCATATTGTTAGTCTAATATTTTTTTTCTAAATATGAACAATCAGGTACCTCTTTTTAATTGTAGCTAAGAGCATAAGTATGACTGAAGCCCCTTTCTAATGTAACCAAATTTTCTTGACATAAGAATATATATCAAATATACTAGTAAATCTTTTTTTACATTGCAATTATTTCTTGCATATTATACATTTTTTTAATAATATCTTAGGGTTTACTTGGTTGCTTTTGTAATTTCAAAATATAGGTATTTTTATGTTTGATTTTGTATGTAAAGTAATTTTACAGAGGTATCCGTGAAAGCCCACTTTCCAAGTAAAATTAATCTGCCAAATTTGGGCAGAAAATTAATACTCTATGCTTTCTATGCTTTTTAAAAAAAAACTTTGCCTCTTCATTTGCCTCTTCATTTCTACAAATGCATAGTTCACCTGTTTATTACCCAGCTTCCAAAGCCTTCGTTGGCCGCTGCCCTCACATGCTGGCCTTTGCTAGTATCCATCGCCTCCGCTAGCTAAAATTATGGCTTAATTTCCTTGTACAAGTGTTCAACACACGCGACTATGATTGGCCTTAGTGCAACTAAGGCTGCCTTCGCTGGTCTTCATCTGCATCTGCTGCGTTCGTCGGCTTTGCCAGCCTTTGCTAGCTTTCCTTGCTCTCGCTGACCATGTTTTGGCTGACCATGGAGCTTCTATTTGGAGTTCTTTTTTATTTTTAATAACATTGTTTTGCTTATTTTATACCAAATTATCTAACACTACTAAACACCAAAAACCTATTTACAGGCCATTTATTTCATATAATATTAGTTTACACTGAATTTATTTTATTTTAGTATTTTAAACCTCAAATAAATATCTTCTTAATTTTTTTGTTCTTGTAACATTTTTTGTTTACTTTTCTTTTTGTATTTTATAGAGATGTTGTTATACTCACAAGTTACAAGATAACTCTTTCATCAATAATGCTTATTGGGCCAATTTATTCATGAATTAAAAATGTTAGAAGCTTTTTTTTTGTCTTTTTGTCATTTGTTCCCCCCCATAATTTTTTTGATGTTAGATATGGCCAGATTAGTACAAGAGTGGTATTGGAGCAAATGCTTAAATAAGAATTGATTCAATTGAGAAAGCTCTTATGATAATTTTATTTTCTTTCATTTCTTGGAGTCTTAGTTTATAATTGTCTTAACAATGTTTTTATACTTTGCTTTTCTTACTATAAATCTTGGGACCCTCCAATATATTTAAGAGAAGATATGGTTTGTTAAAGAGCTGAGACATTTTTAGGCAATCAGCCTTGAGAAGTCTTTGTGATTCGAACTATATTTGGAGGTGTTACAATCAATAGTGTTTTAGCACAAATAAAGCCTGCGATTAATTTTCTTAAGCTGAATTCTTAATTTTGTTTAGTGGTAGGTTTTGTGGATAAATATTTTATATTATTTTTGGGCATATGTCTTGCACTTCATTTTTTTATGGAAATAGAACTCTCGCATCTCATTAAGTTCTTTGACTATCATTAGCCAATAATTTTTTGAACTGCATTATGTTGCCTATGGCCTTGTCCTATGATCCATTGTTACTTGAAAATGTTAACAAAACGTAGTGAGTCGAAGCACTTACTAGGTTCTAATACCCACCATCTTTTCTTGTTATGTACATGAAAATATTTTACATTGGATTTAATTTACTCGTACTTCAAAACATACAGCCCCTTGGTAGCTTTTGAGATATATATATATATATATATATATATATATATATATGTTAATTGATATTGTTGATTAAAGGCTTAGTCTTCATTTGTTAATAAAATTTTGTTTATTTAGCCCCCTTCGTATATCTGTTTGGATGAGGTTTTGGATGATATTTTGTTTTAGTGAAAGATTATATTAAAACGTTTTAAAGTTCTCTTTCTCTTGGTCTGATCTTTCACATCTTCATTTTCCCATGCTGATGATGTGACAGCTTGTCCATGATTGTGAACTCTTAGAACTCTTGTTGCCCTAATTTAAAAAGGCTCAAATTTCTCTACCTAGAATCCCTTATCAGCAGTGTGTTCCATCTCCAATTCATGTTCCTTCATTCACTTCTCGGTGACATTTTCTTTAGATGCTTGAAATCTAACCCTCACAGAGGCTGCAAAAATGGAATTCAGCTTTCATGACAATGTTCTCCATATGTGTTGGGCGACCTTTAATCTTATGCTATATGGAAAGATCCCAAACTATTTAACCTGCAAGAATGGGTCAAATTTGAGAGAACCCGACATGGAATAATATATGCGGAAACTATTTCCTTGGATTCAATTCTATGCTTGTCTTTCCTGTATTGCTTTGCTATTTATTAATTATGAAATTTATATGCTGTTAAATTTCTTTATGGCTAGGTCGAGGGAACCTTTTCAGATGGAACCAAATTAATTACTATACATGATCCAATTGCTTCAGAGAATGGAAACCTGCAACTAGCATTACATGGCTCATTTCTTCATGGTTTGTATTTCCAACTAAAACAAACATTTTTTGTTTCTGCCGATTTTATTTGTTAGCCGTTAGTAATACATCTATCAATTATGTTCTAAATTTGTCTTAGCTATGGGGAGTTTTGTATATACATTATAGAAAATTCTAATCCTGCAGGTAATGCTACAGCCTAGGTTATGCTGTGTTGCTAGCTAGATTATAATATTATCTGCATTGCAAGAAAACTTACTCTATCCAAGATATAAGTATATATATATATATATATATATATATATATTCTATAGTTTAATGATTATATATTTGTCAAGAATGCAATGCAATGCCAACTCTTTCATGGTTTTCCTGGGAGGCACTCTATGTTTATTTTCATCATTAATTTTATCCCAGTTATTTAGGTTTGTTTTATGATTTTTGTTTTCCATTCATTTTTGTGGGGGTGTTGCAGTTGGTGTTAAATCTGTTATTTACAATTTTTTCAAGCGACTCGTATTCAAGTCATTTGCCTCCATTTTGGTGTCTTGGAAAATCATTTCACTTTGCAAGGCAGTTGGTGTCCGTCTCTTCCAAATCATTTGCCTTCATTTTTGTCTATGTAAAGCATTTCTGAATCACCTTACTAAAATTTAAACTTATTTTTAATAAATGATAGTTCTGCACTGTCTTTATTATAATCATGTATTAATTTATAATTTTCTTATTTCCAACGCACTCAAGTAATCTACCAATGATAATTTTTTTCTAGTTACCACGTCTCTATACATTAATGACAGACATTTATTAATTACCAACAGTTCTGGATTTAAATAATGTCAACAAGTTCATGTGTTAAATGCACTTCAGGTTTTGGTTCCATGCATTTTCATTGAAAGTTATTGCAACCAGCAATGTTACAACGTACATTAGTGCACCAAAATCTTAATATTTTTTAGTATTCAAAATAAAAAGTACAGATTATTTAATTAAAAAATTAATGATCCAAATAGTCCATTTTTCTTTTTCAAAATGGCCGATTTAGGCTGCCTTTGTAGTAGTTTTTTGGTTGCTACACTTTATATAAAGCTCTTTTCAAATTCTTTTCTATCCTTTGGGGTTTATGTCCATTCCTTTATGAACCAGTACTTAATGTGCTACTTAATTACTATATACTATTTATTATATGGAAATCACTGATATTCAACTCTTATTCTGAGAAAGGCGGCCGTAGCCTAAGCATAAATACATAAAATCATCTGTACATCATCAGCTCGGATTAAACTCCACGGTGTCCTCAACGAGGAGGCCTAAGAACCTCCCGGAGAGCACATCTCCCATAACAAAAGAAAAATCACCCTGTCGGGATAACATAGAACAAAAGTTCGCCGTACGATTCGCATCGCGCGAATGGCGAACAAAAATCGCACGAGGAAAGTCCAACAAGAAAGCAGTAGACTCTCCATGTGACGTTGGAGCCTCCGGATCGTTCCAAGAAAGCAGTAGACTCCCTCAATGCCAGCATCTCTATGCAGGAGGGCTTGTCGCAGAATAGTAACCACCTGCATCTCAGCCTGGAGAGGAAATAAGGCCTGTAAACGGACTCTAGCAGCAGCGAGCAAGTCGCCTCCTAAGTCGTGGACCACAACTCCACCAAAAGCAACAGACTCCTCGTGTCTATAGGAAGCATCAATGTTGGTCTTCAGCCAACGAGTCGGGGGGAGGGGGGAGCACCTTCTCATGGAGGTGGAGGGGCCCTGGTGAATCGTGGAACCCCTTGAATCAGACCTGCCATGCAGACCAGCACTGACCATCGTCGAGAGAATCGAACCAGCTCAAACCAGCGGAGTTGGGTACGGACTACCGTGAGAACGCTTATTCCTACCTCCGCTCTGTAAATTTTGCTAGCCCGGCTCTCTATGAAAGCGTCGACCTGCCACTGCAAACTCTCCTCTACTGATTGAGTGTGGCACTGTAAGATCGGCCACACATACCCCAGTTTCCTCCAAACTGTAGAATCAGAATGCCGAACATTAAAGTCCTCACCCCGACGGCGGTAGCGGAACTCCATGGCTCTCACCCATAAGAGATCCTCTCTGCTGACATAGCTGATAGTGTGGCGGGCTACGTGAACAGTCCTCCACAACCTCAAGTCTCTGATTCCAAGACCACCAACCCCAAGCAGTCGACAGATCTTCTGCCACCTCACGTAGTGCAGACCACTACCCTCCACTCCTTATCAAAGGAACTTACGGAGAATAGCCTCAATATTCGAGAGGCGGAAGTCCGGAATCGGGGCAACCAACATTAGACAGCTGAGGATTATGGCGATCACAGATCTGATCAAGCACAACCTACCAGCAAGAGAAATGTGACGACTGCTCCATGAGCCCATCCTAGCTCGGACCTGCTCAATAACTGCTACAAAATCTGCTCTTCGCGGAGGTCGACCAGTGTGGGGCCCCCGTACTAACAACAAGGAAGTACGGTGCTCCAACTGTGGCAAATCCCTAGCTTAAGTAAAGTTAGGTAAACCCAACCTGCCTTATGCTAAGGACTTGTCACCAAGTACTATAACATTCATCAATATATATATATATATATATATATCAAAGTAGTAACATCCACAAGCATACATAGTAGCAAGAGGGAAAAACAATATAGTAACTCATCGAAATGCAGAAATGAAACACATTCAAAATTAATTATTACAAACTGAATTTTAAAGAGAATGAAAATATCTCTCAATCTCACAGACTGATAGGGCGGAACTGCCTCTGTGTGGCGGCCCCCTCTTCCTTCGGAATGAGAACTACTAGAGTGTCATGCCAGCGCTGCGGTATCCACCCATCATCAAAGAAATGATGAATAGCAACCACGGTGTCAGCCTGGGTGACCCTCCAGTATCCCGTAAAGAAAGAGGGAGTGATTACCATCAATCTCATGAGAATGGTTGGGGCCGAGGTCCCGCAGGTTTGCCCAAATTTCTGTATCCGTGATCGCACATTGGAGAGAGGCAGAGTCTGCGTCGTCAAGGGTACGGCCTGGAATCAGATCGTCTGGGCAATCCTTTATTAGGCTAGAGGTGCCCCATTTCCCCTGGAAGAAATCAAAAAATACCTAGCGAATCGGCTCGGGGTCAGACGAGAACTCCCCAAACTCCTCCTGAAGCGCAAGCATGGTGTTCGACTTCCGACGCTGCGTCGCAAGCCGCTGAAATACCGCGGTGCAGCGGTCACCCTGAGAGAGCCACCGCGCCTTGGCACACTGCTGCCACTAGCTCGCCACCCTCGCCTCCACCTGAAAGAGCTCCTGTGTGATGGCCCAGAGCTGTTGAACAAGCTCAGGGTCGCCGTCTCGGTCAGTCTCCATATCCTTCGCCTGGAGCTGCTTCAGAGTCGAAATGAGCTCCGCCTCCCTCCTTCGCAGATCATGAAGTGTATCCCAACACCACTTCCACAAAGCCCAGAGAGTGCGTGCCAGCTTGTGGTTGAGGATTAGGATGGCGAGCCGCGAGACGGCTGCCCCAAGTCCTCTCGACCATAGAGAAAGCCTCCGGGAACTGCAGCCAAGTGTCCTCGAACTTGTACCGCGCTCCGCTACTCTGGAACCTGAGACAGTTGTCTGTCAAAAAAATCGGGCAGTGATCAGAAGCTACATGGGGGAGGTGGTGCACGACTGCACCCGACAGAAGGTCCATCGCCTTCGTGCTGAGAAGAAACCGATCCAAGCGCTCCCAAATACGCCGAACTCCATCCTTGTTGTTGTTCCACGTGATAGGTGGACCAACAAAGCCTGGGTCGTGAAGATAACATGTAACGAGGACCTTCCGGAAGTTCGTCTGAGCAATCGTCACTCTGAACGCCTTCCCGCTGCGTTTCTTTGCCTGAGAGAGAATGCAGTTGAAGTCTCCACCAAGAACCAGCAGGCACCCTTCCACCAGAACTGCTAGGATTGTTTGTCAAAGCTCTTCAACTATTATTAATGTCCACAAGCTTGCCGTTTGTCTACCTATTTGCCACTGTTTCATCCGCCTCCGCCATTCACCGCTGATGTCACCCACAACAGCTTGATGATAGAACATTTAAACTGCAATGACAATAGCTTCTTCAGCGGTAGCTTTGTTGCAGCTTTCTTTACGATAGCTTTTTTTCTCATCTAGTAATTTTGATGTTGCTTCCTGTACTATAGCTTCACAACAACTTCTTTTGCCCTAAACATAGCTTAGGCAAAGCAATAAATTACTCTGTAAACCATAGGGAACATATACCTCTAAGCTATGGTTGGGTATGTGACCCCTAGCGCGCAAGGAATTGTTATGTGGAAACATTCATAATTGATGCAAATAGCTTGACGTTGAAGAACTTCATTTGTAGAATTATTCCTTAATTTATGAACATGCTTCATAAAAACGAGGTGCTATTCTAATATTTATGAACAAAGTTAATAAAATGAACAATATCTTGATTTTCTTTCTTTGATATCATTTATGCCATTTTCCTATTTGTTAGTTTCCTATTACCTGCGTATACATATTATTCTTTTTGTGTTACTGCATAGAATTATGGTATGCGTACAGATATGTTGGAAACTATACATGGGTACAATATTGTAGGTTAGCTAAATCGATGAGGACTAATGGAGCAAAAGGTTAAAATGGACGACAATGGCTACCTATAGAGTGATGCTCTGGTTATTGCTTTTTTGTTGTCTAGTTAACTATTTGTTCAGTAGTGATGATGGCTGTATAAATTAACTTGAATAAATTTTGTAAACTCTTTTATTTTGCATTTTTAAAAACAATCAGGATTTTGGTGGCTATTTTCATGTTTACTGGCTAAATTATGTAAATTATTTTATTTTGCATTTTTGAAAAAAATCAGGATTTTGGTGGTTGTTTTCATGTTTATTAGCTATTGTGTTTGGAATGAGAAATTTAAAATAAAATCTTTTGATTCGGCCTTTATTTTCCAAACTAGTTTGGTCAAGCTGTGAATTATTTAGCATAAGATGGGCTTCTTGTCATAGTTCATTAATTAAATACTTTTCCATATAGTATGCCACATTGAATGGTTAATTGTTTCTTGCTTCCTGCACAAGGTATGGCTGTTGGTTGATTCATGAATTTTTGGCATTAAAATGAAATAGATTCACAAAAATGAAGACTAAATATTTCAATTCGTTCTACTTCTATTTATATATATATATATATATATATATAGATATATTTGACTTCGATTTTATATTTTAATATTTCTTTAATAATTTTTTTTAACTTATAAATATATCTATATATCTCCATTCAAGTAACTTTTTTTAAATTATAGATATTCCTAACTTATTCAATTATGAACCAATTAACCTCTTGAAAGTATATATAAATTAGGCTAAATGGAAGTTTTTGATACTTCTAAAAGATTTCTTGATCTAACTTTATTTAAAGCTTTTAAGAAATTATTTGGAGTTTATGAAAAAAAATCCTTGAATTTGATTCCTTGAATTTCAGCACAAAATTTTAGAATGTCTTTCTGATTAAATGTTATTAATCACTAATTTTTTCATTGAAAGAGGATGTGGAAGAAAGGAGTGCTCTTTTTTCTCTAAAAAAACTTCAGAAATCATTAATAAAATTTTCTCAACTCAGTGATTGAAGAAATTATATATTTAGGGTTAGGAATTACCTATATACCTGTTGAGGTTAGTTAAGGCTGTTCTGTCATTTGCAACAAATAAAATATTGATGTTGCTCTCTGTTAGTGTGATCTATTCCTTCTTCATAGTCCTGTGCATCTTTTTGCTGGCACAGCCTAGTTATGCATCCTCATTCCAAGAGCTGATTCTCACTGCTTGTTCTCGACTCTCCATGCGCTTCCTCTACTGTCTTGACTTCCCTTTTAGATGTTCCATTACACACGCGTGCATTCCTACAAGGTCTGGATTAGTGAAGTATAGCATTTTTTTAACTTATTTGTGCAATAGTGGATCATCATTGAATACAGTGTTATTTAATCTAGCCATATCTCTGATATTTCTTTTTTTTTTACTTTAATATTTCGTTTAAAAATGATCCATGCCTACCTAACAATTGAACGTCAAATTCAACTTTATTGAGTAGCTATTTTTTGACTGACATTGCTGTTGTTTTAACGATGATGCTAAAATTATGGCTTGCTTAGCTAGACTTACTAGCTCTCTGATACAAGTTTGAACCTAATTGTGACAAATGAATCTAGCTTATAGCTAGTTCTTGTACAGTTGTGTTTACAAAATGGTGGTATAGTTTCATTGATTTGGGAAGAGTTCTCCTTTTCAGCTTAATACTAGACCCTTTAGCGAAGCTTGGCCTTTTTTGTATGTATTCTCTTGAACTTTGGGTGCTGGGGAGTGTGAAACTTGGAATTTAAACTATTTACATATATGTTATTCTGATTTTTAACATATCTCAGCAGCTGAATGTATTCATTGATGATGTTTGTTTATATTCTTCAGTTCCTTCATTTGATATGTTTGCTGGGAAGGAGAGTGCAACTTTACCTGGTGAACTTTTTTGTGAGTCTAGAAATATTACACTCAACCCTGGAAGATCTATTATACTGAAAGTTGTAAATATGGCAGACCGACCTATTCAGGTGAATATCTTAATGTATGTATTTTTTCTATGCTTAATTAGTTTTATAAATGGGCAAATTTGTAGAATTTGTTTTATCCCTTCTTGCAATCCACTGCGACTTTATACCTCTTGCTAGTTTAGACATGGTCATAATGTTTTGGGATGAAATAATTAATATTGTCTTGCATGGTGGCTTTCATTGTTGAAAAATGCCCTTATCACACTTTCTTTGTTGAGCATACTGTCAGCCTTTTTGCTTAACGCATTGCTGATGTTTGCTCTTGAATTGGTTTGATGGAAAACATATTTCTGTCGATTTCACCTTGGTGCCACCTATACTTGAATACCATTGAAAATTTAAGGCTGCTCTAGCCATTGTTGAAGCTATAACTCAATTATGTCACTTAAAGAAATGTGTGAAACCCATCGCCCCACAATCCTTTTTTGCACTTGACATATTTGGTTACGTGACGTTTGAGAATCTTGCATTGTTTTATATATAAGTCATTGTTTAAACTAACTTTTTGCCTCCTCCGCCCATTGCATCTTGTGAATTTATATTGACATTCTATTAGTAAAAAGGGCAAGGTGCTGTCACATCCTGCCGGGTTCGATTAGAAATCTATTATGAGATTTTCAATATGAATAAAGAGGCTTGATTATAGGATTTTTTCGCATACTAGAGTACCATAGACTAACGAAAAATAAGTTAAAGCACAAAGAGTTACTAAAAGCATCTTAAATATTAAAGATTGCATCATGCAAAGTAAAAGAAAAATACAAAATAATATTGATTTCGGGTCACATGTGGAATTTACAAGTCAGGCCAACTTTTTTGTCCACTTAAAATTTTATTCTATGTTATTAATAACAACTCTATATTAAATATTTTAGAGTGGATAATTTTGATTTTATGAAATTCTTTTGTAAATAAAAACAATATGTATGTTCAAAAATTACAGTTACAAGATCAAAGTAATTGACAAGTACGAATCTATTATATAAAAACTTGTAGCTAAATACATAATTGAAATATAATGGAATGAAAGTATTATAAAATTTAAAGCTGAAAGTCTAACAATTGTTAGTTGTTTTATTTAGTTATCATTTTGTTTTCACTTAATCTCTTTGTAATGTCTTTTTGAAATTTTGATTGAATTTACTATTGAAGGACTTGTGGCACGAACCCCTTTTGATGCTATGGAGGATTGTATACCTAAGGTTACCTCGAAAGTTATATGTGCATGTCTCTGATATGTTACTTATATCATATAGAATTTAGGTATTCTTTTTTTTATATTGATTATTAAAATGTTAAATCAATTTAATTCTTGAGTTTGATAAATGATATCCTTATATTTGGAAAGTAATATGTGTGTTATTATGTATTATATCTTTCATTGTTAAGTTTTTAATTTTTGAAGCTCAAATAATAATTAACTCTCTTAATTCTTATAATTTCAACATTCAGAGATAATGCTTTTGGATTTTTTGATATTGTTGTCATTAGGCATGTTAGTTCTTAGTATTTAAATTTTTTCTATTTGTTTCTAACTTTAATTCATGTGTTATGATGTTACAAGGTGAACTGCTATATTAAATAATTAATAGAAATAAAAATATACTTATGTTGGGGCTATTTGGTTTGATGCTAAAGTAAAATAAAGTTAAGGGCTGCTTAGTTAGTTGCATTTTGAGTGTAAAATCATAATTTTGATGTTTGGTTTTGTGCATTTTAAATGCAAAATAAAATTTGGCTGCACCACTTGCAAAATTATTTTATCAAAATGAAATTTTTGATGTAAGAGATACGATGTGGCATTGTAAACTCCTTGCATGTACTCTTATTGATTTAATTTATAGGCGAAAATCTCAACTTTGAAGTTTTGAGGCCCTCATATCTTAGACTTACTTTTTTAGTTTTGCCAAATGTTCATATACTTTTTGTCAGACTAAATCTTGCAAAAACAAAATTCCAATCTCAGTTTTTGTAGGGTTGTGCTTGGAATCATTCGAACTCTAAGCCTATCTTCAGCCGCTTTTAATCTTTTTATTAATTAATTTAATTTATTTAGTAGCTTTATTCACATGTTTTGGTCCAAGAATACACTTTTCACTTGAGAGCACTGCACTTTAATTTATATAAATTTTCATAAAGAGCGTTGCGATGCTTGACTGAATCAGATTGGATATGTATTTCCCTAATTTATGAAAGTCGAACACATAAGCTGAGCATATCTCTTAATGTTAGGATTTTCTTCTTAGAATGTTCATCTGTTTGAAAATAAAGAATTGCACTAAATGCCATTATGGTATTAAGGATATTTTGAATGCTTTTTCACAATATCAAAGTTAATCTGCGATCTCTATCTAATTTGATGGATTTTGACATTTCATATAATGGTACAATTTATTGATGGATGACCTAGTTAGTTTTTCCACTAAATTGGTGTGTCTAATCAGTAAAAAATGTGCAATTTTGTTAATATGCTTATGATTATTGATATTACATCTTGACTTTGCTATGATTTAGGCAATTCGACTATGAAGTCCATTACAAAATCATTTTATTAATATTTCTTGGGAAATATTTTCTTTAGTTCATAAAGTTTCAAATTAGTCCATGAAATTATAATTTTATCAAATAAAACCCTACACTTTATAAAAAGTTATATTTTAGTCCCTATATTTCAGAATTGGCGTCGGTCACCGACTATTCGTTGAGGACGAACAAGTTGCGGATGGTGTCCCCGTGGTTGGAGTCTCCCCATAAGAGGAGCCTTTTACTTCGTAGGCAACGCTAGGCCACCGAGGCTTCAAAGATGCAGAAGGCTCAATGGGCAGAGCAAATCCAACTGTTGCTCTCCATTGTGCCCAGCGCCCCCTCGCACTATGGCTACTCACAGGGCTGCCTGATCGACGGGCAAAGAGTTGTTGCGTGTGTGTCGGGTCCAGTGCCCCGACCAGGACGACCGGGCGAGGTCCTCCTGGCCGCTGATGCGCAGATCTGAATGGGAGGCGGCGGAGGGCGGCATAATGAATTTGATGGGAAAGTGGCGGAGCTCCTGAAGAAGGGATAAGTGGTCTGGGGAGGGCCTGAGGTAGTCAAAGGAGCAAAAGAGGAGGACGATGGAGAGGGTGAAGATGGCTGTTGGGGAGGCGAAGCATGGGTGTATTTGGAGGTGAGGTTGTACAACCCTTTTCCCAGATTCAGGATGGGAGGTCTTGATTTCCAGCTGGTGGAAGATATTCATCTCGAAGAAATCCTCGCCCAGGCAGTGCGATCGGAGACCGGAGGGATCCGTCCAGCGCATGAAGATTGAACAAGTGTATGTCGCCGACGGTGAGCACGACAACGCCACCAGCGTAGCCATCAATCGAGGGGTTAGAGATTGTCATCGTGAGGGAATCTCGGCAGGGAACACCGCTGGGAGCCAGTCATCGGGAGAGGACGCTCGAGGTGTAGTTGAGGATGCTCGAGGTGTAGTTGAGGGTGATCCCATGGGTACCTCAGCAGATCACCAGCGAGCAACACCTATTCTATAAGATAGGGACTAAAATATAATATTTTGTATAGGGACTAATTTGAGACTTAAATAAAACCTTAGGGACTAAAAAATATTTTATCCATTTTTGTATTGGAAAAGTTGAAGCAATCCTTTTGGCCTTTAATGTTTGTTAGGCCACAAAAATATGTTTTTGAAGATTTTTTATTTTTCTAGATGGTTTCTTGCTATGTGAATTCATAACCTCTTTTATGTGATTGATTAAATTAGGTTGACAATTCATTCTTGTTAACTATAAGTAGTAGTTAACCTTCTAGCTCGTGGTAATTATCTACTGATATTTTAGTTTTTCAAAAACTAACTAAGCATTGTTTTAATGTGCAATATAGTTAATTTCGTGGGTTCCATTTTAATTTGTTTTCTTCGAACTTGATAGGGCAAGCTTCTTAGTGTTTTTGTATATTTTGCTAGGGCGATGATGGAAAGATTTATTTCACTATTTTGACTATAGCTGACCACCACTACTGTTTGAAATGCGTATTGCTTTTTTGCTCAGAGAACTCCATGCAATGAGGTTGATAACTCATATTTCGTTCTCAAAATGAAATTTCAAAACCAAGCAAGATATTCTTAAACTAGTGGATGAATGAGAAACTTGAGTCTACTATTTTTCTTTCAACTTTTATTATTCCTTTACTTTAAAATGTGCAGGTTGGGAGCCATTATCATTTCATTGAAGTGAATCCTTACTTATTTTTTGATAGAAGAAAAGCTTATGGGATGAGATTAAATATACCAGCAAGAACAGCTGTTCGATTTGAGGTGACAGCTGTTCGATTTGAGGTGAGCGTTATTACTACTTACTCTAGCATATACTAGATAATGATATTCCTATGATAATTTTTTTCTTAGCATGTTGTACCTTTTATATAATTGCTTTTTTATCTATTTCTCTTCTATAGGAATTGTAGTTTTTAATAGTCACAATTGTTGCTAGCCTTTTCTTCATTTATGAAAATGAAACTTTATCTTTCAAAAGTTAATG
The DNA here is from genome assembly GCA_016760335.1 of Gastrodia elata. Lineage (NCBI taxonomy): Eukaryota > Viridiplantae > Streptophyta > Magnoliopsida > Asparagales > Orchidaceae > Gastrodia > Gastrodia elata. Next base: position 20,453,372 of record CM028676.1, on the reverse strand, counting down.
TGTTTATTCATTTGAAATATTGATAGAAATTTGCATGCATCCTATGGCTAACTAGAAGCAAATTCATCTATCTAAAATTCTATGTTATTTAGATATACATTTGTAGCTTGGTTGAAATTTTCCCCAATATTGATATATGCTCGTTCACCTTTCAACTTAAATTCATAGTCATTCCTAATGATTTGATTTATCAATTGATATGTAACCAATTCACATAACTTGCCTTAAGCAGTCTTCCAACTCAAGAAGCTTGCAAAATGAAGATGAGACCAATGGGTGAAAGCCCCTTTTTAACTCTTGTCTTCATATAGTTGGCAACAAGATAGCAAGGTCTTGTTTTACTTCAAGAGAGAGTAGTCGGCAAAGAATCCAAAGGTGGTCAATTGTTGTGCACATTTAGATAAGTGACGGTGCACTATGGCAGAGATTTGTGGTAAGTTAACATTGATCAACAATGCTTTGTTGAATGTTGACAGAAGAAATCATGAGAAGAGATTGATGATACATTTCGATTCCTAAGGAGCTAATCTAAAGAAATAATAAGAAAAGTGGCGAGAGGTGAAAAAAAACTAGAGAGCTAAGAGAAAATAGAGAACATTTTGAATATTTTGCAAGAATCAAGAGAACTTTTTGATAATTTTCTTAGAGAAAAATATATGCTTGTTTTATTGTCTACACTAGACATATTTATGTGATATTCGTACTAGGCAAAAGAGCCTATAACGAAAAATCGTATAATACTTGGTAGACACACACACATATATATATATATATATATATATATATTCTTTTTTTTTTGGGAAACATTTGCTGGTGTTTATGCTGATAAATAAAAGGAATACAACAGACGTGTTGGTGGCCTCCAACAAAAATAAAATCAAAAGAAAATAGCTAAAAGAAAAAAAAAGAAATTTAAAACAAAGAGATATCAATCTTTTTTTTTTTTTTCCTTTTTTTTAACATGATATCTTCAATTCCACCAAAATCATAATTTGACATTGAAGCCTCTTCTACTGAGCTAGAAACCTTCTTGGAGCTAGATTTTCCCTTTTTATATAAAGGAGTGAATTCTTATTCAAAGATGTTCATCAAAACATCTGATTATTGGTTATTACCTCCATTAACATCAAATTCAATTTAATGACTCGTTCATCAGTTTACGGATGTGAAACCAAGTTTTCATTTGAGGCATCTTTCATTTCATCTTGCATCTTAAGGACATCTTGAATAACATTAAGCTTGATTTTAAGATGATCCGAAGAGAAACAATAATATACCGCCTCCGACTCATCTTCCCATGCAATAGTGTGGTGGTTTGGATGGTCAGCAATCAATGCTGCCATCATTGACATAGAAGGTGGATCACCCATCACTTGTCTCAGGAGAATAATCCCTACATTATCCTACTTGTAATACATTCATCACATGCATCAATTGATCCAGCAATTAAAGCATCCCGCGCAACAGACATTAGCACATTGGCCTTTTGCAGCATTGAACTCACGGCCATTCGATTCGTCTTTGGAAGATCAACAACTTCATCATTTGATTTGCATTAACAATAACCATTATATGGCGACTATCTTCCGTGATTGCTTCCACCAGAAGTTCGACAATCCCATCAACATCCGCCTCTAAAGACTCGATAGGCAGCCTCCCGCTCATAGTATCGGGGTCCAGTCCTTCGCAATTAGTTTGGGACATACACCATGCATTTACTAGGAAAGTTTATTGAAGTAAGTATAGCATTATGTGAGCTAGCTTTATTACTTGGTTTGAGATGCGGGTGAAGTAAGTATAGAGCTGGGTTTCTAGAGAGGAGTGTCCCTCAGATACCTTGGGGTTACAGCTACTGGAAGATTTTTCAGCTGTCACAGAGCTGGTTCGTGGCAGGTTGAGCTCCTGGAGCAGTTGTCACCTCTCTCTTGCTGGCAGATTGTGCTTGATCAGGCCAGCACTTGCTATGATTCCCAGCTACCAAATGCTGGTGGCACCGATACCGGACTCCTGCCTCTCCGACATTGAGGCTATCCTCCGTAAGTTCCTTTGGGAAGGAGCGGGGGGTAGCAATATACATTATGTGAGGTGGCAGGAGATCTGTCAATCGCTCGAGTCTGGTGGACTTGGGATCAGAGACCTGCAGCTTTGGAGGACTGTCCTAGCTACCCGCCACACCCTTAGTTTTGTCAGCAGAGCCGACCTCCTTTGGGTGAGAGCCATGGTGCTTGCTTCCGGCCACACTTACCTCTTGGGCCAATTTATTGCACTGTTCTCGACTGCTTCTGCGTCTCGCTGCCGTTGTTTCAACTTCCAGATTGTTGCCTACTCGCTCTACCAGTCTTGAAGGAGCAGGACTGAGCGTTCTCATGGTCGCCCGCACCTTACTCCACGAGTCTGTGCGGGCTTGATTCTCTCTGCCATGGTTAGTGTTAGACTGCACGGCGAGTCCGACTACTGGGGTTCCATGGCCCACCAAGGCCCTTCAGCCTACTACAGATGGTGGTGCCCTCCCCAACCCGTTGGCTGAAGGTCAACATAGATGTTTCTTATAGCTACAGAGAGCATACTGCCTTTGAGGCTGTTGTGGTCCGGGACTTAGACGGACAGTTTTTGGTTGCCGCAGGAGCTAGCTTACAAGCCCTGTCTCCTCTCCAGTTTGAGATTCAGGCAGTGACTATACTGCGGCAGGCCTTTTGTGGTTACAGAGGTGGATACGGATGGCGTCTTCATTGAGGGTGACTGCCTGGGAGCGGTTCGGAGACTTGGGCGTCCCTGGGAGAGAACCTCCATTCACGAGGCAGATAGCGGCATGCTGATCACCTTGCTTTTTTGCTTATTATTCATCGTGTTATCTTTTCCCACCGATCGCACGATGCGAATCGAGTGGCGGACTTTTGTTTTCTGTATGCCCGCCGTCATGGTGAGTTTTCTTTTGCTATGGGAGATGTGCTCTCTATGAGGCTTTTGGATCTCCTTATGCAGAATACCGTAGAGTTTGATCCCAGTTGAGTTTTTGTACTATTGATATTATTTATATATGCATAGGCTATAACCATATTTCATTAGATGCGGGTGAGGTTTAAAATAGTTCGTAGCTTCATGACCGATGATGTTGTAATTCATACAAAAGAAGACATGTTTCCAAAGCTTACTTCTTGATTATAACCATTAGATTCATCTCCAATCCAAATAATGTTATATAATTATTTAGACGGTCTCAATAAATATTCAGTTGCAAAGCTACCTCAAGCGACCAAAATATAATCCCAAGGAGAAAATAATAGCATGATTTATAAAATGCGCTTTGAGTTAAGGGAAGTATCCAAACATGGACAATATGGATTTCACATCTTTGGTCAAAAGTAGTGGTCAATTTCAAGATTTTTATATTAAAGTTAAGGATGAATTAGGACTACTTTGCGAAGTGTCTTGTGTAATCCTGCTCACTCAAGAATTTTATTAGGATATGCCGACGATCAATCAAGCAAATGCTATAGGAAGTCGACAGCCCTAAATTGCTAAAAACTTTTGAATTGCTGTCACAGGAGGCTTGCTATTGTAATATTTTCCTACTATTGTGAAATCAAATGACTTAGCTAGCATCTACACTTCTTCCATAAATAGAATAAGAACCGGTTTACCTCTTAACATCGAGATAGGTTTGATGCCTTCCGAATGTGAAGAGTTTATCCGCACATCAAGAAATGAATGGAAGCAGAAGTTGAACAGGAAGAAGGTTTGGCATGGAGGTTAGGTAAGATTTCCAACTTGCGTTTACAGGATGGTTCCCCCGAGTTCAACAATCACGCCGTTGGAATCAGCGGTCCTTTACGCAGACGCTGGCGTGAGATGTAGGAGCCCCACCCAAGGTTTTGGGTAGGGTCCCGAGCTGTGGCAGCGCTGCCCAAAACTCTAGGGCACCATTACATGAGCACGGTTCTTACTTATGTATATATATGTATATATATATATATATTGTTTTTTTTTTCTTTTATGTGACTGGTGAAATTTGAACCCATGATGTGGATAACAAATTCTGAGCTTCAACCACTAGGCTACAACACAATTAACACACACAATCACATATATATACATATATATACATATATATATATATATATTGCCTCTCTCAGCTCTCCGTATGGGTGGCGTTTCTCGCAAATAGAGACAAAGGTTACCCGATAGGAAATCTTGTGAATCTTCTACGGGTAGGGTTCCGAGCGGTGGCAGCGCCGCCCAAAACCTCAGAGCACCATACACGAGAATGGTCCTTATGCAAGCACTAAACATATTATATATATATATATATATATATTGGCTCATTCAGCTCTCCGTATAGGCGATTTCTATCGTGAATTGCGGCAGAGGCTACCCGATAGGAAATCTTGCAAATCTACGATTATTTCCTAGCAATTTCTTTCAATTTTTGTTTTCTTCATACCATTCTTGCCTAGATCTATGCTTTGGTTTAGGTATTTGTTCAAGATTTGAGGAATTTTGGATTGTGTAGTTCAATCGATTTTTAGGGCATCTTCAAGATTTCACTTGTTTGAAACCCCCTCCAGTTGATGTGCATTGGAAGCGTCCCGTACTATCTTCTTCTATGCTTTAATTTTTGCAAGTGTTTTGTTGGATGTCGGCTTTCTTCTATTTTGCAAGCTTAATGGCTAATGGTGGAGTGGCAGTCACTCTCCCCAATCTCCATTTTACATCTTGTCCCCCGTGCAACCAAATCTTTTCTTGATGCACTCAAGAACAACCCCTCTTCAGAATCATTGGTCGGCCCGTCACCTTATGTAGGGGTAAATTGTCTTTAGTCTATACTCGGCAAAATCAAATCTTGGCAAAGTCATTTGAATATGCTTTAGTGGCTATATATATATATAATTCTTTTTTTAAATATCTGTTGGCATATTATATATGATCAAGAAATAGTACGACAGATGCGGTGTTGCAAAGCAATTTGTTCATATAATGACAAAGCTAACATAAATACTCAAAATTTAAATTATTATACTTAATTTAATGCTTATGAATTTTGTAATGTTAATTCTTTTATTAACAAAATTTTTATTACTAAATGTATATTTTGAATCTTTACTTTTAATTTAATTAATTTAATTAATTTAATTAATTATATATGTTACCATCCTCTAATTGCTATATTCTCTATTACATGGTTGCTCATTTATTGTAATTAGGTTTTCACAATGATTGTGTACTGAAGCCAGGCTACAATATCATTATATGTTAGTCAAAAAAATTTTTGATGACTTCTTCAATTCATTTTGGTTCTTTTTTTGTTATCCCTAGTGTTTTTCAAAAAATTGCCCTCATTACTAGAAAAAATCATAGTGTCTTGATGTTATTTAAAGACATTGATATTTAGCAATTATGTTTACAAGCTTTTTTTTTCCGAAAATATTATTCTCGTAGTTAAAATTTGATTTTCGTTATTTTAGACAAACATTTAACTCTTGGTATATTCAATGCTTAAAAATTAAATAATTTTGATAAACTATGTATATTTTTTTTGGTCCATTGACTTTTGTTTAAGTATGTTTTTTTGTCCCTCCCGTTAACTAACCGGTCCCCTTCCATTAAATTTTTTTTTTCGGCCAAAATTTCCAGTGGCCGCTTCTTGCCAATTCCCATGCCGCTAAATCCAGCATGGAATCGGCTACTGAAATGGCCGTTGGAAATGATTGCTGAATCCAACGAGAATCGATCGCTGGAAATTACAAGCGTCCAATTCCCACAGCTGGAATCGATCGCTGGAAATTACAAGCGTCCAATTCCCAGTGGAAATTGCGGCTGAATATAGCGGTCAATTCCAGCAAGAATCGCCAAAAAACTAAATTAATGGAATGAAACTGTGAGTTAACGAGAGGGACATAAAAAACCTTAAATAAAAACTAATGGATTAAAAATATTATTTACAAGCATTAAGGAGTATTTTGAACATTTTTCTAGAGTTAAGGGACCATTTTGATAATTTTCTCTTAATAAATTGAGACAAGTAAATTAAATTAGAAGTATAGTCTCTTGATTATTTAATTTAACCTATATAGTCTCAGACTATTCAATTTATCAAATTTCTCCTCAGATATACAATATGCTCAATTTAGTCTATAGCTAATCATTTTAAGATTAAATTAGTCCATAATATTTTTACTTGACTAAATTAAGCTAAAATAAGATAGTTGAGTGACTAAATTAATTATATTAATTAGTTGGGGCATCTAAGTTGAACAAATCGAGGAGTTTGGGACTTGAATGCTAAACATAAAATACTCGAGTGACTGCTATGACAAATTTATCAATTTGAGTGATTAAAAAACAAATCTAATTATCAATTGATAATTATCTTAAAAATTATACATTTTATAAGATACATATTAGTCAATTTTGTAAAATCTTATAAAATATTGATTTTTGCACTTCTTGCCACTTTATGAGCTTCATTAAACTATTTAAATTTTGATTAATTTTAATAATTTGATCTGTATTACAAATAAGTTCATAGTCCCTACATTATGATTACAATGTCATGACTTGCACATTGCTCAAACTTTTAACATAATATGCACTATTTTCTCCATTGTTTTTCCCTGTATCTCATTGGATAGATTTTCCAAAGCAATTGATTGAATTGCATCCTTGATAAACTACATTGACAATATTGATAATATGAATTTTTCAAATCAAAGGCATGATAAGAATTTGTTTTGATCTTAGTATCTACTACTGGATGGGGGGGGTAAATCTTGGTGGGGTTTGAGGCATGCACTAGAATGAGGTTTGTGCCAGATTGCAAGCGGATTTACTTGGAGGGCTTGTGCTAACTATCTAATGGCGATGATCAAGATTTATTGATAAGGAGGGATTGTATGCTCTGAGTGGAGAAAGGTATACGGATCAATTCATAATGGTGTGTTAGCCTAAAGTGCTGATTAAGGATGGTGGAGGTTAGTTTCTAGCTATTGTGAAGTGTAACCACGTCTATTCTTTGGGATGGACTATTTATTTGGGGATGGATGAGACAGAGTTCTTTTTCTGTTGAGAGTTGTAGGTTATTGAGAAGGGAGGTGGGAGGAGGTAGGGGTTGGCTGTAGATTAGATGAGAGAGATTTGCTTAATTTGGCAAAGGTGGTGGTCTTCACAACCTCCACCAAAAAGATGGCTACTCAAATTTAGGCAAACTTATAATTACATGTGATTAGAAAACTCATCTCGTTCATAAAGCTTTACATCGATGAGTGTATTGGTTGGCTGTAGTTTAGATGAGAGAAATATTTGTCTAATTTTGCAAAGATGGCGGTCTACACAAGCTCTACCCAAATAGAAGACTGCACAAACTTTATCGAACATATAATTACATGGTATGAGAAAACTATCTCATTATTATAGCTTAATTATTATGTACAAACCGTCAAGAATAAATAGCAGGGCTAATATTGAGAAGTAAAAGGGAATCAAATCTTCACTACTTAAAATTGTTTTTTCAAGAGGTTAGCGAAAGGTTGATTGAGGGAATATGTTTGATTTATTATATGTTTTTTCTCTTAATCAAGATACAATATAATAATACCCATAAAATATTATAAAATATTTGGGTGAACCTGGGACACGCTAAAATGGTAGTTTCAAAGTTGCCTTAAATATGTTATAAAATTTGCTCAAATAAATCACTTTCTAAAATAGAATAATTTAAAAACTGATTATGGTTATGTTGCTTCCAAAATTGCATCAAACATGCTAATTTGAGGTTGAAGCCTTGAATTGGTATGCATATCTATTGCAAGTTATATATGGACAATTCAAACATAAAAGGTGCTAAAAGTTATGACCTTCTAAATCTTTTTTTGATGATGATCACCCTCACCCTTACATTTATAAAGCTGTCCATCAACATAGCAAAATCTTGATACGGGTGCCACTCTATATAGTAGAAGTATTGCGGGATGTTGAACTAAAAAACTGTCCTGATAAGAATGCTTTTGTAGTCTGTTTTGCAATTGGGTCAGTTCTAAGCTCCATTATGAACTGTCTGAGGGATAATTAAACTTGTTATGTAGAGTATGATTGGTCACTTTGGCATGCTATTGTAATGAATTATCAATTCAAGTCTACAATAATTCTATTAGAGGATACAATACACCTAAAATTACTAGAAATGTCATTGAATTTCTTGTAGTATACTGTTTGATAGTTAAATTTGTTATGTAGAATATGATTAGTCACTCTGACATGATAGTATAATAAATGAATTATCAATTCAAGGGTTCTACAATAACTCTATTAAAGTATATGATACGCAAAGTATTAATAGATATGTCACTGAAGTTTTTGTTGCATACTGTTTGATTTGAAACAGTATCACCTGTGAATCTATGTGAAGTTATCAACTGTAAAATGTTTAATTACAATCCCTACAAGCCAATTTATTGAATTTAACTGCAATGTGACACGTATAAATATTCTTACAGCAAAAGATTTTCAAGTAATGATGTGTGCCATACACGTCACAGTTGGAGGGAAACTCTTGTTGTTACTGTGTTTAGTTGGGAAAAACTTTCCCATTCATGAAATACTTTTTTATTTCAATATTTTATCAATAGGTTCAGTTCTGGGATGGCATTTGAGCTTCTGACTTGAGAAGTGATTAACTTAGATGGACATTATTTTCTTATATGATTTAATGTTACCGCAGATTTGAAGTGCACTTATTAAAAACAACTGAAAATCCTTGAATTTTCTTGAATAATAAAGGCTGTTAAAACATGATTTGAATCAAAGATAAAGATGAAAAAAAAAGTCTTTCTATGTTTCCAAGTGTACTCTAGTTAAATTATTAATCTGATTAAGAATTTATGTAAAACCTTGTGTAGTTCCTGATGTTTGAGTATGATTCCTTACTTTTAATATCCAGCCAGGTGATGCCAAGGTTGTTAATCTTGTCAGCATTGGTGGTAAGAGGGTTATCAGAGGTGGAAACGCAATTGCTGATGGTCAAATTGGTGTTGTCAGGATTGACATGATCCTGGAAGATGTTAAAACTCGGGGATTTGGAAATATAGTTCAGTCGGATGTCAGGTTTATATTTTATCGTATTTTCTTATGATGCTTGGTGCTGATGTTCTTACTGTATTTTCTTACGATGCTTTTTTGTCATTCATTTTGACTTCTGCCCTAAAAATGGGATGCTAAAGTACTTTATGTATTCATTTTAGTTACTTCTCAATATGAATTAAATACTATGGTTCCACTTGGAGTTGCATAACTTAGCTGTCATTTATTGCTTGTAAATCCTTCAAAATGTTGAAGGCTTAAGATTGCGCTTGATCTTGAATAATTGGTGCAGTGAAGGTGTCACTGGGGATAATCCTGTCTTCACAACTGAAATATCACGTGAAATTTATGCAAACCTCTATGGACCAACTACCAGTGACAAGATCCGTCTTGGAGACACTGAATTGTATGCAGAAATTGAAAGGGACTTCGCTGCTTATGGTGATGAAAGTGTATTTGGTGGTGGAAAAGTTCTACGTGATGGGATGGGACAATCGTCAGGCTATTCTTCTCTCTCTTGTCTTGAGTTGGTCATCACAAATGCTGTCATTATTGATTACACGGGAATATACAAAGCAGATATTGGCATCAAAGGAGGTTTTATTGTTGGAATTGGAAAGGCTGGGAATCCTGATATTATGGATGCAGTACACTCATGTATGATTGTAGGGGTACATCTCTTTTCAACTGTGCAAGGTTTATGTTTCCTAAGTAGCGAATTGTAATTGGATTTATTCTTGCAGGTTAATACTGAAGTTATTGCTGCAGAAGGCATGATTATAACTGTCGGAGGGATAGACTGTCATATCCACTTCATATGTCCTCAGCTGGCACAAGAGGCAATAACAAGTGGTTGGTGTTTTTTTTTCTCATAGATTGGATCAATTTGGAGCATTGCAAATTTATTCTTGTCGACTATGCCTTGTTTCATTTTGGAGTATAGTGAGATTTGGTGTCTTACGATCATATATGGAGTAGTACTACAAAGCATGTAGGAGTAGTTTTGAAATTTAACTAACTAACAATAGAAAATAGATTTGTAGTACATAAATTGATGAACTAGTTGAAGAACTCTTTCTTCTGTAGAAAGGAGTCTTGTGGTGAAGCTTCAAGTTCAGACCTAAATGCAGGATGCAGAGGAGGAGCTTAGTCAGGAAGTTCAATGAACATAAGTTTAAGCTAAGGCGAGGAAATGAGAAGATTTAGTGTTGGAGTTGTGGTATGAAATGACATATCAAGAAGGATTCTTACACTCTGAAGAAGTCAGGTAGCAAAAACTAGGATGAGAGTCAACCTGCAAATGTCTCAACAGAAAATGACCAAGATGCACTGATCATATAATTAGTCATCACTGAATCCTGGGTTGTGGATTCAGGTGCATCATTTCATGAAAATCCAAGCAAGGATTCATTCAAAAGTTACACTCAAGATGATATGGAAAATGTCTATTTGGGAGATGCTAAAGCATGCAAGATTGCAGGTAGAGATGATGTGGATGCCAACTTCTCGAATAGATTTGTATGGCAATTGAAAGATGCTAGACATGTTCCATGTATGAAGAGAAACCTAATCTCTGTAAGCCAGTTAGCGCGCACAAGTTATATTACATCCTTCATAGGAGACTCTTGGAAATATGGAGGGACATTTTACTTGATTAATAAAGTGGTTTTTCCCATCTTTGAATTTTTCATACAAATCTTATTCTTTGGATGTTATTTTTGTGAACTATAATTGTATTTATTTTGCAGTTTGCTCAAGATTCTTCTGCAATTGATACCAAAGCATGGTATTGTTAGTTTGAGGTGGAGGAATGATAGATGAAATGAGATACAAGATCTGAAAGCTCAATGGTGCGAACTTTGCTTTTTGAAGATGCAAATGGAGGATTTGCTGTATTAAAAGAAATTGTACTTGTCATTAGGAGGTGCCGACACACGACCTTAAAATATGAGTAATTTAGGAACTGCAAATTCTTGATAGAACAACCCTTGGTTTGATTCACCTTTCGTTATCTTCATTTGTTGCTTTCAATATAGCCAATGAGAAAATAACTCTTGAACTCATGGCCCTTACAAGAATTTATGAAAAGCCTTCGGCTTCTAACAAGATTTTCTTGATCAAGCAGCTATTCAATATGAAGATGGTAGACGATTCTGTGGAAGAACTTTTGAGAAATATCTATTTGGGAGTTGTAAAGTATGCAACATTGAAGGTAAAGGTGATTTGGATATCTGGTTCTCGAGTAGATCTATATGGAAATTGAAGATATTAGACATGTTCTATGCCTATAAAGAAACCTAATCTTTGTAATCCAGTTAGCCCGCACAAGCTATGTTATATCATTCATAGGAAACTCTTGGAAATATGGAAGAGACATTTTACTTGATCAATAAAGTGTCTGATTCTTTTACAGTAGCAGAAAATAAGACTGATGCTTGTCTTTGTCATCAAAGACTCAGTCATATGTGTGAAAAAGGGATGAAGTCACTACTAGTTATTTAAAATCTATGAACTTGGAGTTTTGTGAAGATAGTGTCTATGGAAAATAGAGGAAAGCAAGCTTCTCAAAAAGTTGGAGAGACTAGAAGTCACATAAACTTGAACTAGTGCATAGATGTATGGGGTCGAGCTCCCTTTTCTTCTCTTGGAGGATTCACGTACTTTATCATCTTTATTGATGATTATACCAGAAGGTATGGATAGATTTCTTGAAACACAAGTCTGATGTGTTTGTTGTGTTCAAGAAGTGGCTAGCTATGGTACGGGCTTGAAGCTCAAGTGTCTAAGTTATGATAATGGTAGCGAGTACTATGAGAAAAAGTTCAAAAAAATTTGTGCTTTGATTGTAATCAAATTCGAGTTTATTGTTTAAGAAATCCACTCCACGGAAGAATGGTATTGCAGAGCGAATGAACAGAAGTATCACTGAACATGCTTCTAACATGCAACTACATGCTGGTTTCCCAAAATAGTTCTGGGCATATGCAGTGTATACAATGATGCATTTAATTAATCGAGGACCATCAGTTCTTTTGAAAGAAGGAATACCCCGAGGAAGCTTGGTGTGGAAAAGACGTGAAATTGTCTCACCTAAATATTTTTGGTTGTTCATCTTATGTTCATGTTGATGCAGAATATTTGAGTAAACTTGATCCAAAGGCTATCATATGTACCTTCATTGGATATGCAGGTATACAATGATGCATTTAATTAATTGGGGACTATCAGTTTTTTTGAAAGAAGGAATACACAAGGAAGCCTAGTGTGGAAAATAAGTGAAATTATCTCACTTGAATGTTTTTTGTTGTTCCTCTTTTGTTCATGTTGATGCAATCTGAAAGTATGCTTGATCCAAAGGCTATCATGTGTATCTTCATTGGATATGACTTGAATGAGCTTGACTATAGATTCTGATATTATTAGAATCATAATATCACCAAAATCAAATATGTCACATTCAATGAGAATGAGATGTACAATGACATAAATGGGATCTATACTGATGCAAAAGGAGCTTCATATGATTCAATCAAGTGTGCTTAAATAGGGGATACCAATGAGCAGGATCTTGCTCATGAAGATGGAGTGCATGCAGTTCCTCAGACATCTTTCACTAAACTCAGAAGATTCACTAGAATTTAAAAACCTACATAGAGATACTCTCCTCCTTTTTACTATTTGTTGCTTACATATAGTAGTGAACCAAAATGTTATGATGAGACAACAAGTTGATGATTTAAGCAAATGGTAGTTAGCAATGAATGATCAGATGAACTCACTTATGTCAAACCAGAAATAGAATTTGGCTGACTTCTAGATGGAAAGAAGGTTCTCCATAACAAATGGCTCTACAAGCTAAAAGAAGAACCTGATGGTAGCAAAAACTATAAGGCAAGGATAGTGATGAAAAATTTTCAGCAAAAGTAAGTAGTTGACTATAATGAAATATTTGCTCAAGTAGTGAAAATGCATCTATTAAAGTGGTACAAAAGATTTGACATGCTTATGTTAGACACTGGGTACAAAAGGTGCCAAGTAGATCATTGTTGCTTCACTAAGCAATTTGACATCCCTTATATTACTCTATTGATGTATGTAAATGACATGTTTATTGCCATATCAAATATGGAGGAGATCAAAATACTAAGAACATAGCTATCAAAAGAGTTTGACAGTAGGACTTGGGTTCAACAAAGCAGATATTCGAGATGAGATTTAATAGGTAGAGGGGTGCACATACACTAAAGCTATCTCAATAGAATATGTTAAAAATGTGCTAAAGATTTAACATGAGTGAGGCAAACCCTATTTGTATACCTTTAGCAAGTCACTTCTGATTGTCAAAAGAGCATAACACATTCAGTGGAATGAAAACATATGAGAGTTTGTTATGCTTCATCTGCTGGTAGCTTGATGTATGCCATGATATGCACAAGACCGGACATAACACATTCAATGGGAGTAGTCAGCAGGTTTATGAGTAATCCCGACAAGCACCATTGGGAGGCGGTAAAATAGATTTTTAAATGCTTGATAGATACTGTTGGCAAAGCATTTTGCTTTGTGAAGCCAAGTATTGAACTACAAGGATATGTAGATTCAAATATAGTTGGAGATATTGATTTCATGAGGAGCACAATCAATAATGTGTTTACATTGGGTAGTGTTGCGATGAGTTTGTGTCTCTAGGCTACAGAAGATAATTTTACTATATACCACAGAGGTAGAGTATGCCGCCATCATGGAAGAGAGCAAGGAGATGATATGGCTGAAGAGTTTTTTTGCTTAATTATACAAGGGGCAAGAGGCTGGAAAATTGCACAGTGACAATATGAGTGCAATTCATCTAGCCCAAAATGCAGCTTTATATGCTAGAATGAAGCACATCTAGTTGTGGTACTATTTAATCCGAACACTGCTAGAAGGTGATCAATTGTCATTAATGAACGTGGAGAAATTGAAGCTGTGTACAGCTTTAGTTGGCCTTGGAACGTGATAAGATGTCGATTGGAGATTGCTGCTGAGGTTCCATGCCTGTGAATTTAGGGGATACGTTACATTGAGAGCATTAGTCTGTTCAAGCAAAAATTTGTATTAAGGTACTATTTCATTCGTATACGTCTATTTCATTTAGTTTCATCTGATCATCTCTTGATTTATCATAAATCTAAAGTTATGTTGAATCTTGCTTTTATCCTTTATTTTATGAAGAAAAATAACACAAGACATTCCTTAAAAATACAAACTTAAATTGAAGCGACTGAAAATTTATTTGTTACAACTAATAAGAAAATATGATAGATATTATATGGTATTAAAATCTATTTATGCGGGATATTATTGCGATTCACCCTTTCATCTTGATGGGGCAATCAAAATGAGACATCTTGTGTGTTTATCTTTGTTTCCGTAAATTTGCTTAAAAAATTTTAAATAACAAAAAATCAGCAGAAAATGTGACCATTTTAAATGGTGAATATCATTAAAGAAATTTTCAACCTTAAAATGGTCTTGTTTGTTGGGTTATAAATAATCTTTGATGCTGTAACAACTATTTTACTAATCTCCATTGTTAGAAGTGCTAAAATTTTGTATGAACACAAGGGTAGAAAAAGTCCTTAGTTTAGAAGTAGTAGATAAAATGAAATTAAAAATTAATTTAGTAAATTGTTAAAAAAATTGAATAATCTATTTCAATCATATAGATTGCCATGTGAGGGCAACATGATTTACAAAATCTCACCAGAAAATAAATTTGTTCGGTAATTAATTGAGAGTGAATTGAAAAACAAATTGATTGAAAAATTTTCATTTAAATATTAAATTTACCTTAATAAAATATTTTCCTTGAATAAATCACTTGATTTTCAGGATACTTGTGTCTCCTGTATGAGTCAAAATACTTGATTAAAGTATATTTGAATTGGAATTATAAATCTCTTGGTTTGAGTATTTGAATATGGGAAGGGGTTTAAGCCATATCAGAATTTTGACTACAAAAATATTTTCTATTTCAATGAACTTGACAATTTGTTACATGAACGAATTTTAAGTATATTTGTGAATACTTATGATTCTTTTAAAGATTGAATGCACAAAACACAAGATTACAAAGTCTCCTACATAAATTTTTTAGTGTTTTAGCCAAACATATAGGTACATACAAAATTGTTTTGAAAAAAGAAATGGAAATTATGTCATAGAATAAAATGAAAAATATAATTAGCAAAAAATTTTCAAATTTATCTTTTGGCACTGACATAACCAATGTCACATTTCTTGTAATAATTGTTAATTTTTTTCAACAAATGTTCCAACATCAAGTTGTGAATTTTTGCTTGTTCGCTTTCACCTAGAACATTAAAATCGAGAGTTTTGTCTACATCAAAAGAGATGATACCAATATATGCCAAACAAATTATCATTTTCTTACGATATTCCTGTTTTAGCTCTCAACAAAAATGTTCTTTTGAGGAGTACACTTCTTTTCCAAAGTTTTCTGCTCGACTCAAATTTTCATCGGAAATTATTAAATATGCTTTGGAGATAGCTCAGTTAGGACTGAATCATTTGTAATGAGGATAGACAATCATTTGTAAGACGCATCATGAGTGTCCTTAATTGCTCGAACCATATAAATACTTTCATTGCGACGTGTTGGAGGACATATTGTCAATTCTCTTAACAGTTAAAGCTAAAAATATCATAGTAATTTATAGATTCATTTCACTATTTTCATTGATTTGACATTTGAGGACCATGGCAAAAGAATGTGTTCTTTCATCATTATGAAGCCATTGAAATCTCACGATCATTTTCCCCTAGAGAAAATTATCAAAATGGCATTCGGCTCTTACAAAATATTCAATTTAATCATTAACTGTTGCAAATAATATTTTTGTTCCTTAATTTTTATGTAAATATTTATTTTTGTTCCTATGCCGTTAATTTTGATAGAACTCGTTAAATATTAAAGGTAAAATTGTCATTTTAGAATTTAACTAATTAAATTTTATAGGTATCATACTCTCAAATTTTTCTTAAATATTAAGCGATAAGTATTAAATATGAGGCGGGCGAATTTTTATATCCTATGATAACCTCAGGCTAATAAAATTCTTTTAAGTATTAGAAGCCCCGCCCCCCTGCTTCCCAGGATCGCAACACAACGCTCGAGCCTTTCAATCTCCAGGATCAGCGTCTTCTTCATATCGTTTTCCTTTACGATGTGACTTTGGAAAGGAATTTGGGCCTCCATCAAAGGCTAAGCGAGGTTGAGCTCCATCCTTTCTCATTAACGGGATCTCTTCAATTTCACGCACGAGGAAGTTTGGATTGACGGAGATGAGAGGACCAAAAATAATAAATTTTATAATAGTGCTCCAATACTTTTTTAATCTCTTCACTTTTATAATTTTCAGAATAGTTCATTAATTCTTAAAATAATAATAACAATAATAGTTTCGGATAATTAGCAATCGAATGCATAATTGGATGTCTAACAGGTGAAGTAGATACATGCATTAGCCTAAAAGCTCTAAAGTTGTTGCATTGAAAACAACAAAAAAGTTTGCAACTACCAAATTTTATACAAAAAGTTTCTGTGATAAGGTCATATTTTTTCACTTATTTATAATACTTATCACTTAATATTAAAAAAATGAGAGTATCACACTCAAATAATTTTATTAGCTAAATTCTAAAAAAACAAATTTACCGTTCATATGTAATAGTTTCTATCCAACTTAACAGCATGAGACCAAAAAATATTTATATAAAAGACAATGGGCAAAAAAATTATTTGTAAAAGTCAATGACTAAATTGAATATTTTGCAAAAGCCAAGGGACCGTTTAGATAATTTTTTGTTTTCCCCAATTTATGGTTTGACTAAAAGCTATGAATATATGGCTAAATAAATCATTGATTTTATTGGGGAACATGCCATAGGGAGATCCCAAATAACTCAGACCATGAAGAGGATGGTAGATATAGAGATGAGATATCTTGGAAATTGATGAAAATTAGTTTATTGGTCATAGTTAGCATGATTTTCTCTAGTGGAAAGCTTTCACTAGCGCTAAATTTGATTGTCCTGCATTTACCTCTATTTACAAGTGTTGTTCCTCCTTAATACAGTGCAATTGTTAATGTCTACTCCTCTCCACTCATTTAATAGCTCGTTCTCTCTCTTTATCCTTCTCCCTATTTATATCTCTGTCTTTATCCTTCTCCCTCTTTATATCTCTCTCATTATCTCTCTCTCTCCCTCTCTCGCTTGTTAACGCTCTCTTGCTTATTATCCCTCTCTCTCTCTATCTCCCCTTTCAGACATGCTCATAATAGTGCATCAGTATATTCTTTCAAATGTCAATTTAAAATAAAAGTAAAAAGGTAATATTAGTACTATTTGCATATTACTGTTGTTTTCCTTTCATGATGCTCAAATCTCAAGACACTTAACATGCAAAAAGGTAAACCAATTTTAAATAAACTTGTTACTTGCATTAATAACTTTATCAGTAAATTCTTTCTTGGCATATTATGTTAATTATATCCTTTATGGGTATTACAACATGCTCTCGATCTTCCCAAAGAATTTAATATTTATACATGAATCTTAGAATTGTGTATGAAGTTCGTCCACTGGATGATAAAATATCTCACATCAGCTACAAGGAAATATCTTTTCTACAAATATAGGTCAATTAGAGATGTTAAACTATTTAGCAATGCACATGTAATTCTTCTATTTACATAAGTAGAGCAGTCTCTAGATTTTTCAATTTTATGCTGAGAATCATTGTTATAAAAGTATAAATGTTGAAAAAAAGATATTGAGCTATTACTCATGGGATAATTGAATGAATATAAAGCTGAAGAACTCTGTCAGAGCTTCATAAATTTATCAAAAGTTCTTTTGTGACGATCTATCTGTTTTTTGGCTTTAGATATGATTTATCATGGTCGTAGAAAACATCTATAAATTGTTCAACTTTTTGTTTAAAGTGATAAATGTGTTTACATACTTTTTCACAAGTCTACTATTTTTCAAGTTCTCGATATTTTTTATCTATGCACTTTTTTGAGGATCCATTGAGCCTTTGAAATTTGGCCTCAACAAAATTTTCAGTTTAATTTGAGGGAGAGTATAGGATTTCCTATTGTTTGATAAAACCAAATTACAATCATTCATGACTTGCTAATGGATCATAACTCTTGCCAATTATCTATTACCCATGGATTATAATCTCTATCTAGCTATTGCAAAAAGTTTCAATTTTTCTTATAAGATATTTTTCTTTCTTGTATAGTTGTTGATAGGATTGCTTAAAAATTTACCATTTTTCCTTTAAACTTTTCCTTTGATATATACTTGAATTTATTTTGCCAACTTAGTTGATATTGCAATGTTAATTATGCAGGGATAACAACATTGGTGGGAGGTGGGACAGGACCTGCTGATGGCACTCGTGCAACCACCTGTACGCCTGCTCCATTCCATATGCAAATGATGCTGCAGTCAACTGATGACTTGCCGATAAACACTGGTTTCACAGGCAAGGTATTTTTTTCTTGCTTACGCCGTATATGCCTCATTTCGGTAGGGGTTGGTTTGACAAAAATCTTGAAGACTTGCTTGTTTGTAGGCCTATTGAACTTGCAATGTTTTTCTTGAAATTTAAAAACTTAACAAATTTACATATAAATCCCATACAATATTCTTATATAAGTTATTAAAAAATACTTGAATTTATTTTGCTAACTTGGTTGATATTGCAATGTTAATTATGCAGGGATAACAACATTGGTGGGAGGTGGGACAGGACCTGCTGATGGCACTCGTGCAACCACCTGTACGCCTGCTCCATTCCATATGCAAATGATGCTGCAGTCAACTGATGACTTGCCGATAAACACTGGTTTCACAGGCAAGGTATTTTTTTATTGCTTACGCCGTATATGCTTCATTTCGGTAGGGGTTGGTTTGACAAAAATCTTGAAGACTTGCTTGTTTGTAGGCCTATTGAACTTGCAATGTTTTTCTTGAAATTTAAAAACTTAACAAATTTACGTATAAATCCCATACAGTATTCTTGTATAAGTTATTAAAAAATAAATAATCTTTCTGTTATAATTTGAGAAACAAAGTTCACTAATTTTAATCCAAAACCATAGTTCACAAATTTTACTTATACTCATATTTTCTTAAACATTTGGTTGTCTCATTTTAACTTGTTAATACAGAAATTTAATTATTAACATTTTCACACTTAAATTTCAACTTCAAAATTTTGTACCATTTTATTTCCATTGTTTACTGTGTCATTAAAAAAATGCCTTATTGATCCCGAGCAACTACAGATTTGGAATTGTTGTCTGAAAGCTTTTGTTAATTTTGATTGAAGAGATGGAAAAAATCCAGCGAGTAATTATACTTTTGTTTAGCCTACATCTTTTGCATTGGTTCAACTAAAATGTTTTTTTTGGCTGAATTACATCTAAATTGTTATTTTCAAATTTTTTTGTTAATCACAAGGGTCCTTCACTCTATTGTAACACATGCCACTATTTCTTCACAATGAATTAGACAAGGGCTTAATATCTTCACATGCCACTATTTCCCCATGGATATTGTAACACAGCATACATTGTACAAAGAGCTCCCCATAAATGGCATGCCAAGCGTGCCACTCATTCTGAACTCAATGAATTAGATCAAAGTTCAGATGGGAGCTTAAGTCCACTCTACCTGAAGGAGATAAGGGGTTGGTTGATATGTTTTTATTTTCTAAAAATGTTTAGAAGATGCATGCTGAAGGCTTGTGAGATTGCATTTATTATCAACATTGCTTGAATCAAGATCGTTGGAGATCACCGTGTTTACTCCATGTTATTATTCTCCTCTGCTAGCCGTGAAATTTCAACATGCGATAACCTTTATATTTTGTACAACGACCTCACTATCAATGCTTTTTTTTGTGACGAGAGGTTTAGGTTTTTCCTTATGTTTCAGATTTTTAAGGAACCTGTCACTATGGGTTCGTTAATAAAGTTTTGGTACTTGATATCTGATTATATATTGTGTTACTGCATTAGAGTTTCTATTGAATATAATGTAATACCTCAATTTTTTTATTTTCTAAAATAGATAAGCCTAGTTAATTTAGGTTTTAATGGTCACTTAGAAATTTTGATTTTATTTTAGGTTATACATGACCATGAAAAGAAAAAGAGGACTTGGCCTAGCACTTTCAGAAGAGTTATAACTTTGTTTGTTACAAGGAGGGTTGTGATTGTACTAAGCTTTTCAATATAGTATAGATACTCTGCTACCAATTGAGAATGGATGTGCTGTGTCAACGGAAAGGAAAACTCAGTTCTTTGCTGCATAGAAGCAAAGGAGGCTCAATGCAAAGTGAAGAAGAAGAAATAAATCACGGTAATTGCTACAAATAAAGAGAAGAACATTCAATTCTGGGAAGTATATAGAGGAGAAACAGTGCGATACATCTGTAAAGAGAAGAAGTAAATGTATTTTATAGAAAATAAAAATGTAATCTCAAATCAAAACACAAGTTAACAACTCCGTGGAAAGGAAGCTTTATAATTTATTGTTGGAAGCACTGTTTCACATGTATGTGAGCAAGAATTACAATAAAATTCCCATACTTTATTTGAATAGCTTGAAGATTACGTATTTGTATATGAGACATCTTTCCATGTCGAAGAAGCTCTTAAATTCTTGAATTCCCAAAAAACTGCTAAGGCTATTCATATATGAAATGTAGTAGTAGAATGAAAATTGTTAACTAATATACCATCTTACGTAATTTATATATCATCTTACGTAATTTGCACCATTACTTTTTCCAAGAATCTTTTTGACGACAATTTTATTATCTTTTTACTTTTCAATTAACATTTATTTCCTGCCAACATGTGTGGTATTACTCTTTTTTTATAATGTTAAAAAAAAGAGTTTTGGTTGTGAAACTCGTACATATATATTAAAAAAAATAGTGATCAGACTAATTAATTAGAGTTGGAAGTCTGAAAGGAGGAACAAACCTATAAACCATGTTAAATATTTATAGAATTGTGCTGTTGTTGATTAGTGATATAAGTCTTATGCTGTATAATTTTTTTTAAAGCAAATTGGTGATTATATCATATTATATTTTAAAGATTATGCGTGGATTCTTATGATGGATTGTTGTGAACTTTCTTTTTGTTAAGATTTTCTTTTGCCATCCAACTTTTGTTCCTACTTTGGTTTATTATTTGTTTGGTCCAGTTGTGACATATCCCAAACAAATTTATTTATGCTATTGGGACCTTCATTTGCTGCCAAGTCTTATCTGAAAAATGTGGTTCCTAAAATGGAAATATTCGGATGAAAAACTATGGAAAAGCATGAGAACAAAGGCAATTGTTTTGGCATTGGCATGAGTACTTTCAAATGAACCCAAGGTCTCTTTAAGAATATTGGCAATGTATTTGCATAAGGCGTTAATGGTTTTGACGACAACAATTATTGTAGCGGGTTTGTGAGTCGTATTGTTGATTGAAGTTGCAAGTCATACTTCATGGCCCAATCATATACATACAAACTAGAGTTAACAAATTTCATTAACTTAAAGTATTTATCTGGGCTTTGGATGGCCTTGGTACTACTAATTTAGAATGTGCTCTGTTAATTTTTTATGTTTTGTTGCATGTATATTTATTAATGTATTTGATGAAATTATTGTATCAGCCGAGCTTAATGCATTCAATTTACGATTGATAAAAAGCAATTGAGAAGTTCGGAATTCACTTTTTTCTCTTTTTTTAATGGGATCATTTATTCTCATGGATCAAACAGGGTAATACTGCAAAACCAGATGGATTAGTGGAGATCATAGAGGCTGGAGCTATGGGTTTAAAGCTGCATGAAGATTGGGGAAGTACCCCTGCAGTAATTGATAATTGTTTAGCACTTGCAGAACTTTTTGACATCTAGGTAATTTAGTTAATTTCTAGTATTGTTAATAAATCTAATGGCCAAACGTATGTATTTGTTAATGGCTTCATTTTAAATGAGCAGGTTTATATTCACACCGACACATTGAATGAATCTGGATGTGTGGAGCACACTATAGCTGCATTTAGGGATAGAACAATACATACTTACCACAGGTACGACTTTTTGTTTTTTGTATCAATTTTAAATCATTTATAGCTTTAGCCCTGAAATTTTCTCCTGCTGCTTAAACACATATAGAGCAAGCGCTGATTTTTATTTTTTGGAACCAATTAGTAAATATATTTATTACTTGATTGAACATACTTAATATAAATGGTACATGGGCTATTTATCCAGGACTTTTTTATTGAATTTTGTTGCTGCCTTATAATGGAAGGTGGTTTAGAACTAAGACTATGTAATACAAATGATAATTACAAAATATATGTATAATACGCAAAAGCATTTTGGATTCACTATTCATAAAAATTTTAATTTGGGAAACGTGCATTTTTTCCAATGAAAAAATCAGGCTAGACCAGCCGGTTTGACCGGTTTAACCGTGAACCGGACAGAATCCTGGTTTAAAAAGTCGGTTAAACTATGTTTTATGGAGCCGAGTAAAAATTGGTCGTTTTTAAAGTTAAACAGATCGTAATATCGATCCGGTTTATTTAAACTTGGTGGTTGCTTCAGCGTGACTTTCTTTTCAAGATGCTTTAACTTCTCGGGGCGATTGATGTGGGTATTAAACCAACCTAATTTATTTGATAGAAACCGAATCTTATTCTTTTTAGTGATACAATCCAAAGGTTGGCAAAACTAGTTTTCTCTCGTTGGGAAATTTACTAATGGGAAACCATCGATGGCGGGATGATATAGCGGGGTTGATTATCATATCAATTTTAAGCTATAAAATGAAGTCGATTACACCAGAATATTTTCAAGAGGCTCATATTTCACTGAGAACTCACATAAAAGTTTTGAATGGATGCTGCCTTTTATTCCAAGAACTGAACCTCCCATTGTCCCAATCTAGGTAAACTTTCCTTTTCTCAAGATTCATATGATGACACTCAATGTTGTTTGCATTGGGGTCTTATTTTGGAAAGCCGCTCTAAGTCGACTTCGCTACCCGCTAATCTTCTCTGATTTTTGGTGGCGCGTGCGTATTGGTTAAAATTGATCTCAGTAAAAAGTTTAAATCATAAATTTGGATTGGAATTGAGAACAAATATATGCAAGAATGTACCTTTGAAAACAATCCTTTATATTATACACACTGTTTGACTATAGGGCACGACGAGGCTTCCTAGTTTCGCCTTCATCCTCAATTTATAGAAAAAACTATAAGGAACGTGTCTTATTCTACTATTCAATTTTAAATTCCAAAAGGGAACACCAATGGATGACACGTGATAATACGCCTAATTTGAATGAAAATGTAAAGGAAGTTACTACTTTAGTTGATGAAGGGGTTGAAAATGTTTGTCCTTTGGAGACCACTCCAGCGGTTGCGGCTGGGACAAAAAAATTAAATTAAGAGATGGACGAGCATGAGGAGGCTGAAGATTATGAATCATTGCTTGTTTTGATTAATGGCCAACTGAACCCCGCTTGGTCCCATGGGAGGGAGTGACAAGTTAGGCGTTCGATCACTTTTCTAGGAGAGACTAAAAGGTAAATTTAAGTCAATCCAAGAACTCTTGCAGATGAGGGCAAAAACTGTTGAGGTTCCAGATGATGTCGTGGCCTCTCACCCATGGATAGTTGTGCGGATCAATGGAG
This sequence comes from Gastrodia elata, assembly GCA_016760335.1. Taxonomy (NCBI): domain Eukaryota; kingdom Viridiplantae; phylum Streptophyta; class Magnoliopsida; order Asparagales; family Orchidaceae; genus Gastrodia; species Gastrodia elata. Next base: position 20,429,504 of record CM028676.1, on the reverse strand, counting down.
ATAAATCGGATTTGAATATGCCAGATGCTCCTTTGACCATGCTTCAGAAAATGGCTACCAAAATTTTTGAAGTGCTATGGGATAGATCCTTAAAGGAAAACTCAGCCCTCAATATATTTGTTGAGGAATTCACTCCATCAAAGGTAGGGACGATTGATTTTAAAGAGGTTTTGATGAATTCTATGCAATGCTGAGGAGGATTCTTCAATATCAAAAGAAAGAATATGCTGGAAGTAAAAGATAGGCTCGCAAGAAAAAAATGAAAAAAAAAATGAGTGGATCTAAATTCCGTTATAATCTCTTATATCGTAGAAGAACTACATGGGATACAAAGCTCGAGTGAAAATGTAGTTATCATAATTTTTTAGCTTCATTTCTTGTATTGGAATCTTCTCTGTGAGATTCACTTGGAAGTTTGATGACCATTTTGATTTCTTTTATGTTATTTTATTTCTCTTATTTTTCTTTCATTTTTGTTTTGAGTTCATCAAGCCGTATCTATTGTACTTTTTTATCAAATATATAAAATGTCTGCAGATGAATATATATATTGTGGTGAATTTTGTTTAAATTTTGTATAAAAATGAATATAAATTTTGAAGTAAATATGAATTTAAATGTTTTGATTGCTACTTTTGTCCACTATCTAGATCACCCTCAATTTAGGATTTAACACTAATTAAAATCCAAATACAAAATATATATTCAGCGGTTTAGTCTTTTGCTTATGTGTGTCACTAAGTCAAAATCGATTGAGATTCACTCAAGTCTTTTGCGTATGTCTTTTGCTTATAAAGAGTATATCTTGCTTTCTCCCAAAGTAAGAATAAAAAAATGCAATAATGAAATATAGAGCAAAAAATTAAAAATATCTTGCAAGAATTTCTTGTGCTTGCAAATTGGACATCCCTTAAATATCTTAAAAGTACATTTGAATATTTCTTTTTAAAATTATGTGAGATGTTGGAAGAGTAGCTCAAAATAATTGTGATTTACATGCAGAGTCAAAGTGCTAAAAAAGTTAAGATTAATTAAATGATAAGGCATTTTTAAATTTTAGCTAGTTGAAGCATATTATTAATTGATATTAAAAATGAAAATTTAAACATTTAGTTTGGTAATAATAGTAAGTCTTAACATATAGTTCCTATTTCAGATTCATTGAACAAACTCTTAGTCTTTCATTTATAACCGCTCATCTACCTTAACATTTTTTATTATATCAACATGATTTTGGTCTACTAGCTAACATTTTACCCATCTAATTTGGCTAATCTTATAACTGTTTTGCAAGACTTATTTTAAAGAAATTTCTTTTCAAAATTTGTATAAATAATGAAAATTTATGGAAAATATTGAATATTCATAAATTTAAATGAAAATATTTAAATTTTAGCTATTAAATTTTGATATATCTTATGTTACAAATGTTTTTGATAAAATTTATGTCATATATATTGATTTTCATAGCTAATTTGCAGGGCACAAATTGAATTTGGAAAATTGTTTTACTTTTATGCAAACTTTCAATCATTTTCATACTTGATTCATGCCTATTATAGGATGCTAGATTTATTCTTATAAGAACGATTTGCGTACTCCTACCTGACTGGTAAACTGAAATTTTTTTCAGGTTTTGATAATTAAAGCTTAGAAGATCTGTCAAATAAAAGAAGAAGAAATAAAGAAGAGTGAGAATGTGAAAATTTTATCTTTATTGTAAATATTAAACTTTGTATTTCATATGTATGGCTCTGAATGTAAATGTGGATATTCATGTATTTTGTTTTCCTTATTTTCATAAATGAATATTTCCAATTGTATGAATCATTTTTCTTAAAAAGACTTTCGAACTTTGGTCCCCGGTCGCCACACTACCACATATTCGCAAAACAAGAAAATTTCATTGCACTTCATGTATCATGGAAAAAATCACCGCTCACCTTTTTTGAATTCAATAAATCATTATACGATATATTACATTTGTTGCATTTCAATGTTTGGGGACCCTCCCCTAATGCATCTATTGGTTATTAATACTACATCTTGCTCGTGGATGATTTCTCCCAGTTTTGTTGGGTATTTTCAATGCACCCTAAATTTGAAACCACATCTCTTGCTACACTAATCCAAATTTTGGAAAAAAACTTCGAAAAAAAGTTCAAAATTCTCATAACTCTTTCCTACATAATAACAGTATCAAACACCAATAATCTTGCGCTTACACACCCCAACAAAACGTAGTTGCCGAAAGAAAATACCAACATCTCCTAGAAACCATTCAATCCCTTCTCCAAACATCCAAGTAACCAAATACCTATTGGGTCGATGCTCTCCTAACCTCCACATGCCTCAAACCAGCTACCGTCACACAACCAATATTCTATCGCCATACAAACATCTCTTCAAACAAAAACTAACATACCAACACCTCAAGATATTTAGGTGTTTATGCTTTCCCCTCCCCCCACAAATGCACTAAACATGATCCAAAATCCAAACCCTGCATTTTTCTTGGCTATTCCAACAACTCCAAAGGCTATAATTTCCTCAACACTGAAACCGGACAGAAACTCATATATGGAATTGTTCAATTTTTGGAAAACAACTAATTACAAACCCCATCCACATCCACCACTCCACCTTTAGCCGACACCTCCTCTCCACCATCTCCCCTTGTGCCCAACACCAATAATTCGTCTAAAATCCCACATTCAGTCGTCCGAACTACCCCCACTACATCCCAAAATCAACTCACCAATTCAGTCCCAAATTCGGCCAACAGTAGCCTCCCTCCCCACCTCCCCACAAACCCTGCATACACCACCCATCAGAACCGAACCTACATCTATCAAAATCGAACATACATCTACCAGAATCAAACCCTGCCAATCACTCGTCAACTCCGCTACCTCAGCCCACTATCCTTCCATCACCATCCACCCAATGACGACAAGATTAAAAATCGGTCATCTCAAACCTCATCAAATCATGAACCTCACTATACAAAACATTTCCCTATATCCCATAACCTAAACCCAGGTCGCAAAATTCCCTCATTGGCAATCCACCATGCTCCACAAAATCCATGTCCTTCAGGCTCAACACCTGGGACCTTGTTCCCAAACCTAGAAATTGGCAAGTTCTTGGTTGCAGGTGGATATACAAAACAAAAAGAAATTAGGATGGTTTTATCACGAGATATAAAGCAAGGCTTATCACAAAGTTGACCACGGGAAGGATCCTATTCACCATCACTACATATAGAGGAGTGCACTCAGTTAGACATCTCAAATGCTTATCGTAAAGTTGACCACAGTAAGGGTCCTATTCACCATCACTACATATAGTGGAGTGCACTCAGTTAGACATCTCAAATGCCCTTCTCCACGAATCTCTGAAGGAAGAAGTCTGTTTCAACTCTAAGGCTTCATTTACCAATCTCAGCCGACCCATGTATGCAAACCCAACAAGTCCATCTATGAACTAAAACAATCGTCATGGCAGCGATTCTTCGAGCTCACTAGCCAGCTACATCTTCTACGATTCCGGTAAAACGGTGTCGATCCCTCCCTCTTCATATACCACACAACGGATACTCAAGGTTATGTTCTTATCTGCATCGATGATCTCTTGATTACTGGCAACAACCATACCATTATGACAACAACAACAACTGCCATCTCTGCAAAATTTCGCACGAAATTCATGGGGATCCTACCCTGCTCTTAGGAATTCAAGTACAAAAAACTAGTATCGGCAACTTCCTACATCAATCAGCATATGCCCGACAAGTCTTGCAACAAGCCAGCCTAGAGAATTGCACTTCAACACCAACCCTTTTCGCCACAACAAACCTCCAATCAACAACTGCAGCTTTCCACAACCTATCTCTCTACTGTATCATCGCAAGTTCTCTTCAGTACTTGACAATAACGAGGCCAAACATTGCTTTCGTGGTGAACAAAGCTTGCCAATCACTGCACCAACCAACAGAACAAGATTTTGCAGCTCCCAAACGAATTCTACTATGCGTCAAAGGAATTGTCTATCTCGTACTTCCCATTCTTTCCGATCACCAAACTCTAAAGGCATTCTCAGACTCGGATTGGGCGTGTGATACATCTGATCGGAAATCCACTACGGGGTTTTGCATTTTTATTGGCAAGTCACTAGTTTCTTGGAGTGCAAAGAAATAAGCCTCGGTAGCAAGGCATTCAACAGAGGCAGAATATCGTGCCATGGCTTCAACCACTGCTAAAATAATATAGCTATGTCAATTATTCAGTGATCTAGCCAGCACACACACTCAGCCAACGACGCTATTGCAACAATGCTTCCGCTATTGCACTATTAAACAATCCCGTGTTCTACCCTCACACCAAGCACATTGAGGTTGATTTCCATTTCATCCGATATTGCATCAAGCAAGGCAACATCATAGTTTATCACATTCCGAGTTCCAAACAGCCAGCCGACATATTCACTAAGCACCACAACATCAACCGGTTCAAGCATATTCGAAATAAGCTAACCATCCGGTCTCCTCTTACTTAGCTTGTCGGGACATGCTTACTATATGCCATTGGATCCTAACAAACTAATAAGGGCCACATAGATACCTACATAGGCCTATAAATACCATTGTATTAAACCTTATACATACATTATAACATGCACGTTCTCAACGTCTTCTTGATTCCATTTCTTGTTCACAACTGTATTCCCCTGTTTTCTAGGAAGACTTGAATTTACATTACTTTGGAAGAGGATTAGTCGGGAATTGCTGAGCTAGTTGGTGCTCCGTTGGTTGATTCAGCTGCAGCCTAAAAAGGAGACTAATCAGGTTATTTAGGATATTTGCATGAGCCCGAGTTTACATTACAATCTAACCGCATAAGGGCATGTGGCTAAAAATCTATTATGCTCCATTACATAATGGGAGCTTGGGTGAAGGTGCAACACTGATGTTAATCAATGGATGTTTTATTACTATTGTAGCTTTTTTTTGTTTGTTTTCATATTTTATCTCATCAGCTATGACATTACAATTGTACCATTGAATGAAATAAGGCTATCAATTCTCTACGATTGTTTAATAAAGTGGTTGTAGATGTTTGTGCCCTTGTTTCCGCTTTATTCTCCTGCACATCTCTATTATATGATTACAGAAACGCCCCTTCTTAAGCGATGCAATGAGCTGAAAATATTGCCATCAAATCTTTAACAGTATGGTTGTTTGGCTTTTCAGGCCGCCAAAATGCCGGTGTTGCGCAGAAGTACGGTCTCCGCAAAAGAGTCGAAGCTGTGGGCGATGTGCGCAAGCTGATGAAGCTTGACATGAAGCTGAATGATGCTTTGCCGAAGGTAGAAGTGGACTCTGAGTCCTACAGAGTCACGGCTGATGGCAAGCCTCTCCTGTGCGAGCCTGCATCGGCCGTCCCCTTGTCCAGGAATTACTTTCTCTTCTGATCAAATTGCCACAATGATAGAGGCTTTCGCTGATTAATAATAGCATAAATTAAGCTAAATTATTGTCTCAACTGAGACCATCGGTTGTGTATTTGCAGCAGGGTGATTTTGGAAAAACTATTTCATCTTTTTTCATTTTGGGGTTGTTGGCATACAGTAAAATGGCAGAAAAATAATGTAAAAGGGTTAAGCTTAAGTGAAAAGTGTCAAGCCTTTGGTATCATTGTTGGCTTAGTTTGGGCTGCCTTAGAACATGCATTTACCAAACTTAAATCCAAAAGCATAGGACAAGGTGGAAAGCTAATGAAGGGCCAAGGTCTCTTCTTATGGCCACATGATGGTACTAAGTGATTAGAGTGTGCTAGTTTTTAAGGCTCAAACACAACCTTAGAATATTCTAATTAAGGTATATTCAATCAAATTTTAGAGTTTAGACTATAGTAAGCTAATCTCCAACTAGATAAGTTTAAGAGGTCTATTTGTGACCAAGTTTGGGTTTATTAATCAAACCTAGGTTTAAGGGATTCATAGAGTTTCTAAAGGCTTAGCTCATTATTAGTATCTTAAATTGGGGTTTAGGATCCTTAAAAGCTCACCTTCTGAAGTAAAACAACAAGCTAGGGTAAACTTATATGGTGTGCAATAAGCTTTCATACATTGTCATAAGTTGAACCTATGGATCAAGGTCTATGTACGAGCTATGATTGAATGGGTTTGGCCAAAGCTTTAAATATATATGATTTAATATTTTTATGGTATAAAATAGTTGGATTACAATGCATATGAAAAATGAAGTATGGAACATGGTATGAAACGGGGTTTAAGCTAGTCTTTCATCCAAAGTCTAAGTGCCTAACCCTAAAGTCAAATAAAATTAGATGCAATGTTTGATGACATCTTGAGCAAGCATCTAAGAAAATAAAAAATTATAGCCCACTGTAAAGTTCACAATGTTATATATATATATATATATATATATATATATATATTGCAATGCAATAGGAAATAAAACTCTCACATCTCACTAAGTTCCTTGACTATCATTAGCTAGTGATTTTTTTAGCTACATTATGTTTCCTATGGCCTTGTTCTATGATCCATTGTTACTTGAAAATGTTAACAAAATGAAGTGAGATGAAGCTCACTAGGTTCTAATGCCCTCATCTTTTCTTGGTATGGACAAAAGAGTAATTAGATGCAATGTTATAAGATAGAAATAAGAACTTGAAAATTTATCATCTCGGAAATCTCTTAATTGAATAGATGATTCATCAAAAGTTAGAACAAGAGTAATGAGCTTAAACTTTCAGATAAAAGTTAGATGAATTAAACAAATTAATTTCAAGACTAATTTGTTCATACAAGATATATCATGAATTACTAATCTAGGCTAGATTCATTTTTTTGTGTTTTTTTCCTTTTAGTATGTGATATTTAAAGGCTCTTCTTTTATTTATTGGATGATATATTTTACTGAGTTCATAGCCCACTAGTGTCTAATTCTCACAATCTTTTCCCCCTCTGGACAAAGATTAATTAGATGCAATGATTTAATATATAAATAAGAGCTTGGAAATTTATCATCTCAATGGTCTTTGAATTAAATAGATGATTCATCAAAAGCACATTTGATATATCAAGATTGAGGAGCTTAAACTTTTAGAAGGAAGTTAGATGAATTAAATAAATAAATTTCAGGATTAACTATTTCATTAGATATACCATGAATTACTAGATTAGGCTTTTTCAATTTTAGAATATTTTTTCTTTTTGTATGTGATTTAATGACTAATCTCTTATTTTTTGGATGATTTATCTTGCTTAGTTTGTGAATTTTGAAAGATTTGAAGATTTTAAGATATTCAGCTTTTATACTTTACTAGACATTGCCTTTTGTTCAGCCTCGATCATGACAATTTCATTATTCCAAAGTTGGAGAAAATGTTTATTGGGATTTTATGGTTTGTTTAATATAATCAATGTATGTATAAAATTATTTAATATATATACAGTTGTTCATGCATGATAAATGTGTTGAAAATAGTCTAATACTAAAATTTGTAAAATTGCTTATTTATTTTATTTAGGGTTAACTTATTAGGATTTGGATGAGAGGTATTCAACAAGTTTTAAAGGATTAAAAAGAAAAAAATTATTTATATAAAATAATTATATTATTAGAAATTACTTTGTACTTCACTTTCAAAAAATATGTCATTTTAGTTTTTTTGATGCATATTATTATGAAAAATAATATCATAGTATATTACTTTTATTAAGAAATTCAAAATTTTATAAAACAATTTTTCTTCAAGTTGCATACATATACATTTCAATTACATTATTATTAATATGTGATGAAAATAATTAAAATACATCAAGGAATGGATTTTTTAATAGTGGAATAATTGGGCACACTTGGAGATATAGGAAGGGCACCCTTAGAGGGGTATTTATATAATATTTTTTATATATGTTCAATTTCAATTCTACAATTAATGATAGTAGATTAGAGATATAGGAAGGACACCCTTAGAGTAGTATTTTTGTTTGGATTTCTATTATTTTAAGGTTTAGTTTTCTTTTTATAGGGGATGTGTGTTTTGCTATATTTTTTGTATATAGTATTCTTAATACTGCAATCTTAATACATAAGTTTTATCAACAATATTAAGAATGTATGTAAGATTATGAGGAATTACTATTCCTCCAAATAAGCCATTTTGCATGGTTTTATTTTACAACCAAATTGGCCCGTTTATATGGAAAGTAGAAACAAAAGTGGTGCAGACAAGCAAAATATTCAACCAATCACGTTGCTGCCAACCATCATTGGCCCTCGTTCAGTTCTCGCTAGCCATCTTCGACCCTCAGTGTAACAACCCAGGGTTGTTACCCTGATCAATCGGGACTAAACTAAGTTCTAACTTTCATTCCCGTAGTCTTAATAAGTCATTAGGAGCAAATACTGAAGTTTTCAGAAGTTAATCGAACCAAACCATAATTCTAGAAAATCCAGATAATATGGAAAATGAGCTAATTAATTTGATTTCTAATCGAAAATATGACTTCTCCATTGCGCTCATCACCCCTAAATTAACAAGGGGTGATGTTTTGGAGGTGTTTAGAATTCGTTAGATTTCCCTAAATATTTTAATATATTTAAATACTCCCCCCTAAAATAAAATAATTAAATTACAGTTGAAATTTTTTGGAAGTCAAGTATTAATTTAATTTAATTTAGAAAATGGGAAATTTTTAATTTAATTAAATTTTAATAATTTTTCCAAACAGCCTCCATCACATTCCCTTCTGTGACGTTTATCTTCGTTGCTGTTAGCGTTTGATCGGACGGCGCTACATCTACGTCGTCTGATGAAATTATGCGCTAGGATCGGACGTGCAGCACCATGTCCCCGTCGTGGTAATGCTAATACTAATATTAAAATGATTACGATGGAGACGATCGCCTTGCGCTACATCTATGTTTATTCTTTTCATTTCTTCTTTTAGCAATATTATTATTATTATTATTATTATTATGTTAATATTATTACTATATATGTATATATTTTTTAGTTTCTACAATTTTTATTTTTGTTTTTTTTTTCTATATATGTATATATTTTCTAATTTCTGTAACTTTTATTTCTGTTATTATTTTTTTTTTATATATGTATATATTTCCTAATTTTTGCAACTTTGATTATTGACATTTTATTTTTTTCTATACATGAATATGTTTCTTAATTTGTGCAACTTTTATTTTTGTTATTTTTATTTCTATATATGTATATATTTCCTAATTTCTGCAATTTTCATTTCTGTCATTTTCCTTTTTTTTCTATATATGTATATATTTCTTAATTTCTACAACTTTAATTTCTGCATTTTCTTTTTTTTATGTATATATTTTCTAATTTCTACAACTTTCATTTCTTTCATTTTTTTCTCGATATATGTATATATTTCCTAATTTCTATAATTTTCATTTCTGTCATTTTCTTTTTTCCATATATGTATATATTTTCTAATTTCTGCAACTTTCATTTCTGTTATTTTTTTTTTCTATATATGTATATATTTTTTAGTTTCTGCAACTTTCATTTCTATCATTTTTTTTTATATATGTATAGATTTTCTAATTTCTGTAACTTTCATTTTTGTCATTATCTTTTTTTTCTATATATATATACATATATATATATATATATATTCTAATTTATGCAACTTTTATTTTTGTCATTTTCTTTTTTTTTATATATGTATATATTTCTTAATTTTTGCAACTTTCAATTCAGTTATTTTTCTTTCATTTAATATATATATATATATATATTACTTATAATAATAAAAATATAAATAAATTATTATTTTTAATATATAAAGATAAATAACCAAGATAATATCAATATTGATATTCTTACTAAAATAAAATAAAAAATATTATTCTTTTCACTTGCAGCATTTGCATCGTTATTAAGCTTTGACCCGCTTTGTATATTTATATGAGATTTGTGCTCAGAATTTGAAATAAATGATCATAAAACAGTATCATGGGTTCATTCAAGTTGATCTCTAGTCTGTACAGATAATACGTTAGACTATGACAAGATGATATTTAGAGAAATAATGAGACTCCACATAGCCTTTAAGGGGGAATGTGTAGATAGTCACGAACCCACATCTCAAATAGATAGATAGACATATCTTGCTCCTCGATTATTCTGTAACTTTGTCTAACTGAATAAATATTATATATTACTATATTTTCTTTCAGAATGAGCGCATATTTTAAATATGTATATTACATTAATAATCATAAGCATATTATACATAAATATCACATTTTATTTTTATATGCTTATGCAAAATCATGTCGCTTAAATGTAAATTTTGATATCTTACAAATGTTACTTAGACCTTTATGTCTAATTAATTTTTTTTTCTTTTTTTTTTGTTCGCCCTATCATATATATATATATATATATATATATTACAGTTCAGGTACAATCTCTGGATCAATTCTTTGAGGAGGAGCTGATACATGATAGAGCAACTTAGACGTTGATTTTTTTGAAGTTTTAAATTTTTGCTTAGTGTGTAACAGATTTTGTAAAATAATTATTATCTTTGTAATGAATATATTTCTTTAATTATTCTGGTATTTTTGAATGTTGCAATGAATGTAGAAATGTGTATTTTATAAACCATTAAATACACAGTTATACAAAACTCCGATATGATCCTAAGGAGTGAGCATGCTGGATTACTATGTTAAGCTAGCGGCAAGTCGCCACAGTTGGTATCAGAGCAGGATTTGTAGAAAATTAGTTTAAAAGTGTATAAGTCATTATTCATGCAATTGGAATCCCATAATAAATAAAAGAAAAATATCAAAAGTAAGAATTTTCAAAAGCTATATAAATTAAAAGGAGAATAAAAGAATAGACATATGACCTATATAAAATAATATACTTTTAGTTTTTTTTTTTTTAGCTAATAAGAATACTTTTGCTTTCATCTAGTATTTGATAATGATACTTGTGTAAATTTACTCTAATCAAAGTATAATAATAAAAATCATATTTAACAGATGGATCCTGAAAATTCTCCTTTGATTGTCGGAACACCCTTAAAAGATCTGATATCTGTCAATACTTTTGTGGACCATGTCAACTAGTTGTTTGATATTGTGAATACTCTATTTGTAACAACCCTAAGTTGTTACCTTATTAAAATTATAGGTAACCTAGTCAATTTTAAATACCATTACTTATAGAACCTTAAATTAAACCTATCTAGAAAATTTGAAGTCCATTGGGCTTCTCTAAGTCCAAAATGATAATTGGATCAGTCTAGATACCTTAGATTAAACCTAAAATATTTTAATCTCAAAATTAAATTCTGATTGCATTTTTGAATTCCTCACCCCCAAATTAGCTAAGGGTGAGGAACACAACAACGCAATCGGATATTCATAATGACGAGTATTTAATTATTTGATTTTTCAGGTATTTAAATAATATTAAAATATTCGCTGAAAATCCAACGACTTCCAAATGCATCCAAAACTTCTCCCCTAGCTAATTTGAGGGTGGTGAACGCAATGGCGAAGTTGAATTTTCAATCTGAGGTCTAAATAAAAACTCAATTTCTAGGGTTTTGGGATTTTCCAGAAATCCAGATTTAATTCAGTTGATTCCTGATTTAACCTAGATCCTAGAGATGAGTACTAAATGACTTAGTTAGTGTACTAAAACCTCAATTAAGACTTAGATTAGTCTTAATTGACCTAAGTAACAGCCTGGTTTGTTATAGACTTCCCCACTTAAGAACGATCTCATCCTCGATATCACTCAAATAGAAAGAATAAAATATAATGAAATGACAATTTGAAATGTAGTGAAGATAAGGAAGTTTGATTATAGAATTTTCAATGAGTATATATATTAATTCATTTGGAATGGAAGAATCCTCAAATAATGATTTGATCTTTATTCAGGATTTTAACAGGTCTTAGATTTGGTTGCATTCTTACTTAAAGATAAGAAGATGAAAATCATGAAAGTATTAAGTTACTCTCATTTGAAATATAGGATATTTATAGATATATCATGTTAAATTTGAATTGCATACATATCATTCATATTTTATCGATGTTTTTAGTTTTTTGGTCTTTCAGTAAGTTGTGACCTAACTAGTATGCTTCTCCAATCCTTGAGTCTCGCATAGCACATTGGATTGCTATTGTCAGCAAGTCTATCCATGCCTGGTTGAGATGGGTCCCAGGGTGGCGAGATATATATTTTGTGCTCATATGACCTTATTAGTCAGGATTGGACATGGTGAGTACTAGTTGAGAGTGGATTTCTATACAGTGATTATTGGTTTAGTATTTTTTGCCTTAGCCCATCAGGCTAAGAGGTTTCAGTGATATTCAGTTCAGAGCTTCTATCTTAACCCATCAGGCTAAGTATTACTTTCTTTATTAATATTTTGAGTTGCTTGAGTAGCCAAGATAGTTTTTAGTATTGGATTACTGTTTTACTTTACTCTTTTTTCTGCATTTCAGCACTATTTTTTACTTATAATTTTACTACATTTTCTAGCTTTATTTTCATATAGGATACTAGTCTTATTTACTATTTATCTATATATATATATATATGATGTTAGTTTTATTTTCAATATTTTTATATGCTCATTTACTTTTATGTCACTTAGCATAATTATATATTGATCATAAGCATATTTAAGATGTATTCTCTTTATAGTCATTGCTTTAGTCTTTCTTTTACTCACCTGACATTATTGCAGTTGCTTGGAAGAGGTATGTACTTACTTTTTAGTTATTTAAGTTATAAACTATTTGTTTATAGCTTTATCCTGTTCTTTTCTTATGCATTTCTGCTCATATTATGTTTTTATACTTAATTATTTATGGTGATATCTAATTAACATAATAAATTGATTACCCTAAAATGTACTTAGACAAATTGTTTAACTAAGATCTTTCTTTTTTTGGTTGGGACCCTATCATTGTGAAATTATCAATGGTAGATTCGAAGTTGTTTGAGATTGTAGAGCCTTCAGGAGATCTGCACTTGGAGGAGAAGCGTCCCACTGAAGATCCTTAGTTTCTTCCTACTTTTGTGAGGACGAGTGTTTCTTTTCAGTTTCTTTTAAACTGTTTAAAAATTGTAATAATATATGGATAATATTTCTTTTTCAGCACTTTACTTATTCTGTACTGTTGTATTATATGATAGATGGATGTTAGATATTATGCTTCCGCACTCTGCATGTTTTATATTTTCATTTAGTGAGACTTTACCTTAAGAATGACAAAGTCCTTAGTTAAGTTGGATTAGAATGTGTGTCTAATCCAATTCTAAGTAGGGACCTTATCATTTTGGAGACCCCTCCACCATAATCATGTTAACTTAAGAGTTAACAGGACCATAGTGGGGCAGGGCCACCATAATTGGTATAATCACCTTAATTAGCCTTAAATTGAGATTAATCCTAATTAAGCTAAATTAAATATTCAAAACCTAAGTTAAGTGTTTTATTCACTGTATTAATTAATATGAAGCTCATTAAAATAGACTTGAATTAATTTAGATGATTTAATCTTAAAATCCCATTTTTTAAGCCTTAAGAGGGGTATTTTGGTCATTTTGACAAAAATGTGTTTAAGCACCCCTTAAACCTAAAAAATTCAGTAAAATATCCCTAGTAAGATTATTAGCACCTTTCTAAAATCTTATGTTAATAATAGTGATGCTAAGTGAAGAAATTTTAAGTTAGTCTTATTAAGATCTTAAGACCTTAAGTGTTCTTAAACCCTCTCTCTTAAGAGTTAAAAGCCTAATTACCCTTAAGTTTTAGACCCATAGTCTAATAGCTTAACTAAGTTGATCCATAAGCTTGAATCCTAAGAGAAATATTCTTGCAAAACTTCTAAGCCTAGTTTTGGCTTAAGATCTAAAGTAATCAAATCTTAAATCTTATATCTTAAACTTTAGATCATTCAATTGAATTGAACTACCTTCATTTAGAATTTCTTACTTGATTAACTATTTAATCTGTTTGAAACCTTCCTTGTGGGTATAGGATTGATTCAATTTATAAGATAATGTAATTATTTTAAAGACTGAATACAGATCTTAGATTCTTAGTTCTTAATAATTATTTTATCTTATAATATTAGAACAACCTTTCATTAAGATTATAGTTCATAAATCCTTCAGCTTATAAGGTATTGCTTATTTAGCTTATGTTTGAGTGTGAACCCTAGGTCATTATTAGGATACTATCTTGGATTCAGGATTTGAACTCCAAAATGGAGTTTAAGTCCAGAATCCTTAATTTTGATTTACTAAATCAAGATTTGTGTTACAAGAGGAAAATAATAATAATTAAGTCTTTGATTTACTTACTTTAATCCCTTATAGTCGTTATATGATTATGAATTAAAACTTGCTATGTTATATTATCAACATTAAAGTCATGAATCTATGATTATACTCGATAGCTGGATATTAAATATCATAAACTTGTATCTTCTCAGAACAGTTAATTGGATAAATTAAATAACAGCAGATATCACATAAGTCTAGATTGAGTCTCTTATTTACTTGACTTAACTGCTTTGCACACCTTGAATATTGAGCCTCGTCCCTTGAGCATGATAGGTAAACTTATGATATGGAAGATACATCCTAAGTTAGTATTTGAAAAGCGTAGCATTCATTCAGTCCTTTCAGTGCTTTCAGTTAGTAGAGTATGTCTTAGCTTAGTCTACCTCATCAATTCTAGTTTTATCATAAAATAGACTTGAACCTAGCTCTGCGAATACCTAGGATGGATACATGTCTTATTCTATAAGTTTAACTCAGATGCCGAGGATGGACACATGTCGAACTTTCAGTTTAAAGGCCCTACAAGGCCTGTTTATGTTATGGCAGTATTATGTCTTAGGCTTACTTCTACTTCAGTTCAGTTTTCAATATTTGTTTTGCTTTGTCACATATTTCAGTGGCCTTACTTTAGTGCTTGACTTGCTTTATCACATATTTCAGTGGCCTTACTTTTTGCTCATTCATGTACTTAGTTAACTTTTGCCATATGCCTCAATGGCATTTTACATATTAATCTGCATATTTGTATAAATACTCTTATTAATTAGTATTAAATATTAGCATGTTTAGGATATTAGAATTGTATATTATTTTAGCACTTGTGTTCTTTATATACTCAGCATGTATCCATGTGATCATAAGCACGTTATGGTTAGATTTATTTTAGCAGTTGCAGTTATTTTGCTCTTAGTCTCACCATATTTAGTTGCTGCTTTGTATGTTATTCGTACATACTTGTTGATTAGCTATAAATATTAGTTTATGACTATCCCGTTCTTTGTAGCTTGTAGCACCTTATAATGCTTACATATTTAAAATCTTTAAATATGATATATTAAATATTCAGTTCACTTAAATAGCCTAAAATGTACTTAGACAATTGTATAACTGTAACATTTTTCTTTTGTTGGCTGGAGCCATGGCATTTGTGATACTGACAAATACAGATTTGGAGTTGTTCGTAGGCAATGCTACAGGAGAGAAGCTGATGCAGGAGGAGAATCTTCCTACTGCAATTTAGATAGATTCTCATTTTTCTTACAGTGAGATTGAGAGATCTTTACTTTCATTTAATTCAATTTGTAATAATTAAACTCTGGATTATTTACTTATCTACATTTGATCTGAGTTACTATTTCTTTTACTCTCTTATACTATATTGTGATGTGAATGTTATATTATACTGTTTCTTGCTTTCGCCACTTTGATTTGTATTGATGCATGTTTACCAGTTCCAGGTGACAAGTCCTTGGCTTAAGGCAGGTTGGGTACTACTTGACTTTACTTAAGTTAGGGATTTGCCACAGCTGGAGCACGGTACTCCCCGCAATTATGCTAATATCAGTATTAGCGTTGCCGCGAGAAAGTACGGGGCCCCACATTATATCATGATGATAAGGTTGTCAATTAATTAATGAACAAAATTAAATTACATCGAGAATTAATTTGATTAAGCATTAAAATCATTTGAAATAATAATTAATGAATTCATTAATAAAATAAATTTTAATATTATTATACAATTCTATAAAATTTAATAATTATAGTGATATATGACACTTGAAGGAATTAATTTTTATTAATGAAATTATTGATTGGATGTCAATGATAATTAGAGAACTACAAAAAGAAATAAATGAAACAAAAATAGATTAAAAATATGTAAAAAAGAAAAAGGCTTCTTATATCGACCTCACGAACGAGAGAAAGAGGAAGGTAATTGTTAATGGGCCTATATCTCAGGCCCACTTCTAGCCCGTAACTTTACTCAAGTGAAAAGAGTATAGTGGATTCATTGGACCGCAAAGATGAAGAGAGGTTTGGTAATTTCATTTTGTTGTCTTTAGTTATAAAAAAAAATTGCAAACCTTAACATTGCGATTTATCATAAATGATTTAATTGCAACAAGCTTATAATTGCAAAATTCAAAAGCAAAGGAACCGAGAGCAAGAATAAAATTTTAGAGCTCAAACGGCTAAAAAAAAATTAATTCGATCATTGCAAAATAATATGAACTACTCATTAGATGATAACTAAATGAAAGTATATAGAGGAATTAGTACCTTGCTCCTAGGAGTCGCACAAAATAGGGCTAGGTTTGCGAATGGAGATGGAACTGTAGATGCTCGAGCGCTCCTTCAAGCTTCCTGAAGCTCGGCCTAGTGGTATTGAGCGAAATGCGAGAGCTCAATGATGCTAGCTAAGCCTAAAGTGGTCGATCGAAGGCCTGCAGCCGCATTCTTCCCTCTACGCTCTGCTCGGCACGATGAGGGACGTACATGATTCCTCCATCCGCCGTTCGATCATCCACGATCGCCCCGTTCAGGAATAGATGGTGCAGATCGAGTATTACTATCGCTTAAGCACTGAGCAAAATTTGGTCGTTCGATCCAAAGGTCGATCCAACAGATAAATCAATTCACGCAACCGACACCGTCTAATGGAGGGAAGGCATGCCTGATTGATCGGCTGTTGGAAGAGGCCGAAAGATTAGGGTTTAGGATTAATTAAAATTTAAATAATTAATAATGAAATATAATAAATTAAATACATATTTAAAAAATTGGGTTTCAAAAAAAATTCATAAAATTTACTCTTACCTAATTGAGGGGTGACAAACTCAAAAATGCAATTGAATTTTTGATTAGAGGTCAATTTAATTATTCTAATTTTTTGAGTATTTAAATAATATTAAAATATTCGGAAAAAATTCGATGACTTACAAACACTTCCAAAATATCATCTCTAGCTAATTTGGGTTGATGAGTCCAATGGAGGACTTCATTTTTTATTCTGAGATCTAAATAATATAGGCATTTTCATAATTAATAGGAAATTAGGAAATGTTGGAAATTGATAAATGATCTCCAAATTATATGAAACTTGAGGTGGAGGCTCTTAACACTATTATAAGAGTAATGGAAAATGTTTAGAATTAATTAGGTTACTAATTAATAGGTAACAACACGAGAGTTGTTACACAAAGTGTGTTATAGGTTGGGGATTTAACAGCTTAGTTTGAGAAAATAAATTATAAAAGGAATTATATCACTTACCCTTGTGCCATTGGTAAGTGCAGCTAAATAAATAAAGTGTATAAAGTCACTCTTCTTAGGGCATATTGATCATGCATATGTACTCTTAATGTGTGATGAATCAAAATGTTATTAAATCTTGATATGGAATAAAAGTTGAATTCAGTAGAATTAAAATATAATTATACAGTTCATACAATTAAACTTTTAATTATGATGGCAAATGGATATCTATTTTGGTTTTTGTCTATTTTCTAGATTTCAATGATTTAAAATTATTCAGTTATTAAAATCTTGCCATGTCATGAATCTCATAAGCATAAGATTGCATTAGCAGAGCGATTTTACTCATCAAGGATATGTTAGTGGAGCGGTTTTGCTCACCTAAGATCTATGGAATGTCATGTGACATCAAGGTTATGCATTTGTTAAGGCGTAATATTATGTGGCATATTCAAATACATATGTATATTTATTGGCATACAACATGATTTTGTTTCAGTATTTTATCGAGTTTCAAAATTTTTATAGATCCTTATTTTCAACACCCTATCATTTAGTTATTGTTTTACTTTACTTTCAGTTTTATACAGTTATATATCTTTCCATTATTTCAGTACTTTTCTGCAATAGTGGTTTATAATAATTCTAACTCTGGATATATTTTCTTTCTTTTTTGAGATGAATGTTCTTACTTAGCTTCTGTGATGAATGTTATGGATGAATGTTATAGCTTCCGTACTCTATCATTATTACTACTTATACTTAGCTTCTGTGATGAATGTTATGGATGAATGTTATAGCTTCCGTACTCTATCATTATTACTACTTATACTTAGTATTGTGATGCGGTCGGTATGTAAGATATGCAAATACTCATATACATTGGATTCTTATCAAAAATCACCTCTTATAAATCCAATATATGTAAGTACCTTATGAAATACTTAAGATAAGAATATCACACTTATCACATAAATAAATATACAAAACCAGCTTTTGGATATGCTACTATAAAAAGTTGTTTTGTAAAAAAAATTGACTTACATGTGTTGCCTTTGTGCCCACAATATTTGAAAAGTTATTGTCATTTTTGCTTCATTTTTTCACCATTATTATTTTACTCTTATATAATCAAACACTCCCTATATTAGTCACTTCGACATTTGTTGAGATCGTTACACTAAGAAGGGATCCATCTTTGGTAGTTTTCATCTCTTTTTGAAATTTGTAATGAAAAAATTTTTATTTTTCAAAATAAATTCAATAAACATAAGTAGTTTAATATTTTATTTCAAATTTATGTTTGGTTAGAAAATAGTCAAAGGTAATAATGGCTTTCTTTTGTGTGTACTAATAATCATAATGCTATTTTTTTTGCTTGCTATGAAATTTATCAATTTAATGTGTAGGTCTCTCTCTCAAAATTTCAAGAAAAAGTGATCAACAATTTAGGCATAAGTTGCAATGAAATATAAAAAAACACTATTACAAGCAATAAAAAAACATTAAATATTATGGCGATTGTCATTGTTTTCATGTTGAATTTCTCATACTTGTAATTCATCATATTTCAATTAGTTCTTTAGGTTTGAATAGTGCAAGCTAATACAAAAAATTACAATGTATTTTTTTGTCTAGTTGTAATGGAAAGTTAGGAATGAACAAAAAAAGCTTATTAAATAATTAATATGATTTTCCAATGCATGTATTTTTATATGATACTGTGAGTTTCCATCCTTTTAAGTTAACTTAAAATTTTATTGCCAAGTTTGAGAATTTTTTGACTCATTTATTTTCTTAAAAATCGTAAAGAGCTTTGATGTGTTTTGTGTGTAACCATTGGATGTTAATATTATTATTATTAGTGAAATGTGCATCTTAATCATTGAATGTCATATATTTAGCTAGATTATATTATTTGCTCTCTAAGAGGCAGATTCTTCACAAACTAAGTTCTAAACTTAGTTTAATTCAGTAAAACTAAGTTCTAATTTTGATTTCAGTGGACTCAATGGGTCATTTAAACCTAATCCTAGAAGTTTAGAATCATTTGGAGTTAAAATAGAAAATTTGGTATTTTTGGCTATTTTTAAGTTTTGAAAAATACATAAATTATTTTGATCTCCAAATTAAAATCTGATTTCATTTTTGAATTCCTCACACCCTAATTAGCCAAGGGTGAATTTTTATGAATTTTTGAAGCTCATTTGGTCCTAATTTGTATTTAGGAAATTTTTTTAATAATTAAATATTATTTAAATAAGTAATATTTATATTTAAATTACATTTTTAATAAATATTTTTTTTTCGGCTGGATTTGCTGTCGGGACCGCGGCAGATCCGCTGCGGGGTCCCGACAGCGGCTCATCCTTGTCGACCATAGAATGCGCTGGCACAAATCTTGGCGTGGGATCAGACGGCGCTGATCGCTCTCGCTCGAGACTCTTTCGTCTCCATCGGATCTAAGGCTTGATCCGACGAATGAGAAGGCGCCCGTTGTTCGTTAATTTGGATCCCCATCAAGCCGTCCATCGCCAACGGTTCCGCAGATCAGGCGGCTGAGGAAAGATCCCAGCTGTTCATCTTCGTCCCCGTTCGCTCCCAGCCCCGACCGCGAGGATCTGCCGTACGCGCCACGTCAACCCAGTCGGCCATGCCTTCACCATATCCTTCTGGCCGTTAGGATTTCTCCCCTGAATGGCCGAGCCCGGTATAGGGGCTCAGTGGGGGTCGAACCTCCCAATTAAGGAAGGCCGAGACTACCATTTCCCCGAGTCTGGATTGCTGGCTCCCAGCTTCGCCACCCAGACCTAGGCACCTCTAGGCCTATAAATACCTCCCCTGACCCCACAGTGAGCTCCTTTGCCCACTGTGAGGCTCACCTTCCCTTTGCCTATGTTCTCGGCGCTTCCAAGCTCTCCCGGCGATCGAACCTGCTTCCTCTGCTGATAGTGGGTGCGGTTTAGCGTTTAAACCCCCATGCTTCAGCTAAGAGCTCAAGGCGTTAGGCTGGTCGTCTTCCCGATCTTCAGGTACAACCCATTCTCCCCATTCTCTCTGTCTAGCTAGATTCAGCTCGACTCCTCTCGCTCAAGCCATGGATATTGTGTTAGGTCCCCTCCTTAGCTCCTAGCGGTCGTCCAGGACTTCCAGTGAGCTCTGGCAGTGCGCCAGACGGCATAAGCGCTGTCTGAAAGCACACTTCCAGTAGGGCCAATTCACTTGAATACAGCGTCCCCTCGAGCAATTAGGCCTCCATTTAGCATCGATACCCCTTGGCAATGATTGTAAGTGGGTATCCATGGTTGGGTTCGACCAGATCGATCGATTCGACTGGAATCGATCGATCCAGTCACAGGTCTAGACGGCAGAAAACGCAGAGTAGTACCCAAACGATCCAGACCACCTCAGGACCTCTCGAGTCGACCTATCGCTCCCTCATTGATCCCTGAACGTGTAGGGATCAAGATAGCGGCGACCCGTGGACTATGTGAAGAGAATTCACTCCTCACAGGTGCGCCTGAGGAGGAGCTTCGGCCAAATAGCACTCCATCGATCCGGCACCTCCCAGTTAGGGCCTCTGGGTTTAATCGACGCATCTAGGGTCAAGGATCGTGTAGCCATCGAAATCGGGGCTTGGTGTGACCTGTGCGCGGCGAATTGTGCGTCGGAAGCTAACCCTAAGGAACCGAGCGTCGGGTGTCTGCCAAAGGAAGAAGACGACGATTTTAGGTCGGGTCGACCCCGACCCGCGCAGTTCGATTTCGGGCCGCGGTTAATTATGTAATTATAGGATTGCATTTTTAAATGTTCTGCGATTGAGTAATTAAACTGTATAGTTTTAATTTAAATAAATATTTAGATTAAATTAATTTAATAACTTTGGCTATACATATTCAAATGGTATGATCTAATATACCATTTGAATCAGAAAAATTCAAGGAACCTAAATATAAAATAAAATCTTAGATCCAATGGTTGGAATAAAAATTATTTGCCAAACCTTCTCTTTTTTTAATTAAATCATATAAAATCATTTAATTGTCCAATTAATGAGATTAAGGGCTCTGATTGCTCCTTGAACCCTAAGGAACAAATTCAGACCCTCAAAGGTAATTTTGGATAATTAATTTTCTTAATCACTCCTTAATCACCCCAATCAAAGATTTGTGACTTGAATTTTAATTAAGCTTTTGATTTGGGTGGGGATGGTCTCTAATAGCATATTAAGTCTATCATAACCTAAGTGTAAGGTTGGATTGCCCTAGAGTGCCTTAATTTCACTAATCACTCTAATTGACTTAATTAAGTGATTAATATTATTTAAGACTAATTAGGTTATCAAAATCTAAAATAAGTGTGCTGCCCACTTCAGTAATCATTATAAATCATACTAAGTCAGATAGGATCTAACTTGAGCAACTAAATCCTAAAATCCTAATTTTACCTTTAAAAGGGGCATTTTAGTCATTTTGACCAAATGGTGTTTAAATGCTCCTTAAGGCTTGGGAATTTCAGTAAACTATCCTAAGCTGGATCAGAAGTGTTCTCTGAACTCTTAGACTATTAGTAAAGTTAATGTGATCTTCAATTCAAGAAAACTCCACTTAATCCCTAATTAAGACACTTAGATCTTAAGTGATCATTAAAGAGTCTTACGGCATTAGTCCTTAAATCTAAAACTTGAGATGATTAAATACCACCTTAATAAGTTCAGTAAGGTTAACCTAAGAGTTAAAACTTAAAGAAATGTAATTGGTAAAGTCTAAGTTAAAAATTAGCTTAGGGTCTAAAAGTGATCAAAATTAGGTCCTTAGATCTTAAGTAGCCCTAAAAAGGTCAATATGAGTTTAATGTTAATATAATGCTTGGAATTGTCAATTTTAACCTTAATAAGCTCCTTATAGTTTAATTATGAACTTAGATTCTAAAGAGAATCACAAATGGAAACTCTTAAGCTAAAATTCTATGTATAAGTCTAAAGTGATCAAACTTCAGATCTTTATATCTTAGACCTTAGACTTAGATCTTCAATTTAAATTAGACCATCTCCAATTAAAATTCTTTAATGATTGATTGTTTAATCTTTTGAAACCTTTCATATGGGCATAGGATGATTCAATCAATAAGATAATGAAATTATCTTAAAGATTGAATATAGATCTTAAATTTTCAAGTTCTTAATTGATTATTTTATCTTATAATCAATAGAATAGCCTTTCACTAAGTTCTTAGTTCCTGAATCTTGCAGCTTATAGGACTCTTTACCTTTAATTTGGGGTAATAAGTGTGAACCCTAGATCCTTATTAAGATATTACCTAGGATTTGGGATTTGAACTCAACATAGGGTTTAAGTTCTAAATTCTTAAATCTTGATTTATTTAGTCAAGATTTGGGTAAGAGAGTAAAAATATTAATAAATTAGGTCGTTGATTTACTTACTTAAACTATATAGTCGTCTCATGATTTTGATTAGAACTTGTTAAGTTCTAATATTAACTTTAAGGACGTAAATCTGAGATTTTACTTGATAGCTGGATATTGGAGATCCTAAACTTGTACCTTCTCAGAGTAGCTAGAATTGGTAATTAGATAACATCAGATATCACATGAGTATAGATTGAGTCTCTTGCTTACTTGACTATATTACTTTGCTTACCTTGATTTTTGAGCCTTATTCCTTGAGCATAATAGGAAGACTTAGGATATGGATAATACATCCTAAGCTAGTATTAGAATTGCATATCATTTAGTTTTATCTTGTTTGTAGTTAGTAAAATATGTCCTAGCTTAGTCTGCCTCTTCAGTAGTAGTATTGTATAGACTGAACTCAGATCTAGCATATTTGGATGGCTGTGCTGGGGATTGATTGATGGATATTGGAGGTCCTATATGGCCTATTAGCTGGTATGGCAGTACTATATTTTAGGCTTATGGCTACTTTAGCTGGATTGTGTTATTTTTTGATTTGCTTTGCCACATGCTTTAGTGGCCTTATTTTCAGTATTTGCTCGCTTTTCCACGTGCTTCAGTGGCCTTATATTTCATATATTGCTTTGCTTTTGCCACATGTTTTAGTGGCTTTTCTTTTTCATATTAATCTGCATGTTGTATGTATATTCTTATGGCTTAGATATATGTATAAATGGCATGTTTAGGATGCTAGAATTTTATCATGTTCAGTACTTGTGTTCTTTTATACTCAGCATATTTTATTGTGATCATAATCATGTTAGGATCATATTTATTTCAGTAGTTGCAGTTATTTTTGCTTTTAGCCTCACCTTATTTATTTAGTATTTTGTATGATATTTGACATACATGTTGCTTGCTATAAATGATTAGTTTATAGTATTCCACTTCTTGTATAGCCTGTTGCACCCCATAATTGCTTGCATGTTAAAAATAATTTAAAGTGATGTCTTTCAATATTCAATTCATTTAAATAGCCTAAAATGTACATAGACAATTGTCTAACTTTAACATTTTATTTTGTTGGCTGGGGCCCTGGCATTTGTGATACCGGCAAATGTCAGATTCAGACGTGTTCGTGGATAGTGTTGCAGAGGAGGAGCAGGTTCAGGAGGAGGACCGTATCGCTGCTGTTTAGTTAGATTTTGCCTTTTTATTTTAGTGAGATTGAGAGACATTTTCTATTCTCTTTAAACTTCACTTTGTAATAATTAATTCTAGATATGTTTTATTTCTGCATCGTGATGAGTTATTATATTGCATTATTTTTCCTACTATGTATGCTTGTGGATGTTACTATATTTTGTATTGCTTCCGCTAATTTGATATATATATTGATGAATGTTATAGCACTTGGTGACAAGTCTTCGGCTTAAGGTAGGTTGGGTTTACCTAACTTTACTTAAGTTGGGGATTTGCCACAGTTGGAGCACCATACTTCCTTATTATCAGTACGGGGCCCCCACACTTCCGGCTGTTCCACACCTTCTAGTCATTATTCAGGTTATACTATACAGATACTTCTTTTATGATCATTTTTCACTGAATATTGTTTCCTACGTTTCATAATTTACAGTTTAGTAATAGAAATGCTCATGAAATAAAGTAAGCTTAGCATATGTAAAATTTTATAAATTTCTTATGTTGTACATAATATCATTTTTTTTTGTCTCCAAGTGATAGCTATTCTACTTCTATTCAAGACGTTTTCTATATTTTCTTTCACGAATTCATATTGACAAACTAATCACGGCCTTTGTCATTACATGCAATTCTTGTCCCTCAAAATAATGTATTTTTTGTTCTTGTCCTCAAAATAGTGTATTTTAAAGAAACTATTATTTTTGTTATATAGATTAAATCGATGCTCTGATTTTAAACTGCTAATTTTGAAATTCAAATTAACTCACAATGTAAGTATTATATATTTGTAAAAACATAAGTAGTATATATTTTGAACGGCTTAATATTGAAATCATATTGTTATTCTAATAATATTTCTTAAATATGAACAATCATGTCTCTCTTTTTAACTATAGTTAAGAGCATAAGTACAACTGAAACCCCTTTCTCATGCAGCCAAATATTCTTGATATAAGAATATATATCAAATATACTAGTAAGTGTGATCAGAATGAGTTTATTTTCTTAGATTTATTTTTTCTAATAATTTAAAATAGGTCATTTTGAATATTTTTGATAGGTAGTTTTTGATATTTAAAATTTGATAGAATAATTAAAATATCATAAGTCTAACACCATGATATCCAATTGCTCATTTCAATTAATTTTACACCTCAATTACAATAAATAAAATAGTCTTTCTTTACTATATCATTTTAAAATTTTTTTTAAACTAATTTTATTGTTCTTACACAAATAAATTCTTTATGCTTGATTCATGAAAATGAAAAAATTTCAATTTGGATTTGAGTTGTATTTTTTAAAAAATTATACATTTTGTTAATGATATTTTAACTAAGTAATCAAGATTTTTGAATTTAAATCCCATTAATAGTATAATTATATCCTCAAAAAGATACTTTTTAAAAAGTTACAGCACTAAATATAAAATTTGAATAAATTAATAAATATACTTTAAAAATTAATAAAATACAAAATTATATGTAACCGAATTTATATCCGTTGGTATTCCAATTTTTTTTTTCACTCAGGACGTTGCTGGTAGAGCTTTGGCTTGTTCCTCTCGCTGTTCTTCTCGTCTTTTCTGGTATACCATAATTTTTTTTCACTAGATCGTATCAGTGATAAAATTTTTTCGTGACCAACTGGGGCGTTTATTCTCTTATTTTCCCATCTCTTTCGCTTCACTGCACAACGTAGCTCGAACTCATTTAAAACCCTAGAAATGGGATTTTAAGGGCTAGAAACTACTTTTGATTGATTTAATGCATGATAACTTTTGCTTATGGCAGTAAGCTGTGGGCGTGCCTTCCTCAAAGATGAAGTTGGTAATCAGGGAAAGTGAGAAGTTAGAACTTCATAACGCAGGATTTCTTGCCCAGAAACGCCTTCCTCGTGGGCTACGACTCAATTATACGGAGGCTGTTGCGCTGATTGCGACTCAGGTGCTGATTAAGCCTTAAAAAGTTTCGTGCATTTTGTTGTTAATTCTCTGCCGTTTTGACGTATTTCTTGTTCATTGCTGCATTGTATTTTTAAGTAGGAATGTCAAAAGAGAATTTTGTAGTGACCTTTAGGTTGTCGCCGTTAGTAAATAATAATCATGAGATAGAAGGCAGCCGATACTCATTCCTGTTTTTTTCTTAAATGGTTAGGGCCGGAATGATGTGCTCTTTTATTGCATTGTTTAATGTTTTGCTAGATATTCAATTTATCGCTAACTGCTTGACACTTATTGCATCGCTTATGCTCAGGAATAATTGATATGAATTTTTAGTAAAGTTATTACTTTGACCTTTTTTTGTTAAAAGAATGTAGGTGGTTTATTCACCATGCTATTATGTTCCTTTTTTTTTTTTTCTTGTTTGTTCAGAGCATCTAAATTGCATTGCTGTTTTGAATGTATCACTCAACGTTTTGAAACAATGGGAGATCTTTTGGTTAAAAGTTAAATTCTGCTTGTTGTTCTTAAGTAAGATTTTCTTAACTTCTTAGATCTTTATTAATGTGCTGTATGCTGCTGGTTGGTTCACGGACATCTCAATGGTATGCAATGTTATTGGGACATTAGGGGTATATGGTTCATGGTAATGTTATTTTACTACAAAGAAAAATTACTAGTATGCTAACCTTGTGGTGTTATCCGATATCGATCAAAGTTATGAATACCACTTGCTTCTTCTGAAACCAACTCGAATGTGATTGCCGAGGGCATGTTTTGCCGGGCTAAAGGTGTGATTTATTGTAGCAGGAATATGTTGGAATGCTATGTTGGGTGCAGCACAAACTTCTACATTACGATGTAATCCACTATGACAAGTATGGCCTGGAAGGCTTTATATTGTGACCGGCCCCTATATATTGCAACATGATCAATGGGAAAATTTCCTTGACTTTGACATAAACAAAACATGTGATTTGAAGCCTCTTCTGACTTTTCCACACCGCACACATGATCTTAGTGCTGCAACCCTCTCCTCTTTGCAAATCACTACTCTAACTACCTTTTCCTCGTCCCCTCTTCACCTTCTTTCACTCATATTCTTAAAAATAGGTCTATTTGCATAATTTATGAGAAACTTAAGTGTGGATGTCTTTGTTAATCTGAAGTTTGCTCACAGTTCCTTGACTTCGGTGCATTTTAATTTGTGGATTATGGGTACAAATCCAATCCCCCATCAAATGCTCTTTTATTTTTGCTTAGACTTCCTATGATTTTTGTATAGGATCTTATGCTTGGCTCCAAAAATTAATAGATCTAATTTTTGTTTTAGTTCTTTATGCTATCTTGAATTACTTATGAAGCTTAGTTACTTAGTGCCAATTTAATTAAAATTGAAGTTTGCATAATTAACATCTTTTTGGAACACTTAATTATTGGTAATTCAATAAATTAAACTATATATTTATCCAATAAATTTAATTCTATTAAATATGAATTTGTTATGTTAATCATTTGTTAAATTTATCACCTGATAAATTTGACATTGTAAATTTTATGCTTGTTTACTCTAAAAATTATAAGGTCTTCATCTATTAAATTTTATTTTTATTATGCACGCATTTAATAAAATTATATTTGTTAAGCTGGTTTGCATATATTATATATGCATTTATTTATATGATAATTCATTTAATGCTTGTTTGACATTTGATAAATTTGCATATGCAAAATCTTCATCTGATATTTTATCAGCTAGCAATTAAAGTAATAATTTGAAGTTTTTAAATGCTGCATGTTCATTTAAAATTTATAAATGCTTGCATATGATGTGATTAACTATATCATTTGTTCGCATATTTGCTTGTTCTGTTTGATTTGCACTATTCTTAAATTTATCTTATTTGTCTAATTTGACATTCAATCTTGGATGGATCATTTGTTAAGTGTTTAGAAAAATGAGGTGATTTATCTTGGCTTGCAATTGATTTATATATTTCTTTTACATACCGCTTCTTGTTCGTGTGAGTAACAAAAGAGATGGGGGAGCCCACACCCACAGAAGAACTGGGAAGGGAAGTGGACATAACCCGGGTTTCTTAGTCAATGCGCAGCTAAGGGATGCGCCAGTTCATATATGCGCCAGTTCATATAAACCAATATGCTGCATAATTTGTTTGACCATTCATCATGCAATAATAATAATAATAATAATAATAATAATAACAATTATAATAATAGTAATTGTTATTACTACTTTTGGTGTTCAAATCATTATTTGAGCGAGTGTACATAACTTGATATTTACTCAAAAGAAACTTGAGTTTAAACTTTGAATTTCTTATTTGAACAAAACTTTGAGCGAGCTTTTAGTTGGTTTTAAGCTTTAAGAGAAATTCAAACCTTATTTTGTTGTGGGTTTATATCCTTATGAGAAACTTGTACCCATGTCATCATGCATTACTAGTGGAGAATGTGATATTTTTGATGGCTATGATGTGGTTTTTGTGCTTTTATGTTAAGTGATTTGATTAAATCAAAGGGCAAATTAGACTTGGACGAGGCATTGACTTTTCTAGCTGGTTTGGGCCAGGGCCATACCTGCCTTTTATTGGTTTTCCCTCACCAAGATTGCACATAGACATACTTGTTTTGCTCATTAACCGACAGAGGCTCATTTGGTAGATTGGATTTATTAAATAAAGGAGTTATCTCTTTTGTTAATTAAACAATCCTAGAAAGCCTTACTAGTGGAGAATGTGATATTTGTGATGGCTATGATGTGGTTAGTTTTGTGCTTTTATGTTAAGTGATTTGATTAGATCAAAGGGCAAATTGGACCTGGACGAGGCATTGACTTTTCTAGCTGGTTTGGGTCAGGGCCATACCTGCCTTTTTTTTGTTTTCCCTCGCCAAGATTGCACATAGACATACTCGTTTTGCCCATTAACCGGCAGAGGCTCATTTGGTAGATTGGATTTATTAAAAAAAGGAATTATCTCTTTTGTTAATTAAACAATCCTAGAATGACTTATATCATTATGAACTTTATGTTTATACAAAAATCATTGTTACTAGCATCATTGATACAAATATTAAAATTATTATTATAAATCTCTCTTTTGTGATGTAGTTCCCTATTACCCAAGGAAGCTGAGTCTTGTTCTTGTTCAGTTCCAGGAAAATGTGTGTGGGAGAATGTGAAAGGAAAAAACCATTTTTATTTATGTAAGGATATTAAACTTGCTATGTCTATATCTCTGTACGAGCAGCCACTTTTCAACTACCAATTTAAGCCATGTGACTAACGCTGTTTCTATTTTTATTTTTCATTCATTACTTTCAAAGCTCAGTAATGCTTTTTGAAGCATGACTAATTTTGGCATACAACCCTTCTCCAAGTTATTTACAATGAAATACTTGGATTTTTAGTTATCCAGCCTTTGCTCTGAAAGATTTTTACCATGAATCTCTTAATATTTTAGAATGCCAAATTTACTTGCCGATGCTCAGTGTAGAATGTTTGGTATAAACTTCATCCACTGACATTAATATTCTCAACTTCAGTTGTTCATCACCATTTAGTGTCATTATCTTGTTTTGATGACTAAGTTCTACTTTTAATCTTTAATTCTGATTTGTGATGGTTAAGAGCTCTCTTGGTGTAATTTTTTGTTTAATTTGATACAAGAATTATTCAAACTTGATAATTTGTGTTCATTTTTACTTTTAATATTTTTGTAATTAAGATTTTCATCACCTCTTTGTTGGTTGGCTATAACTCTTCCTTCCCTCTTGATACTATGATATTTTCAGCTGTTGAGCAGTCAATTTACAGTTTCAAACTTTAGTATGCATCCATCCTAACTTTCTGTTTAAGTCACACTATCTTAAAATTGTGCTTATGAGCCGTAGATCTTTGATTTTATGGAGTGACACATTTTACGTTATATATGTTTTTGTTTGTAAACTTATTTACTTTGGGGTTTTTGGCAGCTCTATATTCAGACGATTTTAATGCTTCATATTCACATCGACTTGATTTAATTGAATCTTAATGGCTGGCTTGATTTTCTAACTATTTGTATATGTTTAACTATAGATTCTGGAATTTGTTCGAGATGGAGATAAGACTGTTTCTGAATTGATGGATATAGGGAAACAACTCTTGGGAAGGTGCAGCGGTTTGTTTGTCAGCAGTTTCTTAAGCTTTTATTATAAAATTGCTTTGAAAGGGTTCTGTTTTATTTTGCCTTCAGAGGAAACTACTGCAAGGATTGATTATACAGTCAAATGTCAAAGCAACGTTAAGATAGTTTCTTGCCTTTCTTACTTTGCCCTGTAAAATTTATAGTTAACGACAAATTGTGCTATACTTTACACGAATATATTAGTAAAAATACACTTTTTACCTGATTTTAAATAGATATCACGCACCTCGTGATTTTATAAAAGAATTATTATACATCTGCAATTCAATATTATTCAAGCTTTTGTTGTTTTGTATCTTAAATGTCATTATGTTTTGATTAGATGCAATTAATTTACAAAAAAAATTATATCCCTTACCCCAAGTTTGATTCTTGCTTAGCATAGCTTAGACCAAATGCCAACTTCAATTTTGCATCCTAGCCTAGTTCAATATAAATTTACTTTGCTTATGTTTGAACAAAAAAAGAGAGCTTATATTAAATTATATGTAATTAAATATAATCATAATTAATTAACTAGTTTATAATATTGAGTTATTTCTCAAATTAATAAAATTGATTGGCAATCAATCTAATCACTAAAGAATTAGCTAACACATAATGTTAATTGATTAATAAATTTGTATTGATTAATATTAGTAATTAAAGTATTTAAAAATAAAATATGTTAAACATTGAAATAATGATTAATTTTAAAACTTAAATTAATAATAAATTAATTTGGTTATTTAATCATATGAATTAATTATTATTGGGTAAATTATATTTTCTTTATTATTAGTAATATTTAATTACTAGCAATTTGTTATGTTAATTAATTAGTAATTAACTAATTCTTAATATTATCTTAATTAGCAATACTTTAAATTAAATTAGAATAAATTTATTTAATTATTAACATTGCTAACTATTTTAAAAGTAATTAAGTTAATTAGTTATCTTAATTAGTTAATAATATGTAATCAATTATTATGCTTATTATGGACTAAGAATATTTTGAAGTGATTATCAATCATAACTAATTAATAATGAATATTATGTTAATTTTGTTTAATATAATTAATAATTATTTTAGTGAATTAACGTACTATATAATTAAGAAATAATTATTTAATGAATTAATTGTATTTATGAGTTATTAATAAATAAATAATAATTGCTAATTGTAAATTAAATAAATTTATTGTTCAATAATTAGTAATTGCCATTATTATTTAATTATAAATTGGTTAAATTACTTAAA
Organism: Gastrodia elata; assembly: GCA_016760335.1. Classification (NCBI taxonomy): domain Eukaryota; kingdom Viridiplantae; phylum Streptophyta; class Magnoliopsida; order Asparagales; family Orchidaceae; genus Gastrodia; species Gastrodia elata. Next base: position 20,397,835 of record CM028676.1, on the reverse strand, counting down.
CATTGTAAGTAATTAATGGCACACTTAATTAACTATTATATTCATAATAGGTTAAGCAATATTATTAATAAATAAATTACAAAGAATATCATTATTTAGGTAGTAAATATTAGTTTATGAATAATCATTTATTTAATTAACAAAAACCATACACATTTAATTTTTAATTCAATATATTAGTTAATTATGTAAATTGGCTAGTAATAAGTAATTAATTATTATAATATATCTATATTGTATTAAATATGAAATAAATAATCATCGTTATTATATAACTAAAATTTAGTAATAAATAATAATTTTATTTCATTATCAATGTGATAATTAATATATTAAATATATATTTATCATTAACTAATTAAATATAATTAATTAATTAATTAATTAATGATTTTAGATGTTAATTATGATAATTATTTATAATAATAATAATAATAATAATTATTATTATTATTATTATTATTAATTCAGCCTAAGTTTAAGCTAGAACTAATTTTTTTAATTTAAGCTTAGTTTAACTAAATTAGGATTTATTTAACAACCAAATTATTCTATTGTAGCAGTTTAACTTAAATTAGCTAATAAATTGTCAAACTAAGCGACTCTTGAATCTAGTAACCGCTTAGTATATCTCAAAAAACTCTAAAACATTAATTAAATTGCAATTGGTTGGATAACTTGTGTTGGGAAAGTAATCTGCTACACATTTCAAAGTTTTTTGATATCTGTCTTAGTATTGTAAATCTTAGTTCATGATTTTTTTGTTGTTGTTTTGAGACCTTAAGGTTCATAAAGATATTGGGTAGCAAAGTCTTTTTCGACTAAAGCAGCTTTTAGGTCCTTCGACTTGATGCTCGTCCCGGCTATGCAGGTGATCCTAGCTACCATCACTCTGAAATTGGGGAGCTACTTTCAGTTTGGTGCCATCTACGCCTCCACCGATCTGTACACGAGGAGGGAACTTTGGCAAACGATCCTAGCAGTCCGGGTGGAGGGGTTCCTGTTAGTTCTTGGTGAAGACTTCAACTGCGTTCTCTCTCGGATAGAGAAACGCGGTGGGAAGGCATTCAGAGTGACGACTGCTCAGACGAACTTTCGGGAGGTCCTCGATACGTGCCATCTTGACGACTCAGGCTTTGTTGGTTCACCTTTCATGTGGAATAACAACAGGGAGGGAGCTCAACGTATCTGGGAGCGCTTGGACCGATTTCTTCTCAGCACGGAGGCGATGGACCTTCTGCTGGGTGCAGTCGTGCACCACCTCCCATGGGTAATTTCTGATCATTGCTCGACTTTCTTGATAGATGTTTGTCTAAGGTTCCAAAGTTCGGAGCGCGGTACAAGTTCGAGGACACTGGGTTGCAGTACTCGGAGACATTCTCTGTGGTCGAGAGGACTTGGGGGCGGCTGTCTCGCGGCTCGCCGTTCTCAATCCTCAATCACAAGCTGGCGCGCATTCTTTGGGCACTGTGGAGGTGGGATTGAGACCACACTTCCTGATTTGCGGAGGAGGGAGCCGGAGCTCACTTCGATTCTGACGTTGCTCCGGGCAGAGGATATGGAGACGGACCGAGGCGCCAACTTTGAGCTTGTTCAGCAGCTCCGGGCCACCATGCAGGAGCTCTCTTAGGTGGAGGCGAGGATGGTGAGCTGGTGGCAGCAGTGCGCCAAGGCGTGGCTCTCTCAGGGTGATCGCTGCACCATAGTGTTTCAGCGGCTTGGACGCAACATCGGAAGTCGAGCACCATGCTGATGCTTCAGGAGGAGTCCGGGGAGTTTTTGTCTGACTTGGAGCAGATTCACGAGTATTTTTCAATTTCTTCTAGAGGAAGTGGGATACCTCTAGTCCCATAAGGAATTTCCCAGATGATTTGATTCCAGAACATACTCTTGGTGACGTAGACTCTGCCTCTCTCAAAGGAGCGGTCACAGAAGCAGAAATCTGAGCAGACCTGCGGGACCTCGGCCTCAACCATTCCCCTGAGATTGATGGTATCTCATAAAAATTTGTCATTTTTTTGCTGTTTGGAGTCCAAATACAATGAAACTTGATGCCGAGGTATGTTACAACGTAACGAACACTCTCGCGCAAAATTTTTTTGATTCGGACAAATATTTTATTTTTAATTAATTTCTGAAGTTTAAAACTTTGAAAATTAACCACGATCAAACTGACACTTAGAATTTGATAAAACTTTTCGAGCAGCCTTTAAATAATATACTTACACAATGACATTGAAATTAATGAATTATGACACGTATTTCAATGTCCTTGATTTTTAAAATTTAAATAATTCAGAACATAAAGCAGGAGCTTCCGTTTTTTGGATTTCTCTCAAACTAGGGCACTTTGATCTTAAAATTATTTTTATCTAATGGAAATTTTGTTTGCCCTAATTTGAAATTCCCCGAGGTCCTGATGTCTGAAGCGAGCTTAGACCTAATTTGAAAAATAACGACATTGGGTCGTTACAGCATTTAAGTAGCACTAAAGCTTTGATCGGAACAAAACTTCATATTGAGGATTTATGTGCACTTGAACATTTCATGTCTTTCGTGTTCCACTCCTCGTGCAGTATTTTGTTTAGATATAACGTTAGACCGAGTAAAGGGTTGTCGGAGTAGAGAGATCTACTCGCTCCCTTTTAAACATGGAGATATCTATGTGCATATGTGAACATAAATGGAAATCTAGTTCCAAACATGGAGATATCTATGTGCATATGTGAACATAGATGGAAATCTAGTTCCAGTTGCACTAGATAGGGAGTGACGATAGTTCTTAAAGAAACCATCATTTAGACGTTATGGTCTGAAGACAAGGGTTCTTGTAAGAGATCAAATAAAGATGACATTAGGGCTAATGGTGAGTGATCCATGTGCGTGAGATAACACTAGTGGTTTAACTATCTGTAGCCCCTTGAAATTTAAAATTTACATTCTCATAATATGATTAATTCAAACTCAGCAAAACTAGATTTATTGAACCATAGTTGATCGACTCAATTCTCCTTGATCTTTTAAATTTGATTAGATTCTCATTAATTTTAGAATTATTTATTTGCATGTGTAAATCTAGTTCAATATACAAAACTAATATTTGATTCTTTAAGCATTAACAGATGAAATAGTAACTAGTAACTTTCTTTTAATTCCTGAGGACGATAGAATCCGATACTCACAATTTCATTATTACTTTAGACCAAGTGCACTTGTGTGTCAACAAAAGTCACACTATTTTGTGGCTTGTCAGAAGGCATGACAATAATGCCCAGCCATTCAACCTTTCTAATAGATATAATCATAATCTTAAATAAACATTGGGCCTATGGGATGTGTGCCCCCCCTAACTCAAGTTAATCTTGAACCAAAGCTAATGTTAATAAACCCAAACCTATAAAATATATATTCATAACCACATACCATTCTGCATTTTAGACACATTTGCAACTTTGGTCAACTCTTAATTAACTACAAAGTTATGCCATGTCTTTGAACCTTTATCATTATGTTCAGAACCTTTAAACCCTGAATGATCATGTATTTTATTTTTGAACTATTTACTTATAATAGTATAACCATGTCTATCAGCTTAAGTTTATTTTAACCTCAAAGTTATTATTGTAACACACTTTATCTAATTTGCTTGATATGCTTACAATGTGGTAATCTATGGTTGCTTATTAGAATTTCTTGATACTATGCTATATTACTATGACATTGGTAGATTGGATTGTAAGATGGGGAAACAATGAGATCTTGACGAGTCTATTTCCATCTACCCAAAAAATGCTTCATCATGTATTCATATTCTTAGTGCGTTTAATGTCAAACCCAATCTTGAGCCTTGTGCAATTTTATTTATATTGAGTGCTCTTTTGGAATAAGAAGGATAAAAAACTTTAAGTGCATGGTCATAAGAAGTTCTAGATCCTAGATTTAAGTAAACACTGACCCACTTATCAACGGAAGAAGTTTAGATAAATCAAATTATTTTCAAGATTTTCTAAATCAAATTATTTTCAAGAAAAAAATCTTATTACGCCTACCCAAGGATGAGAAAGTACCTTGCACTTTTTGAACGTTCAAATTAAAAGACAGATAATATTTTTACATGCAATACGACCGTAGCCTATGCATATATTATTAATATCAACAGTACAAAATTTCATTCGGGATCAAACTTCACGGTATCCTGCGCGAGGAGGTTCAAAAGCCTCATGGGGAGCACATCTCCCATAGCAAAAGAAAAATCACCATGACGGGCATACAGAGCACAAAAGTCCGCCACCCGATTCACATCGCGATATCGGTGAGAAAAGATAACACTAGGAAAAACTAACAAAGAGGAAGGTGATTGGAATGCCGCTCTCCGCTTCATGAACAAAGTCTTCTCCAAGAGACGCCTAAGTCGCCGAACCGCTCTTCGAACCGCTCTCCGTTTCGCGAATGAGGTCTTTCGTGTTGGGGGGCTTGGCGTGAAGGCCTACCCCGAGAGGTTCCCATCGCGAGAATGGCCTTCTTCGTTGCATTAGGATCCAATCTGTGTCAGCCATTCCTCTTGTCAAAGCGTTTGGGGGGGTTATGTCACTAGTGGTGGCCACATTCGGGGTGGTTCTTGCCGTAACTTGTGAACAATCCTTGTCCCACTCGTCCACAATGGTTGCAAAATAAAGGGAACCCTTCATACTTAACTTGTTGGCTTATTGGTGGCATCAATGCCCTTTATTTGAATTGAAGAAACCAAAACGTTTCGAAGATTCACCTCAACACAGATCCGGGCATAGGCGCATCGCTCCCTATTTGCCGTATTGGCATCAATGCCAATCGGTTTACCGATCATAGAAGCTATCCGAGTAAGGTTCTTTGTGGCCCATAAGTCTAGCGGGAGGCTCGAAAGACGAATCCACACAGGGGTGGACCATCCAACATCCATACAAGGAGTAAAGCTGGGCACCCACCGAGCGATGCCAAGGACTTGCCCGCCAATATACCAAGGCCCGCCGGTGAGCACTTGAGAACTAGAATCCACATTTTCAAATTGTACAAGAAGGCAATCAACTTCAATGGTTTGAACTTTGAAGTTCCCGAACTTTCCCCACTGCATTTTCAGTTCGTTCACAACCACCATGTAAGGAATACGACGACTGAATAAGCGGATAGTGATAGAACCTTCTAGTTCCACACGACATAATTTTATTGCCTCTTCATCCATAATTATTTTGCCATTGTTCCCCAACAGAGGATTAATCATCTCCATAGGCTTGCAAGGAATGATTTTTTGCTGCACCCACGTAATTTTTTTTGAGATCTGCGGCTGCGGGCGCTTTGAGCCATTTTGTTGTGCTGAAGCTATTTCTTGCATCAAATTCTGCAGCTCTCAAGGAGGAAGTTGCAGCCATAAACTTCAGGAGATCACCACCTTGGGTGATGGCGGGCAAACCTCCAACAAACCGGGATGAATTGCTGTTCAGCGAAGTAGCCGATGCCAAATCTTGCGTCCTCGGAGCCGCAAGTGCTTGGCTGCTGGTTGCCCGCATAGGCGAACCTTGCACGGACTCAACCTCTCCCGATCTAGGGCCATCGTCGGTCTTGGCCTCCCCTGGCTCCGATCTGGAGTCGACAGTAGCCGACACCATTCTAGCCGCGGCGGAAGAAGACAATATTTTTACATGTCTCATAAACTCAATGCTAGCAATTTAATATTACGTAGGGGGTTTTTTAAAAATCTTTGATGTCTGACTGAAAAGCAAAAAATTGACCTTCAATTCATCTCTATTGCAAAATCTATAACTTCATATCAACCGCAGTAAGGGGCCATAAATGACTATACACAACCAGCTTCCGGATATGCTACTATAGAAATTAGTTTTGAAAAAAATTTGACTTTCATGTGTTGCCTTTGTGCCCACAATATTTGAAAAGTTATTGTCATTTTTGCTTCATTTTTTCACCATTATTATTTTACTCTTCTATAATCAAACACTCCCTATTGTTGAGTTTGTTACACTAAGAAGGGATCCATCTTTGGTAGTTTTCATCTTTTTTTTGAAATTTGAAATGGAAAAATTATTGCTTTTCTAAAATAAATTCTATAAACTTGATTGATTTACTATTTTATTTCAAATTTATGTTTGGCTAGAAAATAGTCAAGGTAACAATGGCTCTCTTTTGTTGTGCACTAGAAGTATACTATGGAATTTTTCAATTTAATGTGGAGGGCTCTCTCTCAAGTTTTTTAATAAAAAGTGATCAACAATTTAGGCATAAGTTGCAATCAAACTTAGAAAAAACACTACTTCAAGCAATAGAAAACCATTAAATGTTATGGTGGTTGTCATTGTTTTCATATTGAGTTTCTCATACTTGTAATTCATCATATTTCTATTAATTCGTTAGATTTGAATGGTGCAAGCTCCTACAAAAAATTGATGTATATTTTTTGGTTTTGTTGTAACAGAAGATTAGGGATGAATTAAAAAGGCTTATTAAATAATTAATATGGTATACCAATGTATATATTTTCATATGGTATTGTGATTTTTCCATGCTTTTAAGTGAAGTCAAAATTTTGCTTTCCAAACTTGAAAATTTTTGAACTCATTTATTTTATTGAAAATCGTTGAGCTGGGATGTGCTCTGTTTGTAACCGTTGGATGGCATTATTACTATTATTAGTGAAATGTGCATCTTAATCATTGGATGCCATATCTCTATTTAAATTTTATTATTTGCTCTCTAGGAGACATGTTCTTCCGGCTGTTCCACATCTTCTTGACACTGTTCAGGTTATACTCTACAGATACTTCCTTTGTGACTATTTTTCACTGAATATTGTTTATTATATTTCATAATTTACAATTTAGTAATAGAAATGCTCATGGAATTAAGTAAGCTTTATATATAAAATTTTATAAATTTCTTAGGCTGTGCATAACATCATTTTTTTTTTGTTTCTAAGTGACAACTATTCTACTTCTATTCAAGAAGTTTGTATGTATTTTCTAGCTTTTCATGAATACAAATTGACAAATGTATCACGACTCTAAACCATTACATGCAATTCTTGTCCCTTGAAATAATGTATTTTTTGTTCTTGTCCTCAAAATGGTGTATTTTTAAGAAACTGTTATTTTTGTTATATACATTAAATTGATGCTCTGACGTAAAATCGTTAATTTTGAAATTCAATATGGATCCCAATGTAAGTATTATATATTTTGTGAAAATATAAACAGCTTAATATTGAAATCATATTGTTAGTCTAATATTTTTTTTCTAAATATGAACAATCAGGTACGTCTTTTTAATTGTAGCTAAGAGCATAAGCATGACTGAAGCCCCTTTCTAATGTAACCAAGTTTTCTTGACATAAGAATATATATCAGATATACTAGTAAACCTTTTTTACATTGCAATTATTTCTTGCATATTATACATTTTTTTAATAATTTCTTAGGGTTCACTTGGTTGCTTTTGTAATTTCAAAATATAGGTACTTTTATGTTTGATTTTGTATGTAAAGTAATTTTACAGAGGTATCCGTGAAAGCCCACTTTCCAAGTAAAATTAATCTGCCAAATTTGGGCAGAAAATTAATACTCTATGCTTTCTATGCATTTAAAAAAAAAACTTTGCCTCTTCATTTGCCTCTTCATTTCTACAAATGCAAAGTTCACCTGTTTATTACCCAGCTTCCAAAGCCTTCGTTGGCCTTTGCTAGTATCCATCGCCTCCGCTACCTAAAATTATGGCTTAATTTCCTTGTACAAGTGTTCAACACACGCGACTATGATTGGCCTTAGTGCAACTTCCTCTGCCTTCGCTGGTCTTCATCTGCATCTGTTGCGTTCGTCGGTTTTGCCAGCCTTTGCTAGCTTTCCTTGCTCTCGCTGACCATGTTTTGGCTGACCCATGGAGCTTCTATTTGGAGTTCTTTTTTATTTTTAATAACATTGTTTTGCTTATTTTATACCAAATTATCTAACACTACTAAACACCAAAAAACCTATTTACAGGCCATTTATTTCATATAATATTAGTTTACACTGAATTTACTTTATTTTAGTATTTTAAACCTCAAATAAATATCTTCTTAATTTTTTTGTTCTTTTAACATTTTTTGTTTACTTTTCTTTTTGTATTTTATAGAGATGTTGTTATACTCACAAGTTACAAGATAACTCTTTCATCAATAATGATTATTGGGCCAATTTATTCATGAATTAAATTACTGACATGAGAATATATTTTCTTTATTGGCATATATGTGTACAAATAGAGCATTACTCTTATTTTTATTTTGTTATTTTCAGTTTCATATTTTTATCACTTAGAAGCTTTCGTGTTGTAGGCTTTTTCATGTTGAGATTCTTGATGTAAAACTTTATTCTTCTATTACTAGTTTAATTTATGAATTCTTAATGATTCTTCATTTATATTTGAATGTTGTTACGGAGGATATTTATTTCAGTGATATATGATTTAAATGTTAGAAGCTTTCTTTGTCTTTTTGGTCATTTGTCCCCCCCCATAATTTTTTTGATGTTGATATGGCCAGATTAGTACAAGAGTGGTATTGGAGCAAAGGCTTAAATAAGAATTGATTCAATTGAGAAAGCTCTTATGATGATTTTATTTTCTTTCATTTCTTGGAGTCTTAGTTTATAAATGTCTTAACAATGTTTTTATACTTTGCTTTTCTTACTATAAATCTTGGGACCCTCCAATATATTTAAGAGAAGATATGGTTTGTTAAAGAGCTGAGACATTTTTAGGCAATCAGCCTTGAGAGGTCTTTGTGATTCGAACTATATTTGGAGGTGTTACAATCAATAGTGTTTTAGCACAAATAAAGCCTGCGATTAATTTTCTTAAGCTGAATTCTTAACTTTGTTTAGTGGTAGTACTGACGGCTTTGTGGATAAATATTTTATATTATTTTTGGGCATATGTCTTGCACTTCATTATTTTTATGGAAATAGAACTCTCGCATCTCATTAAGTTCTTTGACTATCATTAGCCAATAATTTTTTGAACTGCATTATGTTGCCTATGGCCTTGTCCTATGATCCATTGTTATTTGAAAATGTTAACAAAACGTAGTGAGTCGAAGCACTTACTAGGTTCTAATACGCACCATCTTTTCTTGTTATGTACAAAGAGTAATTAGATGCATTGTTATAATATATAAATAAGAGCTTGAAAATTTATCATCTTAGTAATCTCTGAATTGAATAGATGATTCATCAAAAGTACATTTGTTAGATCAAGATTGAGGAGCTTACACTTTTAGATGAAAGTTAGATGAATTAAACAACTTAATTTCAAGACTAACTTGGTCATGCTAGGTATAACATGGATTACTAGTCTAGGCTAGATTCAATAGTGTTTTAGCACAAATGAAGCCTGCGATTAATTTTCTTAAGCTGAATTCTTAACTTTGTTTAGTGGTAGTACTGACGGCTTTGTGGATAAATATTTTATATTATTTTTGGGCATATGTCTTGCACTTCATTATTTTTATGGAAATAGAACTCTCGCATCTCATTAAGTTCTTTGACTATCATTAGCCAATAATTTTTTGAACTGCATTATGTTGCCTATGGCCTTGTCCTATGATCCATTGTTACTTGAAAATGTTAACAAAACGTAGTGAGTCGAAGCACACACTAGGTTCTAATACCCACCATCTTTTCTTGTTATGTACAAAGAGTAATTAGATGCATTGTTATAATATAGAAATAAGAGATTGAAAATTTATCATCTTAGTAATCTCTGAATTGAATAGATGATTCATGAAAAGTACATTTGTTAGATCAAGATTGAGGAGCTTACACTTTTAGATGAAAGTTAGATGAATTAAACAAATTAATTTCAAGACTAACTTGTTCATGCTAGGTATAACATGAATTACTGGTCTAGGCTAGATTCAATTTTTTGTGTGTTTTTCCTTTAGTCTGTGATATTTAATGGCTATTCTCTTATTTCTTGGATGATATATTTTACTGAGTCACAACCCACTAGGTTCTAATTCTCGCCATCTTTTCCTCTTGTTAATAAAGATTAGCCAGGTTCAATGATTTAATATATAAATAAGAGCTTGGAAATCTATCATCTCAATGGTCTCTGAATTAAATAGATGATTCATCAAAAGCACATTTGATAGATCAAGATTGAGGAGCTTAAACTTTCAGATGGAAGGTAGGTGAATTAAACAAATAAATTTCAGGACTAACTATTTCATACTAGATATATCATGAATTATTAGTCTAGGCTTGATTCAATTTTAGTGTTTTTTTTTTTCTTTTTGTATGTGATATTTAATGCCTAATCTTTTATTTTTTTGGATGATTAATCTTGCTTAGTTTGTGAATTTTAAAAGATTTGAAAATAGTAAGATATTCAGCTTTTATACTTCTGTATCCGACTAGGCATTGCCTTTTTATAGGGCTTGATCATGACTATTTCATTGTTCCAATGTTGGAGAAAATGTTTCTTGAAGGATTTTATGGTTTGTTTAATATAATTGATGTCTGTATAAAATTATTTAATATATATACAATTGTTCATGCATGATAAATGTGTTGAAAATAGTCTAATACTAAAATTTGTAAAATGCTTATTTATTTTAATTTTAAACGATTATGGAAATTAGAAGTATTTTTGAATAATTTTTACGCCTGCATTTTATACGAGGAGTATAATATTCAAATTTGTCAACTAAGAAAAAGAGTGAGAGTTATGAGAAATTATGTTTTGTGCCACTTTTATATTTTTATTTCTTAACCCATACTTCTTTTAGTATTCAATAAGTTATGAGATGACAATAACAATATTTTTTATATAAGTTCAATTTCAATTCAACAACAAATGAGAGCAGATTAGACCTATAGGAGGGGCACCCTTAGAGTGGTATTTTTGTTTGAATTTCTATTATTTTAAAGTTTAATTTTTATTTTTTTAGGGATGCGTATTTTGGTATATTTTGTGTATAAAGTATTCTTAATACTGCAATCTTAAAACACAGAAGTTTGATTAACAATATCAAGAATGTATGTAAAATTATGAGGAATTGCTAATCCCCCAAATGAGCCATTTAACATGGTTTTATTTTACGACCAAATTTGTCCTGTTTACATGGAAAGTAGAAACAAAAGTGGTGCACACAAGCAAAATGTTCAACCAGGCAGGCTGCTGCTGGCCATCATTGGCACTTGGTCGGTTCTCACCGGCCATCTTCGAGCCTAAGCCAATCCTCATTGACTTTCGTTTGAACATCTTTGTTTTTTAGGGTTCATGCCTTTGCATGCTCGGTCGGTCCTCGCTGGATCATGATCGGGTCTCGCCTAACCTTGGTCATCCCTCACCGGACCTTAGCCGTCCTTTGTCAGCCATCAACGACCCTCGGCTGTATTTGTAATCCTCGATCAGTCACTACGTAATTTGTTTTCTTTTGTTTTTTAGGTTACATTTACTTTACATCAAAACAAACTTCAAATTGTAAATATGCCGTAGAAATCCAAATATTAAAGGTTTCTTACATTGCATTTATTACATGAAAATATTTTACATTGGATTTAATTTACTCATACTTCAAAACATACAGCCCCTTGGTAGCTTTTGAGATATATATATATATATATATATATATATATATGTTAATTGATATTGTTGATTTTTGGCTTAGTCTTCATTTGTTAATAAAGTTTTGTTTATTTAGCCCCCTTCGTATATCTGTTTGGATGAGGTTTTGGATGATATTTTGTTTTAGTGAAAGATTATATTAAAACGTTTTAAAGTTCTCTTTCTCTTGGTCTGATCTTTCACATCTTCATTTTCCCATGCTGATGATGTGACAGCTTGTCCATAATTGTGAACTCTTAGAACTCTTGTTGCCCTAATTTAAAAAGGCTCAAATTTCTCTACCTAGAATCCCTTTTCAGCTGTGTGTTCCATCTCCAATTCATGTTCCTTCATTCACTTCTCGGTGACATTTTCTTTAGATGCTTGAAATCTAACCCTCACAGAGGCTGCAAAAATGGAATTCAGCTCTCATGACAATGTTCTCCATGTGTTGGGCGACCTTTAATCTTATGCTATATGGAAAGATCCCAAACTATTTAACCTGCAAGAATGGGTCAAATTTGAGAGAACCCGACATGGAATAATATATGCGGAAACTATTTCCTTGGATTCAATTCAATGCTTGTCTTTCCTGTATTGCTTTGCTATTTATTAATTATGAAATTTATATGCTGTTAAGAATTTCTTTATGGCTAGGTCGAGGGAACCTTTTCAGATGGAACCAAATTAATTACTATACATGATCCAATTGCTTCAGAGAATGGAAACCTGCAACTAGCATTACATGGCTCATTTCTTCCTGGTTTGTGTTTCCAACTAAAACAAACTTTTTTTTGTTTCTGCCGATTTTATTTGTTAGCCGTTAGTAATACATCTATCAATTATGTTCTAAATTTGTCTTAGCTATGGGGAGTTTTGTATATACATTATAGAAAATTCTAATCCTGCAGGTAATGCTACAGCCTAGGTTATGCTTGTGTTGCTAGCTAGATTATAATATTATCTGCATTGCAAGAAAACTTACTCTATCCAAGATATAAGTATATATATATATATTCTATAGTTTAATGATTATATATTTGTCAAGAATGCAATGCAATGCCAACTCTTTCATGGTTTTCCTGGGAGGCACTCTATGTATATTTTCATCATTAATTTTATCCCAGTTATTTAGGTTTGTTTTATGATTTTGTTTTCCATTCATTTTTGTGGGGTGTTGCAGTTGGTGTCAAGAGACTCCTATTCAAGTCATTTGCCTCCATTTTGGTGTCTTGGAAAATCATTTCACTTTGCAAGGCAGTTGGTGTCCATCTCTTCCAAATCATTTGCCTCCATTTTTGTCTATGTAAAGTATTTCTGAATCACCTTACTAAAATTTAAACTTATTTTTAATAAATGATAGTTCTGCACTGTCTTTATTATAATCATGTATTAATTTATAATTTTCTTATTTCCAACGCACTCAAGTAATCTACCTCCAGTGCCCTCAACTCCTAAGCTGAGGCCGGTCAAGTACTCAGACTTTGTCCGGAGGCATCGCTTCGCTCTTCGCTTCTCACTTCTTTCTTATCTCACATCTTCGCTTCTCTAGGGGTTTGATTAGTCCTAGCAGTCAAACACAACACAGACTAAAGTCTCTTTCTCTTAGTAGAGGCGGAGACGGAGTGATTTTTTCCTCTCAGTCTCCTTTGTATCCTACGGAAAAACTTTTACTTTGTTCCTACTCCAGTTTACTCACAAGGTCTAGATCCTCCGGTTCGGGTGGCTAGTTTTGGGCGAGAGTCTCCTGAGCAGTCACTTCTTAGTCAAAGATCACTTTCCATAAATGACTGGGGAGAATAGGCGTCCCGCAGGCTTCTCCTTCGCCTTCCGGCTCACTATTCCATATCCTTCGACTGATTACATACTTCTATGCTAATTCCATATCCTTCGACTGATTACATACTTCTAACAACTCCCTCTTTATTACACTTCTCCGGGTACCTTTTTTTAGTAGGAGTCAAACTCGTAACTAATCCGCTAATCTTCTTTGGGCCTCCGGGCTTCTATTCTTACTGGTTTGGCTACTATAGGTGAATTAGCATTTTGACTTAACCTACCCTCCGGGTGGCCTTTACTGAACCTTCAACCTTAGCCTAAGAAAAGCCTAAGATTAGAATATCCCTCTCCAAGAGCCTCCCTATGCGTTCAGTAACTTAATGAGTTGACGCGGTTCACTTCTTTCTTAGTCTTATATTAGTTCCGGTGAAAGGAAAGGCCGGAGGCGAGGCAAGGGGTAGGATAGATTGGGTCAGTGTTCAGTCAGGGAAGGGAAGTAACATAACAGAGGTTATGCCCCGCCCGATAGATATAGATAGGTAGCTGCTAATCTTCTTTGTTCTTAGGGCAAATTAAATGTACTAAAAAGGGATGGGAGCAAAGGGATCAACGTTTTAGCAGTCGCAGGTCAGATCTTTTAGGTTAATAAACTACTGAATCCTTTTCACGTTCTACATATCTGCCTACCTAAGCCTGCGCTCCCCCCGCTACGCTGCCAGTCAAAGAACTACTCGTTCAAAGATTATATAATAAGAAGAAACAAGAAAACTACCTCCCTTAAGAGTCGACTTTCTCTTTCTATTTATAGGCTCAAAGAACTACCGTTAGACTTCTCTAAGATTCTATTAATTAGAATTCAGAAGTTTAGCCTACCGGCAGGGCTCATAAATAGAAAGATTCTCTAAGTTCCTATTCAGATTATCTACCTATCTTAAGCCTCAGGAGGTTCTAGAAGTCTCCAAGAGATTCGTCTAGCAACTATTCTCTTTCTATTTCTAATATGAGTCTAACATCTGACATAACCTATCGGCTCACAAATCTGCTTCGCAGCCTATCGTCTCCCTCTCCTACCCTACCGGGTGGCCTTCGCTACTCACTTCGTTCGTAGCCTTTTCTAACTCGCTAGCTTCTACTTCAAGTCAAGTCTTTCTTCCCCGAACAAAGCCTCTTCGGCCCCAAAGAGATATGCCTTCTCTTCTTCTAGAGGTAAAGATCGCTTCTTACCCACTTCACGAATGATCTTTCAATTCAAGAGTTCAATTCTCCTTCGTCGCATACGACTCACTATTACATATCCTTCGGAGCCATCACTTCGTTCGCAGCCTCTTATCCGACAGAACATATCTCCCCTTCAGTTGGTCTTGTAATTCTAGTTCAAACTCCCTTCCCTTGTCTTCTCCTCCCGCGCATACTCAATCCACACCACATCCGGTCAAGGAAAGAATACCCTCATCTTGGGCAAGAAACCGAGGAGCGAACTCCCTAGAGAAGAGAGTTCTTAGTCCCTCTCCCACGAACCCGCAGGAAGAAAGAGAAGAGGTGCTGTATAGGATCATCCTTGTCCGTGAAGCTGAGCTCACTTCAGGATCTAACTGATTTTTAGCCTTAGACTCGCCTAAGTCAGAAGGCGGAGCTTGTGCTGGCTAATGTGAATGTAGCATATTTCTTAGGACTGCATGGTGCTCTAGGCGGCTTTAGTTTAGGGGCCTCTAATTAAGATGTCGTGTGCCCTCAGGGATTTGAGAAGCATAGTACTTTAACTAGAACATTGATCGGAGAATCTATGGCATCCTTTGAATTAATCTGTGCTTCCCGCAACAAATCGGCGGATCGGCCACTCATCCGGCCTGGTCTGGCTGAGGCGCTATATCATTCTGCTTCGCAGCCTTAATACAAAATCAAAAATAGGTCTATCTGCTCACTTCGTTCGCAGCCTCAGGCTCGGCTACTCGAGGCTGTCTTTCGTCCATCAGCCGACAAGCTAAGGTTCAGTAAAGTCCAATTAGCTCAATGCGCTATCCAGATCTCGAATCATTTCAATTCACTTTGCTTGTATGTTGTTCTATTAAAGTCTTTACCGGGATCGAGCTCGACCGAAGCGAAGACCTTACCCAAAACAAAACAAGATTCTTTCATACAACAAGATTGAACCACCATAGAATCCAATGGTTTTTTTACCTGGCATTTGATTGAAAGAACTCTAACTCGGAACAAACAAAGGCCGCGCAGCGGATCAGTCAGTAAGCAGCAAGAAGGCAAGTAATCGAGTCATCGCCTAAATGATTAAAAAGGGCGTCTCTTTTTTTGGTCTAAAGTGATGGGCAGTGGCATCAAGCTTCAAGGAAGCGATGTAGAATCTTCCTTTATTAAATTCACTTCTGATCTGATATATTAGATTAATGTTCTATTGAAATGAAGTAGTTCAAGTAAGTTATTCACGGGCAAGATCTTTAGATTATAGAGAAGGCAGACCCGTCTAGTTCGTCAAGGAAGAAGCCCTTCGCACCACAACCTAAACCTAAAAGCTACTAAGCTACTCTTTCCTACTGGCCTACTTAAGAACAAAGCAAAGCAAAACAGGCTTAAAAAGGAAAGGTTGCGCAGCAAACGTTCAAAAGAGGAGTTTGGCGAAGCGACCTAATGCTAATTAGTTGAGGTAAACGCTAAAAAAATGCCAAATCATTTGAATCCATAAATAGAATTACTGCCAAATCTCATAGAACTTTAGGCTCAAATTCAAGTTAGACCCAGTTGCCTATCGCTACGCTGCTGACCCATTCCGGTTTCGTTTCAGTCAAGTAGCCAAGGGTCTGACTGTTTTAGTCAACTGAGCTAAGTAGAGCCAAATCGCCTCAGCTTCCGAAGAAGAAGGAAGCACTTTTTAGGTTTTATAGAAATAGAAGAGAACTTCAATGAAAGTCTGATCTCGCTCTTCTGTGAGTCATGTAGGTCTCTATACTCTATACTAGACTAATATTCTCGTAGATAGAGTCAGATAAGAATTCTAATTTCATTCTCGAATCGTAGATTATAAGACTATATTCTAAGATGTAGATGAGAAGACTACTCTTTTCTTTTACTTCCTATTCGCAAGCCCTCGAATAGAGAGATAGAGCTTCTGTACTCGTGGAATACGCGATACGAGCGAGCTAGATTAGATATCTAATCCGAGTACTCGTTTCATTGAAATTGAAAATTCTATAAAATCTCATATAGAATCTATAGAAATAGACTCACTTATAAGCAGACGAACGCCCACTCTCTCATGTGAGATCCACTCAGACAAACGACTAGGTAACGCAGCAGAAAGACGGTGACCGGGGCGGTGAGCAAGTGACAGCAAATAGACGAGACGGCGCCCGGCCAATGTACTGATTTTGGGTCAAGCCCAACCCAAAGGTCTCAATTCCGCTGCGCGGCCTCCGTAGCCTTATCTTTAGATAGAGTCAGTGGAAGTGGTCGGTAATTTACTAAACCGCTACCGACTGATACGCCCTCCTTCGGATACTTCTACTTATCACTTATCAGTCTCATCTACTCTGCTCTGCTACGCAGCCTTCTCCTTCAACTTCTACTACTCACTTCGTTCGTAGCCTTGAGCCAAAGTCTAGCCCTTACTTAAAGTGAAAGGCTCTTGGAGAAAAACTAGAACCAGAATAAAGGTTCGCTTTGTCAGCTAGTCCCTTCGTACCTTCACTGGTATCTCCCCCCTCCCGCCTAACAGATTATGAGTCGCTTACCTAGCAAGCACTAAAGATATAGCTTCCGGGCTCACCGCTTTTCTCTAATCATTCAGAGGCTATTGGAGAAGAGCTAGCATTCTTCTAATACAAGCTTCTCCCCCGGGCATAAGCACTCTACCCCCCTTCTTCTTCTTTGCCAAGAGTGACGGATTCTATTCGTCTTTCTTCTACTTCTAGTGACCGCCGCCTTTGCTCTGCTTCGTCTTCGTCTCTCGTCTAAAGAAAGACTCACAATTTCCTTGCATTCGACATACATGTGCTAGATAGCAACCTACCCGGAGTTTGGACTTCGTAGCCTACAGAACCTCCACCGGAGCTACCGGCTTCTCCTTACAGTCTCACCTACCCGGAGGGTGGATTCGACTAGCGTCTCACTCTTTAGATCCTTCGTCCTTTATATTAGGCTCACAATTCAAACCAAACAAAACCTTCTCCGCTGTGCGGCCTATGCATTTTCACTCTTAACACTGGTACAGTGTTATTGGTCCCTTCCAGGGATTCTGAGTTCCAGCTCTCTATCTATATTAACTACGTGACTCACCTAACTCTAACTACGTGAACCTAAACTTCTTAGCGAACCTCAGCGAATTGTTATGAACTAGAATCTATGATTCAAAAGTAGTAGTGCCGTTCCATCAGTCAGGATGGCCCTCCTGTGATTTGGTTTAGGGGAATAACAGAATGAGCAGCTTCTTTGCCGAATAACTCTGGCAGACTACTGCTTTGCATGTATTATTTTATTGTATAATAAGATAAGAATAGAAGAGCAGTCTAATAAGGCTGCGAACGAAGTGAGGGCGCGTAGCGTGCACACTTTCTATTTTCTATTAGCCACCGGAGGTAGGAATTCAATAGGACAGCCTCATGCGGAGAGAAGGGCATTACCGGATGTTCATCATCATTCCAATAATTGCCCATGTGCCTACTAGCTATATACATCTGAGGGATACAGGCCCTCCCAGACATGAAACATGGAAAGATTTCACTTCATCAAACTAACCTTCCTTTTCTTATTGTAGGAGAACCAGGAACACCCATTTGTCGGTGAGGAAGGCAGCGGCAGATCTTTTCACAAACCTGCCACTTACCCAGTTTAGGAATCAGCACATTGTACCCCTTCAAAAGCTAAACTGCTTGTCAATAGCCCAATCCAACATGGTCAACACATCTGACCAAGCTTGGGGATGCCCTGTCCTCAACACTGACTCAGTCTGCAATAGCCTACTTTTTTGCGGATAAGCCAGCCAGTGTGTTGGTCACCCAGTCCAACCAGATTAGACCCATAAACTGAGATTTGACGCTTCGCTCATCCCCTTGCGAAGAGGCCAGGCCTAAACTCATTACACATTACATTACGCCAAAAACGATTACTTTTCTAGACCCGATTACTACGTTGTAGTTTAGACTTCTATATTCTACGTTTCTTTCGCCCAAAAATCCAAAATCAAAGATTAGCTCCAATAGAAGACTCCCTGACTGGGAGTGAATCCAGCCACATAGTAAGGTTATTCAGGCAAAGGTCACACCCTAACCCCAGATAGGCCCCGCCCCAAATAGATTCAGTCTCCCGCTAAACTGACCTTAACTCGACCTGAAACGCTAAACTAAAAACTCTCATCTCACTCTTTTTTTTAACATTCCATTCAGTTGAGCGAGTGACTACGTTAGGATACTTTGAGCTGATAAGCGAATCGAAAAAAGAAACCCTCAAACAGGCCGCGCAGCGGAAGCCCCCCCGATCTTCTGAGTTAGAACTGCTCAAATCTATGAATCTATGATATATGAGATTCTATATTATAGAAGACTTCATGTACCATGAAAGAGGAAAGAGACAGGAGAGGAGGCTCAAGGATGGTGATTGCGTACTAATCCTACAGGGATTCTAAGAGATCCGCGCGAGATGATAGGGATGGAGTCTACTTCGGAGCCTTATCTCAAAGCGTAGCTGGACTGCTTCCATTTCCATACCTATCTCCGGTAGAGTTCACACTTTAGATCAACCTCTTACTACTAAACTAGATTCGAATTTCTAGATCTCTTTCGTTATCCGGGCCCAGCAGATTGAAGGCAAATTGAATACGCTCCACCTCCGGTGGCCTGAGCTTCAGTGGATTCCGTAGATTATGCAGATTCAGCCATCTCATCTCAGTCAAGCCTTTCTAAGAAAAGAAGCCAGCCTTAGACAGTGCACATGGAATAGCTTCTGTACTGTACCCGGCCTGCAGTAGCTCCAGATCGAGAACCCAATGCACCCCGGTGATCGAGACCCCCTCTCCTTTCAGTCGAGATCAACCTCTCCTTACTTTTCTATGCTTCAGGAAAGGCGTTCTCTTCAAGAACGAATTTATATACGACATACGACGATCGAATGATCTTTCAATTAATATCGTTTCATTGAATATGAGTTGAATGTTTGAATCTAGTTTATTCTTGTATGCTTCGCATCCTGCGTATGTCACTAAGCATCAATGCCCCCTTCCCGTCTTCAAGATCAAGATACGAAGTCACTTTGAGCGGAAAACTCGTCTTGTCACAGATCCATGGTTTCATCTTTCAGAGCTTCGGGAAAAAAGGCAGAGACCCAAGCCATTCCGACTTCGGTCAGCTACACCGAAAAGATAGTTCTTACTCCTTTCTCAAGGACATTCCATTTTATTTCTGGCTTCCGTAAAGCAGGCAATGGCAATGAAGGCCGCGTAGCAAGCACTAGATTTTCTCTCTTTTCAGTAAGAAGTAAAGGCATACTACCACTAATTCAGTCTAATTTGCGACTGCTACTACTAAAGCTACGGAGGCCGCGCAGCGGATTGAGAACAGATCATTGCTAAGAAAGCTAATTCAGGCCTCACCACTGTTCTCAGGTGCAGATTCAATATTAAATGTAGAGATCCCATTAATCCGCATCTGTTGGCGGTTAAGCGAGACTGGCATTTTGATTTCCGGCGAAAGAAAATGGTTTAATAATAGAGAAGAGTTAGGCCCGAAGCGAAGGTTTTGTTTAGCTTTCTTATTCTTAGCAATGTCTAACTTTTTCTTTCTCTTTGAAATCCGCTACGCGGCCTATAGTTGTGATGTGATTTCATTTGATTAAAGACTTTGGCGCGTTTAATATATATTTATATATAGATTTGTAAGGATCTCTATTCTATTTAGATTCTATATACCTATATACGTCTAGTCTATAGACGATAGAAAGATCTTTCAAGAATGACATCAAAGTCATCCAAATAAAAGGCACCACCATCAAGTTTATCTTCCCAGTCCAAGCACCCACACAAATTTGCACATGCCAACGATAGTCGAGTAAGAACGCCATTGCTGGGATTATTGCGAATGAGCAAGCCCAGCAGCTTGTCTACCAACCACAAAGACATGGCGGCCGGTGTCCAGCATCGCAGCAACAGTCACATTGTTGAGAAAAGCATCAATATAAATAGAAAAGCAACTGAGGGGCAGCATTATTCACTCCAGCCGAAAGTCCACCCGAAGGCCACCGGAGGCCGCCTACGTTCTATTTACTTCGCTATCGCTCACCTTTTCCCCCAGTCGCTTCGCTCCCATTCGACTCTCGTCTCACTTAGCCTTGAGATTCGCTGATCAGCTCTTCGCCCTTTGCTCTAATCGATCAAACCTTGATATTAGGATTAGATTCTAATTTCTTTGGCGCTCACAATTGAATAGAATAACCTTTGTCGGAGCCTTCCCTTATGAGAGAGGCCTCTAATCATGATCCGCTATGCGGCCTGAAAAATCTCATTCCGAAGGCTCTTAGTGAGCTTATAAGAAAGGCCACCCGGTAGGGTAGGCCACCATTCAGGTAGGTTGCTATCTCAAGCCTTTTAGTCAAGTCGACTGGGAAGTTTCTCCAGATCCAGACTCATAAGTAGATAAAGAACCGGTGGGAATCTTCACCCCTCTCCGCTTTGCTCGACTTATCAGTTGTACTAGCCTTATGTCGAATGGCCATAATAGAATAGCCTATTCTTCTGCTGCGCAACCTTGATTTCTGCTGCGAAGCAGAATAGGAAGCCTTTCACTCGTACCAAAGAAGCTAGTCTGAGCCTGGTCAACTCAACGGTATAACTGAACTTCCAAGTCACTTTACCTGAACTAAAACACATTCTTCATCTAAAGAAGATGCCTGTCCTGTCCTAATTTGAGCTTTAGCCGAACACTGACTTGTTCAATTGAAATAGAATAAGACGTGGGTGATGTAATAGAGTAAGTACTCTTTCTTTCAGACCAGTACCTGCTTTTATTTGATCTGGAAGGGAAGGCTCAAGGATCTAAAGAGTGAGCTTACTATTACAAAGAAAAGTGTGAGCTTACTATTACAAAGATTCTTTGTGAGCTTACTATTACAAAGAGTGAGACGCTAGTCCAAACGGCCCGGAGAGTAGGTTGCTATCTAGTGAGCCGATAGGCGAAGCGGAGGTAGGAAGACTCACTTTTACAATGGTTTTTATCTCCCTTTGTCAATATACGGACTATGACTCTAATCTAAAAGAAAAAGAAAAGGCTGAACTAGCGTACATCTCCCGGGTCGAACCCTCACTCACTGCGTTAGTAATAAGAATTTTTGGTTTTTGTTTGGTCTTATCCTGCGCTAAACTGGAATGAATGGCCAAACTTTCACCTTAAAAAAGCCTTAATTGGAAGGTCTGAAAAGACGAGCTACGGGAAGAAGCCGATTCTAACGAAGATTAATAATAGATTAATGTAAAGAAATCTCGGGTGCTACAAGGTTGTATCGCCCCGCCCGTTCTTCTCGATTCTCGCCTTAGGTAACGGAGGCGAGCTTGTGAGCTTTGATAAAGCATTTAGAAAGTTGAAAGAGCTTTTTAGAAGCTTTGGAACTACGGAGCTTAGTGGAAGTGAAGATGAATCTAGAAGCAGTTCTTTCTGTATCTGTAGGAGAGAAGGCCACTAGATCAACCTTTTTTTTCTAGTTTGCTTTGCACGAGCACTGATCTTTAGATCGATTTCACCTTAATGAGTTAGATAGCAACCTACCCGGAGGGTGGCCTACCCTACCGGGTGGCCTTCTTTCTTTCGCTACTAAAAAAACTTTCTGATAGAGCCTAAAGCTTAGAGCGATTTTACTCATTCCGCTGTGCGGCCTCATTATTCCCCGCTTTTCAAACTCGTCAAGGATTTGACCTCTCCAATCATCCCTCTTCGGACTATCGGGATAGCTACTGCGTAACCTATCTCGCCTACTCGTAAAAGGGCCATGGCCATGCTTCTTTGGTCTTCAAAAGAAAGTCAAATTAAAAGATTTTTTTAGCAAAAAAGAAAGGTTGATTAGATGTAATTTCTTATCCCGGTAGGAAGTTACTAAGAAAGAGCATGCTATGAGTAGCGATAGCAGCGCGAGCTTTGCGAGAGGGTTTTCTTGAGCTTAGTGTGAAAGGCAAAGGAAGTTTTTATGAAAGAAAGGTAGCAGTCCCCGAGACTTAGTCTTATCAATTCTTTCTCTAAGGCCTACCTTTGGCTTAGTAGCGAGAGTGACTTCACAGCAAGAAAACTCAAATCAAACTAAAGCGCGTTAGCAATTTGACTAGAATCGGTCACGAACTCAAACTACAAACTATGAACTCAAAACGGAGACAGAGTTTATAGGTTAGAGGATGTTAATATCTACTTTTAATAGACTAAGTAAGAAACTTTTAAGAAACTGGTAGAATAAAAGTTGATTTCAAAAGAAACGCTCAACTGGAAATATACATGGACTGTTCTCCCGGGATGTTTTGAGTCTAAACGCACCTTTTTCTTTTATGAACACGTTTCTCATACTTCGCCTATACCTAACTCCTAACTGGGGAACTTCTTTTTCTTCTTTGCTCCAATCCAATAAGTTTAGGGGCCATAAGTCATTGTCGTCTACCGGAAAACGTTTCATTGATTTAGGGGAAACTGTACTTGAACCTTTACTTTAGGCTTGCCGGGGCGTCGTCTAATACAATATTAATTGAGTTGAGCCCCAAAGAGTTAACCAAAGCCAAAATCAGATTTCTTATTCTTTTATTAGAGAAGCAAATCTTGAGGCTGCGAAGCAGATTCTTTTAGGCGGGTTCACTCTTTTTAGGCGGCGATTCATTTCATTTTAGTCTAGTTTGTTGGACCTCTGAAAGATCGATCGGAAACGGTCTAGCTAGTAAGATGTCCTTCAGGGCTTCGGGACTGTTCCAAGTGTTAGTTACTATAGTACTGGTGCAAAAACTTTTAGCATCTTCGCTGCCCTTAAAGTCTAAACCGTCCTCCATTGTTTTTTTGCTTCCGCTGCGCGGCCTCATAACGGAAACTGAAAACGAACATGAAGTTTTCATAGGATTTAGAAACTCCCCCAGTCGCTTCGCTAGATCCTACAGATAGCAACCTACAGAACCTACCCGGAGTTTGGATTCGACTAGCGTCTCACATCTCCCGGGTCGAACCCTACCCTCCGGCTCCGGGTGGCCTCCCCCGCGAAGCTGCCCTAACGGTAGCCTCTTCTCTTAGCCGGAAGCGCCCTAAACCCAATCGAGTTCTATGAGCGGGTAAGAACTTATTAAGTAATACCCCACAAAGCCCCATCAATATAATGAGATGAGCGGGTCATAAGCATAACCTACCGGTCAGTCTAAAAGAACTCACTTTTAGTGAGCTAAAGAACTAGCTCCGAATTCCCAATCCCCCAATTCATTAGAATTATAGTAAAGGCAAACAACCCGACCGGGCAACCATTTCTCCGCTACGCGGCCTTTAATTACTTTCAATTGAAGTTGAGAAGAAGATAGAATAGATATATTGAGTCAGCAAGGCGTAGAAGGAGCTGAGAACGGGAGCTTAAGCCTAAAGGTAAAGGTTAGATGATATGAGGCTCTTGGAGCGAAGCGATGGATTGCTTCCTTTGAGCCGATAGGCTCTACGACTTTGAGACGTTGAGTCGAACCGAAGCGAAGAGAAGAGTTTGATGCTCTAATCGATCAAACCTTGCTCCGATCTCGGATATGACACAAACAAGGTGTTTTAGTGAAATTCCCGTCGCCGCTTTTCATCTTCTTGTCTTTCAACTCCAACCCAGCGAGGCTACGAAGTAGTTTCATTTAAATTTATATTTCAAAAGCCCTAAAACTAAAACCGGCTAGGTCATAAGCGAGCAATAGCAAAAAGAATAAGAGCTTAGATCTTGACTATTTAAAGACTTTAGCCAAAACCGAGGCAAATCGGGACGCCTTTCATCTTCGACTGAGACTCTTTCTTTTTTTTTAGGATCTAAAGAGTGAGACGCTAGTCGAATCCAAACGGAGGGATATTGAATAGTGAGCCGATAGGAGAAGGAGGACACGGCACGCAATAGATTTCTTTCACTGTCTTCGTAGACCGACTCTTCCTTTTGCCCGTAAAAACCATTCTTTTATTATTGCTTCGCTCTTTTCTTATTTGAGAAAGAGATCGCTTCGCTCTCTGCTTTTTTTTTGTTGTTCCCAGGCGAAGTAAAGTCAGACTAGGGCATCCGTAGTAAAAGGCCGCGTAGCGGAAAGGAAGGCCACGTAGTGGAAAGTCAAAGACAAAGTAATAGAAAGCGGCCTGGACTACGCATGGTTTGGGCAGGGCCTGAGGCGAAAGACTGCACAGCAGTGACGGGCGGAAGTGGCCAGAACCCAACTAGAAACTATATAGTATATATCATATATACTATATAAGCTAACGGTTGCTAATATGGTATACATTGAGACTCCAATCAATGAGGAGCAGCTGATTAGCGAGTTGGTGACAATAGCTGCTTTGAAACTAGTAGTACTTTTCTTATGATGAGTTGAGGCAATGTGATTCTCTGCTTCGCAGCCTTTTATGGCATGTATGATATGAGTGAGACAACGCCGAAGGGCATATATGCTGGGTATGGGGGGACGAATAGAAGCGAACGTTCTGAACTCCAAGATCTGACTCTGAACCCCCTTCGTTCCTCACAAAGAAGTTACATTGCTTAATTGCTTAACTTACTTAATTTCCGCTACGCGGCCTTGTACTTGTTTTTGTTTCTCCGTCGACAGGTCACTTGTTATGCTTTACTGTATTTTGTCATAAAATCAACAAATCAATAAAGAAGCAATCCTACGACTGAAGCAAGCGATAGGGGACCCCGAGGAAAGTTATTGAGGTGAGGAAGCTGGTACAACGGAAATGGACCGGAGATAGCTAATGCCCTTACCATAAACGGCAAATGGCGAAAGACCTATGGAATCTCAAAACGAAAAACGAAATAAGGATTGCTCTCCGACCAGGGAACTGAGGCTAAGACTACTAGGATAGGATAAACTATCGACTTCTCGAGTGTTGAGAATGAGGAAGTTAGTTAGACTGAGAAACTGAGTCACTAGTCAAGCTAAAAATCGAATTAGGAAGGACGCGCAGCGTAAGAAAAAGCCAAAGCAATGGCTCCGAAGGCCGCGCAGCGGATAGAACAATAGAAATTTAGATCAATATCAATACAACATGCTTCCCCGCCTGACAAACAGATTTGCCCTCTGCTGAACAAGTAGCTGGAGCAGTAATTCAATGAATGTAGCATACCCAGATGCGAGGTCAGCCCTAAATCACTATGATGCTTCTTTCTAGCTAATCATACACATTGAGCCTCCCTCAAACTTCCCTAGTAGCCCTTCACTTCAATGGTTCCGGTTATCGGCGGATAGCTTGACTTATTAAGATTCAGATCGCTACTATACATACTCTGGCTAGAGACTTTGAGATAGATTTTCGACACATTGTTGCTGAGCAATTCGATATAAACCTAGGTTGTTTGCAACACTATAAACCTAAACTAAGATAAGCATAATAAGAAACTCCCTAAGGCTACGAAGTAGACTCCCTGAATATTATTTTCTCTTCGATTAGCCAGAACAGAATATTCTATTAGAATCGACTAGCTATGTCATTCGACTTACGTTCATATATTCGACTAATGTATTCTATTAGAATAGATTTCAATAGTTGACTTCGCTTATTTATTAAGGCTCATCTATCGGCTCAAAAAGCATACCCCGTAGGGCCTTGAAGGTCTTCTTCCACGTCTCAAATACAAAGAACACATTATCCTTCGCCCTTAGGCGCTCACAATGAAATGAAACCTTCTAATCTACCTACCGCTCCGTGGGTGAAACCTTATAAAACTACTATAGGTTCTAAAGCTTACCTGGTTACGTTGAGTACCCTAACCGAAGGCCTTGAACCGGAACGGGAATCCTTATCTTATTGCTATTCAATGAGAAAAGTAAGTACTCAAGCACAAGCGGTAGGTAGGCTCTGGTAAGAGTGAGATATAGGCTACCGGTCAATTGAGCCTGAGGATCCGATGGCCCGAAGCCTAGTGACCTTGACCTCTTCCCGGCCCGGCGTACAAATAGACCCACGGGGCGGTGACCCGCTCAACGCTTATTATACGCTAGACGTATATTAGACGCTCAGCTTCTGACTCGATCAACCTGAAAGATTTCAACGGAGATAAAATAGAAACCCTGAGGGCTTCCTCTCTTATTCTCTTATGCTTTTGCTCACTGTTCATGTCCGCTACGCGGCCTTTGTTCATTCAAAAACAGTTGACCGGCTTGAGAGATCTAGGTCCACTTTGTGGCCTTTCTTGATCTACTCATGGCAGTCCCCCTGGCATCCAATATCCAATAGAAGACCCCTCAGGGGGACTTTCTCTCGATAGCCTTTATGTATGTAATTGAATCGTATAATAAGCTGAGCGTATCAGCCTCTTCGTCACTAGGGCCGGCTTCGACTTCTTTCTCTAGTCAGAAGCTCACTCCCCCAGTCGCTACGCTGATAAGTAGGTAGAAGGAGCGGAAGCTACGGTACAGACTCTCTCTCTCTGAGCTCCAGGTACAATATAAGAGTTTCTAGACTACTAGATAGGTAGTAGCGGAAGACTGTTGGCGGCTCCTTCCTTGAGGAGAAATGAGAGAAGGCTCCGCAGGAGAAGATAGACTAGGTATATAGCTCATCACTCCAACTCTGAGCTCAAAGAAAGAAAGACTTGAAGCTCCTAGCTTAAAGATAGCTCATCTATACTAAGAAAGATATAATTTTCCTTTAAAAGAGTCTTTCAGCTATGATTTGATACGTTAGTCGAAGAACGAGTAGATGAGCTTTAGAGAGAAGAGAGTCGAACAGACGGAGGATAGAGGTTGCCGTGAGCATATATCTCATTCGAACATACGAAAGGATACCACGTCAGAGATTCGACTGGAAGGAGACGACAGTGGGAGACGTCAGTCGAAGTAGCGGAGACGCCTATCCCTGTACCCCTGGGAAGAGGGGCTACCTCAAAACACTAGATCTAGGGAGTCCCTAGCTTCTCTATCTATCAAATCTTGTTGAAGTGAGTCTGATTCTACGAAGTCGGTACGAAGTAGTGAGCTGTCAGCTTCTTCGAAATTGGGAAGCTGAAGACTCGGAGTCTGACAAGTTCAAGTGAGAGTCATAGGAATCGGAAGAGTCAGAAGTTCAGTCAAGTGAGATGCTCTTCAAGGGAAAGAGATATCGTATCTCTAGTCCCTCTGGCTAGCTTACGGATAAGAAGAAGCTCTCACTACTGCTTTGGTATCTGACCCAGATCTATATTGGTATAAAACCTTGTGAGGTCAATAAGTAACCGAACCCCTGATCTCTGAGATATAAGATGTCAGGAAGAACAGAACCTCACTAAAAGAAGTGACTGACTCTCCTGAGAGACTCCTCTAAAAAGTCTAGATCTCTCTCTGAAGCTAGTTCAGTAATCTTTGATGAAAGAGTCTACCTACAAACCTGCTTTCTATTCTAGATTCTATAGAGTCAGAGTAGAGATAGGAGAGGTAGAGAGGTATAGGCCTCACAGCGGAGTAGTCAAATTCCTACCAACTCATAGTTGAAAGGAGACTTTGAGACATAGTCGAAGCTCGAAGGCTATGAAAGATAGGTCAAGTGAGCTTACTAGAGAAAGAAGTCGAACCGAAGACCGTAGGCCCGTAGGGATAGAACGATGCCGAGGCTGAAGTCGATGCCAAAGTTATTGAACCTCAAGGACAGGAAAGGTCGGAAGGTCTCCAATGGGTTTGCCATGACCTGCCTGAACTGAATGGAGCTCAAATGAGTAGCTACTCGCTGGAATACCAATGTTTTCCTATCGAAGGATTTTGTAAATTGGATCTGCTTCGCACCCTGGCTTTGCCTTTGCTTCCGACCTCACAAGACCGGATTCTTTGGTCCATTCCGAAAAGGGCCATACAAAGAGTCCAATGCAATGCTCAACAAGGATGGATTACGGGAACCGAGACCTTGGGGAGAGTCAGGATGGAACTTTATACAGTGTGAATGGAATGAAGGTACTCGCTGAACCCATACCATAGATTCTTCGAAAGCGGTCCGTCAAGGGCTTCGGCATCTGAGGATGGGGAGTGAGAGAATGAAGGCACAGACTGGTGAAAGCAGGATCTATTTGTACAACCGCACGGAACTTTTAGACGCTTGGGGGCCTATCACCGGAGAGTTACTGCGCCGTTGGAAGAAGAAATCCATCTTTCGGTTCAGTCAATCAAAGACGAGAAGCGGGACTGTCTGAACATAGGAAGAGAACATACCCAGTATCGATGGACGGCGATCAACTTTCGTCAAAGAAACTAAAAAACTGGTCGATGGAAAGCCTTTCAAGCAGGGTGAAGTGGCTTTCAGCTTCTTTCACCACTTCTTTTTTGTCCCCCTGGCTTGACTAGGCAATGAAGCGAAAGAAAAGCCTGAGAATAGAAAAAGAGGTAGCGGACTTGAGAATGAAAGAAAGGGAGGACAATGGAGGAAGAGTTTGAGTGGGTGACATCACAGAGTCTGCATGGTTATGGCTTTGATCTACACTTGTCGTATCGGAATTTTAGGTGTCTAAGTGGGTTTGCTAGTAGCAAGTTTAATAGGGGCTACATGTGCATGGCTCTGGGGCAAGACCGAGGACAAAAAGTGAGCGAACCTAGGCGTTTTGTCAGCCTAAAAAAAAGAAGATAAAAGTGGGATCCCCTGCGGCTGTGCAACGTTTGGTCTTGTACCTCGCCTTGCATGATTCTCTTTCACCACAGAATAGGACTCAGTGCCAGGACAAGGCTGATTATCGCTACTTCCAAGATGAGTGATCCTCCAAATCTGGAAGATTGGATAGGACATTCAAGGCAAAGGGGATTCCCTATTGTCTCCCTGATTCACCGCGGTTTCATTTCCATCACCTGAACTGACCTACATAATTCAAACTTTCCTTGTGAGTGGACCGCCGTGCTCGTCTCTGAGCATGCATCCAAGGGCCAAAAGACAAATCTACTACGTAGCCTTGGGCTCGAGAAAGGGGCTGCATGAGTACGAGTGAGCAGGGCTTTGAGCCTCCTTCATATTCAAAGTAGCAGTAGTAGGGCATGTGTCAGTAAGCCGTTCTCATAGTAATGGCTTGACCAAAAACAAAAGCCGGGGATGGGTTTGAATCTCTCTATCTATGGGCCAAGGTCACACCTTATATATAGAGATGAAACCCAGCGAACCCTTCAGCTAGGGGCCAACCGGGGGCTTGCATACATCATAGTATAGCAGCCCTAGGGAAGAAAGCCACTTTCATTGTAAACACGCATGGCCTTTACTGGTAATAAAAAAAACACCTTTTGAGTGCGCTAGATGGGACAAAGTCTTGATCCTAGCCGCTGATGGAGACAATGTGGGCCCTCGCTCTCACTCACGCTCGCATAGTCTAGTGAGGTAAGGGCGCTTATGAACAGATGACTGCGTAGCGACTTCGTACATTCGATTAGCATCTCACTATCCCCTACGGGGCCTCTCCTAGAGCCAATCGATTCGACTTAAAAGAACAACTTTCGCCTATTGGCTCACATCATTCGGATCCTTCGACTAACGTCTCACCTACAGAACCTACCCGGAGGGTGGCCTTTATATTAGGCTCAATATCCTTCTACGCTGCTGCCGAGGCTCACAATTACCCAACCCAAAGTCTATCAACTCAAAGTGTCCTTATCCCTTCCGGGCTCAGCTAGAATCTTATACCCGGTAGGTAGATAAAGAGCTAGATAGAAGGAGAGGTTTAGGAGGCTAGTCTCCATGAGCCTTTGATTCGGAGAGGGTCCCTAATAGTAAAGGTTAGGCGAGCCTAACTTCGTTACCCAAGGCGGTTAGCGAGGTCTTTTATGTTTAGACTACATTAGTTGAGACGCTAGGCAGTTCTAGGTGAGCTCTTTATAGAGAATGGGGACTCCTTGCTTGTTCAAAGTTGACAAAGTAGCCTAGTTCACCTTAGAACCCATCTCAACCTTCTCTTTCTAAACCGATAGTTTTATGACTAAGAATAAATCAGTAAATATTGAATTAGTTTTTTTGAACCTATTCTTCTAGAATATGTTAACTACCTGCCACTTACCCAACCCCGCTCCGCTGCCCCTTCTCTAGCTTATATATAAGTCAACAAATTATACAAATTAGATATATAATATTGGTATTGGAGAAGCTGATTCTACTTTAGACTGAAACGGAGGTCATGTAATTGTGAGTTGATAGTCGAATATACGAGGAAGAAGTAGAGTAGGTTGCGAAGCAAATGTAATTTCAGATATGTGTGAGTCATGCCAGGGACCCGTTACTCAGAACCATTGACTAAGAACCTCACATTCCCTCTTAAGAAATGCCAAAGTTCCTCTTCACTTCAAGTTGATCTTTATATTGAGTGAGATTTCCTGGCCTAAGCTCTCCATTCGTTTCTAAAGTAGTGCTCTGATTCATGTTCTATTTGTGAAAACTCAAAGAAACTCTAAACTATTGAACAAAGCAAAGCTATTGAGCTAGAGCTAGAATAGAGGCTGCGAACGAAGTGAGTAGATAGAAGCTCCCCTACCAGAGCTAAATATAGAGCATAGTGTCTTATATATATCTAATTATAATCTAAAAGGACGCGACGAATGGCTATGAAATAGTGAGACTAACGTCGAATCCACCCGGAGGGAGTGAGCTTACTATTACAAAGAGTGAGACGCTAGTCGAAGGAGCGCATAAGATTAATCGCGTAGCGGATTGCTTTTGTTATGTTAGATGAGAGTCGATGATACTTTGATACGTTAGTCGAATGAAAAGAACCTACCCAGCCTCCAGTTTGCTAGGTTTTGACCCATGGTTGTTAGGAAAAAGTTTGTTATTGAGAAGAGAAGGCGAAGCCGGTAGGGTAGGCGGCGCAGTGGGGTTCTGTAGGCCGCGCAGCGGTTGCTGTGGAGATGTGAGACGCGTCGGAGAATGTAGCTCCGGTGGTTGCTATCTAGCGTATGAATCAAAAGTTTCAAGTTTTAAAGAGCGCTTATTATCCGCTCAAAGAGTTTCAATATCGCTTATGACCCGCTAAAAAGCGTTTATACTTTGTATACTTGACTTGAAAAAAGATAGCTTCTTACCCGCTCATCTAAAGTGAAAGAAAAGACAAGCGCGCTTCTTTGATTCAGAGAGATGAATAGAGATAGAGCTGCGCTAAGCCCCGGTAGTTTCTTTTTTTAGCTACGCTAAGCTTCTTTCCCGCTCAAAGACAAGTTTCAAGAGGCTGCGAAGCAGACAAGTTCTTTGCTTACTTATCTACCTACAGGTCTAGTTCTCTAACTTCTCCTTGTTCTTTGCTTCACGTAAAAACTTCGCTTCTCATTGTGATCAATAAATAGATAAGATCAGTTTACCGGCTTCGCGAGCCTATGATATATGATATTATAATCAAAAGCAGGATCTTTTAGTCTACAAATTACTAAACTCAGACCGTCTCTACTAGTTCGATCTACTTACTGATCACAACAACAAGAACAAGCACGAAGTGAGAAGTTCGCTTGTGTGAGGCTTTGAACAACTTGCGTTAAGATCTTAAGAAGTATCTTGAAATAGCTTGACTCTTTTATATTGATTATAGTATATATACTAATATCCGCTAAGCGGCCTAATTAACGTATTAGAATTCTAGAATTAGATTGAATTTACTATTACTATTATGAATTCTTAATAATTATAATCTAATAGATTCGATACGATATACGATACGAGATATCTGATTTTTGCTATATAATATAAGATTCTCAATCTCAGGCTATTGGAGATTCCAATTGCAAGCTACGCCCTTAATAAGAGAAAGGATAGGGGGCATACTTTTCTCAAGGCGCTAGAGGCACTCGATCGTAGTTCTTCCACCACTTCGCTTATTCGATAGCTTAAACTCACAGAAAGACAGACATACTACTTTTCAGACTCATAGACTAAAGAGAGCCTGACTATTTTGATTTTGGTTTTGGAACTCACTATCCTTAATAGAATAGAACCAGAAAAGGCAACCTCCCTGAATCTGGACGGAAAGAAAGACACATAGGCTACTGGGGCTTCCTCGCAGATGCATATCTCTGACACATCAAGGCAAAGACTCATACAATAAAGAAAAGCAACAATTTGTTTTTGAGAAACAGATAGATAGGCTGCTGCTGGTTATTGTTCTTATCCTAGCGAATCCAAAGCATTGAACCTGACATTCCAGAGATCTGAAAAGAGTACGGGCTTATAGAACTAGATGGAAATCGCTAAGCTTCCAGAGTCTTTACATCGCGATGTGTACCTGGTACACTAAAAAAATGGGGAAACTGACCACATGATCGGAAATGGCCAGGAACAGTTTCCGCTATCGATGCATTCCAGGGCCCGAGCTTGCTTCACTAATTAAAAGTAAAAGGCCGCGTAGCGGACTAATATGTGAGACGCCAGTCGAATGAAAAGAACCTACCCAGCCTCCAGTAGTTTGCTAGGTTTTGACCATAGGTGAGTAGTGTTTTTGCATTTATGATTTGACTCTCCCCACGTAAAACCAGTTTAGTAGGTTTTTACCCATGGTTGTTAGGAAGGCGAAGCCTGTTCCGATTACTAATCTAAATTGTAAATAGTTCATAGTTCTAAGATAGTCGAATAGAGACCAACGAGCCGAAGGGCGAAGGTTTTGTTTGGCTACGCTATTTTGCCCTGGTTTAGTTTACTTAGCGGCTTTCAACTTGAAAGAAGGCCACCCGGAGGGTAGGATCTGTAGGATCTATTGGTACTTTGATATGATAGATAGGCGAAGGCCCAACGGGAGAGTGAGTGAGGCTCTTGGAGACGAAACGAATTAATTTAAACAATGGAGCAAAGCAAAGGCCTTCTATCCAAAGCAAAGCTCATGCGGCCTAACTTTAAGCCCGAGGACTAGTTGGTGTAACCGTGACCCCGCTCGCTGTACTTTTCCTGTTACTCGTGAGATGCTAGCGGAGCTGCACGGAGGGCTAAACATAAACGGCATTTGCTTCGCAACCTAAACACAATACGATTATTACGAGATATCTGATCTTTTCTCTTTGACCTTGATTCGAACGGTATTTAGGAAATTCTCCTATCGTTTCGTTATTCCGGTCTTTCATTTCGCTCCCGCGCGTGGCTGGACTGGACCTGCCGATCTCTTTAACTTTAACGCTAGACGAACTTGGCTTGGGAGAAAGATGTGATGGGCTTGGGATCTTGTAAATGCAGATACAATCAAAGCCGTCCATGGCGCTGGTAGTGCCTCCAAACTCCAGATCAGTTCCACCTTTAGTACAACAAGTCAATGCGAGCAAGGCCTTACCGGAGAGCACTGCTTTCCTTTACGTAATTCGAGCGAATACTAATTCTTCTTCTTCATCAAAGAGTGGTATGATGGCTATCAAAGTCGACATTCCACAAGCGTACTCCAAAACTCCGTGCCGTGGGAGTGGCGGTGCTAAACCGCCTTCAGTTACCACGGGCCTTGCAATGTGTTATAGGGATTTGATTTTCTATAGAGTATAGAGATAGAGAGGCTTCCCGGCGCTCCACTCTCGCCGTCTTAGAACAAGTCTTTCACAAGCGATTCATCATCGCATTGATCGCGGCATCACTCTCGGAGCTGGATAGGGGCGAAGCGGGGGGAGCGTATCCCACCTCCTTTCCTTGATATGCAGACGAGATTCTTCTTTGCGTCGGTCGCCATGGCGCCATGGCCTTGAATAGGGATAGGCAAGTAAAAAAGGTTATGGGACAACGGGTGAACAACGTGAAGTCAACTGAACCCAAAGAATTGAGCCCGAATAATTGCACGTCAGATCGCAGTCACTTATTGATTTGGGTTTGCATAATTCATTGCCAAGGCTAAATAAAGAGTACGTCAATCTATTCCATGCCCGTATGCTCTATATGGCGATGGCGGGAATACTATGTCTTCTAACTTCAACTCGGTGCTAGCCGATACGCTTCTTTTCTTTAGTTATGCGGCCATCCCGAACGTTGGAGAAGGCTGCCCGGTAGGATCAGATTATTAATATTAATAATAGAATATTAGAGTAGACTTATCTAACCTTAGAGAAGTAGTGAGGTCACAACTAATTGATGTAACATAATGTGATTTAATGTTTTTTATCTTTAGGCGCAGGTGAACAGTTTCTATTTAGTTAGATTTGAGAATAGAAGAGAAGGCCGCACAGCGGAAGCTGCGAAGCAGATACAGAATAATAGAAAGAGAACATTTCATTTCAGGGTTTAGCTCTGAAGTTTAGCGTTTAGGCAGGAACCTTTGAGTGTTTAGCTGGGTTTGTTTATGCTGTCTGAAGTTTAATAGTATTCGGACATTGACATTGCTGGGTGACTCAACTTCACTTATGGTCTTCCTTTGAACGAGTTATGAACGGAACGTAGTGCTTCTAAGTCCATGGCTAGGCGATTCTTGAAGAGATTTCTGAAATCGTAATAGTATTTTCTTTTCATTTCTATAATATCATCTACATTAATATTAATTTTTTGCTTTAGCTTTAGTAATTGCTGGCTGCTTGCCTATATCTCTTTCTATTATATAGAATAATTAAGGCTTTCTTCTTTTCTTATCTAAATCTAAAAGCCAGCGAGCGGAATTACATCGATCGGTTAGTTGAGGGAATGGAGCAAAGCGACAGGGGTGGACTTGCAGAGAGTATGAATAGTTCTCTCTCTCTTTCACCTGCCTTCGATGAAAAGTGATGCCCCAGCCAGCCCGCTCCTATGTGACCTTACTCGCCTTTTTAGACAAGAGCGGTCATGCATACTGAAAGATGAAAAAAGGCCATTTACTTCGTAACCTCTTTTCACTTCACTGTCAATTCTAAGAATAAAGACTCTAGTAGTCTAAGCAATCAGTTCATGTTCACTAGATCATTAAACCAAGAGCCTTTTCCAGTTTATGTTCCATCGAAGTGAGATAGTTGATTTGATTAGGTTTCAAATCGGATATCTGAATCAGGGAAGTCCAGTAAGTACGAACTGACTCCTCTGGAGGCAGCAAAGCAAATCAGTTTAGGGTTTTGAAAGTACCACCTTTCTAGCTAGTGACGAACGTCGGATCAGTGGCCTCTTCCTATCTTAACTGAAATAGAGGCTGCGAACGAAGTGAGTAGATCAGATGTGACAATGCCAAACATGTTTACTGAAATGAGAAAGCAGTTTTTATCTTCGTAGGCTTTGATCAAGCTAGAGACTCCGTTCCCTTCATTAGCTCCTTCCTTTTGAGTGGTCTATTGGTCTAGTGTCCATATACCCCCGGTTCCTAGGTCTCTATCTCGGACGAGAATCCATTTTAGCTATTAGATTACCGGGAATCTGTCATATGGTCAGACATTCTAACCGACCGAGTCTGGATATGCATCCCGTAATGAAAGAAAGACTAAAGTCTTCTGAGCCTTTAAGGGAAGTTAATAAGGAGTCTAACTTCATTTATTGGCCCGAATAATCCTCTGTTTCCCAATGGTCTTAATTCTCAGATCTAATCCGCCAGCCTTGACTTCTTTGAATCAGATCAAGTTTTGAACATCTCCTTGCAATACAATAGAGGCTCGCTTTTTATAGTTCACGTACCTCGAGATCGATGTCTTGCCCATGGCCGGGCGACCGAGTGGTTCAAAGCAAAGGATAGAGGCGGTCGGAGTCTTCTTAACAGAAAGAAAAGAAATCCATAGATACACAGGAAGTCCTAATCTCAGAAGACCTAACATCTCAAATAGGAGAAGCTCCACATTACAGCATTAAGAGAGAACTATAGTTTCCTATTGTATTTGGTATTGAATCTAGCTTGTTGTCTAATAGATCAAGCATCTAGATATCTAATCTTTCTAGATGATCTTTTTCTATATAAAGCACAAGCATATGTGAAGCCTCCAAGAGCCTTTCCTTCCTTTCATCGTTCTAGCCCGGGCCGAACCTCACTCAAAGAAAAGAAGAACATTACGGTCGCCTTTGGTAACATGAACATTAGGCATTACTTCCTAAAATCAGAGAAGATAAAAGACGAGATTAGAGAGAATCAGAATAAAAAGAGCTTCGATTAGCTGAGTGAGAAAGCAGGTAGATTCAGAATAGCATGAGAGAGAAGAGAAGGTCTTCGTCTTCTTACATAATAACCAGATTGGATTGCGCCAGCTTTACCTCGACCCGTCCCATACCAGGCCGGACCTCACGGTTTTGTCCACTTCCGCATGGAGAGGATATGAGCCGCATGAGTGATCGTGAGTGTTGGGGGTTACGAGAGTGAAATTGATGCAAGACGTTACTATCTTGAAACGTGCCAAAAAAGATCTGAGTTTCAGTTCTTTCTCTTCCATTCCATAGATCTATGCTAAGGGGCGACGGGTCTGAGTTTAATCTTTGAACCCATAATTTATAGTCATAACCGCAAGGCTTTCTTTATTATACTAACCGGAAGGCTGCCGGGAGGCTTAAGTTTAGCAGGTAGAGGCCGGATCTAATCTGAATGTAGAGTATCTTTAGTAGTTCCTTTACCTAATATGAATTAGGCCGCGTAGCGGAATTGAATTGAAGCAAAGTTATAAGTTATATACTTTCGACATGAAGGAATTCTTTATTTTCGCTTCCCAACAAACTACTGATTTTCTTTCTGATTTATCAAAATTGATTAAATAAGTCAGGCCACGAAGTGTGGAAACAAAGATGAGCTTCGAGCTACAACACTCAAACGTGTCATAAAAAAAAGAAAGTAGCTTAGTGTCAACTCCAAAAAGAGAAGAGCTTCGCTTCTATTCGTTAATTAGCTTACAGCTCCTCACCAAGCCTGAAATGCAAATGCCTGACTTATTGCCTGATCATTCCGCTTATCTTTCTTTTCTTTCGGCTAGCCGGGAATAGCCCAACCAAGAAAGGCATCCCGACCTCCAGAGTTTATGCTTTATCCAAAGCGATGAGAAAAAGCTCCTTTCAGTCGCTAGAACCAGCTCCTTTCAGTCGCTCCTTGAGCCTCTTCTCTCCATATCACGCTCACTCAGTAGTTTATTTAGCATAGCGCGCTAAAGCCAGCCAAAAGTCTTTTGATTCTGAGTTGAGGACATTTCAACAAGAATTTAGATTAGGCAAAGGCAAGGCGATAGGAGAGAGAAAGGTATATCAGCGTCCTAGCGTAGCGCGAAAGGACTGTACCGTAGTTAATCTTTCTAAAGAAAAAAAAGGCTGCGAAGCATAAGATAAAGATTATAGATCGCCGAGGCCATGGCGCTAACAAAGAAAGAACTTGACTATGGATTCCAGGAACCACTAAAGTCTCGTTTGTTTTTGAACTATTCGAGAGCGAGAAACGAGAAAGCAGTAGATAAGAAATTCGTAGGTAATGTGAACCTCTTTTTCACATTCAATTCAGATTTTTACTGCTAGCCTCTTATCCTATTGTGCCAAAGCCCTTAGCTGAGTTATTCATTATTGTGAGACAATGAGCGCTTATAAAGCCTCCAATAACTATGCTATGGTTTACTGGATTACCCTTTCCCTTTCAAGTTTCCATCTTTGTTTATAATAGCCCACGGAGCGGTAGGCAGAGGGGAGCTCGTACTGTCAAGCGAAGCGGCAAAAGTACTCCAACCGGCGAGCTACAAGTTTTTATAGCTATAGCGCTAGCAAAAGAAAAAGGTTTTATATTTATATAGAATACTGAATTAATTTGTCCCTCTTGTTGTTAGAGCGATTGGCTGACGCTCGTCCTCACTCGAGGCCCCCCTGATCTGCGATGTGATTGAGTCATATTAGTAACCCGAAATTAGCTAGCCAGGAACGGAAAGTCAAAAATGCTTCCACATCTACTTCTCATTACATGCACAAACCCATGCTTGCTTTAAAAGCTCAGATAGATTTTGAATTATTCCTGGTTTTTCAGATAAAAATATAGTACGCCGTTGCTTGCTTGGTTGTATCGGGAGAGACAGAACCTTATCTTAACTTGCTGAGCCCAGCCCCTACCTGCCTTTCCCTTGCGTACCACAGAACTAGACTCCTACTAAGTAAAGGCCGCGAACTACGTGAGCAGATGCTGTTTTTTTTAGTCGAATGTAGGCGGCCCGGAGGGTAGGTTTGATAAAAAATGCTAATGCTAGGCGATTTACCGACCAAAGGAAGGCAGCAAAGGTTCGAAGCCTGGATTCAATGAAAGTCTCTATAAAAGGGGGATTCAATTGAAGAGGGAGTTCCAGTTGCACTTGGTTCTTAAGTAAATAATTTATTTACTAAGGTGAGGTTGTTTTTGCAGGTTCAAGTAAATAGGAGAGCCATCATAGGGAAGAGTTGCATCATCATCCAAAACGGTTCTTGAGGTTGAAGTGAAGAGTCGGACTGGACTTTAGAATAGAAGTCGGCATAGGTTGTTGCTGCCGGTTGTGCTTGCCTTGCCCACTGGTACAACCCGCTTCTAAACTATGTTTTGCTCCCAGTTCCATGAAGCTTGCTCATCAAACTGAACATCTCTACTGATCTACTGATGATGACTTATTCAGTTATAGGATGTCAGATCAGAAAACCCTTTGACTGTGAGCTATACCCGCCTTTGACCTTTGAATGAAGCTTTTTCTTATTTCAACATAGTGCAATTGTGCTTTAGAATGTATTTGACCCGGATCAAACAACATTAATCATATCGCTCGTAAGCAGAGCAAGTAGGACATTTTTTAGCATCTCGGCTCATCTCTGATCTCTGGAGAAAGGCTTGAGATCCTACCCAGCCTTCTACAATCCAAATCTATTCTCATTCAACTAAAAAAAACAACACCTACTCACGTAGTTCGCGGCCTTCGTTCGTAGCCTCTTTATCATGCATAACTCGCGCTCCGGTAATCCCGTAGGACCCAGGAAAGCGCGGGAAAACTTACCAACGCCGACGTTTCGCACTCCCATGGAAAAGCCTCGTGTGGATTAGGGCTACTTAGTGAGCTTCAACTCAATCTCGCAGAGCGATCTACGTCTGACGCAGTGACCCAAGGAGAAGGTTTCAACTCCAAGAGAGATTAGGCTGTAAAGGGAAAGGGGTACCGGTAGGTAGATTGTAGAATCTATGAAAGAGTTAGATCTATTATATAGTATAGAATTATAGTCGAATAGGGAAGCGTTGCTGAGTTCGTTGGATTTACCGCCGATTTGTTTACCGGGGAGTGGGAGTGAAGGGAGTGTTAGGAGCCCCTACAATATAGATAGGCGTCTCAGAGAACTACCGTTCTACTTCTCTCCCTCTAT
Source organism: Gastrodia elata (assembly GCA_016760335.1). Taxonomy (NCBI): domain Eukaryota; kingdom Viridiplantae; phylum Streptophyta; class Magnoliopsida; order Asparagales; family Orchidaceae; genus Gastrodia; species Gastrodia elata. The sequence goes on along the minus strand of CM028676.1, from coordinate 20,358,107 downwards.
CCTGTCCTAGAAAATAAAAGACGGTAATTGAAAGAAGTAAAGTCACAAGCAGTGATACATCTCCGTAGATTCTTTCTGAATCAAATAAGAAGTAGCACTTTCTTTACTGAGCAGAGACTCACTTTCTTCTTTGTACCGAAATTAATCATAGCATAGGGATTGTTGGCATTATTCGCTGACGATTCTTCCTTCGCCTTCCTGCTCACTATTACATACGCTAGATAGCAACCTACCCGGAGTTTGGATTCGACTAGCGTCTCACTCTTTAGATAGAACCGCTGCGCGGCCTCTACTTCGTAGCCTGGTTAGGTTAATCCAGCATTAACCTAGTGGTGGTATATAGCTTCCTCATATTGGTTCACGAAGTCAAGTGGTAGTACGCCACTGCGTGTATGGATTACTCTGCGGTAGATAATTACTTCTCGCTGAATCCTGTCTTGCTTTACTTCTTTGAAATCTAAAAAGAAAGAAAAAGAAAATGCCTTGAACGCTTAGAACAAAAAGGCTGAATTTATCCGAGAAGAAAGCCTTGCTTGAACTACTAGCTTTGGAACGGATAACCTGCCCTTGTTTTGACTAGATTCATTTATGGCTGGAACTAGTTAAAGTTGCCAACTTTAACTAGCCAACTCACTATAGAGTCTTGTCTCGTATTGTTGCCCTTGACAGAGAGCATCGCTGAACTGATATCTTCTTCTGATTTAACTGATTGTGTTCTACTGCGTAGCCTGACTTGAATGCAATCTAGAATGCCCATACCATCCATATATGCGTTTTCTCCGTTTTTGAATCGAATTTCTATTTGCCTCGACACAGGGATTAGAATTAGTTTATTATGGATGGAAGTTTTTACTTCTGAACTGAACTCTAATTTGTGTAATGAGGCTGCGTAGCAGAGTAGATGAGACTACTAAGGAGAAGGTTTGTGTCCAAGGTTATGCAATTGTGAGCCGATAGGTATTAACAGTATGGAACCGAAGGATATTCTGAGACGCCAGTCGAACTATACGAATAGCCGATAGGCTACGAAGCCGGTAGGGTAGGCCACCCTCCGGGTAGGTTGCTATCTAGAGCTTTGATCTAGTCGAATGCTGATCAACTTCGTATTGCTCACATATGGTGTCGGTTCGTGGCTCCAAGAGCCTCACATTATCCTATCATACGCTCCATCTAGTTAGTCCCATTGGTCGCCTCTTGAATCGGCTCACAAATCTCCTTCGGAGCCATCACTTCATTCCTCTCGTCTCTGAATTAATCTGCTTCGCAGCCTCGTCTCACTCCCTAGCGGGAGCCCTTCGCTCTAACGAGCTCACAATGAAATGAATTGGTTCCTGCTTTTCTATTATAATATTATCTTCTATTCAAGTCTTCTTTTAAATCAAAGTCAGAATTTCTTAAGTTCAGAAGTCAGGTCGGCTCGCAACTCTCTCTCTAGAACCCTGCAGCCGAATAATTTTGAACCGCTCCTTTCCTTTCAAACAGGATGCACTCCGCTTAAAGAGCTTCACTCATCGATACGAGACTCAGTTCGGGATTTTTAGTCCAAGGCCGCGTAGCGGTGGAGTGGAATAAAATAGATCTAATTTCTTTATCTACTGTAAGCATTTGACTCCAAGATTTTTGAGGAGGACTTCTTTGCCGTTATGTCTGAATTGGTTTGTTTATTGGTTCAGTTCAATAAAGCATAACCAGTTTTGTGTGAATTCTGGAACGTTTTATGCGAGTCCCTACGCGATTGGGGAAGGTAATTCGCGTAGCTCCGCTGCGAAGACGCTCTAGCTAGCTCTAGTTCTGTTCTAGTCTTCCCTGCCGTTTTGTTGGTCTACTTTTCAAATCTGAGATAAAAGCCGCGTAGCAGACCACTTCTTTTTCTTTTATGTGCAAGGTTTTGATGATTCATTTGGAATTTATTCGATCTTTCCGAGTGCATTGTCTTTCGTCCGAAGGGCATGAAGAACGGATCTACTTCAGAGTTGTTAGATCGGCCTTCTCTTTTCTCTTGTTCCAGAGCCTTTATCCTATAGACTATGCCTGCCCCCTGATGACCCTGCTCTTGCTCGGATCGGACATCAACTGACTCGATACCTGCTTCTCAGTCCAGCTCTACCTATACTGGTAGTACTCTACTCGTAGTATTTAAATTTTTTCTATTTGTTTCTAACTTTAATTCATGTGTTATGATGTTACAACGTGAACTGCTATATTAAATAATTAATAGAAATAAAAATATACTTATGTTGGGGCTATTTGGTTTGATGCTAAAGTAAAATAAAGTTAGGGGCTGCTTAGTTAGTTGCATTTTGAGTGTAAAATCATAATTTTGATGTTTGGTTTTGTGCATTTTAAATGCAAAATAAAATTTGGCTGCACCACTTGCAAAATTATTTTATCAAAATGAAATTTTTGATGTAAGAGATACGTAGTGGCATTGTAAACTCCTTGCATGTACTCTTATTGATTTAATTTATAGGCGAAAATCTCAACTTTGAAGTTTTGAGGCCCTCATATCTTAGACTTACTTTTTTAATTTTGCCAAATGTTCATATACTTTTTGTTCGACTAAATCTTGCAAAAACAAAATTCCAATCTCAATTTTTGTAGGGTTGTGCTTGGAATCATTCGAACTCTAAGCCTATCTTCAGCCGCTTTTAACCTTTTTATTAATTAATTTAATCTATTTAGTAGCTTTATTCACATGTTTTGGTACAAGAATACACTTTTCACTTGAGAGCACTGCACTTGAATTTATATAAATTTTCATAAAGAGCGTTGCGATGCTTGACTGAATCAGATTGGATATGTATTTCCCTAATTTATGAAAGTCGAACACATAAGCTGAGCATATCTCTTAATGTTAGGATTTTCTTCTTAGATTGTTCATCTGTTTGAAAATAAAGAATTGCACTAAATGCCATTATGGTATTAAGGATATTTTGAATGCTTTTTCACAATATCAAAGTTAATCTGCAATCTCTATCTGATTTGATGGATTTTGACATTTCATATAATGGTACAATTTATTGATGGATGACCTAGTTAGTTTTTCCACTAAGTTGGTGTGTCTAATCAGTAAAAAATGTGCAATTTTGTTAATATGCTTTTGATTATTGATATTACATCTTGACTTTGCTATGATTTAGGCAATTCGATTATGAAGTCCATTACAAAATCATTTTATTAATATTTCTTGGGAAATATTGTCTTTAGTTCATAAAGTTTCAATTAAGTTTCAAATTAGTCCATGAAATTATAATTTTATCAAATAAAACCCTACACTTTATAAAAAGTTATATTTTAGTCCCTATATTTCAGAATTGGCGTCAGTCACCGACGATTCGTTGAGGACGAGCAAGTTGCGGATGGTGTCCCCGTGGTTGGAGTTGCCCCATAGGAGGAGCCTTTTACTTCGTAGGCAACGCTAGGCCACCGAGGCTTCAAAGATGCATAAGGCTCAATGGGCAGAGCAAATCCAACTGTTGCTCTCCACTGCGCCCCCTCGCACTATGGCTACTCACAGGGCTGCCTGATCGACAGGCAAAGAGTTGTTGCGTGCATGTCGGGTTCAGTGCCCCGACCAGGACGACCGGGCGAGGTCCTCCTGGCCGCTGATGCGCAGATCTGAATGGGAGGCGGCGGAGGGCGGCATAATGAATTTGATGGGAAAGTGGCGGAGCTCCTGAAGAAGGGATAAGTGGTCTGGGGAGGGCATGAGGTAGTCAAAGGAGCAAAAGAGGAGGACGATGGAGAGGGTGAAGATGGCTCTCGGGGAGGCGAAGCATGGGTGTATCTGGAGGTGAAGGTTGTACAACCCTTTTCCCAGATTCAGGATGGGAGGTCTTGATTTCCAGCTGATGGAAGAGATATTCATCTCGAAGAAATCCTCGCCCAGGCAGTGCGATCGGAGACCAGAGGGATCCGTCCAGCGCATGAAGATTGAACAAGTGTATGTCGCCGACGGTGAGCACGACAACGCCACCTGCGTAGCCATCAATCGAGGGGTTAGAGATTGTCGTCGTGAGGGAATCTCGACAGGGAACACCGCTGGGAGCCAGCCATCGGGAGAGGACGCTCGAGGTGTAGTTGAGGATGCTCGAGGTGTAGTTGAGGGTGATCCCATGGGTACCTCAGCAGATCACCAGCGAGCAACACCTATTTTAAAAGATAGGGACTAAAATATAATATTTTGTATAGGAATTTATTTGATAAAATTATAACTTTAGGGACTAATTTGAGACTTAAATAAAACCTTAGGGACTAAAAAATGTTTTATCCTTTTTTGTATTGGAAAAAGTTGAAGCAATCCTTTTGGCCTTTAATGTTCGTTAGGCCACAAAAATATGTTTTTGAAGATTTTTTATTTTTCTTGATGGTTTCTTGCTATGTGAATTCATAACCTCTTTTATGTGATTGATTAAATTAGGTTGACAATTCATTCTTGTTAACTATAAGTAGTAGTTAACCTTCTAGCTCGTGGTAATTATCTACTGATATTTTGGTTTTTCAAAAACTAACTAAGCATTGTTTTAATGTGCAATATAGTTAATTTCGTGGGTTCCATTTTAATTTGTTTTCTTCGAACTTGATAGGGCAAGCTTCTTAGTGTTTTTGTATATTTTGCTAGGGTGATGATGGAAAGATTTATTTCACTATTTTGACTATAGCTGACCACCACTACTGTTTGAAATGCGTATTGCTTTTCTGCTCAGAGAACTCCATGCAATGAGGTTGATAACTCATATTTCTTTCTCAAAATGAAATTTTAAAACCAAGCAAGATATTCTTAAACTAATGGATGAATGAGAAACTTGAGTCTACTATTTTTCTTTCAACTTTTATTTTTCCTTTACTTTAAAATGTGCAGGTTGGGAGCCATTATCATTTCATTGAAGTGAATCCTTACTTATTTTTTGATAGAAGAAAAGCTTATGGGATGAGATTAAATATACTAGCAGGAACAGTTATTCGATTTGCGGTGAGCGTTATTACTACTTACTCTAGCATATACTAGATAATGATATTCCTATGATAATTTTTTTCTTAGCATGTTGTACCTTTTATATAATTGCTTTTTTATCTATTTCTCTTTTATAGGAATTGTAGTTTTTAATAGTCACAATTGTTGCTAGCCTTTTCTTCATTTATGAAAATGAAACTTTATCTTTCAAAAGTTAATGTGTTTATTCATTTGAAATATTGACAGAAATTTGCATGCATCCTATGGCTAACTAGAAGCAAATTCATCTATCTAAAATTCTATGTTATTTAGATATACATTTGTAGCTTGGTTGAAATTTTCCCCAATATTGATATATGCTCGTTCACCTTTCAACTTAAATTCATAGTCATTCCTAATGATTTGATTTATCAATTGATATGTAACCAATTCACATAACTTGCCTTAAGCAGTCTTCCAACTCAAGAAGCTTGCAAAATGAAGATGAGACCAATGGGTGAAGGCCCCTTCTTTACTCTTGTCTTCATATAGTTGGCAACAAGATAGCAATGTCTTGTTTTAGTTCAAGAGAGAGTAGTCGGCAAAGAATCCAAAGGTGGTCAATTGTTGTGCACATTTAGATAAGTGACGGTGCACTATGGCAGAGATTTGTGGTAAGTTAACATTGATCAACAATGCTTTGTTGAATGTTGACAGAAGAAATCATGAGAAGAGATTGATGATACATTAAGGATTCCTAAGGAGCTAATCTAAAGAAATAATAAGAAAAGTGGCGAGAGGTGAAAAAAAACTAGAGAGCTAAGAGAAAATAGAGAAAATTATCTAAATGGTCTCTTTGATTCTTGCAAAATGTTTAAAATAAGTGTTAACGTTTGTAAATATTTTTTGGTCTTTAATTTTTGCTTAAAGATTTTTTTTGTCCTTGTCGTTAACTCCCTTGTCAATTTCGTTAAATTGCGTGTTTCAGCTTGAATCAACGGCTGATTCTAGTTGCAAGCGACCGATCTCTGCAGTTGAAATCGATTGCTTGCGGCCGAATCGAACAGTCAATCCTATAATAACTAAAAATATTTCTTATTAACATTGTTAACTGAAATAGATAAATTTTATTAAATACTAATAGGCCAATATAATATGTATAATTATTATGCATAATTATAAAATGATTAAATATCAATTATTTATGGCAATGATAATAGTAATTATAGTTTCCTCTTAAATAACATTAAATAATTAAAAGTATTAGTGATAGATAGTGATAAATGTGTTCATCGAATGTGGCGTAGGTAGATATGTAGAGTTTCTGAGTGATAGGATCAAGAAACATAAGCATTGTATGAGCTACTATAGCCAATGAAAATGGTGTAGAACGATTTTTAATTTTGGATTTTGTGTAAGGTCGAATCCAAGGAAAGCATAAACAGCAAAAAACTTTTAATTTTGTGTAATTAAGTGGTTAACTTTATGTAGTAGCTCAAAAGGAGATTTATTGGCTTTGGAAGGTTGTTAACAAAGCCCGGCCAACATCAGTTATGTGCTGGTGCTTGCGTTCAGCCGTGCCGTTCTGTTGCGGGGTACAAGGAGCAGTGAAACGATGAAGAATACCAAGTTGGGTAAGGACGGGGTGAATTTGATAAACTTACCCCCATTTTCAGATTGCAATTATTTGATTATATGGGAGTAAAGGTTTTCTACAATATTTTGAAATCAAGAAAGGTTTTGAGTGCATCACATTTAAGTTTTAACGGATAAAACCACAAAAAATGTGTGCAAGCATCAACACAGACAATATAGTATTGATGATTCGTAACGGAGGGCACTAAACATGGGCCCCAAACATCAGTATAGACAAGTTTGAAAGGTAAAGAATAGACATGAGTAGATGAAGGTAAATGTTTTCTATGAGCTTTTGCTTGAATATAAGAATGGCAAAGAAAAGAATTAGAAACATGAATATGTAAATCTTGAAGTATTGTCCGAAGTGTGTTGATATTGGGATGGCCAAGATGGTTGTGCCAGGTGGTGGAGTTGGCAGTCACATGGCAGGATAGGGCTTGAAGAGGAGTAGATGTCGGCAACACGAGAGTCGATACAAGCCTTGGTCAAACGTTCCTTATAGAAGCTCCATCTTGCTGTGAATATCTTTCACAACACAAAATTGAGGGTGAAATTCAATAAAAACTTGATCATCATTGGTGAACTGCCTGAAGGATAGCAGATTTTTGGAAATCTGGGGAAAATGTAGAACATTTTTTTAAGTAAAGAATGCTGAGGGAGTTGAAAAAGTTGTGTTGCCTGTGTTGAATGCAGATATTGTATTTTCATTAGAATACAGTATTTCATGGTTTAGCAGAATATCGCAGAGCTCATCCACCAAAATAGGATTTAAACATGATGTAACGGTTGCAGTGATGGCACTAGAGTCAGATTTAAGACCTGACAGAATAGCAAGGACGATCTGCTAGTCGGTGGGTGGAGAACCTGAGACGGAAAGATTGTGTGAAACAATCTTGATGTGCAGTAGAAAATCCTTCATCGGCTAGAAACCCTTTTTGGCGGTACATAGTTGAAGTTCCAGCTGCTAGATGTGAATTTGGGAAGTGGAAGCAGAAATCTCCAACAAAGCTTTCCACATCACGTAGACGATTCGTGATTGATAACTTGTGCCAATACCAGTTTGAAGACAGAAGAGATTATCCAGATCAAGATGAGCTGATACATGGAGAGCCACTATTGGTAGGCTGGGTTAGGGTTTCCGTCAGGAATGGTAAGCAGAGGAGGGAGAAGACTGCAGTCAATGAATGTGGTGAGTTGATGGGCTCGAAAAAGCAACATAAATTGAGATCTCCACAGGACGAAATTGGATTTTTCGAGTTTCACATTCAAGGTGTGATTAATATTGGTGAAAGATGAAACATTACCGTTCTTGGTTGAGGTAACTGTCTGCAAGGCTTGAATCGGAGAAGATGAATCGTATGCGAGACTTGAGTTGATTTCGGCTGAAGCCATGGAGAGGCGATCAAGATTCAGGCGTTGATGTCAAAGGATCGATCGAGAAATCAGTCGGTGCTGGAAGGAATTCCAATGGAGGTTTTTCCCAAAGGTGAGAAATTAAGAAACAAAATATGATGTTCTCTGTGCCATTCAACAAACAGTAATAAGTGTACATATATATATATATATATATATAGGAAGCTAAACAAGAGAACTCTCATCAGACAGTTTGGAGGATTTCCATGAGGCTGAATGGCCCAGCTGGACTGGCGGGGGGATACTTCTTAATACACATGATGTTAGTATAGTGACATATTAATATGCTAACATGGTATTTTTTAATTTAAACTCAGTTTAGGTTAGATGCTGCATCAAACCAAGCTAAAGTCTTACAATCTTACAATATTTTTGATCATATGCTATCATATCTTTAGTTAGCTCGAAAGGTTTCTAGTTTATTGATAAGTCATATACATTAAATGCTTAGGAAAATTTGATTAGAACTAATGATTGCTTATCATTTAAGTAATAAGTTTGTACTTAAATATGATTATAGCTAGGGGATAATTAACTAGACCGTTGAGTTGTTTGCCAGCTGATAACTTCAACAACAATGCAGGACCTTATTTGTGACTTGCAAAATAAGAGATGAGGAGAGGAAGTAAAGGAAGACAAACCCCTAGTTAATTCTGAGAGAAGCTTAACAACTCTAATGATAAGAGAATCATTATAGTTGGAAAGACTTCAATGAATTGGACAAAGTCAGCACTTCTGAAACATCTTTCCTTGATGGTAATGCTAAAGGGGAATGTTTTAATGAGCTAGAACAACTTTGAAGTTGATAGGGATTATTCATTGTTCGAATTAAAGTAAAGCGGTCGTCACGGCTTTCGACTCAAGTAGTTGGAATAACCATATTTTTGAGAATTTAGTAAATATATTGGATCTCGATATGACCTAACATCTTCTCTCATATCCCTTGGGCTGGATTTAGAAGAGTAATGTGTGTAATATTTCAGATTTATTGAGTGGTGTTTAAGTGCCTTTACACACTTGATAGCTAGTCTTTGGGAGTCATTGTTATGGGTCAGAGATGTTTTCACTTGGAGGAGAAGATGTTTACTTTGTGCTGAGACAAGTGTGGCATGCTAGCCAAGCTAACATCCAAGAATGATATCAAAAGGATGATTTATGCCTGTCAGAAGTACATTATCCATCTGGGAAGCATAGTAAAGATTAATCGGCAACAACTCCATGAACTCAATGACAGCTTTCCAAATTCAATAGAACCTATTATTGACACAATACTGTAAACAAGATGCAGCGTTTAATTAACAATATAATGATTTATTTGACGAGAAAAGAATATTACCTCCAAGATGCGTAGTGCAGCATAAGATGCAATTGTACATGGATTCTACACCCCCAAATCTCAACATGTTAACAAGATGCAGCTCATCCTCCCTTTGGGGAAGAGGCCAAATTCAGTCCCCCTGTTTCCCTCGCAAAGACAAAATCAAATACCCATCAACACCAACAGAATGTCAAGTATGTGGAAAAAGGGGTCACATGACCGTCTCTTGTATGGCACCTCACTAATATGGCCTACAATTTTAACTTCCAAGCGCTCTCCACTCGGACAGCGGACTGAAGCCAAACGCCAACTGGATCCTCGACTCTTGTGCAAACTCTCATCTTACCGGCGACCTCAACAATCTTCACCTATCGGAACCTTACTGCGGCTCCGACAAGGTCACCGTGGGCAACAATCCTTACGAATTGCCAATACGGGTAAAGGCATTTTACCAAGCTCCTATTGTAAGCTACTTCTATCTAATCTTCTACATGTACCTCATTCCAAATATAACCTGCTCTCCATTCATAAACTTCCGATAATAAATGCTTCTCCTTCAAGGTCCCAACTTTAACGAACTTTATTCAGTCACATCATCTACTCAGCCACCCTCCAACGCAGCCTTCCACAGCTCCATCAATCAAAGCATCCTATGGCACAACCGTTTTGGACATCCTCACGCAGCTACTCTCCAAAGATTATCTCAGTCACTACCACATATTCACAAAACAAGAAAACTTCATTGCACTTCATGTATCATGGAAAAAACCACCGCTCACCTTTTTTGAATTCAATAAATCATTATACGATATATTACATTTGTTGCATTTCAATGTTTGGGGACCCTCCCCTAATGCATCCATTGGTTATAAATACTACATCTTGCTCGTGGATGATTTCTCCCAGTTTTGTTGGGTATTTCCGATGCACCCTAAATTTGAAACCACATCTCTCGCTACACTACTCATCCAAATTTTGGAAAAACTTCGAAAAAAGGTTCAAAATTCTCTTAACTCTTTCTTACATAATAACAGTATCAAACACCAATTATCTTGCCCTTACACACCCCAACAAAACGTAGTTGCAAAAGAAAACACCGACATCTCCTAGAAACCATTCAATCCCTTCTCCAAACATCCAAGTAACCAAATACCTATTGGGTCGATGCTCTCCTAACCTCCACATGCCTCAAACCAGCTACCATCACACAACCAATATTCTATTGCCGTACAAACATCTCTTCAAACAAAAACTAACATACCAACACCTCGAGACATTTTTCTTGGCTATTCCGACAACTCCAAAGGCTATAATTTCCTCAACACTGAAACCAGACAGAAACTCACATATGGAATTGTTCAATTTTTGGAAAACAACTAATTACAAACCCCATCCACATCCACCAGTCCACCTTTAGCCGACACCTCCTCTCCACCATCTTCCCTTGTGCCCAACACCGATCATTCATCTATCCCACATTCAGTCGCCCGAACTACCACCACTACATCCCAAAATCAACTCACCAATTCAGTCCCTAATTCGGCCAATAGTAGCCTCCCTCCCCACAAACCCTGCATACACCACCTATCAGAACCAAACCTACATCTATCAAAACCGAACATACATCTACCAGAATCAAACCCTGCCAATCACTCGCAACTCCGCTACCTCAGCCCACTATCCTTCCATCACCATCCACCCAATGACGACAAGATTAAAAATCGGCCATCTCAAACCTCATCAAATCATGAACCTCACTATACAAAACATTTCCCTATATCCCATAACCTAAACCCAGGTCGCAAAATTCCCTCATTGGCAATCCACCATGCTCCACAAAATCCATGTCCTTCAGGCTCAACACCTGGGACCTTGTTCCCAAACCCATAAATTGGCAAGTTCTTGGTTGCAGGTGGATATACAAAACAAAAAGAAATTAGGATGGTTTTATCACGAGATATAAAGCAAGGCTTATCGCAAAGTTGACCATGGTAAGGGTCCTATTCACCATCACTACATATAGTGGAGTGCACTCAGTTAGACATCTCAAATGCTTATCGCAGATAAGAACATAACCTTGAGTATCCGCTGTGTGGTATATGTACCAGAATCGTAGAAGATGTAGGTGGCTAGTGAGCTCGAAGAATCACTGCCACGACGATTGTTTTAGTTCATAGATGGACTTGTTGAGTTTGCATACATGGGTCGGCTGAGATTGGTAAATGAAGCCTTAGGGTTGAAACAGACTTCTTCCTTCAGAGATTCGTGGAGAAAGGCATTTGAGATGTCTAACTAAGTGCACTCCACTATATGTAGTGATGGTGAATAGGACCCTTACTGATTACTGGCAACAACCATACCATTATCACAACAACAACAGCTGCCCTCTCAGCAAAATTCCGCACGAAATTCATGGGGATCCTACTCTGCTCTTAGGAATTCAAGTACAAAAAACTAGTATCGGCAACTTCCTACATCAATCAGCATATGCACGACAAGTCTTGCAACAAGCCAGCCTAGAGAATTGCACTTCAACACCAACCCTTTTCGCCACAACAAACCTCCAATCAACAACTTCAGCTTTCCACAACCTATCTCTCTATTGTATAATCGCAAGTTCTCTTCAGTACTTGACAATAACGAGGCCAGACATTGCTTTCGTGGTGAACAAAGCTTGCCAATCAATGCACCAACCAACAGAACGAGATTTTGCAGCTCCCAAACGAATTCTACTATACGTCAAAGGAATTGTCTATCTCGGACTTCCCATCCTTTCCGATCACCAAACTCTAAAGGCATTCTCAGACTCGGATTGGGCGTGTGATTCATCTGATCGAAAATCCACTACGGGGTTTTGCATTTTCTTTGGCAACTCCCTAGTTTCTTGGAGTGCAAAGAAATAAGCCTCGGTAGCAAGGCATTCAACAGAGGCAGAATATCGTGCCATGGCTTCAACCACTGCTAAAATAATATAGCTATGTCAATTATTCAGTGATCTAGCCATCACACACACTCAGCCAACGACGCTCTATTGCAACAATGCTTCCGCTATTGCACTATTAAACAATCCCGTGTTCTACCCTCACACCAAGCACATTGAGGTTGATTTCCATTTCATCCGGTATTGCATCAAGCAAGGCAACATCATAGTTTATCACATTCCGAGTTCCGAACAGCCAGCCGACATATTCACCAAGCACCACAATATCAGCCGGTTCAAGCATATCCGAAATAAGCTAACCATCCGGTCTCCTCTTACTTAGCTTGTCGGGACATGCTTACTATATGCCATTGGATCCTAACAAACTAATAAGGGCCACATAGATACCTACATAGGCCTATAAATACCATTGTATTAAACCTTATACATACATTATAACATGCACGTTCTCAACGTCTTCTTGATTCCATTTTTTTGTTAGTATACAGCAAATTTTATAAAATGCAAATCTTGGCCTAAGTTTATCAAAAGCCTAGATTAGCTTCAGCTACTTAATGATTTTTTTTAGATGATTATGGTGGGCCCTACGACAAAATAGCTAATAAAGTTCATAACATATTTAAAAAAATGCATATGGAACCTAAATAAGCTTAAAATAATGTAAGTTGTGCAACCCAATTTGTCCATTAATATTGCTTGATCTATATGTGAAACATTAGTTATTTATTCTTTTCCAAATTGTTGAGAAGAAGAAAGGTGCACCCCTATGAATGGTGTTGTAGCATAGTAGTTAAGGCTCATAATAAAGTTCATAACATATTTTAAAAAATGCATATGGAACCTAAATAAGCTTAAAATAACGTAAGTTGTGCAACTCATTTTGTCCATTAATATTGCTTGATCTATATGTGAAACATTAGTTATTTATTCTTTTTCAAATTGTTGAGAAGAAGAAAGGTGCACCCCTATGAATGGTGTTGTAACATAGTAGTTAAGGCTCATAATTTATTATCCTAAGTTTTAGGTTCAAATTTTACCGATCACACAATTGCTTCATGCTTGAAGTTCCCTTAATTTCAAAAAAAAAGAAAAGGTCCCCAATACTGACAACTTTTTTATTAATGAAGTTTTTTCTTCAATTATTGAGGTTGGTGGGGAGATCATAAGCATGATAAAACATTGTTAGTTCAGAATATCATAATTTATGAAATTACTGCACAATGAAATGCCAAAATTATTACAAAATCTATTTATAAATATTAGACAGAAAGTGACTTCAATTAATCGGACTATGTTCTCTTAATTTTTTTTGTAGAGGATTCATGTTGAAAATTTCATTTGATTTATATCAAAAAGATAATTTTTGGTAGGAACCAACAAAGAGATTTTTTGTGTAACACGAGTTCTTCGTATCCATTTGTAAGATTAAGTAAAAATCTTAGGTTGCATGAGAAAATTGTGAAGACAAGCCAAATTATGCTTACCATTTCTTGGGGAATTATTATCTTGTATGGAGACTGATTGGATCAGCATAGGATGTGTTGACGGAGCCCAGGCACAAGTTTTGACAATGGTAGACAGGACTGGGGCCCGGGCGCTCCCAGGCGCATGCCAAGCTGAAGCTTGGGCACCCGGGCGCTTGTGACAAGTTTGCCACTGACAGAGGCTAAGGCGCCTAGGTGTGCCCAGGCACCTGTGACAGTTATGCCGCTTGAAAACTTGATTTTTCGCAGGTGGTGCGACGTCTGGAGAACGCAAGTCTGGGCGGTTAGGCTTGTGCGACGGTTGTGCCATGAAGGGGGCGTCCCTTCATGATTTAATGGGCGGTTATGGCTTATTTAAATACTTTTTTCAAGCTGTTATATTGTAAGAGTTGTTGTTGTTATTAAATGCTGGAGGAGAGAATAAGATGTTATTGAATGTTGGAGGAGAGAATAAGAGAGGAGTTTCTTGAGAAGAACGTAGCTTGGGTGTGTAAGAAAATTTCTTGTGCGTGTGCTATCTCTCTTTTCCTCTTAGGTTTTCTGTGTACTCTAGTTGAATTTTGTTGTGGTCGTGTGGCTTCTTGATTTTTTCCATCTTTGGGTATTCCACGCAAATCCTTGTATTTGAAGGTTATTTTTGTGATTTGTATTGCTTATGTTTTTCGTTTTGCTCAAGATTCTTTCTCTTGAACTGTACTATTCCTCTACGATTGATACCAAAGCATGGTTTTGTTAGTTCAAGTTGGAGCAATGGCAGATGAAATGAGATGCAAGATCGAGAAGTTCGATGGTGCGAGCTTTGATTTTTTGAAGATGCAAATCAAGGATTTGTTGTATTAGAAGGAATTGTACTTGCCATTGGGAGGAGTCGACGCACAACCCTGAAAATAAGAGTAATGAAGAATTGCAAATTCTTAACTGAACAACCCTAGGTTTGATTTGCCTTTTGTTATCCTCATCTGTTGCTTTCAATATAGTCAATGAGAAAATAATTCTTGAACTCATGGACCTAACACGAATTTATGAGAAGCCTTTGATTTCCAACAAGATTTTCTTGATGAAGTGGCTATTCAATATGAAGATGGTGGATGGTGGTTTGGTGGATGAACATCTGAATGATTTCAACACTATGACGAATTAGATAAGTTCTATAGATATCGAGTTTGATGATGAGGTGAGTGCTTTGTTGCTTCTATCTTCATTGCTAGATAGCTAGGATGGAATAGTTACTGTAGTGAGTAACTCATCATGAAATGGGATATTGAATTTCGATAATATTGTTGGGCTCATGTTGAATGAAGAAGTTCGGAAGAGTGCTTGTGGTGAAGCTTCAAGTTCAGACCTAAATGCAGGATGCAGAGGAGGAGCTTAGTCAGGAAGTTCAATAAACATAAGTTTAAGCTAAGGCGAGGAAAATCAAAGCTTGGAAATGAGAAGATTTAGTGTTGGAGTTGTGGTATGAAATGACATATCAAGAAGGATTCTTACACTCTGAAGAAGTCAGGTAGCAAAAACTAGGATGAGAGTCAACCTGCAAATGTCTCAACAGAAAATGACCAAGATGCACTGATCATATAATTAGTCAGCACTGAATCCTGGGTTGTGGATTCAGGTGCATCATTTCATGAAAATCCAAGCAAGGATTCATTCAAAAGTTACACTCAAGATGATATGGAAAATGTCTATTTGGGAGATGCTAAAGCATGCAATATTGCAGGTAAAGATGATGTGGATGCCAACTTCTCGAATAGATTTGTATGGCGACTGAAAGATGCTAGACATGTTCCATGTATGAAGAGAAACCTAATCTCTGTAAGCCAGTTAGCTCGCACAAGTTATGTTACATCCTTCATAGGAGACTCTTGGAAATATGGAGGGACATTTTACTTGATTAATAAAGTGGTTTTTCCCATCTTTGAATTTTTCATGCAAATCTTATTCTTTGGATGTTATTTTTGTGATCTATAATTGTATTTATTTTGCATTTTGCTCAAGACTCGTTTGCAATTGATACCAAAGCATGGTATTGTTAGTTTAAGGGGGAGGAATGATAGATGAAATGAGATACAAGATCTGGAAGCTCAATGGTGTGAACTTTGCTTTTTGAAGATGCAAATGGAGGATTTGTTGTATTAAAAGAAATTGTACTTGTCATTAGGAGGAGCTGACACACGACCTTAAAATATAAGTAATTAGGAACTGCAAATTCTTGATAGAACAACCCTTTGTTTGATTCACCTTTCGTTATCCTCATTTGTTGCTTTCAATATAGCCAATGAGAAAATAACTCTTGAACTCATGGCCCTTACAAGAATTTATGAAAAGCCTTCGGCTTCTAACAAGGTTTTCTTGATCAAGCAGCTATTCAATATGAAGATGGTAGACGATTCCGTGGAAGAACTTTTGAATGATTTCACAACTGTGACAAATCAGTTAAGCTCTATAGACATCAAGTTTGATGATGAGGTGGGAGCGTTGTTGCTTCTATCTTCATTGCCAGATAGCTAGGATGGAATAGTTATAATAGTAACTCATCATGTAATGAGAGATTGAATTTCGATAATGTTGTTGGGCTTGTGTTGAATGAAGAAGTCTGAAAGAGGGCTTGTGGCGAAAGGTTCAAGTTCTGTAGAGGAGGAGCTTAGATGGGAAGTTCGATAAACATAAGTCTAAGTCAAGGCGGGGAAAATCAAAGACTGAAAATGAGAAAGTTGAGTGCTAGAATTGTGGAAAGAAATAAAACATTAAGAAGGATTCTTACTCTCTAAAGGTAGTAGAAACTAGGATAAGAGTCAACCTATAAATGTCTCAGCAGAAGATGACCAAGATGCATTGATCCTATCATTAGTCCGCACCCACTAAATCCTTTGGTTGTGGATTCAGGTGCATCCTTTCATGAAACTCCAAACAAGGATTCATTCAAAAGTTACACTCAAGGTGTCTGAGAAATATCTATTTGGGAGATGTAAAGTATGCAACATTGAAGGTAAAGGTGATGCGGATATCTGGTTCTCAAATAGATCTATATGGCATATTATGAAAGCGTCGAAGTCATCTTCTAGCTTCTGCTGTGACGTCTCGGAATCCGCTACTCCGGCATCCGCCGTAACAGAGTGGTTGATCGAGCCCCAGTCAGCACCGTAAAGGATGGAGGTGGGTCGAACATAGAGGAGGATGACGGCGCTGCCTGGGCGAAGGTAATTATGAACTGCCCAATTGACGACATAGGCGCTCTCATCACTAAGATTGATAGCAATTGCGATATGTTATTGGGAGGCAGTATTAGAGCTTGAAGCAACAACGGATCAGAAATAGAAGCGAAGTGAGGAAGGTTGGATAGCATGTGCTACTGCAAGAGCTGCTACAGTAGGTGACATTAACTCTGGGCGCTTCGTGTCAAATGGAGATTGCTGCTAAGGTTGCATGCCAATGAATTTAGGGCATGCACACTTTCTCTTAGGATTCTCTAACAAATTACTAGGATTTAGGAAGAGCCGAGCTCCATCCTTTCTCGTTAACGGGATCTCTTCAATTTCACGCATGAGGAAGTTTGGATTGACGGAGATGAGAGGACCAAAAATAATAAATTTTATAATAGTGCTCCAATACTTTAATCTTTTCACTTTTATAATTTTCAGAATAGTTCATTAATTCTTAAAATAATAATAACAATAATAGTTTCGGATAATTAGCAATCGAATGCATAATTGGGTGTCTAACAGGTGAAGTAGATACATGCATTAGCCTAAAAGCTCTAAAGTTGCTGCATTGAAAACAATAAAAAAGTTTGCAACTACCAAATTTTATACAAAAAGTTTCTGTGATAAGATCATATTTTTTCACTTATTTATAATACTTATCGCTTAATATTAAAAAAATGAGAGTATCACACTCAAATAATTTTATTAGCTAAATTCTAAAAAAACAAATTTACCATTCATATGTAATGGTTTCTATCCAAATTAACAGCATGAGACCAAAAAATATTTATATAAAAGACAATGGGCAAAAAAATTATTTGTAAAAGTCAATGACTAAATTGAATATTTTGCAAAAGCCAAGGGACCATTTAGATAATTTTCTATTTTCTCCAATTTATGGTTTGACTAAAAGCTATGAATATATGGCTAAATAAATCGTTGATTTTATTGGGGAACATGCCATAGGGAGATCCCAAATAACTCAGACCATGAAGAGGATGGTAGATATAGAGATGAGATATCTTGGAAATTGATGAAAATAAGTTTATTGGTCATAGTTAGCATGGTTTTCTCTAGTGGAAACCTTTCACTAGCGCCAAATTTGATTAGCCTGCATTTACCTCTATTTATAAGTGTTGTTCCTCCTGTATACAGTGCAATTGTTAATGTCTACTCCTCTCCACTCATTTAATAGCTCGTTCTCTCTCTTTATCTTTCTCCCTCTTTATATCTCTATCTTTATCTTTCTCCCTCTTTATATCTCTCTCATTATCTCTCTCTCTCCCTCTCTCGCTTGTTATCGCTCTCTTGCTCATTATCCCTCTCTCTCTCTCTCTATCTCCCCTTTCAAACATGCTCATAGTAGTGCATCAGTATGTTCTTTCAAATGTCAATTTAAAATAAAAGTAAAAAGGTAATATTAGTACTATTTGCATATTACTGCTGTTTTCCTTTCATGATGCTCAAATCTCATGACACTTAACATACAAAAAGATAAACCAATTTTAAATAAACTTGTTACTTGCATTATTAACTTTATCTGTAAATTCTTTCTTGGCATATTATGTTAATTATATCCTTTATGGGTATTGCAACATGCTCTCGATCTTCCCAAAGAATTTAATATTTATACATGAATCTTTATACATGAATCTTAGAAGAGTGTATGAAGTTCGTCCACCGGATGATAAAATATCTCACATTAGCTACAAGGAAATTTCTTTTCTACAAATATAGGTCAATTAGAGATGTTAAACTATTTAGCAATGCACATGTAATTCTTCTATTTACATAATTCTTCTTTTTACATAAGTAGAGCAGTCTCTAGATTTTTCAATTTTGTGCTGAGAATCATTGTTATAAAAGTAAAAATGTTGAAAAAAAGATATTGAGCTATTACTCATGGGATAATTGAATGAATATAAACCTGAAGAACTCTGTCAGAGCTTCATAAATTTATCAAAAGTTCTTTTGTGACGATCTATCTGTTTTTTGGCTTTAGATATGATTTATCATGGTCGAAGAAAACATCTATAAATTGTTCAACTTTTTATTTAAAGTGATAAATGTGTTTCCATACATTTTCACACGCATACTATTTTTCAAGTTCTCGATATTTTTTTTCTATGCACTTTTTTGAGGATCCATTGAGCCTTTGAAATTTGCCCTCAACAAAATTTTCAGTTTAATTTGAGGGAGATTATAGGATTTCCTATTGTTTGATAAAAGCAAATTACAATCATTCATGACTTGCTAATGGATCATAACTCTTGCCAATTATCTATTACCCATGGATTATAATCTCTATCTAGCTATTGCAAAAAGTTTCAATTTTTCTTATAAGATATTTTTCTTTCTTGTATAGTTGTTGATCCTTGAGGATTGCTTAAAAATTTACCATTTTTCCTTTAAACTTTTCCTTTGATATATACTTGAATTTATTTTGCTAACTTGGTTGATATTGCAATGTTAATTATGCAGGGATAACAACATTGGTGGCAGGTGGGACAGGACCTGCTAATGGCACTCGTGCAACCACCTGTACGCCTGCTCCATTCCATATGCAAATGATGCTGCAGTCAACTGATGACTTGCCGATAAACATTGGTTTTACAGGCAAGGTATTTTTTTCTTGCTTACGCCGTATATGCCTCATTTCGGTAGGGGTTGGTTTGACAAAAATCTTGAAGACTTGCTTGTTTGTTGGCCTATTGAACTTTCAATGTTTTTCTTGAAATTTAAAAACTTAACAAATTTACGTATAAAACCCATACAGTATTCTTATATAAGTTATTAAAAAATAAATAATCTTTATGTTATAAGTTGAGAAACAAAGTTCACTAATTTTAATCCAAAACCATAGTTCACAACTTTTACTTATACTCATATTTTCTTAAACATTTGGTTGTCTCATTTCAACTTGTTAATACATAAATTTAATTATTAACATTTTCACACTTAAATTTCAACTTCAAAATTTTGTACCGTTTTATTTCCATTGTTTACTGTCATTAAAAAAATGCCTTATTGATCCCGAGCAACTACAGATTTGGAATTGTTGTCTGAAAGCTTTTGCTAATTTTGATTGAAGAGATGGAAAAAATCCAGCAAGTAATTATACTTTTGTTTAGCTTACATCTTTTGCATTGGTTCAACTAAAATGTTTTTTTTGGCTGAATTACATCTAAATTGTTATTTTCAAATATTTTTTGTTAATTAGAAGGTTCCTTCACTCTATTGTAACACATGCCACTATTTCTTCACAATGAATTAGACAAGGACTTAATATCTTCACATGCCACTATTTTCCCATGGATATTGTAACACAGCATACATTGTACAAAGAGCTCCCCATAAATGGCATGCCAAGCATGCCACTCATTTTGAACTCAATGAATTAGATCAAAGTTTAGATGTGAGCTTAAGTCCAC
The DNA here is from genome assembly GCA_016760335.1 of Gastrodia elata. Classification (NCBI taxonomy): domain Eukaryota; kingdom Viridiplantae; phylum Streptophyta; class Magnoliopsida; order Asparagales; family Orchidaceae; genus Gastrodia; species Gastrodia elata. The sequence continues at coordinate 20,337,749 of CM028676.1, read as the reverse complement.
TCTACCTGAAGGAGATAAGGGGTTGGTTGATATGTTTTTATTTTGTAAAAATGTTTAGAAGATGCATGCTGAAGGCTTGTGAGATTGCATTCATTATCAACATTGCTTGAATCAAGATCATTGGAGATCACCGTGTTTACTCCATGTTATTATTCTCCTCTGCTAGCCGTGAAATTTCAACATGCGATAACCTTTATATTTTGTACAACGACCTCACTATCAATGCTTTTTTTTTGTGACGAGAGGTTTAGGTTTTTCCTTATTTTTCAAATTTTTATTTTCTAAAATAGATAAGCTTAGTTAATTTGGTTTTAATGGTCACTTAGAAATTTTGATTTTATTTTAGGTTATACATGACCATGAAAAGAAAAAGAGGACTTAGCCTAGCACTTTCAGAAGAGTTATAACTTTGTTTGTTACAAGGAGGGTTGTAATTTTACTAAGCTTTTCAATATAGTATAGATACTCTGCTACCAATTGAGAATGGATGTGCTGTGTCAAAGGAAAGGAAAACTCAGTTCTTTGCTGCATAGAAGCAAAGGAGGCTCAATGCAAAGTGAAGAAGAAGAAATAAACCACGGTAATTGCTACAAATAAAGAGAAGAACGTTCAATCCTGGGAAGTATATAGAGGAGAAACAATGCGATACATCTGTAAAGAGAAGAAGTAAATGTATTTTATAGAAAATAAAAATGTAATCCCAAATCAAAACACAAGTTAACAACTCCGTGGAAAGGAAGCTTTATAATTTATTGTTGGAAGCACTGTTTCACATGTATGTGAGGAAGAATTACAATAAAATTCCCATACTTTATTTGAATAGCTTGAAGATTACGTATTTGTATATGAGACATCTTTCCATGTCGAAGAAGCTCTTAAATTCTTGAATTCCCAAAAAACTGCTTAGGCTATTCATATATGAAATGTAGTAGTAGAATGAAAATTGTTAACTAATATACCATCTTACGTAATTTGCACCATAACTTTTTCCAAGAATCTTTTTGACGACAGTTTTATTATCTTTTTACTTTTCAATTAACATTTATTTCCTGCCAACATGTGTGGTATTACTCTTTTTTTATAATGTTAAAAAAAGAGTTTTGGTTGTGAAACTCGTACATATATATTAAACTCGTACATATATAGTGATCAGACTAATTAATTAGAGTTGGAAGTCTGAAAGGAGGAACAAACCTATAAACCATGTTAAATATTTATAGAATTGTGCTGTTGTTGATTAGTGATATAATTCTTATGCTGTATAATTTTTTTTAAAGCAAATTGGTGATTATATCATATTATATTTTAAAGATTATGCATGGATTCTTATGATGGATTGTTGTGAACTTTCTTTTTGTTAAGATTTTCTTTTGCCATCCAACTTTTGTTCCTACTTTGGTTTATTATTTGTTTGGTCCAGTTGTGACATATCCCAAACAAATTTATTTATGCTATTGGGACCTTCATTTGCTGCCAAGACTTATCTGAAAATGTGGTTCCTAAAATGGAAATATTCGGATGAAAAACTATGGAAGAGCATGAGAACAAAGGCAATTGTTTTGGCATTGGCTTGAGTACCTTCAAATGAACCCAAGGTCTCTTTAAGAATATTGGCAATGTATTTGCATAAGGCGTTAATGGTTTTGACGACAACAATTATTGTAGCGGGTTTGTGAGTCGTATTGTTGATTGAAGTTGCAAGTCATACTTCATGGCCCAATCATATACATACAAACTAGAGTTAACAAACTTCATTAACTTAAAGTATTTATCTGGGCTTTGAATGGCCTTGGTACTACTAATTTAGAATGTGCTCTGTTAATTTTTTATATTTTGTTGCATGTATATTTATTAATGTATTTGATGAAATTATTTAATATATATATAGTTGTTCATGCATGATAAATGTGTTGAAAATAGCCTAATACTAAAATTTGTAAAATGGCTTATTTATTTTATTTAGGGTTAACTTATTAGGGTTTGGATGAGAGGTATTTAACAAGCTTTAAAGGATTAAAAAGAAAAAAATTATTTATATAAAATAATTATATTATTAGAAATTACTTTGTACTTCACTTTCAAAAAATATGTCCTTTTAATTTTTTTGATGCATATTGTTATGAAAAATAATATCATAGTATATTACTTTTATTAAGCAATTCAAAATTTTATAAAACAAATTTTCTTCAAGTTGCATAGATATACATGTCAATTACATTATTCTAATACAACTATTAATATATGATGAAAATAATTAAAATAGATCAAGGAATGGACTTTTTAATAGTGGAATAATTGGGCACCCTTAGAGATATAGGAAGGGCACCCTTAGAGGAGTATTTATATAATATTTTTTATATATGTTCAGTTTCAATTTGACAATTGATGTTAATAGATGGAGATATAGGAAGAACACCCTTAGAGTGGTATTTTTGTTTGGATTTTTATTATTATAAGGTTTTGTTTTCTTTTTATAGGGGGTGTGTGTTTTGTTATATTTTTTGTATATACTATTCTTAATACTGCAATCTTAAGAATAACTTTTCCTTGTTAGACAATTATCTAAGTACATTTTAGATTGAATATTTTTCATGAGTTATTAATGTCACAACTTTAACTTAAGCACAACAAAAGTAACTAAGCAGTAGAAGCAGTAAGCGTAACAAGAAATAGGAATAGTCATAAATATAACATTTATAACTAAACAACAAATGAGGCAAAAACACACCTCAATAACTAAGCAAGAAATGCGCATATACATGTATAGTACAATAAGTAAAAGTACTGAAAGTAAAGTCTAACCTAAATATGCTGATGATCATATGGCCTATGCAAATTAAATGACAGAAATTTGAACATGATACATATAATAAGCAGTAAAGTTTAGCATCCTATAAATACGTATAAGTAAGCAGGTAAGTAAGGGAAAAATAGCTGATTGAAATATACATTAGAACACAGTACACATTAAGCTGAAAACTGAAATAGATATGTAAAGACTGCCATATCAGAAAGATGGCCATCAGGCTGGTGAAATCCCCAAAGCCTTTCTGGGCTTGGGCAAATAGAAATTCTCATAGCTTTTTTAGGCTATGACAGATAGAATCCAGCAGCAGAACTGAGGAGGTATTAAATACAAATGCAGAATCTTTTAATTATTTTACTTTGTTTCTGTGGACATGTCCAGAAACAGCTGAGGAGTCAAGCATGTCTGCAAGACTATATGGGTTTCAAGCTTAACACACACTTCTCAATGAGTAATGTTAAGCATTCTTATTACTCTTTACCCCTGTCCATTAGGGTAAATGTGCACCCGAATCTACTAAGTATACTGAATCCAAAGGCAACTGTTATCCTAATTATTATAAGTTTTCATTTCATGCACAAAGTTCTCTTATATGATATGTCCGAGGGATTAAGCACAAAAGCAAGGGATGCATAGCAACAAAATTAATCAAGTAAGCAAGGGACTCTTCTATACATGGTGACACTGTTATCTAATTGAACCATTATAGCTATTCTAAGTTACACAAGTTCAGGATCTTCAATTTCTACTATCAAGTGTAATTTAAAAGTATGGTCTTATAAGTTAAAAGGATTAGAATTGATCAGGTTTTAATCTAATTCAATTAAACACGACTACAAGTTCAATCAATAAATCATATATCATAATTTTATGAATTTAGACGTTCTATTTAAGATCTGATCAAGATCTACTAGACTATAGATTATGGATTAAATACCACGAGATTGGGCTTAATCACATAATCCAAAAGGTTAAGACATAAGATCTAGGTTTCAGTCTAAAAGTGATCTATTGATTAAGGTAGATTTTATTAAGCAAATCAAACTTAATAGGATGAATCTCCTTATCCTAAACCTAGGGTTAAAAGACAAAATAATCAAAATAAGTTATAAAATTTCTAGAAACTAGTAAAACCAAGGATTCATTTATTGAATAACCCATTTATCTACTGAATGAAATCTAATATATGAGCTAGTCCTAGTCTCAAGAGTGGTCCTAATGTGATGTGAAAAGATCCTAAGAAAAGACTTAAAAGTTTTTTGGAGAATTTTAATGAGTTGACCTAATAGTTGATTCTTCTTACTTAGACGACTCTAATATAGTTTTAATATTGATTTTAGTTCTTTAAAAGATATTTTAGAGGTTAAAGATGCTTAACTTAAATTTTGGGCAAAAAGATCATTTTGCCCCTACTTTAGGGTTCAAAATGCTACTTTTTAATTTAGGGCTCTAAATTGGGATTTTTTACTGTCAAATGATTTCTTACTATCTAACATGAAGATAGACAGTAAGTACGCTCAATTTGGACAAGTAACGAGTTATATAGGTCCAAATTAAGGTTTTTGACCTAAGGGGCTTTTTAGTAAATTGCACTTAATGAAATCTAAATTTTTATACAGTTTACTGTTGGTTGATGTTCAAGGACTCCATAGAGTCTAAGAACACTAAATTCTGAGATCTAATGAATTATTTATAGCCATTTGAATTCTTAAGGGTAGATTTGATAATTTTTTTAAGTTAAGAGGGGTTAAAAAGCCATAACTCTTTCATTTGGTGTCATAATTCAGCAAACTCAGTGGCTATATTAAGAATGTATGTAAGATTATGAGGAATTAATATTCCTCCAAATAAGCCATTTTGCATGATTTTATTTTACAACCAAATTGGCCTGTTTATATGGAAAGTAGAAACAAAAGTGGTGCACACAAGCAAAATGTTCAACCAATCAGGTTGCTGCCAACCATCATTGTCCCTCGTTCAGTTCTCGCTAGCCATCTTCGACCTTCAGTGTAACAACCTAGGGTTATTACCCTAATCAATCGGGACTAAGCTAAGTTCTAACTTTCATTCCAGTAGTCTTAATAAGTCATTAGGAGCAAATCCTGAAGTTTTCAGAAGTCAATCGGACTAAACCATAATTCTAAAAAATCCAGATAATATGGAAAATGAGCTAAATAATTTGATCTCTAATCGAAAATATGACTTCTCCATTGTGCTAATCACCCCTAAATTAGCAAGGGATGATATTTTGGAGGTGTTTGGAACTCGTCAGATATCCCCAAATATTTCAATATATTTAAATACTCCCCCATAAAATAAAATAATTAAATTACCGTTGAAATTTTTTGGAAGTCAAATATTAATTTAATTTAATTTAGAAAATGGGAAATTTTTAATTTAATTAAAATTTATAAATTAGGCTGATTTAAAGAGAACTACTTGTTTTAGGATATCATATTTTAGTAGATATTTAAGCATTTTAAGATATGCAACAAGCGACAAAAGAACAAGATAGTTATAAATTAAACTTAAATATCACATTTTATTTTTATATGCTTATGCAAAATTATGTCGCTTACACACACACACACACAGTATATTTGGGAGTATGTATACCTATATTGCACACACGCACAGTTATACACTCATATATACTGGTCTCTATGTGTGTGTGTGTGTATACGGTTGTGTGGGTTATGTGTGTGTGTGCATGTGGTATATATGTATGTGTCTATATATTTGCTGTGAGTATGTATACTGAACACACACACGCGTGTGTATACATGTATATAACATGTGTGTGTGTCTCTCTCTCTCTCTCTATATATATATATCTGTATGTATGTGGTAACACATACGTGAGTGTGAGTATGATACCCAACACACACATGTGTGTATACATGTATATAACATGTGTGTGTGTGTGTCAATATATAGACATAAGCATATATACATACATACAAATACCACAGACATACACACCAATACACACATAGAGATATGTATATATGAGTGTGTGTATGTGTGTTGAGTATACATACTCACAACCATATAAACACACAAACACACACACACACACTCATATATACTAATCTCTATGTATTTGTGTGTGTGTGTGTGCACACACACACACATAGAGAATTATATATATGAGTGTGTATGTGTATGTTCGTGTGTGCGTACACACACACTCATGTGTTGGGTATACATACTCATAACTTTATTATATATATGAGTATGTGAGATTAATATATATAAATATATATCTGTGTGTGTACAAATACACACACATAGAGATAAGTATATATAACACACACTCATATATACTAATCTCTATATGTGTGATTGTGTGTACCTATATATGTGTGTGTATATATATATATATATATATATATATAAGTGTGTATATAACACATAAGTGTGTGTCACACACACACACATGCATGTGTTACATATATTTGTGTGTATCTATATATATAATAATCTCTATGTGTGTGTGTCTGTGTCACACACACAAATGGAGAAAATTATATATAATTGTGTGTCTATATGCAAGTATGTATGTGTATATATAAATATAGGCACACATGGACACACAGATATATATATATATATATATAACACATACATGTGTGTCAGTGAATCTACATACTATACACACACACACATAAACACATACACACACACACACACACTTATATATGCTTATCTCTATATGTATTTATGTGTGTAAGTGTGAGTCTATATATATATATGCGATTGTGAGTATCTATATTTGTTGTGGGTATGATACTCACAAATAGATATTACGATTGTGAGTATGTATACCAAACAAACACAAATGTATATAATACATGTGTGTGTCTATATATTTTTGTATGGTTGTGAGTCTGTATACCCAACACATGCACATATATATACTAATCTCTATACATAGAGGTACACATACATATATATATATATATATATATAAACATGTCTCTATATATATACTAGTCACATACTCGTATATAAATATATATAAGTGTGTGTGTGTGCGTGTGTGCGTGTTAGGTATACATACTCACACACACTCACACACATAGAGATATATATAGGTATATACATAGAGATAAGTATATATGAGTGTGTGTGTGTGTGTGTGTTGGGTATATAAATATATATATCTATTACACACAAACATACACATACAGACACACACTCATATATATATATATATATATATATATATATATATATATATATGCATACATACAGATTAGTATATATGGTGTGTGTGTGTTTGTGTTTGCGTGTGTGTGTGTTTGTGTGTGTTTATGTGTGTGTGTGTGTATACATAGAGATTAATACATGCTAATCTCCATGTGTGTGTGTGACACACACTATTGGGTATACATACACTCACTCTCTCTCTCTCACACACACACACACACACATATGCAGATAATTATATATGAGTGTGTCTATCTGTATTAGTATATATATATAGACACACACACATAGATCACAGACACACTCATCACACACATATATGAGTGTGTGTGTATGTGTGTGTATGTAAATATATACGGTGAATGTGTGTGTGTCTATATATAGACAACACACACTCACACACACACACAGTGATAGCCTATACATGTAATGCATACACTTATAGAGATTAGTGTATATGAGTGTGTATATGAGTATGTACACACACACTTATATGTGTGTGTGTGTGTGTCTATATATAGACAACACACACTCACACACACACACGCACATAATGATAACACATACGTGTGATGCATACACTCATAGAGATTAGTATATATGAGTGTGTGTATGTGTGTGTGTGTGTGTTGGGTGACACAATAAACGCATGCACAGTTATATATTTTTATATGGTTGTGTATATGGGTGTGTATATATATCTCTGTGTGTGTTTATTATGTGACCCAATACACACACATACAAATACACACACACATTTATATATAATATTTATTCAGTAATATATAATATTTATTAAGTCAGTAAATATACTAAGAAAATGCAGTAATATATACTTATCTCTATTAGTGTGTGTGTGTGGTGTTTATATACATATCTCAATATGTGTTTGTTTGTGTGTATATATAAATACACAAAATCATAGATATATATACACATCCAACCACACACCCACACACCCACACACTCATATATATTAATCTCTAGGTGTGTGTGAACACACACACACACACATACTCATATATATTAATCTCTATGTGTGAGTGACGTATATATTATGTGTGTGTGTGTGTGTTAGATATGTTTGCGTGTGTGTGTAATATATATACTAATCTCTATGTGTGTGTGTGTGTACTCATCTCTATGTGTATGTGTGTGATACACCACATACACATATACACAATATGTTATATATTCATATACATGCATACACATAGAGATTAATATATGTGTGTGTGTATGTATTTGTGATAATATATGTGTGTGTATGTACACACAGTACATAAAAAGATTAGTATATATGAGTGTGTGTGTGTGTGTGTATGTGTATGAATGTATATATAATCTTGAGATTAGTATATGGTGTGAGTGTGTATATATAGCACATACTCATATATGCTAATCTCTCTATATGTGTGTGTGTGTGTGTGTGTGTGTATGTGTGTGTGCGTGTGTATAGAGACTAGTATATATGTGTGTGTGTCTGTGTTTATAAATATGAGTGTGTGAGTATGTATTCCCAACACACTCACACTCACATATATATGATGGTGCACACACACATTGAGATTATTTTGTATGTGTACGTTTGTGTGTGTGTGTGTTTGTGTGGTGTGTGTGATAGTGTTGGGTGAGTATGTATACCCAACATACACATAGACACAAATGTGTGTTGGCTATACATATATATATATATATATATATATAGTTGTGTGTGTGTATACCTAACACATATATTCTAATATCATATATACTAATCTATATATCTATGGTTAGGTCACACACACACACACACACACACTCATATATACTAATCTCCATGTGTATGGGCATTTGTGTGTGTGTGTGTGTAATCACGTGTGAGTGTGAGTATGTATACATATAAGTATGCATGTAAGTAGACACACACACACACACTCATATATACTAATCTACTTATCTCCATATGTATGTGTGTGTGTGTGTTTGTGATATCATATGTGTGGGTATGTGTATGTCTGTGTGTGCCCACACACATATATATAGACGCACACACACACATACACACACTCATATATACTAATCTCTATGTGTGTGTGTGTGCCACACACACACACATACACTAATATATACAAATCTCTATGTGTGTGTGTTTGTGTGTTATATGAATACATAAAGATTAGTATATCTGAGTGTGTGTGTGTGTGTGGCACACGCACAAACATACACACATAGAGATAAGACACACACACACAAATACACACAGAGATTAGTAAACCTAACACATACACATAGAGATCTCTATATACTCATATGTTGGGTTTACATACTCATAACAACACATACGGTTGTGAGTATACATACTAATCTCTATGTGTATTTGTCTATAAGTGTGTGTGGGTATACATGTTCACACACTCTTATATACTTATCTCTATTAGTGTGTGTGTATGGGTGGTGTTTATATACATATCTCAATGTGTGTTTGTTTATGTGTATATAATTACTTATAATCATATATATATACACATCCAATCACACACATATACACATACTCATATATACTAATCTCTATATGTGTGTGACGTATATGCTATATGCACATACATATACACAAACATATTGGTATACACATAAACACACAACTATGCACACATACGAGTGTGTGTCTATATATTTACATATGGTTGTGAGTATGTATGAGTGCATCCATCTATATATATGTGTGAGTATGTACACGCACACACATACACACTCATATATACTAATCTATGCGTGTATGTGTGAGTATGTTCTATATATGCATATATGACCTGTATATATATAAATAGACACTTAAACGCACACACACACCACACTCATATATACTAATCTATGTGTGTATGTGTGTGTGTTAGGTATACATACTCATAACTATATATAATTACACAGATATTATGTGTATGTGTCTGTATTTGTGTGTGTGTGTGTGTGCACACACACACAATCACACAAACACACACATACTAATCATAATATATAGACACACAAATCTCTATTGGACAATATATACCATCAATATATACACTCATATATACTGTGTGTGTATCTCAAATATATAGACACATGTATGTGTTATATATATATATATATATATATATATATATATATATATATATATATATATATATATATATATCTGTGTGTGTGTGATAATACATATATGTGTGTATCTATTTATTTGTATACTCACACACATATCTCTATGTGTATGTGTTTATGTGATTTGTGTTTGTGACACTCAATACAATATATAAATATATAGACACACACACACACATATATTATTGTGACGTGTGTTTGTTGTGTGTGTTTGTGTGTGTGTGTGTGAGTGTATGTGTGGTTTATATATGAGTGTGTATATATGAGCACACACACACACATGTGTGTGTGTGTGTACATGAGTGTGTTTGTTTGTGTGTTTTGTATATGATTGTCTGCTACTCATTGTGTGTGTATATCCAACAAACACACACACACACATACATATACACACATAGTATATATATATTTTGTGTGTGTGTGTGTGTATGTGTGTGTTAGGCACACATACATATACACACAGAGTATATATATATTTTATGTGTGTGTATATGTGTGTGTTAGGCACACATACATACACATACACACTCAAACACACACACATAAAAATTAGTATATATAGGGAATACATACAATCGTACATATAAAAAATATATATATGAGTCTATGTGTGTCTATATATTTATATGGTTGTGACTATGTACATGTATATATATACACACACAGAGCACACACACACACACACACACACACTTATATATACTTATCTCTATATGTATGTGTGTGTGTGTCTCTACATATGTGTATGTGTGTGTTAGATATGTTTTTGTGTGTGTGTGCCTATATATATATATACTAATCTTTATGTGTGTGTGAGTGTACTAATCTCTATGTGTATGTGTGTGATACACCACATACACGCGCACACAATATATTATATATTCATCTATATGCATATACATAGAGATTTGTGTGTGTGTGTGTGTACACACACCACACACAGAGATTAGTATATATATATGTGTGTGTGTGTGTGTGTGTGTGTGTGTGTGTATAATCTATAGATTAGTATATGGTTTGAGTGTGTATACCCAACACACACTCATATATACTAATCTCTATGTGTGCATATTTGTATGTGTGCATATTTGTACGTGTGTAGAGATTAGTATATATGAGTGTGGGTGTATGTGTGTGTATATATATGAGTGCATGAGTATGTATACCCAACACATACCCACACATGCACATATATGAGTGTACACACACACATAGAGATTATTATATATGAGTGTGTGTGCGTGTTACACACGCACACACAGAGAGATTAGTATATATGAGTGTGAGTATATATATATATATATATACACACACACACACACTCATATATAGTAACACTCACATTGAGATAAGTATATATGAGTGTGTATGTGTGTGTATGTTTGTGTACACACAGATATACATAGAGATATGCATATTTGTAGTATACCCACACACACACACACACACACACACACACACTCATATACTAATCTCTATCTGCAGATATATATAGATGCACACACACGCAAACACAAACACACACTCATATATAATAATCTCTTATATATATGAGCGTGTATAAACACACGCACACACACACTCATATATACTAATATCTAATATGTGCTTATATATATATCACACACACACAACACACTCTTGAGTATATATATGAGTGTGTGTGTGTGTGAATGTATATATAATATAGAGATTAGTATATGGTGTGTGTGTGTATACATAATACACACTCATATATACTTATCCTTATGTGTGTGTGTGTGTAGAGACTAGTATATATATGTGTGTGTGTGTGGAGATTAGTATATATATATGTGTGTGTGTGTATTTATAAATATGAGAGTGTGAGTATGTATTCCCAACACACTCACACTCACATATATATGATGGTGCACACACACATTGAGATTATTATATATGTGTGTGTTTGTGTGTGTGTGTGAGTTTGTGTGGTGTATGTGATAGTGTTGGGTGAGTATGTATACCCAACACACACATAGACACAAATGTGTGTTGGCTATATAAATAAATAAATAAATAAATAAATATATATATATATATATATATATATATATATACACGATTGTGTGTGTGTATACCTAACACATATATACTAATATCATATATACTAATCTATATATCTATGGTTGGGTCACACACACACACACACACTCTTATATATACTTATCTCCATATATATGGGTGTTTGTGTGTGTGTGTGTGTGTGTAATCTCTATGTCTATGTGATATGTGTGTCTATATATATATAGACACATACTCACAATCATGTGTGAGTGTGAGTATGTATACATATAAGTATGCATGTAAGTAGACACACACACACACTCATATATACTAATCTACTTATCTCCATATGTATGTGTGTGTATTTGTGATAGCATATGTGTGTGTATTTGTGTTAGCATATGTGTGTGCATGTGTATGTCTGTGTATGCCCACGCACACATATATAGACACATACACACACACATACACACACTCATATATACTAATCTTTATATGTGTGTGTGTGCCACACACACACATATACACTTATATATACAAATCTCTATGTGTGTGTGTTTGTGTGTTATATGAACACATAAAAATTAGTATATATGAGTG